>CM032229.1:116500000-117192500 GCA_019009955.1 Riptortus pedestris | reverse complement strand
GCCAACTACGAGATAACTCGTATATTCCGTTCTTTGCTAGGACGCCGACTACGAGTTATCTCGTACTGTGTTTACTTGCCATTGTCGCGTAGCTACGCTTAAACTCGTAGCATATCAGTGCTAATATGGATAGATGGCTTCTGGGAAGAGAACAAAAAATCAATGTTGGCGACATGAACAGAAATTTTATTAATAAATAAACAGAAAATATAATTATAAAAAATTTATTCAAAATCAAGAAGTAAAAGAATATTTGCAATTGGCTTTTTAGACCGGAATTCTGAGAATGGTCGTGGCAGTCAACGTGTTAATTAATGGTAATATTTGCTTACATACTTACAGCTTATATTACATACATGCATATACTTATTTATTTCTTGATATCTATGTATTGTTTATAATTGTGTATATATTCATATTTTATTGTGTATATCCTTTTCCTTGTCTATATTTTTTTCCTTTGTATTTTTTAAATATTTTTTTATTATTATTTTTAAATTTTCGTTGTGATTTTTTAAAAATATTTTTATATCATACTTTTCTTCTTTTTTTTTTTTTTTTTCTACAATTGTGTAAAGAACAAAAGACCACGCACAACGTAAAGCTTATTACATACTTATATTTTTAAACCTATCATAGACTAAAACTACATTATAATGAGAAAAAAATAGACATAAACTCAATGATTATTAGATCTGTAGTGGCAGTAAGTTAAAGTTGTAAGCATCAGTGATATCAGGTAGGAAAAAAGTCCGTCACGCAGGGGCTGCGTAAATTAAGCAGATTTTCCACTTGAAGCTATACAATAGAGAAATCTCTTGACCGAACAGTTGGGGCCGAACTAGCTTTTGGCCTGAAACGTTCGTTATTGGCCCACATTTAATAATGTGGCATTTTTAATTAAATGCATATATCTCGGTTAATATTGAAGATAGAGAATAAATGTATAGAACAGTATTTATAGTAAATTTAATTTGCAATAAGATTGATTCTATACAATTTTTTGATCCGACGTATGGTAACGGAGATATTTCGAATTTTCAAAAAACGTCCTCTCTAAACCCCCCCCCTCCCACTGGTCCGATTTCAGCCGTTAACGAACTTGATCTTTCTTTTTACATAAAACGACTAAATATCGAGTTCGGTAACGATTAAATAATAATTGCAACCACTAGAGCGGTAACAGACAAATATATATATATATAAAGTTTTGAACGGACCACATTTTCGTCATCTCCTGGGAAGGATTGATGGACATTTGAAGAAAAATTTCAAACATCGCGTCATGAGTACAACCTCAATAGCTGATTTCCCATTGAGGGAAATCTGCTAAAAGTGGAACAGGTACAAGGGTGCCCACTAGTTGCTCATATAACTCCTAAACAATTGATTTTACTGACTAAATGATTTTATATTCAACAACATTTGAAAATGACATATTCATGTCATAAAGGAATCTAAGCTACTGTCAGTCTCAGAAACAACAATTTTATTTATTGATTAATGATTTTAACTATTATAATTTTAATTTTTTAGCTTCTATGAAGAAATTCTTACTGATGGTAAAGCTAGAGATGCTTGCTTGAAAATACGTGCTGATTTTCAGTCAGCATCAATGGAGGACATAGAGCATATTGATCCGGGAAATCATTTAATGGGTATGTCATTATATTTCTATTTCTATATATATATATTAACTGTTGTTACAATATTTCCAATATCTGTACTGTTAGTGATTGTATTATTAATATTTAACTATTTTTCCAGGATATGTAGCATTGATTGGAGTTTCAGCATTTGGTGTGATTTTACTTGTAAGTCTTGTTTACACACGCCTTCACCGTCCTTTTCAATATAATCTTCAGATGCAAATTTCAGGTAACTATGGATGACATATCTTGAACTTTTTTTCATTTTCTTCTTTAAATAGCAACTTATGTTTTTATAAGCAGAATTAATGTATATATATATAATCCTGATAAAAAACATTTTAGCAGATTTCCCTTAAGGGAAATCAGCTATTGAGGTAGTACTCCTGACACTATTTTTGAAAAATTTCCTCAAATGTCCATTGATGGCGAAAATGAGGTTCATTCAATATATATATATATATATATATATATATATATATATATATATATATATATATATATATATTTGTCTGTTAACACTCTAGCGGTCGCAATTTTTGTTTGATCGTTACCAAACTCGGAATTTAATCGTTTTATGTAAAAAGGAAGATCAAGTTCGTTAATGGCTGAAATCGGACCAGTGGGAGGGGGGGTTTAGAGAGTGGCATTTTCGGAAAATTCAAAATATCTCTGTTATTATGCGTCGGATCGAAAAATTGTATAGAATCAATCTTATTGCAAATTAAATTTACTCTAAATATTGTTCTATACAGTTATTCTGTATCTTGAACATTAACCGAGATATTTGCATTTGTATTCTGCGTGTGTTCGCCAGTAAGCGGACTTTCTGACGAGAGCTCTGGCGGCCGTTTCCATAAGTATTCGTCCCTCGTGATTAGGTTTAGAGGTTAGGTTAACTGTTTTTTGGAGCTAGAAACTACTGGGTTATTACGCCCTAAATAATGTTTTAGATTTAGAGGTTTCTTACTACTACAGTTGTTATTAGGCAGATTTCTCTATTGTAAAACTTCACGTGGGAAATCTGCTTAGTTTACGCAGCCCCTGCATGACTGACTTTTTTAAAGATAGAGTTATTACTATATTTCTGATGAAGCTAGTAATCAAAATGATGTGATACAGGTATGATGATGTAGACATTTCTTTAAAGAAAATAATAATGACATTTTAAATGAGCAGTGTTACCTGTTATATAAGACATGGGTAGGAGTTGGGGTTTACTGATGGCCGAAAACTAAATTATTGTTACGTTTTATTACCAAAACCAGTAATAAACGTTTTTAATAAGAGTTCTTTTGGATTGCAAAATTAACACACTCGCAAGTTTCACAGTTTTTATCACTGCACAATTTATTTCACAATGCACAATACACTTGGTAATTATTCTTAATTACTACTCACAGTATAGACTGATAGCGTCACTGTTCTTCAGATTACACAGTCCAACGATTCACTCACAGTCACTGAAATTCACAACAAGACGGCACTTCACTGTCCTTTGCTTCGTTGCACTGCACTGTCCTTTACTTCGCGGCACTGCACTGTCTTAAACACGACACTAAACTGTTACTTACAGTCACGGCACAACACTGTTCTTCTTCTAAAAACACTTTACCGCACTGCACTATGTCGCACTGTAGCACTGATGTGAACATCAAGACAGGTGAGAATAAAACTGAACTCGCTCGTGTCTGGTCGTTCTTTATATAGGTTGTCGGCATACATCAAAGGGGAATTGTCTGGACCCCTCGACGTCTGGCTGGAAGGTACTGGTAGGAGCTAGGACATCTCTCGGCTTCTTTGATCTATATCGCACTTCCCAAATACGCGACTCTCTGCTAATCCTTCATTTTCATAACAATATGTAAATATCTCTACCAATATTCAATATAGAAAAATAATGTACATACCAACATTTATAGAACATTACATTTGCAATAAATTGATTCGATACAATGTTTCAATCCAGATTATAATAATAGTAGTATTTGGAATTTTCGAAGTTCCCCCCATTAAACCCCCCTCCAATTGGTTGAATTGCAGCCAATAATCCACCAAATGAATGGATTTCAGCCATATATATATGTGTGTGTATATATATATATATATATATATATATATATATATATATATATATATATATATATATATAGTTTTGCATGACCTCATTTCCGTCATCTGGGTAGGATTGATAAAACATTTGAAAAAATGTTTTGAAAATCACATTATAATTACAACCTCAATAGCTGATTTCTCTTAAGGGAAATATGCTAAAATGGTTTTCTCATTTAGAAATATGTATTGTTTTATTTGAATTTATTGATGGGGTTTTAAAATTACCCCAATGATATTTAATTATCCTTCATTTTACTAAATAGTACTAGATAATATTCTAAAATATGATATTGTTTTTTGTTTCTTTCCTAAAGGTGTTGATAGCAACAGATCTCAAGAGTGTGCAAGCAGAAACCAGAACAACCACATAATACCAAGTGCTCCTCCTCCCTATTCTTGTTCCTCATCATGTCCATTATTACCTTCAGGTAATAAATATTATATTATTGACTTACTTTGTGTACTATTTTTAGGTAATTAACATTATATTATTGAGTAATCCCCACTTGAATTCACCCAGTTTTCATGTTAAGCTAATCTAATCTCCAGCTTAAATTTTGTATGTTTACATAGAAAACTCATTAAGGGGAGGGGGGAATTTAATGTGAGCTGACCTCATCTGTGGATCATTGCTACCTCTTGAAAATCTGTTGTAGTACATTATTATTTTTTTTATAGAGAATACAGAAGAAGCTGGCTATAGTCATGGACAGGTCAAACTGCTTTCTGACTGCTCTCCATCGTCTCCTTCTTTAGTAGGTAAGATGAAAATCATTAATATTTTAATAAGTAATGAATGAACATGTATAAGTTTTATATTTTGCAATATTTTTCAAAATAGATGAATAATCATGACTGATACAGGCTCCGGTGTTTTCAAAATAGTGATTTACATCAATCATATGCAACGTGAGTTGATCAGCATAGTATGTGCACTTTACACAAAATTTGTTATTTCATTTTGCTCTTTCACAATGCATTTTGCACTATGCTTTAACTGAACATTTTTAACCAGTCAAAAAGGCTAATTTAGTTTAGTTTGGCATGTAGTTATTAAATTATTAGTGGTTGTGGTTCTGTGACTGAAAAATATGAGTAGCTGTTGATTTTTTGGTAGTTTGTGAATGGTATAGTGAACAAAAATTATTAATCTCTCACTTACGTTAATGCAGCATTAAGGTTAACAAATTGACTAAATGGAATAGAAAATGTATTTTTTCCTTCTTATACTCAAATATTAACACTCTGATTTATTTTTAAAAATAGCTAATTCCAGTCCAGTAATTCAGGTTAGAAATAGAATCCCCCTCTAACCCAATTTTCCAAATGAAATATTTTAATTTCCACGAATATAACAAATGTCATAGAAATATTGTTTTTGTTATGTATTAAAAAATTCTGTCATAAAGGGACAACGTAAACTAAGCAGATTTCCTACGTGAAGTTTTACAATGGATAAATCTATATGCGGGTAACACATCACTACCATGAATATTAAGTGAATAAATATAAACTGTAATGAGAAATCTTTCAGTCAATTTTAATAACCTCTCAATAGAAAGCATTTGAATTGTAAACAAACAGGCCAGCCAACTGCTGAGAACTGAACAGATCTCGTACGTTATCCGCACACACTTCAAAAATAAATAACTCTTCTAAACATCGAGTTAGCATAAAACATATACAACAACCACTGTAGAACTTATTTTTGCAACGAGATTGGTTCTATAACATTTTACAATCCAACTCATAATAACAGAGATATTTAAAATTTTCCAAATCCCCCTTCTCTATACCCCCCACTACTAATTGCCTGACAATAAAAATAAGTCGGATTTACGCTTATAATAAGATACTCTGTGATAAAACAACTTATTGCTAATATGACAATAAATAGGACTGGTGGTTTGCTGAAGGTTAAAAACTGAAAAACGCAAAAACCTCGGTTAATATTCAAGATATAGAATAACTTCATATAACAATATTTATAGTACATTTAATTTGTAATAGGTAGCATTGGTTCTATAAATTTTTTCGATCCGACGTATAGTAACGAGCTCGTACTATAATCGAGATATTTTGAATTTTCAAAAATATCTCCCTCTAAATCCCTCCCCTTCTCACTGGTCTGATTTCAGCATTAACAAACTTACTTGATCTTCCTTTTGACATAAAACAATTAAATATCAAGTTTGGTAATAATCAAACCAAAATTGCGAGCGCTAGAGTGTTAACACTAACAAATATGTGTGTGTGTATAAATATATATATTTACACACACACACACACTCATATATATATATATATATATATATATATATATATATATAATTTTATATAATAACGGACCTCATTTTCGTCATCTCCTGGGTAGGATCGATGGACATATAAAGAAATATTTCGAAAATCGCATCACGAGTATGACTTCAGTAAATAATTTCTCTTAAGGGAAATCTGACATTTAGGATCTAGCATTTTTTCTATATTTGTTGTAAAATAACTTTGTTATATTGTTTTTTTTAAAGGTTATATATGTAACATGTAAAGAAGATTTTAGATTCTTTAATATTTTAACTTAATTATTTTTATTTGACCCACATCTTTCAGGCAAACTTTGAATTCAGTACTTCTTTTCAATGGAAATCAGGACTTCCTGTTTTTTGAATAAATTTCCAGGGATAACCTATAGTATAGATTTTCCTTTTTGGAAATAAATGACCATTAAATGTTTAAAGTGTATTGTTTTTTATTTATTTTGTAGAAGTATTTGTTAGCAAAATACTTCTTAAGAAAAGTAATCACGATTGCAAATGTTCCACAAAAGCACCTTAATCATTTTTTCAGAGAAAATAAACATTACTGGCAATATAGACATAGCTAATCAATGCAATTAGCCCTAGTTGCAAAAAGTGAACGTTAATAAATAATAATAGTTGTTGCGATCTGGCTGCGGCAGTGGAAGCTGTAATATATGAAAAATCCCACAACCAAACCACTAACAAGAATTTAGGAAGGGCCACCAACAATCGACTCAAGTCAAAATTCAAATATATAAATTTATTTATAATTAAATTATTCTCCAATAATATTTATTAATAATTAAAATGAATAGGCACCTTTGAAAATATAAAGGGGAACACTTAATTATACTTAGACTATATTACAATTGAAACACTTAGCTGTTTAATGAAGTGCTGACTTAGCCGTGATAGGTAGTACAGGCAGTAGACTGGTCAGGCAGGCCGGATCTGGCAAAAGGATTAGTGGTGTTCCACGAACAAGGGTCTCCCCTGCAGAGGATGCCGAATATGACTGATCTTAATCCGTCGAGAGGGGGTCCTTATATAGGGCTAATCCGGGAGTGAACTTTGAACTGCCGATCGAAATACGCTCAAAAAGTGCATTTAAAGGGAATTTATTATCGAAATTCATCTGTATTATTACTTAGTGTACCGACATTAAGAGCTGTGAATGTTATTATCAAAATTCATCGGTGTTATCTATGAAAATACTAGAGCACATGGTGACTTCACTTCAAATTGGATATAATTCTTATTTAAAGGTAAAAACAATACATTTAAGCATTCATACATAATAATCTTAATGTGCTCTGTGCTGGGAATACTCAGAATATAAAATATATGGTCATTTATAATGGGCTTATGTAATGCAATGTCAATTTCATTACATCACCCCCTCCCCCGGGACCAAAAGTCTATTGGTGACTTTGCAGACCAAAGACGAAGAGTGTTCACAACATTATTCTCATAACGAGGGGCAGGAGAATAATAAGGCATAGCTAGGACAACCTGTGAATTAATCCATTTCTTGCCACTTGGAGTATCAATGACATTGCCATAAAAATGTACAGGGATTGTATATTTTGGCCTAGCTTTCTCCCATGGGTTTCCATATCTTAACCAATCATCAGGCTCCTCCACCTGTTCATGGTTGACAATCTTCTGAGCAAAGATACCGTATTCATATCTAATGCCATATCCAATAGCTGCTAGACCGAGGGTTGCCATGCTATCTAGGAAACATGCTGCCACCCTACCTAAGCCTCCATTTCCTAATCCGACGTCTTCTTCTAAACTTTCTAATTCTTCGATATCAAGCCCCATCTGGTACAAAGCTTCATCACATATGCCTTGAATTCCTACATTAATCATTGTATTAGTAAGTGATCTCCCCATGTAATATTCCAGGGACAAGTAGTAGACCCTCTTTAGATCCTTTTCATAGTAATACTGCTGCGTCCTTATCCACCTAGAGATGAGATTATCCCTGACTGTATGGGCCAGGGCGAAATAATAATCCCTGAGCGTTGCTACGTTCCTGTCTTTGACGAGGGTGTAGTGGAGGTGCTTGTTGAAGGCTTTCTTGGTCAAAAGAAATATTTCCATATTCTCAAAATTTTCTCAAAAGTATTATTAAGCCCTACCATTTTTTGTCAAGACAATCAGCATTCATTATTCTAATCAGCAATATACTTTTAAATAACTATGTATTATTTGAACAAGACTTAGTCTTTGCCTCTTGGATGTGCCTATTTCTAATCTACCAGTTATTTTAAATTATCAGTTTTAACTGAGATTTCTATCAATAAAGTATTTATAATATTTTAATTATTAAACAGATTAGTTTAAAACTATTTTTGCTGTTTGTAACAAAGTCAGCAAGGACCTATTTTTAGGTATTTATTTTAATATATTCAGCAATTTAGAAATCAAAAAATTAAGAGTTATTATTGAGTTAAATTTTAATGAAGAGTACAACAAGAATTAAAATTTAATATTGTAATAGTTGATATCACACAAACTTCTAGAAAATTCCATGTTATAATAATTGTACTATGGCCATTAGGTGCTCATTTATTAATTTTTGTAAATACATTTTTTTCTGTTAAAATTTTATATGTTTTTCTTTTCCTCCAACTACTATGTCTAATCAGAACAGGCTTATTTATTATTTATTTCATTTAGCAAGTTTGTCACTCAATAAACTCTTATTACCCCTGAGGGAATTGAACCTGTGACTCTAGGTCCACCAAGAGCATTGGAAGGATAATTTAAAATTAAAGTTTCTTAATTTTTATGGAATTTCATCTTTATAATATGTTTATTACTAACATTGAATTTTTAAAATGTTTTAGAACCAGATATAACTTTGGCTCGTACTATTGAAAGACATGTTAGGTTTGAGAAAGAACAACTTGTGGAAGCTAGACCATTTCTAGAACCAAACTATGTAGAGTAAGTTATTTTAATTGCTATTATTACTTTTTCTGAGTAACATTCATTCAACCTGGTTATTTTTTAATCTTTTTGCATCCCTGGCCTACGAGAGAGAGAGAGCACGGAACCTATTCAGATTAATCATTATAATTCTCAATATATGCTGCTCATTAGAGTCAAATTGTTTCTAACTCTCTGTTACTGCCTTCATGACAGTTAAATGCATTCAAATGGTTAAATATGCAATTATTAAGAGTATCCATGCAACTTATGTTAATATGTAAACCTTATGAAATTTGTCTGCTATTTCAAGCCTAATAACACACTTGATTTTAACTCTGCCTAGAGCCTACTTTCTGGTTTAATCTTTAAGAACAAGGCACACTTTAACTTTATCTTATATGAAGTTATTGTACGATAACAAATTTAGCCTTCAGCATGAGTCGCATGAATACCCTCATTAAACTTTGTTCATTGGTTACTGGGGAATTTTTTTCATTTATGTTTTTCTGCCTTGGTTTATAAAGATTGTTATTTTATTTTCTCATAAAATAAGAGTCATCTTATACAAGCTTAACATACAAACAATAACATAGATAAACAGCCAAAAATATCAAATTTTGTCTTATAAAAAATGGCATACCAATGTCATTAGTCTCCTTAAAGATTATGAACCAGTCGCATGCACAAAACCATGATGCAACATTATACCAAAAATAAATAATGCTTCAACTAATGCAGGCAGAACATAATTAGCTTGGAACCAAACCTAAGTGGAAAAGTTAGGTGAGCCAGACAAGTATAATTCATCGTGGATACCAATCCTATGTGGTCCCTTAATATAATTCAACTGGATGAACGGGGATAATTAATACTTGGTTCTGACACCTTCCTGAATACACTCAGTTTACACCTGTGTCTTTATCAGATCATCAGAGCTTCCCTGTAGTTTTTTTCTCGCAAGAATCCACATTTCACTACCATACACGCCCATGTGTCTAATGACTGACTTATATATTATCAGTTTACTTTCCAATAGAGACTCTTAAATCAGAGAATATTCAATTGACATTGTACAATTATATATTTTAGCACCTAGATTAGTTTTGTTTTTTCAGATTGCCATTTCAAGGGTGATCTTAAACAACAGCTATCACTCTCCTCTGGAGCCCCAACACTAATCCTTTCCAGTTTTAACCTCCTAAAATTCATATTAGGTTGCTAGGTATCCCCTGGATAATGCAGAAGAGCAGGAGAAATCACTTTATGGCTTTGGGTGTTTCTGTAAAATATTAGGGACTTTATGTCATGAATACAGTTCATACCTTCCGTCGGTACCTACATACATTTAGAACTAGTGTTTCCCTTATTCCATAAAAAGAAGGACCCCCCCCCCGCTCCTATGAGGAATATTTTTACCTAGTGTTAGATTGAAATTTGTGCCCTTGATTGTAGTTTTCCTTGTCATGGCTAAGCAGGAACTGAAGTTGCTTTACCCTAATGTATGTTTTTTCATTTTCAGATCTGATGAAGGAACAGAAAATTCAGATACTAATGAGGAAGAATGCACTGGTACTTATACATTTCCTTTTGAAAATGAACTACTTAAATACATCATGTGTATGAATATAGTCTTACCTTCTTCAAAGAGGCCTGTTAATTAAGTCTTTGAAGGTCTCTTGTCTCGTGAGAGGTGGACATTTTGGAAGAAAGGCCTCGTTTTCCTGAGAGAAACCAAATCCTTCCCACAAGCTGGTAGTTAGTAAACACTTCTCTGTTTCAGTTGTCTTAGCAGTCTCCTCGACCAATTCTTTAATATTAGACCGAACTTCCTCACACACCAATTGACTACGAGCCGATGATGTACTCTTAAATGTGCTGGCTTAGGGTACCAAGGGATATGTCATTATATAGTCTCATTGCCCCACTCCTTTCTCATGGAACTTGGGAGAGGGAATCTAATAACTATTCTACTCTTTCCTCCTCCTCCTCCTCCTGGAAAAAATGAGTGCCTGAAAACCGGTTTGCAGGAAGTGTCTATGCATACAGACGACCTGTTTGCTATCAGTGCGTGCTCAACCAAGACTAAACTACACTTTGCTGGCCTCAATCCCTCCCTTGCAACTCCTAGAAAACTATAGTTAATCACTCACAAATTTTGATTGTGCTGAAAAGAAACAAAAATACTATTTCTCATTCGTTTATCTTTTATGAACAGTGCTTGATTAATTTAAACAGAATGTGAAATGTTAGCTTAAAGTAATTGGTAGTTATATTAACCCTTTAATTGTGCGAAGCCCCTATAGTGGCTTGATCCAGATTGGATTTGCGTAATGAAAGAGTTAATTTACTAATTTTCATTGTATATATCCTATTTTGAAACTACTAAAGTTTTTTATTTAATCTGGGTTTATCATTAGTGTACTATAGTATGGGGGAGGACAATCCACAAAGAATTCCCGAACCTTCCTTTCCCCTTTCTCTTATTTCGACTTGTTCAACCATAATAAGTCGCACAAGCATCACAAATTTTGTGAATTTACATTTATTCATTTTAATAATATAAGTAATTCAGAAGGTTGAATGCAATGGTGAGACTGTATGTGATCTTTCCAGAGACAAAAGAAAAATAATAGTCTCCAAAGTAGTTATTGTCTCATGTAGCGGGAAATCCACATAACAGGGAAACTAGAAGAATGCACTGGATAAATTACTAACAGTAGGATCTCAATTTGTCAAACTCCTCCACAATAGGTCAAACATCTCCACAAGTCCTTTATTACAGGCAGAGAACTGTTGTGGTAACTGGTACAATGAAGGTATTTGATTTTTTTGACACCATACCACTGATGAGGGCTTCCAACAGTCAAACTCATTTTTGTACACGATTGGTCACTATTTTGAGCTTTGCTTATTTTAGCAACCCAATAAAAAGTATGTCAAAAAGTATGAGGGGCTGCGTAAAATAAGCAGATTTCCCTCGTGATGTTTAACAATAGATAAATCTACATATTGGTAACACAATAGCACCATCAACATCAAGTGAATAAATACAAACGATAATAAGAAACCTCCAGACGGGAAGCACCTGAAACGTAAACAAACAGGTGTGCCTTCTTCTCACAGGAAAGAAAAACAATTACGGAAATATATCAGAATATAACATATTAATTTTATTGAAAATTATTTATTACATCTAGCACTGTAATTAATAATGGATCAGAATAATTTTGATCTCAATCGATCAAATTTTAGTAGTCCAAGAACTTAAGAAGGGGGGGGGTCACGATAACATATTTGCATTTATCTCGTATAATAAAGGTCTCTTGATAACAATTCCGGGTATTTAATCTTTGAACAATGTGGTTTATTACATAACAGAGTATTGTTTATGTAACATGAATAGAAGTGGGGGTTTGCTGAAGGCTGAAAAATGTAAATATCTCGTTTAATATTCAAGATAGAGAATATTTGTATATAACAATATTAATAGTACATTTAATATGCAAAAAGATTGGTTCTATGCAATATTTTGATCCGATGTATGGTAACGAAGATATTTTGAATTTTCAAAAATCCCCCCTCCCATTGGTCCCGTTTCAGCCATTAACGAACTTGGCCTGTCTTCTTACATAAAACGTTTAAATATCGAGTTTGGTAACGATCAAACAAAAATTGCGACCGCTAGAGCATTAACAGACAAAAAAGAATATATATATATATATATATACATATATATATATATATATATATATACATATATAACATTTTTTGAAAATTGCTTCATGCATACAACCTACAATCTCTATAGCTGATTTCCCTTAAAGGAAATCTGGTAATATTTGTACAAAGAATAAGGGATTCCTCTAAATTATCACATTTATTTCATTTTATTAAATTTTAGTTGTTCAATTCATAGAATGCAAATTTTGTTGCAGGAAGCACTCGTAACTTTGAAAATCCAAGTTATGAGGATGACAGTACTGTTCCTAGTGACTGGACTCCGCACCCTAGGTGAGCTAAAATACTAATAACTTTGTTAATATTTAAGTTAGAAAAAAGTTATTGAACAACAATTGTAGTAAATTACCTTATTAATGAAATTCCATTACATTTGTTATTAAGATGGGTTGGAAAAAATGCATGGAAAAACAATTGTAGAACATCAATAGTTTAGCAAAATGGGTCTACAACATTTTACATACTGACTCATAATTATTCCTGGGTACGATTTTAGCAAATAAAAAATATGTTCTTTAGTGATGACTGAACGAGCAAAGATTTGGTGGTCTGAGACCTGGTGTACCATAATTGTGATCCCTGGAGAATCTTTTCAGACCATATTCATCAACCTCATAACCATTTCCAGCAACCATAAATTCGGAATTTCCAGTGGAATGCTATACTTTTTATGACGAATTTTTGTAAAAAATCAAATTCTAAAATGAGTTTATATTGGTGATTTTTATTTTTGCTTTGACACTCGTTTATCTATAAAATGCCATAAACACGTTTATGATTGGATGGAAATTTTTTAAAAATCATGTCATGAGTACGGTAATAGCTGATTTCCTTTATGATAATTCTGATAATAAGGGTGAATCTTGGAATGAGAGATAATAAGGTGAAAAGTTTATTAATACTTTAGACCTTTATTTAGGCACTGTGAATGTTGTCTCAAAAGTCTCATAAAATCTTGTGGCAGCATCTTACAATATATTAAGGTCAAAGGTCAAAAAAAAGGTTTTTTTTTGCAAATATCTAGTTTCCTATGGCATTAATGCTATTTAATATATAAATATTGTAGAGGATAACATTTTCTGTAACTTTTGTTTAAAACATTTTTTTAAGACTCAAACCATTTTTGAGATAGAGGGCTTTGACGCAAAGCGCTTTGCTATCTACATATTATATAATACGCCGTTTTATAAAGCCTATTACCTTTAAAATGTATACAGTTATAAACAATTTGTATTTTTTTTCAAGTATTACATTACATTTAGTAATATTTTTTATTAATCTATATATATAAAATGAACCTCTGTCTATACATTGCTTTTTTTTTCTCGAAATTTCACGATACTTTTTCGTTTCACATGCCATAGACACGATATCTGCAATTTGTAGCTTTGTCTGTTTGTTTGTTACCTTTTCATGAATAAACGGCTGGACTGAATTTTATGAAACTTGGTATGTATATTACTACTAACCCTACTTAGACTTTAGGCTATATTAATATTTTCTGAGACGAGCAGGAGTGGGGGTTGTATGGGAAGCCTGAAATTAAAAATTGCGATATTTCATTTCCTATTGGTTTTTCAGCAAATATGCACATGACAAAAGTTGTTTATTTCGTTATTTAGAGTAACTTTTGTTATACTCATTTTTGTTGCATAACAAAGTATAAACGAGATATACACTAAAAACTAAAGCCGACAATTTTATTGGGCTTCTTTCCAATATGAACTACCAGGTACCTCACCTGACAAATTAATTCAAATCTGTTAATATTTTATCCTGAATAATTCAAATCTATGTTATTTTTTTAATGCCAGTAACAGATTGCACTAAGTAAAGTATACTGTCCCCCCCCTTCTCTTGAACTAAACATTAATTCATGAGAAACGCCAGTTTGCCCTTGAGTGTATTTAGTACTTTATTTAATTAAAACGTGAAAATTATTTGATCAAACAGTTTTAATATTGTGAAAATAGCGTAATCAGATTTGTTAATATAATTTAATGTACAGGATTGAGATCCTGAATGATAACCACTCAGCCTAGGGAGATGTAGAGAGATTTGTTCGATTAGTTCTGCTGCTTCCCTGGCGATGTCATATTGGTGTATATTTACATGTTACATGATGCTTATACTTTTAGCAATGTAGTGTTATTCTCAGGAATGTGAATTTGTTTCATCATAAATACATAATTAAAAAAGATAAACGCTGCGAGGTGTTAAGTTATTTCTGGCATTAATTAACTCTGATCCATCAAGGAAATGAAACTTTTATTCATACATGGTTTGGAAGACAGGATACTTTCTATGATTATGAATTATATGGTCCATTACGTTATAAAAAAAAAACTACATGCACAGGAGACAGGAAATTTAAAAAAAGTCCGTCACGCAGGGGCTGCGTAAACTAAGCAGATTTCCCACGTGAAGTTATACAATAGAGAAATTTCAGAATAGGGAGTTACGGGAACGGCCCAAACTAACTCTTGGCGGAAACTCACGACTAGACCCGAAGTTAGCCGATCTCATCTCAGAAACTGAAAACAGAAAAATGCAAATATCTCGGTTAATATTCAAGATACAGAATAAATGTATATAACATTATTTATAGTAAATTGAGTTTGCAATAAGATTGATTCTATATAATTTTTTGATCCGACTTATAGTAACGGAGATATTTTGAATTTTCGAAAACCCTCCCCTCTAAACCCCCCCTCCCACTGGTCCGATTTCAGCCATTAACGAACTTGATCTTTATTTTTACATAAAACGTTTAAATATCGAGTTTGGTAACGATCAAACGAAAATTGCGACCGCTAGAGCGTTAACAGACAAATATATATATATATATATATATATATATATATATATATATATATATATATAATTTTGAACTGACCTCATTTTCGTCATCTCCTGGGTAGGATCGATGGACATTTGAAGAAATTTTTCGAAACTCGCGTCATGAGTACGACTTCAATAGCTGATTTCCCTTATGGGAAATCTGCTAATATGGAGGACATTGAAGTCTTACATAACAAATAATTTTATTATTAACAAATACACAGCAACGTTCGGAATAAACCCTAAACACTGGGACAGTGAAATGTCAAAATATTGGGCAAAGTAAAGGCTTTCCAAAAAAATACCATCACCATTCAGCCTCAAATGAATTCCGGGCAAAGCCAGGTAACTTATAGTTAGTCAAATATATATTTCTTGTATGACACTTACCTGTTCCTGGAGTTCAAAAGTAATTAAGAGAAATACTGTAAGTATTTTTTTATATTCTATTATTATATATGCTAATTGCATTTAAATTAAAGAAAAAAATAAAGAAAGTAAATTTATTAAAAGTATGTCTGAAGAATTTGTATCTTATATTATACCGGGGCTCAGGTTAGCCATGCGAGTTAAAGCGTTGACCTTTATCTCACATGGTAAAGCTAGAGTGGCGAGTTCGATTCTCGCCTGGGCAAAGGAAATTATTTAGTGACGAAATTCATTAAATAACGTCCTAAAATCCCACCCTGGCTAGAAAAGGGTGGTAACCTGTAGATAACCCGTCCCGATTAGCCTAAGTTGCAAAAAGTGGACGTTAATAAATAAAATTACATTTTACCTAGAGCTTCTTTGTGTCCAATTCCATCCATTTTATAACTTTTGGATCCAAGAAAGGATATGATCATGTGAAACCTTCTTAATTTAATAACTTTATAATTCTGAGAGCATCTAATGCAGCTACTATTTCATATGTTTTAGAGTAGAGAGGTTAATCAAAAGTAATTATGTTTTTTGGTCATGTAACTTGGCAATATTTGCAGCATAGTATAAAGTATTTATACAATTGTGTCTACTGGTGGGGTGATCAATAAAAGGAAGAAACATAACTGCTCATGGATGAGAAGTAGAAAAATCCTTATTATTTTTAGTGAGTTGTTCAAGAAAGCCATTCGACCCAGGCAATGATGAAATATTCTTCCACTTTTCGTATAACCACAAAAAATGAACTCCGTGAAGCCTCTTTTCTGTTATAGCTTGATTATCTTGTAGATTTTTGACTTGAGTTATCAGGTTTGATTTTGAATGCTGCATCTAGGTACAATTGGTTTCTCAAATGCTAGAAGAGACAAATGTGATATTGCTGCTAATTCTTTTGCACGTGATTAGGTAGTACATTTTTGTATATGGGCATCGTAAAGAGCAGCATCTTTTGGATTAACCATCATAATTATCCACATAACACGGATAGTATAATTGCCAACAAGAGTATGGACATTTATATCGGTATTGTCTCCAACATATTGTACTAGCTCGCCTGATTCCGATGATAAAATATTAGGTTGTGGATGGTAAACTGCTAAAATTTTGTACTGTACAGTATTACAATACGAATCTGCAAATCCCTAGCTATATAACATATCTATTAGTCTTTTAGATGCATATCTTCTATAAAGAAATACAGAAAGGTTTAATAGTAGCTGAGATAAAAATGATTGTTCTTGTATTGTAATGCATGTTTTATTGCATGGCTTACTGAGGTGCATTTTGCTTTTAAATTAGCTATTTCTTTTTCCTGATTTTCATTATGACTTCTTGCTAGAAATGCAATAGACTTTATGGTATTTCTTGATTTACATCATCCAATATTTTACTTAGAGGTGGATAAGACTTGGTTTCGACAGATAACCGAATGTCTTCAGAATTAATACCAGCTGCAGCTCCTTTGACTTTGAATAACACACAGCCACAAGATTTTATGAGACTTTTGAGACAACATTTAGAGTGCAGAAATAAAGTACTATACAAGTTTTCAGCTTATTATCTCATTCCAAGGTGAAACCCTAATATGACTGGGCTATTATGATGAGTTGGAATGAGAATTTCCTGAAGGACAAAGAGAGAAATAACTGTGGTAAATATTCAAGTCAGAGAAAAATGTATAAAACAATAATTATAGGACTTTAGCAACAAGATTAGTTGTATAAATACTTTTCAATCCAATAATAATAATGGAGATGTTTGAAATTTCAAATTTTGCCCCTCAATCCTCCGTAATGTCTTTAAGCTTTACTTTCTTTCATTTAACTTATTCTTTCAAATTATTTTAAATATTTTATATCATTCCTAGGGGCTCAGGTTAGCCATGTGAGTTAAAGTGTTGTCCTTAGTCTCACATGGTAAACCTAGAGTTGAGAGTTCGATTCCCGCCTGGGCAGAGGAATTTATTTAGTGACGGAATTCATTAAATAAAATCCTTAATCTTACCCTGGCTAGAATAGGGAGTGACTTGAAGATAACCCGTCCCAATTAGTCTTAGTTGCAAAAAGTGGACGTTAATAAATAATTTAATATTATATTATTCCTGGCTTAATGTGAGATTATGAACATATCAGATTTTTAGGTGAAATGCATTTTTTAGAGACACAATTTTAAATGTTGTTTTTAAGGAAATTTGGTTTAAATATTTTATTCTGTATATAGTGCGTTTTATTGTAGCTTTGAAGATGAGGTCCTGCCCTGAAATTGCTATGCATTGAAAGTTATTTTTAGTGGAGGGATAGACCTTTTATTGAAACCTTGATGGTGAGCCCCCGCTATACAGCCTTAACTAGAGACGAGTTTAGATTAAATTTTATTTTACCAATATAGTCTCATTATATTGTTGTAATTGATGAGAGACTACAGGATCTAAACAGACAATGGCATTCTTTTAGCAAGAAAATGTCTTTTTTTGCAACTTCAAATAAAACACTTAAAAAATTTGTTTGTATCATTACCTACAAAATTACACAGTAGCAGTAGGCTAGAACCATTTGTTATCTGAGAGAACTTTTTTATGTTTCCTTTTCATCATGGCCACATTTTCTGTGGATTAAATGGATTTTTCTTAGAAAGAAGAAAGTATGTACCCTTAATACTCCAAATTTCTTCCATTATTTCTGAGGGGGGGGGGAGTTTAGAGAGGGAATTATCGAAAATTCGAAATATCTCTGTTACTATATGTCGATCGAAAAATTGTATAGAACCAATCTTATTGCAAATGTAATGGTCTATAAATATTGTTATATACATTTATTCTTTATCTTGAATATTAACCGAGATATTTGCATTTTTCAGTTTTCTGCCTTCAGCAAACCCCCACTTCTACTCATGTTACATAAACAATATTCTGTTATATAATACATCATATTATTCGAATCTTAAATACCAAATATTGTTTTCAAGAGACATTTATTATACAAGATATATGCAAATATGTTCTGTTTACACCCTCCCCCCGTCTTAACTTTTTGGACTACTAAAATTTGAGATAAAAATTATTCTGATTCATTATAATTTACAGTACTAGATATAGTAAATAATTTTCAAGAAAATTAATATGTTATTTTCAGATATGTTTCATTAATTGCTCTTCTTTCCGGTCTAGATTCTATCTATTCAGCACTGTGATGTTGGCTCATCTATTTGTTTACAATTCCGATGCTTTCCGTTGTAGATATTATTAACTTTTAAATTGACTGAAAGATTTCTTCTTGCCGTTAGTATTTATTCGCTTAACATTCATGGTAGTGTTACCATAATGTAGATCTATCTGTTGTAAATCTTCTCAAGGAAATCTGCTTAGTTTACACCGCCTCTGCGTGACGGACTTTTTCCCTTAAATCCTTCTCACTTATTTAAGTTGAATAAAACTCTTTTTTCATAAATTCCCAAACAAATAAATTGAGGAGTAATTAATTGACTGCCAACAACACCAGTTCTGGCATTTACACTGTATCGGACCTCACTTTCATCATCTCCTGGTTAGGACATACAAGAACATTTTTTGAAAATTGCTTCATGCATACAACCTACAATCTCTATAGGTGATTTCCCTTATGGGAAATCTGCTAAAAGAGTTTCAATCTGCATTAGACCAGTAAACGAATGTTAATAGATAATTGGTTCATTGGTTAAATTTTGTTTTTATTAATAAAAAGTGTGTGATGAATAAAAGATAAGTCTTCAAAATAGTTTATAGAGAAAATATACCTTCAAATTACATTAAGTATCAGACTCACGTACACAGTATTAAAAATCTGAGTTCCAAAAAAAAAAAAAAGAAAAAAAAAATTGAAGGCATTTTATATTTTGTACTAGCCAAGAGGCCTTATTTGAGAAAACTAATTAATTTGTTTTTTATAGGGCTGAGACAGGACATACTAATGAAATTAGCTCTTCAGAGACTACAGAAGAAAGTCGTACGAAAAGAACTAATGCTGAAACGGAATCAGAGAATGAGCCTGAAACAAAACGACTGAAAAATTGTGAAAATACTGCAGAAGAGCCACGTAGATATTTTCAATGTCTTAACCATAACAATAACAATGGAAATGAGGATTCTGATAAATTATCAAATAAATTGATTAATCATAACAATAACAATGAAAATGAGGATTCTGATTAATATTTTAAAAATGTCATACACATTTTTTTTTTGTTACCATAACTTGGAAATATAAGTATGAACTGTGCATGTAAATATAAGTTTCTCTTAAAATAATTTTAGCTGAACTAGTTTTATAGATTTTATTTATTTATAGTTATATGTTCCTCTAAAATTAATGTTTATAGGTTTTAAATCTAATTTTGTGTTAGACTTTTGCAATGTACTAACCTTCAACTTGTGTGCTTTTAATATGAAGCTAATTCATATGATTAATGTAAATATGCACTTAAAAGAAAATCCAATATTAATGTTAGTTGACTCATCCCTACAAAAAAAGTCTGAATATTATTTATGCTAATTCACATTAAAACATACTATTTAATGAATAATGCACTTTTTGATGATTTTTTTTTTTAATAAAAAATCTTCAACCTTAGAAATGTTACAAAACAATTGGCCATCCTTGTCCAGAACGTTGACTAATGTACAAGTTATTTAGTAATAATTTTATTGCTGAATAATGTTTTGTTAGTTATCTTTGATATATGCTAATGAACTGGTTTTATTTTTATGGAATTAATGCTCTGCCAATATATGTTAAGTAAAATAGAAAGCTCAGTAGCAGGTATTTTTATTCTGTATTATTTTCTTTAAAAAGAAATTACTTAATTATAAAATCAGAGTATTATTATTTAATCATAAGCTTCACTAAGTTCTGAACTTAAGTGTCTTTGGAAGTAGCTGTATACTGTTTGTCTATAGTCCAATATTTTTAATTGGATTATTGCTAATAATAGCTTTTTTATCAGACACTGTTTTAGAATATTGTGTAAACTGTTGTTCATGACTTGTAATTTAAAGATAGTTTCACCTTCATTTGTGATTGTGAGTGATTATTTATTGAAGTTTTTTTATGATATTAAAGAAAATAGGGCCAATTTTATAACTCAATAGAATTCTGTACTGAAAAAGAAATTTACTGGTTTGATATTTATTTTGGTTTTTATTTCTGGGTTATATTCTTATAATCTGCTAATGTTCTTGACATTTATTGTCTGTCTTAATGTATATGCTAGTTAAAAGTAAGTCTGATTAGTGTAAATGGTCTTTTCCACTTTTAAGAAAAGCCTGATTAACTTTTTTCTCTCTCGAGGTTTGATCTCAGGACATTTGTACTCACTAATACCTCAGATCTGATCTGTAGCAAATTTAAACCTCTCATCTTGGTATCCTCTTTCTAGCAGTCCTTTGTTGAATGCAGGCTTTGTGGAAAGGGTTAATTTTTTAAAAATTTTATATATATTTTTTTTTTACATTTTATATTGTTTTATTTATCTCCACTTTATGTTATTATAGCTAATTGAGACAGATTATCTACAGATTAGCCTGTGAGGGACTAAGGATTTTATTTAGTGAGTTCTTAACAAAATAAATTCCTATTGTTGCCTCGTGAATCAAACTCATGACTCTAGGTATACCAAGTTTAAGGCCAATGCCTTAACTCACACGGCTAAGCTGAGCACCTATTTTTTTATAATGATAAATTATAATAAAATAACATCTATTTTACTTTATTATTTTAAATGGACTTTAGTATTAGAACTTTGTTTTGTTTCCCTTTGACTGTTTCTATATTTGTTTTGTCTAAAAAAAATGGATTTAATCATTGAAATGTATAAAATTTGTTATTTTTATATTTGCATATAAATAAAAATGTTCCTGTTCGTTTATAAACTTTTTTGCTTCTAAAACATGACTTACCTTCAACAGGTGCAGGTGTTATTTAAGCGACGAATCCAGCATCGACCTTAATCTCACATAGTAAACCTAGAGTGGTGAGTTCAATTCCCGCGCTGGGCAATTAGAGTTTATTCAGTGATAGAATTCACTAAATAAAATCCTTAGTCCCGTCCTGGCTAGAAAAGGATGGTAACCTGTAGATAACTGGTCCCAATTAGCCTTAATTGCAAAAAGTGGACGTTAATAAATATAAAAAATAAACTCGAATCCCCCGAATACATTTTTTCTTCATTACCTTTCCTTCTTTATTTAGCTACAGGATTAATATGCTTTATTTTTAGTCAAGTGTTTCATCCTCCTTTTTGATTTTATTGTGATCAAATGATTGGAGATAAACGGGGGAGGGGAACCTTAAGTCTTCAAGAAAAAAACATTCTATAAGGATGGAAAGAAGAAATGTTTTAGTACAATTAAAAATCTAGAGATTTTTTTGTGAGAATTTCTCACGAAGCTATCTTCAGTTAAAGCAGTATTGCTTGCAATAAGAAAAAACTACTAGTGTGCTTATAAATTTCTAGTGGTGAACTTTGAAAAAGATCCTAACTATTTCTGTCTCAAATTGTTTAGAGTACACATTTCGACAAATTAATAGACCTAGACCAAAATATTGTCATAAAACTGAAGTTATGCCTAAACAATAATTTGGTTTAAAGCTGGGGCTAGCTAATAATCATTACCTTACATTTATTCTACAACAGTTTCAGAGGTTCATATAAAAACAAATTAACATAAATTGCATGAGCAGCTCAGCTAGGCAAAGTATGTTTTCGTCTCTAAGAATGCTCACAGATCGCTTAAATAGAAGAAGGAAAAAAAATATGAAGCAAGAGGCAAGCCATTGGCCTCAGAGTCTATGAATACTGGCAAATCACACTAGCTGCTTTTATTTATTAGCAGTAAAAAGTAATTTATTAATGTAGTCTCCAGATAATACGTTTTCAATCTTATTACTTTCTCCAAATATTAGTTTCTATCTTTTCAATTTGTATGAATAAATTAATAATAAAAATTAACACCATCTCAATTATAAAATTTTGTATTTACAGATGTATGAGTACACTTCATTATCTCTCAAACAAATATTTTTTTAACACAATCTTATCCTCAGAAGCTTCTAGAATATTAATATTATTTATTAACGTCTGCTTTTTTCTATGGATTATCTACAGGTTACCACCCTTTTCTAGCTAGAGTGGGACTAAAATGTTATTATTTCATGAGTTTGTCACTAAATAAATTTGTATTGCCCAGGTGAGAATCGAACTTGCTACTCTAGATTTACCATGTGAGATTAAAGCCACCCCTTTAACTCACATGGCTAACCTGAACCACTGAATAGGGATATTTTGAATTTGTCTGCTGGAGCACTTTCTCCTCCTTAACATGCTGACAACACTCAGTTGACAGAAGAAGGTATCCTGTACCTACAGGAAATTATTAATATGTTTGTCACCAAAATGTGTACTTCATAATGACAAACAAGTATATATATCACTTGGACTTGGATTCGGCTATGGCAAAGTTACTTTATTAGAGTATTTGATAAATATTTTAAGCAATGGTTAGTAAAAAAGTGGTAGAGAAATTTAAAATGGTTGATAATGGTGAAACATTAAGAAAAAATGATCAAATTAAGACAATGAAGACGGATCGAGAAAAAGTTCGTCATGCAGATGCTGTGTAAACTAAGCAGATTTCTCTGGTGCTTGAATATGACACACATAATCTAATCTGACCTTTAAGGGAAATCTGCTAAAATGAGTGATCCAAGAAGTAACTGATGAATCTAAAGCAAAAAAACGTTAATTCATGAGGGATATTAGTTAACTTTAAGACTGGAAGGTTGGGTGGGGAGAAAAGGGTTTAATATGCTTTACCACTAGTTAATTGAGACACTTAGATCTCTCTTAAAAAAGGGGGGGATGTCCAAGTAAAACCAAAAGTCAAAGCTGCAGTTTTAGTGTCCACAGTATTTTTTATACTCTTGTTTGATAATGAAGTTATTTAAAATACATTTGAATGAGGAAATAATTTAAAAAACAAAATGCAAGGCCGACTCACCAACTTTTAAGATCCCTTAATAATTTTAGCATTTTTTGTTGTAATTATTTTTGTAAGAGATGAAAAATAACCCATACATCCACTTGGAATATATGAGTTATTTTATAAATGCAAATTACTCTGTACAAACCAACTCAGGTGATGAAACAAAACGTATACTGAAATTTTTGTAGCATTAGATGAGAATTAAAAATGAATGTCCTACTTCTTAGGAATAAGTAATGAAGAAATATAACAATTGGTTTTTTTTCTTTCCAAATGAGTGCTATTAGGAAGTATAGATTTCAATAAGCAAAGCTACAACAGATGGTGAAAGGAATGGAGGTATGAAATAAAAGAACACAGATTCTGTTACTAATCCATCACTTTATTATTTAATAAGGCAACTAGAAGCAGCAGTAAAGTATATTGAGAATCATCAACTACTTTGCTAAATCACATTATTTACCTGAGGAACAAGAATGATTTGAACTGGAACTGATAACAGGACAAAAAATTAAATAGCAAGTTAAGTCAAAACAAATAATATAAAACTCACTCTTGCAGCCATAGCTACAAAGATGTAGGCACTAGGTCTTAATTTATTTCCTAATAATGACCAAAGTCCGTATTTATGGAAGCATATTTTATATCAAATAAACTTATTTTTAAACAGAAACAGATAACTGCAGGTTATAAAATAGCCTACAGGTAGTAACAAAAAATGAATTCTAAAATTCATAAAAGCTACTTTTAGCTTCCTTTATAGTTGCAAATAAAAAATAAACCTAAAAGCTTGACTTTCTAGCACTTAACCTGAGTTTTGGACTTTGAACTGCCCAATGATCAAAGTATTCAATATGGCCCATTCAAAGAGCCAACATTCTACAGACCTAGAAAGACTTAACATACCTGAAAGCAGTTCAGGAACGTTCTCAACAATAAATTATGCATGCAACTTCAGAAATATTTTTTATTCACCTAGTTATATTGTATAGAACCTAGATATTCTATTTAAATATAATGTTTATAAACGTATTTTCTACAAATGTTTCTGATTATCTAATGGTAGTAATAGATCACATGTAAATCATCTTGTACTTTATTATAGTATATCACCTAAAAGATAAGCCTAAGGCTTGAGGTTGGTCTGTTAACAATATACGATGCCAATAAAATTGTTAAACTTCACAGCAGTAATTATGAATGTGTAATCGACCTCTGCTCACGAGATGTAACCAACCACACCAGTAAGAATACTGAATACAGCTAATATTCTTTAAGGAATAGTGTGTAGGGTCATGAACATGAAAAAGTATAAAATACTTTTCAATAAAAAAACTGATCAAGGCCATGCCTTCATAAGCGATTAGTTTAATTGTATTCGAAGATTTTAAAAAGTCACATATTAACTGGATATTTTTTCAAAGTTAAAGTAAAAAAAAAGTATATTACCACTTGAAACAAATAATATTGAATTATGCTTTGATGACGGACATAGAAGAATACTAGCTTTGTATGTAAGTACTTTTCAAAACAACCAAAATGCATTTGGAAAAATAAATTATGAAAAAGCTGTCTATTCTTATTTTATTAATCTGGAACATTGATTTTATAGATTTATATTATTTGGTCACAAGATTCAAAAATAGATAAGCATTCAAAAGATTATGATTTTGACAAATACTAAAATTAAGGATCCATTTCACTGTTTTAGATTGCTTGTAGTTGTAGGAAGGAAACTGGTTCACTAAACTCCAGACCAATGTTAGGCTCAAATATTTACACTGGTGAGCTAGGAATGCAAAATTAACTGTAGGCCACATAAATATTAGTCCGACCAAAATGCTGTTTCAGTTTAAATAATTTGCTATAAAAGTTTGTCAATTAATTTGGATCTAAGCCATTAAGCTATCGATGTGGTTATCTTGAAAGAGCGAAAGAAAATGTAGAAATTTATTGAGGAGAGAGAATGACTAGTGAAAAGATAATCAATTTGGACGAATTTAGAGTAAATGGTTAATATCCTGGCAGTGTAATAAAGACAATTTTATTTATGATTAGATTCTATCCCATCACCTTTATATCCAACAGATTTAGGCATTTTTCTAATGTCTATCAAATAATTAGCCAACTTCCAATGTATATCATAAAGTAAAATGGTTTAAGTTTTGAACAACATCATTTTTAAGCAATTAGGAATTGTTACTAAAAATAACTTTATTACTATATGTAAATATTTGAATTGCAATACATCACTCAATGACTATACTTTAATTATCTGAAAAAATTCAGCTCAATCAGTGGAGGACACACATATAGGTGTAACTATAATTTTGGTGCCCTTTATATAAATTCCAAGCCTTAGGTCTCAAAGAAACTTGTATTTAATTTTTTGTCACTAAAAATTGCTCTTATAAACACAGCATATAGGCACATTTAAAGTTTATAAACATAGAAAAAAGATAACTTTACCTTTCCTTTTTATGTATATTTAAATAGATAAACTCTGTATAAAACATATAACATGAACAATAACATATCCTTTTTATTAAACTTAACTATATATTCAAAATATTAATATGACGATAAAATTTCTAGTGCAATAAAATGGAAGCATTGGAAAGGCAACTGCTGGAAAAATAATAGTAATGCTTATTCAGCTGTTTGCACTATTATTATGACAAATAATGCACTAAGAAATTTAGTGCAATATAACCATTAAAATAATATTGCTTTACTTATTCCTATAACGTATTAAGAAGAACTTAAGTTCTTAATAGATCAAGACAAAAATAACACAATAACCAAGATACACTTTTATGTCCAACTAGTCTTTCATTAAAAATGAACTTGAAAGACAAGAGTTTAAAATTATAGTTATAAGAATATTATACCAAATAACATACAATTTAATATCACAGAAATAACCAACCAAAACAAAACAATGAAAAAGCTAACAATTGCAACACTCCTACAAATAATTTCTAAAAGACAGAAGGAAGAATTGTGTTAATTCCTAATTTTCATGGAAGTATAACATTCAACTAAAAATATATATGATATATACTACAAAAATAGTTGCTTCATTATAAAAGTACACTTACTTTCAGAAAATTAAAAAAGAACTAAAATTAGAAGAAATTTCAAATAAGTGACTTACCTAATGGTAATAAAACCATATCTACTTACTCTTTAGTATTAAAAATAAAATTTTATTTTTCTAAGACACTTTCTATTTGTAAATGGCACCCTTTAAATTGAATTAACTAACAGTTATGTATTAATGTATATAAGGCTAATAAGATGAGCTATCACTGATGACAATACAAATGTAACTTTGTAAATGTCCAATTTGATCTAACAATGATGGTAGTGATACATAATCAAATGTAATAGACATAGAATAGAATAGAAGGAAAGCCCACAAAGAAGACCACATTTCCATTCACTCAAGGTGATGATATATGTTAGTAAAGCATTAGACGTCTAAAATTATATGAAAAATATAAATATATGAGTGCTCAGATGTACAGATAAAATGGCACAGCAATATAAAATAACTATCATGATTTTTGTTTCTTTCAAATGTTAAATAAATATAAATAGTTTTCTCAATACTTAAGAAAATAGTTTAAATCCTTAGTTTTGTTTCAAGCCTGAATGAAACATCGTAGTTCCATCTGTTGATAAGAAGCCACCTTCTAGAGATTCATCAATTGTGCCGAAATCTCCTAATATCTCAGAGAAATCCACGTCCGTCACATAGTAACTACAACACAAAGACACAACATGTCAATTTACCAAAACGAAAAAAAAAAAGAAAAAAAAACTTATTATAATGAAAATCTACTCTTATAGTCTTCTTTTGCTATTGACTTGTTGTGCCTTTGTTTAAATATATATATATAAAAGAAAAGAATTTGTAAAAAAAGGAACTTCAATATTTTCAGATGTCTTTCTTTCATTTGCAGTTATTTCCATATATGCTTAATGAAATAAAAGAAAATCACTAGCATAATAAAATAATGAACAAAGGAAAGAAAAAAAATAATAGAAAAACACGCAGATATAGAAAAATAGGAAACAAGAAGCAAGGGCAAGGAAACACAACAAAGTCAATAACACATTTAAAACATTTATCTGTAATTTTAAAATGTTCTACAATAAGTTTTTGGTACAGTTTACATTGAAATAACAGTAACAATTTGATTGCACATCGATACGACGATAATACTTACATCCTATTAAAATAAAAATAAAAACTGTACATAAAAGTTTGAGCTTCTAAAACATCAAGAACTATACTCTAAAATAGTTTTAAGACGCAATTCTTTAGGACGCTAGATATAAACAGTGTTTTATTTTGTAATAATTATTGGAACTCTAAATAGAATCTATCAATCACAATTACAAATAGTATACAAATTCTTAACTTATTAATTAATGTACATAAAAAACGAAACTCAAGAATATAAGGGGAAAATGTAAATTTAAAGCTGTTTGATAAGAGAGGGGACTTGGAGATATAAATACCCTGATAACAATAGCAAAAATGCCCATAATGAACTGAATTAGGCCTTAACAGATATAAAAAATATTACTCAATGCCTAGATTTCAGTCTTCATGTGTAGCGAGTGATATGAAGATAACACCATAACTTCAATTAACAGTAATAAATCAAATAAAAGTTTAGTAGTATTACTGTGTGCATTTAGGAAATAAAACATCAACCAGGTATTATTTTAATTAGCAATCGTATTTAAACACAAATCGTGTATTAAAAAATAATATCTGATTCTGAAAAGAACTAATCATTTTCTAATATATGAATAATACACAGCAATATTACACTTCTCTTGAGCATAAATTCCTTCTGTTCTGCAAGTGGCTATTTATAAATTATATATGAATATAAAATATTATTCATAATACGAAACATGATAATTCTTTAATAATTCGTGATACCCTTAATGTTTCATAATCACCAATGCTCTTAACACCCTGTAAAGAATGTGAATTACTAAATCACATTTACTTTTATGGTCCCATAAATATCTGTACTAAACAACTGACAATTCAGCTGACTCCCTTAAAATAAATTTTGAGCAGTTTATTAATAAAAAATTTTCATATAAAAATATCAGCATTACCATACCTTATATAAAACTTATAATAAAATTCGTTGGAAAAGCAATGCCAACTTGTAATATGACAAACAACTTACTACCCTTTGGCAAACCTTTTGTCTCAGCACTTTTTTTTAGGCCATTGAATAATACAAATGTCCTAATTTTATACTAAAAGAAATAAAACAACTTTTTGAGTTTTTGATAAGGGTTTAAGAATTACAAAATAAACTAAGGCCAATGTGCTTTCTCTCAGAATTCTACTTGTTACCAGTTGAAACAGAATAGAGAGGGAGTTACAACAAAAGAAGAAATTTTCAGTGCTTTTAAAGGAACTTTCAAATGAATCATTTAAATACACAGATATAATTGAAATTAAAAAAATATTGGTAAAAAATTTTTCAAATAATTATACTATTTAAATATTATTTATTTATAAATCAAAATAAGGATTTTTCACGAAGTGGAGGCAAAAAAATGCTTATAAGCATTAAAAAATATTATGGTATAATTTAAAAATGTAAGATATCTGATGGAGCTAAGTATTCCTCTAGGTAAATAGTCGGCACAATATACATCGAATGAGCGAAATAATATATAGATATTTATGGAAAGTACTATTAGCTGAGTACAAGTTTTTTTCTTAATTAGAACAAAGGCCTGCTTAAAACTTTAATTTTATTTTCAAGGTCTTGCTTAAAGTAACTTGCAAATTAGAACTTGCATGGAAAAATATATTTATTATGACAAATCTAGAAAATGATTTCATGAATAATTAATAGCAAAAATTTAGATAGTATAGACAAGTGGTTAAAATACATCTATTTGAGTAAACTGACATCCCTTTTAATCTGTGTCAATCGAAATATACAATTAAGGAGCAATTTAAAGAATAAAAGAACTATGACATAGGTTTAACACTTAAAATGCAGGCTCAGGATGCCATGTGAGTTAAGGTGTGGATCTTAATCTTACTTGGCAAACATAGAGTCGAGAGTTGGATTCTCACCTGGGTAATAGGAATTTATTTAGTGACAGGCTCATTAAATAAAATCCTTAATCCCATCCTGACTAGAGAATGGTGGTAACCTGTAGATAACCCATTCCAACAACTTTAGTAGCACAAGTAAATAAAATAACAAGTAGGCACAATAAATAAAATAACAATTTAAATGAAACACATCACTTCAGTTAAATTTATTTTAACTGTAAAAGCTCAAGACGTTTTATAATCATGTGCATCTAAGGAAGCTTGAAAACTATACTTAACCTACAGAACTAAAGAACTTACAGCCTGCTTTTCCTAAAGGAAGCTGCACTTTTTTATTAATTTTTGAGCTCCTGAAGAAGCACTACTGTTGAGTGCAAAACATTTAGAGTTTAAAGAAAAAAGGAAATTAACAGAACTGATTTGTTTCTTTTAAAATATTGAACCTATGTCAAAATTTAAGTGTTAAGTGAACAGAATACCATCCATTTATAGTTGCATATTTTCATATTTTGTTTAAGAGGCCCTGAATTCGTCATTACTCAATTAAATGAATCTATAAATTATGAAAGAATGTCTCATCAGAAGTTGGCACACTGTGTTTAAATCCAATTATGTTGCGTTAAGAAGGTACCTTACTAGACATTATAGTTTGGGAGGAATTAACAAAAAGTATTGAATGGATAAAAACTATAATTTTCTTGAAGTGTGACTACACAAAAAATACTAAATAAAAATGAAAGGTTTTATAGTTTGAGATTCAAAAAACCTAAATCACGGACTTTCGAAACATGTTTATAAATGAAAATAAAATACGGAAGAAGGATATTCACTAGAAATTTCACAATTTTGTGATTTAGGGTATCCTTCATGAGGAAATTAGTGTATTACTTTTTGTCATCTAAAAATCCAATGAAGACCATTAAAAGCACTGAACAATTTTCTTGATAACAAAATAATGAACATTTTTCCCCTCCATTAAATTTAGGTAAAATAAATTCTAAAAGAATAAATGTTCCTTTTTTTTAACCAATGTACTCATATATTTTTTTTAAAAAAATCAATAAAGTGCAAACAACTTTTTTGATTAAGAATGAGCTGTATAACACCAGTAAACTCAGTAATTTAAGAATTCAACTATTTAAAAAATTAATCTCTTCTATATATACATAACTAATGACATTTACCTACAATACACATTTATATATAATCCAACATCGATATAAAAAATTTAATGCAAGCAACAACTTTAGAATTTCTAGATTTTGATACTTAGATTTTGATCTAACAATGCTAAGAAACAAAACTAAGCACAAAGAACAGACCTGCACAACCCAACCTTACAATAAAAAAAAAGTCACAACCACTCAAGATGAATAAATAAGTAATTCTTTGCATATTATTCTAATTCAATATTCATAGAAAATATAATAAAAGTACAAAAATAAATATATTTAATTATATTATAAAGATATTAGTAAGAAATAATATGCATTGTATTGGGTTTTTATTGCCGAAAATAGGCATGGATGCCCTAAAGAAGAGTAAGGACTACTAAAAAAATATTTTTTAAATTACTTAGATTTTTATTTTCATTATAGTTTAAGTACTGGTTCAAAAGCTGAGCTGTACTGGCCTGAACTAGTTTAAAATCATTTATTAAAACAGAAATGCTTTAACATTGAAGAAAAGTATTAACTACAACATTTATTTAATTTTAAGTCTTGGAAAACACTAAGTTATTAAATTGTACACCTAGAAACATTTAAAATTGAACTAGAAAAGCAACTGAGCTTTATACGTATTTAATAACATCGATATAAGGAAAAACACATGTGAGCCTATGCAGTACGTTTCATGATTTTATAGATATTAAAAAAAGAAAGAAAATGTATTATAAAAATCACAAAAATAAATAAAGAAAAATATTAAGATATTTTCTTATCTAACTTAAGTAATGGAATGTGAATAATTAAGGTAAATTTTCTAATGGCCCAAATAAATACTAACGAGAGGTTTAATGAAAGATTATCATTTGTGAACCTAAATTATATTAAAAAAAAAGTGTTGGAAAATACTGAAGGTTTTCTCTACAATCCTTTGGAATTTCAGAAGTGCTGTACTACCATCGCTAACAGATGGCAGCGGTCATTTACAGTTCCAATACTGAATGATAACTGTTAACAAAGATAAAATTTATTCAGAAAAAAATAAAAGTAAAATATACCTCATAGATTTTAAAAGCAGCAGGGTTCACATTTAGTCACCTCATAGTTAATCTTTTTTTTTTTTTTATATATCTGCTGTAAACTGAGTAACACTGTACAAGTGTTTTATAGCTTTACGAATGATTTAAATAAGCAATATCTTGCCCTTTTAAAATAACACTACTGCTGATTTATTAAAATTAAATTAAATATTCAGCTTTTAATGGTCAATCCTTCGACTGTTTGAAGGAACCTATTCAGCTCAAGTACTCTATACGACACAACTTAAAGGGGGAAAAAAATAAAAGTATAACACTTAACGAATCAACAAAAATACCATATGCTTATAACAGTAAATAAGTGCAGTCTACATTATATTTCATACACATATTTAAAAACAAAAAAATTGAAGTTGAGGAATTCAAATGTATAAGAACTAATTAACCGAATACGGCAAAGAGTAAGGTGCTCTGAGATGGCATCTGCTGCAGTACTGTTTTGTACATATTACTTATCAATTTAACAGTTTTTAATTAACAAAATCCCTTTTATGTACTAGCTATACGAAGCTGTAATAGATTTGAGGAGGGAGAGTTTCTGGCTGAACCAACACTCCTTCCCAAAAAACTTTGTCTATGGCAACTCGAAGCTTGCATCAAAAAGTAGGGAAGGAAGTATATTTTAAACACTTATTACTCTTTGGGAGGGGAGTATTAATGTTACTAGACATTAATTATATTGGGAATTACACATTGTAGAGTAAGAAGTAGCATCAAAGAAATGTATTTAATAATTAAGTTATATATCATAATTTATTCATCAAAAGCTTTCATGATAATCAATACTTGAAGAATTAATTAACTAATTTATTTACAGATAAACTAAAGTCATTAATTTGTTTATTTTTTGAATATTTGTTTCTAAGATATCTTTTCATTTTGTATACAGAGATTGTAATGATATTGTATACTTTATGCGTTGTAAGACCACTCTTATGATAATTTAGATTTTTCTTATTTTAATGAAACAATAATTTGTTTACATTAATTAAATTAATTAATTTTTTTAGATAGATAAAATTACGTATAACTTCAATTGTAATTTTCCAATTTAAATAATATTTGGTGTAAAGATTTGTAATTTTACCAAATTAAACATATCAAACGATAGGAACAGGTTATTTAAGTTAAATCAGAAGAATCTACTTTTTTTTTCTTCTTAAAACCTTTGGTTCACACTAAATATAGTATACATCCAAAACATGGCTCTTAAAAGGAAGGAAAAACATTTCCAATGTTTGTAAAATGTATTCAGATCCCATAAGAACAGATCTATCCAGAGGAGAAATGGACTATTTTTAACAGCCAGTCACTGAAAGGTAACAAAACTAGTGAAGTTTGAAAGGAACTGCCTAAATGATGAGAAGGAGAGGAATAAAGTGCAGTAAAATGATAATGATTCGCTAAGAAAATCCCATTTTTGTTTCTTCCAAAAAGAAATGACTACTTACTTTTTGCTTTCTTTGTTCTTATTCTTCCTGGATGCATTACTATTATTGGGTTGTAAAATAAGTTCGTAGCATTTATCAATATTTCAATTTAATTTTCTCTTTGTTTATAAAATAATGTTTACTTGGTCAATAATGTTTATATATTCTAAAAAAAGACTCGTTACGGTGATTTTATGCATCAGTTTCAACTGTTATTCCTTATCTTTAAGTGGTATGCTTGCTCAAAATGGAAGGGCTTCTACATAGAATGTGACAGTAACGAACAGTAGATATATTTCTAGTATCCTCAGCATGCTGTTAAAACCATCCGAAACAGTTAACACTGAACGTTACAGACAACACATGATAGATTTGAATCAAGCATTGAATACAATACAGCCAGAATATCAAAAAAAGGAAAATTAAATTGATTTTGCTTCATAATAATGCATCATCTCACACTGCATTACTAGTCAAGGAAACAATTAGGTGTTTAGTTGGGAACACTTCTGTATGGCTCATTCACCAGAGATTCCATCCAACAACTATTTATATGGATAATGGAATATGCACTTGGTGAGCAGGCTTCATTTCTTATGAAATTGGCTCATTGACTGGTTGTGTCTCAAAAGAGCAACAGTTTTTTTTTTCAAGGCATACAACTAACAAAGGGCAATATTTGAAATAGAGTACTTGTTACGGTTTTCATAAAATAAGCAAACACTTTCTTTAGTAAAATTATAATTTCATATAAGAAATAATCAAGTATACAGGTCTCCACCCCAAATAAATTGTGTATACACTCCCATTTGCATGACACTAAGCTGATCATGCCCCTCATAAAAAGAAAAGATATTAGCTAATATAAGGATTATCTGAAGATGTTTCTTTAGAAGTGTGATTAGTGGGTTTAGCACCTGTTCAATGATATGGGACAACTAAGGAGCTAAATGGATAACAAGTAATGAGCTTTGGTCGAGATGCCATTGCTACAAACAAGGATGGGGCATTGTGTGCCATATGCAATCCCATGAAATGTTCTGGGGCAAGTTCTGGGTCTTAAATAACTGTTGAGCTAAAGCATTAGTACTTATTATACTACAGAAAATTAGAAGGATATATTTTTATAACTAAGTAAATATTCCCAAAAGTAAATACTTGGCATATCATAAATTATGACTGTAATTTAATAATAATTACCTAATATGACTGCCAGGGAAATATTGGTCAGTTACATATCCCTTTGTCAGAACCACTCCCTCAGATCCTCGAACTCAGTGCTAAACATTTGTAGACAGTGAAGTTTTGAAGTCACTCTTCACGAGACCCTCTCTGTATTATGTGGTGTGACTTAATTCACCATCACACCAGGTTCTATTCTGTCTATCATTAAACGCTCTTGCAATTATGTTATTTCAGTTTATTGAATCAACACACCGACAAGGCTTATGATTTGCTTGAGCAAGCCTATTTCAGAAATACGTTCACTGGTACCTTTGTTCCCTGTCACAAGTGAACTCCCTTTTGATTTCACACAGGTTGGATATTTGTATTTTCTATTCTCTAATATTTTATATTTTAGTCATATCATCATCATCAAATCGCACTTTGTTTCAGTTCAAATTAGAAAATCATGGTTCCAATTTTAGATTGGACACAAGTGAACTCCCTTTTGATTTCACACAGGTTGGATATATGTATTTTCTATTCTCTAATATTTTATATTTTAGTCATATCATCATCATCAAATCGCACTTTGTTTCAGTTCAAATTAGAAAATCATGGTTCCAATTTTAGAAGTCATATCATCATCATCAAATCGCACTTTGTTTCAGTTCAAATTAGAAAATCATGGTTCCAATTTTAGATTCAAGTCACTATTTGGAATATTTATTTTAAAATGTAAACAACACATTCCCTGTCCTCTTTACCAATAAAGAAATCATTCTAAAATAGAGGCAGAAGAAGAGTGTTATAAAGGAATGTAGTAAATTCCTATTGGCTTTTCAAAATGAACAGAACTGTTAAAAAGCTGTTGAGGCAAGAGTAGTTATAGAACATCACGTTATATCTTGTAACCTTCTCTCCAATTAAGGGCAAATAATGCTTTCAGAGTCCTCCTCCCTGATAATTCTCATTGCTACAATGTCAGTGAGGCAATACCAACGGAAATCCAGTTGTAGTTTGGAATACTCACTCGGGCTAATATCTACCATTAGACAGCTAATGCAGGTTACAAGATATAACGTGATGTTCTATAACTACTCTTGCCTCAACAGCTTTTTAACAGTTCTGTTCATTTTGAAAAGTCAATAGGAATTTACTACATTCCTTTATAACACTCTTCTTCTGCCTCTCTTTCGTTTCCATGGAAATGAGGATTTCTGTTCACAGGAAAAATTACTAGATGCAGCTTGTAGAAGGTTAACAGTACTTTAAAAAGTGACAGTCTAACTTCAATGATCCAAATATCAAATTTCTAACATACTTAATAAATCTCTAGTGGGAAGGAAATATTTGTTACTTCTGTTAAGTCTATTCTCATCATCCTAGATTACAATTGTTTTCAGTACTATAATGTTATAAGAATACATGTACTCCACAATCATTTCAATTCATTATATTATTGTAAATTAACTTATTCACCAAATTATAGTTAGTTTTATATTTTTGAAGTTGCAGAATGATACAGTGAGAGTATAAAATGCATAGAAGGAGTTGTTAAAGAGAAAAATTGTCTGATTTTCGAAATTCCTTTGCACTAACATGATAAAAAAACTCTGTGGTTTGAGTTAGTTAAAAAAACTGAATACAAAAAACACCAAAATAAATTAATAAACCTATACTTTGTTTTATCAGTGAGTATATTTTTTAATTTTTACTTTTTTACTATTATTTTTTCAAACTAAGATCACCCTTTTCTATATTGACAAGCATGCTTTTGTATGATTCAGGCTCATTTGGTAAGACCCTTTTGAAATAACTATTCGAATTCTTAAATTCTCTCACATTCATGCCTACTACCCTGCTCACCCTTCCACAATTTTTATTATTTTTTTATTTCTATCACTTACAAACTTTTTTTTAGTTAAACCAAAATGTATTTTTAAAACTTAATTAGTATTTATCTTTACCTTTTTCTAGGTATTCGATTGTTTTGTAAGTCTTTTGTTATTTATTTTATTACAAGCAGTTATAACAATTATATTCTACTTTCTAAATTTTTAGATAGCTAACCACATTTTTACATTTAAATTCATAACCAATGATTTTGGGGTTTGTAATGTTTTATAATTTGACACACTGGTAACGCTCTAATCGCCATGCTTGACATATAGTAGGCTAAACTCATCTGTCAATAACCACTATCAGATGTGTAATGAATGAGATAGATAATATTTAATGTTTATTTATATAATTCAAAGGAAGTTTTAATACACATACCATTTAGTGTAGAAGTACTACCCACATGTGACAAAACTGCCGAATCTTCAGGTACAAATAAACAATTAGTTGAATATCTACTTAGTGATGAACTTCTAAATGGCACTAACAATCTTAAATACTAAGAAATAAAAAATTAAGCTTTTTACTTTTAAATTATTGTCATAAATAAAAAGGAAATCATTAATATGTGTTATGGTGCGGACAAAACTTCTCCTAATGGCTCCATGCTGACATCATTTCCCTTCTTAATTGTTGTCCATACACACAACTGATTAGATGTTGTTGGGGTGGTGCTCAATAAAAATCATTCCATTTTTTAACCTATGATTGTTCAAAATCAAATAAAAACTAAAACTCAAAATACCTTTTAAGAACATTTCACTCAGTTACCTAAGTTATCGACACATTAGTAACAAAAATATATAATCAATATTCGTAAGGTGACAATAGAAACATTTACCTTGCAACATTATCACTGACAACTGATGCATTGTCTGGAGATTGAGGATGTTGAAATACAGTATGTGGAGTAGGTGGGAGACTGTTATTTCCCGGGAAACCAGGGATTTGCGTGACAAGCATGGGTTTTACATAACCATTGTTGGTAGTAGCTTGATTATCTAAATAAAATAAAAATAGAAGGAGTATGTACAATTATTACATTAAGAAAAAGGGCTTATTTCTGAGTAGAAATAAGTTTTTAGATCGTAGAAATAAGATCTTATTATCAAAGATCAAGAAAACATTTATTAACAACAAAATGCTCTTGCACATATATTAATATACACATTTAAAAAAAGATAATAAAGAAAAATAAAATATGGCCTTAGAAATATTAAAATATAAATATATATAAAAAGCATAGAAAAAGAATGAAAACTTCCCGTGCTAGTTCAACTTTTAGAAGTTGCTCTGATAGGATACAAAGCCATTAGTTGTAAATTTGGGAACCTATCCTTTTCGCAAGATATTTAACCAATACTTCCCGTATTACACACTAACCACCTTTTAGATCCTGATTTACTCTGTACCCCAATGATATAAGATTGATCAATAATTACATGGATTTATATTCACCATTGAAATGTAACACTCACCTTCCTTCCTTAACCTCCTAGCACTACCTCCTACTATTTCCTCTGACTACTATCCAAAATCTATTAGTATTCTGGATGCCCCCTTCATTTCCACTCTTTACAAATCTTCTACCAAGAAATCAATGTGGCAAATAATTTCCAACTCACTTTTGCGCCCAACCTACAAAACGATCTACACCATGCTAATACTATTCCCTCCTTTCTGGTAAACTACAAACTCTTTGAAAATCCCTCCTATAAGTCGGAGCCTCTTTATTTTTGAAAAAGACCAAAGCTTCTACTAGACTTTAGAAGTTTAGGATACTATACTACACAAAGATAAATCTACTACACCGCAAATCCCATTACTAACTTTAAATAATCCTACATAGGTTAAACAAAAAATTCTCCTTCACATCCAACTAAAAAACAAACCTAACATTCTATCTCTGAAAATGTTATTTCAGTTTAACATACATTTCAGATTTTCCAACTACCTCTAAAGCCAATTATATGACAATCATCTTTCTGAATCCATGCACTCAACCTGGAACTGAAACCAGCCAACTTCAAAACTGGAAAAGGACAAACATTATTAACGTATTGTAATATTCCACCGACTCAATTAGAACTAGACCAACTCTTATGCTTCCCATCCTGATTCTGATCCCTCTGAAACTAATCCCACTCTTTCTCTTTGCTATACGCCTAGCATCATAGCCCTATTGATATTATCCCTAAACCTAGACCTCCTGTTCTCTCCACTTGTTGCACCCCCCCCTCCCACTCTATCTCCCATCTTACTAAGCTAGCGATTCCAACTTTGGTAAGAGTTCCATTCCAACTGAAGGTACCTCAACTCACCTTCCATGATCAGATACCTTTCATACAAAAATATCGCTACTTGTTTTATATTATGTTTAACTACCAAACAGCTAATAATTTCCTTGCTTTTCCCCTAAATATATATTGTATTTGTTATACATGTAACTTTGTTTTTCCCCTTCGTTTTTTAAATTCATTGTGGCTGATTATTGTTGTTCTTCAATCCATTCAGTCTCCATATTCTACCACTAAAAACCGCAACATTTCAATTTTTTAGTCCTAATGAAAATGAAAAAATTGGGCAAATAAACACTCTCAGCAATATTTCCCACTTGACTGAACTATAGCGACCTCTCTTCATTTAAGATAAAAAGATTAATGATTTTTAATTCTGACATGTCTGAATTTATCTAATATCTATATTTGGAAAAAAAAACAACTAAAAAACTTAAAAGAACTATTTTTATAGCCCATCAATAGTGGTTGAGGAGCAACTGAGCTGGCTACAATAGCTAATAAAATAAAAAATTTAAGAGACATTATTTGATGAGACTTAATATAATTAAATTTTGTGGAAGTCTATTTTTTTATTTTTTATATTACCTGTAAATGGTGTATAATACTTTTGAAATGCATCTTGTTTGTTTATTTCAGGGTAAAGATAAACAAGGTGTTGGAGATCAGATATCCTATCAGCTAAGCTCCTAATGGAAAAATCTTTACTCGTAAAAGGCTGGAGCATAAACACTTCTGCATGTTCTGAAATAAAAATAGATATAAGTCTAAAAAGTTCATCATCTCACACTCCATTCTTCATTTTGCTCTTAGTAAGAACATAATGTAAGCAAACATTGAAATTCAAGGTGAAAATGAGATCTATAGTGATATTAAAACAGCACTAGTAGAAGAAGGCGTTGAAATTGTAAAATTACAAACTACTCAGGTAATATTCAAATTAGTCATAGAACATAATTAAATCTGATACATAATAAAAGGAGATATTCATAGCTTTTCATTTGAATTCACTATTTTTTGTATTTCTTTTACAAGGAAGGTTTAAATATCAAGTTTGACAACAATCTAAAAACAATTCGTTCAAAAGAGCATTAACTAGCATATATGCATATGCATGCAAGTACACACAAACAATTGGACACGCATGCACAAATAGAATATAACTGTAGCCAGTTATGCTACTATTCTCATAGAAAAAAATGGGCGAAGAAAACTTAAACTCTTCTTTTAATAAAGACCTTAAAAGTTATTATATTGATTCCTTAACTACGAGAAAGTATAAAATAAATTATTACTTGAATCTTCTGTATTGCCCACCCACGCAATGACAATTCCTCCAAGTTCTGAGTCCGAAAACCTTAGTAAGAAGGTACCATTAACACATCTTTCAAGCATTTCTTCAGCTTGTTTTTTGCGCACAAAACCCAGAATACACCTGTAACAAAAATATTATTGCTTCTTTTTACATAGATATTATTATTATTTATTATTAACATCCACTTTTTGTTACTAGGGGTAATTGGGACGGGTTATCTACAGGTTACCTACCACCCATTTCTAGCCAGGTTGGGACTAAGGATTCTATTTAATGAGTTTGTCACTAAATAAAGTCCTATTGCCCAGGCAGGAATTGAACTCTCCACCCTAAGTTTACCATGTGAGATTAAAAAATGCTTTAACTCATATGGCTAACCTGAGTCCCACATAGATATACCATTTTTCAATGGAAATCATAATGGAGACATTTTCATTAACCCAAAACCCTTCACTCATGGCCTAATTTTGACCTTTAACATACTTAACTTGAGTTTTACTTATAATGTTTAAATATAAAGTATATTTCTGCTCACAATAAAATATCAACAGTGCATGTTTAAGCATGAATACACACACACACACGCACATTTTATTGTTTGGAATTTTATCCTATATTAGGCAAGATCAAAAGGAATTTTAAGACATTTGGCAAAAATCATGTCATGAAGTGTACCTCAATAGACAAAGAGTACCTAGACAATCTAATAGTTTTTAAAAAAAAAGACCAAAACAAATGGATGATGTAGGCACATCGACAAAATATTTGAATTTTACTCACAGCATTTAACTATTTATAGAATCAACCTGAAGGAGGACGTTTCACCTATATAAATCTTTAATCTATCAAAAGTGAACTGTTATTGGTATAGGTGTGAGCTTTAACCAACATGAATTGTGACTATGTAAGATGGATTTGTAAAATATTAGTATTCTCTCTCTTTGGGTCGATCTCCTCATGCATGTGCACTTTAGCCACATACCCACTCACTGTTGCAGATGTATTTTAGTCACTCTCATCAAATCAGTACTTCCTTTGACTATGTTTTGTAGGTTATGCACACACTTGGCACAAGCCTTATGAAAATAGCCAGCCTTAAATTAGAATTTGGTTCTTTTTCGACTTAATTCTAATATAATTTTTATCCTAAACATTGATACTTCACATAAAAATAACAAAATTACCCATCCATCCAAGGGCCCTTCAGGTGTTCTCGTGTAAGTTTCATAACAGCATAAAACCATTCCCAAAATGTGAAACTTCTTTCAGGAAGTGGTTCCTTGCAAAACTGGGACCAACTTAAAAGCATTCCATTGAAGTCTGGAAGTGCTCCTGTTCTATTTCCGTCCATTCTTAAAAAAATAAGTAAATTTAAAAAAATAAAATATTAAGCATATTCAAGAGCATAGTAAATAGATATCATAAGATCATAAAACACAATTAGATAAAAATAATATTTTACTTTCCTGATTTTAGGAAAACACAATCAATTAATAATTAAATTATTAATAAAAGTAATGAGTAATAGTGGTGCATAATTTATTAGAGATTTCATCAAAGTCTTAATAGTCACTAGAAACTCATGGTCACAAATCAATATCACAAATAAAGCTATGAATAAGTCCAAAACAAAATTCAAATGAATGAAAAATATTTAAAAAGGATTAGAGACATTAAAATTATAATGATTAACCATATTCAATAAGAGTAAAATGCTCATAAGCTCGATTACAGACATTACAAATGAAAATAACAAAAGCAAGAATTTGCAATCTACAAAATAAAAAGTGAAGGACACACGTCACACTAATGGTCAAGAGTTGACATGAAAATTAAATCTTCAAATAATAGACTAAGACCTATTTTATTTAATAATCCCATTCTATTTTATTTACACAGTCTTTGAATGTCTTAGGGATTAATTCTGTTATTTCGTTTTTTTTTTTTAATTTGTGTTGGAGCTTTGATTTCTCAATAACTTTTACTCAACTGATGTATAAAGGTTCTCTGCTAAAAGAAGTCTTCACAGAATGAACACTGTAGTCATAAGATAATGAGCAGGCAATGCACAGTAAATAGAGTCCTGTATAAGTAAAAGCCCGTCACGCAGGGGCTGCAATAACTAAGCAGATTTCACACGTGTGCCTCATATCTGCATTTATTTCAAAACGTAAAAGTTTAATGAGAACAACTTGATACTTGGTATTTAGGCTTCAAATAAAGTGCTTCATAATATAACAGCATATTGTTAATATGACATAAGCAGGAGTGGGGGTTTACTGAAGACCGAAAACAAAAAATGCAAATATCACGGTTAATAATCAAGAGAGTGAAAAAAACGTACATAAAGGCATTTATAGAATATTACATTTGCAATAAGATTGGTTCTATACAATTTTTTGAACCGAGGCATAATAACGGAGATATTAAGAATTTCCTAAATTCCCCTTCCCACTGGTCGGATTACAACCATTAACGAACTTGATCATTAGGTTTAGATAAAACATTTATATATTGTGTTTTGTTATAACAAAACAAAAATTGAGACCTCTAGAGAAGTACCAGACCTCTCTCTCTCTCTCTCTCTCTCTCTTTCTCTCTCTCTCTCTCTCTCTCTCTCTCTCTCTCTCTCTCTCTCTATATATATATATATATATATATATATATATATATATATATATATATATATATATTTGAATGGACCTCATTTTAATCATCTCTCTGGTAGGATCGATGCAAATTTGAAGAAATTTATTGAATTCATGTCATGAGTATGACTTAAATAGCTGATTTTCCATAAGGGAAATCCGCTAAAACTACATTTGAAGTAAATAGCTGTAGCATTTGTTTATTAACTTATTTAATAAATGCACTACTCCTTATTTAGGCAAGTTATAAATGTACAATCACAAGTTTCTATAGACCCTCAGAATATTTAATACAATTTGAGCAACCAAGCTGAATCCAAATTTTATAATTTAATGATCTCTTTTATTAGCATTGACTTTTATACTTCAAAACACTAGAGTTACAATGAAAATACGGTAATTCATGTCCTTGCAGATCAGTAAAATTATTTTTAATAAAATAATTATTGAATATACATTATTAATAAATATATATATATATATATATATATATATATATATATATATATATATATATATATATATATATATATATATATATATATATTTCAAACGTCCTCAAAGACTGAATATGTATTAAGATACCATTAATTCATTTCTTTAGTGCAAAAAGAAACAACAATTTAAAGCTGAAGGCGTACTGGTACGTAGCCATATTTTAAACCATCCATATAGCTGGTGAACAATTGCCATCAAGGGCAGGTTGCAGTCTTTCAGAAGAGAGCAACCACTGCTTTTCATCGGCAGCTGCCCTTTAAGGTTAGGCTAGCCACTTAAAAATTCTTTTTGTAGATGGCAAGATGGCTGTGAAAGGTGTGTTTTTTATAACGAATACACCAGCTGTTATTTATTGGTTTTGAGATTTAAACAAGTTAATGTATGTGAATTTGCAATGAGACTAATACATACAATTTTAACTAAGTCTATTAAAAATATCAATGATTAAATCCACCTGAAAGCTTTTTCAGCAAGAAATCTTATGCTATCATCAGTAAGTGCTCGTCCTGTCTGAGAACAGAATTTTATATTTAATGCTTCAGCAACATATTGCCAAGGAACTTTGTCTGGCACTGCAAAGGGGACACGACCAGATTCAGCAAATGCATTATCCCAAGTTACTGTTGCCCAAGCATGTGGTTCTTGATTTCCATGAACAATAACGACCACAGGAAGGGAAAGAGTCCAGACCTATTAAATAATGAATGATTATTATTATACATACATAAAAAGTAGGTTTTCATCATCATAAACATGTTAACAGCATTCATTCCAAATTGACATTTTTAGCAACAGCAAGTAGGGAATTTTAAAATCATAAATTTAGACAATGTTTTATGATTGAAAAATACATTTTGAATTTTCTCTTATAAAATCAATATTATTTAAAATATTGGCAAAAATCAGTTTTGACTTCAAAGTATACCCCCACTATTCTTTGTGAGAAAACATTCTCATTTACAATATTCAAATCCTAGGTTCATATACAAAACAATTTACAATTCTACTGAGACACTCTTAAGAAAAGAAATGCTTTACGGAGATCAGTTATCAAAAATTCATAAATGTAAAAAACGTTTTAGGAATGGAATCATTCGAAAAATATTTTATTATTTACATTTTTTCAATAAACCAAAATTAATGGAGATATTGACGAATATGTGTTTTCACGACAAAGTAATCTCCCCAACTAGTTAAAAAATTCAAATTCTCATATAGCCTTATTGTACTTATAGATAGTTGACAGACAAACGAAAAACTCCCTTGAAATTTTCCAAGCTCTTTTTGAGCCGAACAGTTACGAAAACGGCAGAAATAGCTTTTGGCAGGAAACTCACTCTCGTCCGTTATCCGCCCACATTTAATAAAAATGCAAATATCTCGGTTAATATTCAAGATAGAGAATAAATTTATATAACAATGCTTATAGTAAATTTAATTTGCAATAAGATATACAATTTTTTGATCGGACGTATAGTAACGGAGATATTTCAAATTTTTGAAAATCCTCCTCTCTAAACCCCCCCCCCCCTCCCACTGGTCCGATTTTAGCAATTAACGAACTTGATCTGTCTTTTTACATTGCGACTGCTAACTGACAAACATATATATATATCTATATATATATATATATATATACAATTTTGAACGGACTTCATTTTTTTCATCTACTGGGTAGGATCGATGGACATTTGAAGAAATTTTTTGAAAATCGCGTCATGAGTACGACCTCAATAGCTGATTTTCCTTAAGGGAAATCTGCAAAAACAAATTATCCCTGCCAAATGTAAATAGTAAATCAGAAAAACTAGGATTGAAATAAGAATTTTTATAAATTAAAAAAAAAAAAAAAACAAGCACAGTAAAATAATTTCTTCTACATAATTATTTTACAGGAAAAAAACATTAATGAAAAAAAATAAGAAATTAAATCAGGAATATGTAAACAAAATATTGGGCAATACCTGGAAAACAAGTTCTCCACCACCAACAGAAAATTGAGAAGAAAACAACAAAGAAAACTTTTCATCCATAACTGATTCGGTTCCTTTTTTCTCAGCTCGCTTAATTTTTTTTAGTTGCATGTTTCTGAAACCAATTAATTATTACTTAAAAAAAAGTTCAATTTAAGGTAGCCTAATGACATTATTTTCTATTGATTGTTATTTATGTATACGTATATGATTTAATTTAATATTAATCAGTTATTATTAATAATATTAATATAAACATAATAATATTAATATAAACAGTTGCTATATAATTCAAAATTTGTTCTTTCCGGTCAAATGTATTTTACAATTTAATAATCACATCTTTCTGTTAAACTTGTCTTGAGAATCAAAATGTGTTATGACACAAGCAATTTATATTCTAAAATAACTATCACATCAGCTTTGTTGCTCTCACTGGTTATTTGAATATCTCACACTGTTTAAAGTTCTCTGGAATTTCTTTAGTATTTACAATGCACTTTTAGAATGAGGAAATTGATAGTAGTATTAAATCACTTAAAGCTGCTACTTTTCCCATTAAACTTTTAAAATCATAAGAAATCATTTGACGTAAGTGTAGCAGAAATACTACTATGATTGTGCTTGCCAAACAAAGTAGAATTGTGTGTATGGATTGTCCAAAGAGGGTTCCATCTAAGATTTGCTGATAAAGGCGTGATATTCATTCCTTACTTTGATCCATAACTAATAGCAATGGTTCTAATACCTTTCAGTGTATCTTCCCACATTTTCTTTTAAGAAAAGAGAAGCAGAAACTTCTAAATGTTTAAAATGTAAGCCTAAGGGTTCTCATGGTTATAAACTGAATTGGTCAAATGGAGACCAATCAAGAAAGATAAAACTGTTGAGAATGTTGGAAAATCGCATTTATTACCAATTGCCAATAAAGAAATGCTTTCAAACTTGTCAGCAGATAAAACACACAGTATGAAAATACAAACTATCTTCTCTTAAAACATTTATAAAATTAATTAAAACTCCACTATTGCAAATGGAATAGATGGGTCAAACTGTCAGTAAATATTAATTACTATTTTTATATTAGGGAAAAATGCTTTGAATGTGATGAGTGGAGGGGGACTAAAAAAAAGGAACCTGACAACTCTTGTTTAGGCCTAATCTGTCATTAAGCCACTGACTCATGTGATGAGCAATTCAAAAGTTTTCTTAGTGATCCACCTCCCTAGCCAATGCTGTAATAGAGGTTTAAAGAGAGGTCTTTAATTGTCTAAATTTATGAATTGAGCTAGGCCCTCCCCTTTACTCTCAATAATGTTTAATACTTCAATTTACGATTTTAATACTTTACATTGATGGATTATGAAAGGATAGAATACACCATCAAGTAAATATTACTTAATTAATTACTCATAGTGTATCAAATTTGCATAACCGAGAAAAAGTTTTGAAATAGTCCATCTTTTCATTTAGAGGGTTAGTTGTACCAGGGAGACCTGGGGCTTGGATATAGGACGTCCCCTTCAGTAAAAGGTGGCAATATTGTATATAAAGATGGGTCAAATTAGATAATTGCTCTCTCTTATCTTTTCTTTTCTCTCTTAGCCCATATATTGTAATGTTAGAATCAGGATGCTCTGGTATATAAGAAATTCTTGCAGATGGAGCAAATTTTTATATCCTTTATACTCTGACTAGAATAACCCCAGAATGTAGAACTGTAGAATGTAATTTGACACTGCTTGTCTCAATAATTGCACTTTGTGTGGCTGAAAATCAACAAATAAAAACATTGCTTTATAAGTTCAATAGTTATTACTCTCTTCTTCGCAATTTTCTTGTATCAAATACATGCCGGGGGGGGGGGGAGGAGGGAGGAGAAATCGACATGGGTGTGTGTGTGTGTAATTAGCATAAACATGCACACACAAATGATATGCATGCTCGCACAACCTCAGCAGATGAGTTTCTTCGACGGAAATCTACTATAAATAATTAATTTGTTAACTGAAACTAACCTTTTTAAAATAAAGCTACATGAACGAGTAAGACGTATGGTCTTTAATTTCCAGTGACAGTACCCCTTTCTGTCATTTCGATTTCGCAGAATGTTTTTATATTCGAGCCTTCCCACTATATTTCAAAATCACTAGTGGGAATAGGTCCTCTTTGCAAAGTAAAAAGTAAATTGAACACACATAGAGGTTGGTGGTTAATTTAAATTTGAGAATTTAACTTGATTTATTATATTAATTATAAAATATATAAATTAAAAACCTACCTGAAACTGACAGCTAGTTGCCGTGTAGCTGCATGATATTCCATTGTTCCAGTGTTGTTTAGAATTTCTCCACTTGCTTCTCCTTTAGCAACTTTTTCATTTTTTAAAAGAGCATTAGCTTGAGCTTCACTAATAATGGTCACTTTAACTTGAGGAGGAGTCATAAATACACTTAACTTTCCTCCCACAAGTAGACGAACAGTAGCTGTAAACCTTGTATTAGTTTTCATAACTTGAGGGGGCTGTTTCTCAATTACAAAAGTACTAAAAATTGAAAATAAAAATGTCATTGTCATATATTAAAATACAAAATTGAAAAATATTAAATGAAGAAAAAATACCTAGTAACTAAACTAGAAAGAAGCTGAGTTATTTGTGAATTCAACTGAGGTAATATATCTTGAACACCTTGATTATCAAGAGGCAATTTAGCTCTCAGACGCTCCGCCTCTTTGATTTGTTGCCTATTGAGCCAATTTATTTCGGCTAAATTTTCACACCTGTACATAAAATAGATGAATTAATATGCTATTGTTTATAATGACAAAGTAATTGAATTAGCCAACCTAGACAAGACAAATGACAACAACCGGAGAAAGAGTCACAACCTGCCCCAACACAATGAAGCAATACTCACTAGTTACTTTAATGTCATTGACCCTATCAGTCTTAAAAAGAACTTCTACCATTCTAATCATAAATAATTTTACTTTAATTTTTTTTACATAATTTTAAGATTAGTATAAGAATAATATATTAATAATATAATAATAAGAATTCAGCCAGAGCCAGACTCTTAGTAGCAGAACAGGGATGATTTATTTTTCTTATTCCAAAATAGCAGTTTAAGCTACAGTTATTTGAAAGTAACAATAATATTATAAATTTCAAAACTATTTTACAATCAAAATTAGAGAGTATCATAGAGAAGGTAGGATATATAATCGACAGATTTTCATTTTGGATATACATAGTTGTATATACAATACAATTATATCAAATGTATCTTACAAAATATTTCAATTATGCATATACGTTTTTATAAAGACTACCGATTATTATTTTACACTAGAACAATTGCTGGAAATATTTGTAATTAAGTCCCTGAGAAGTGAAAAAATAAACCTTGTAGTTTCTATAGCATCACATAGTTTATATTTTTAAATCCTAACAATTTAAAGCAAATTACACCATATATAAACATATATCTGAAAACATATAACAATGAAACCTTTGATTAACCTTCAATCAGAAAGTAACTTTGGGTTTAAAAATGTAAAATAAAAGCAGCAAGTAAATGAATATTAACAACTACTACTACAAATAATGCACAGATCTCTTAACCAATTCTGAACAATTGAAAACTTAAATACAATAAAATTGGAGGGCTTGGAGAAGGAAGGGCCTATCCCAATTTCAAAAGAAAAAAAAATATTAAAATCTGTTTTGCATTCCTCAATTTTATATTATAGGATGGAAAACGTAAAGAGTAGTCTATAAAAAAAAATATATGCAAGCCATGAATTATTATTATTCCTCTGGATGTGTATCAATTAAATGTTGAATGGGTGATTCTACAGAAAAATGTTATTTTGAACTATATTTTTCAAGATAAATTTAATAGAAATAACTTTTACAGACAACCACTTTATTATATTGTGATTCCGGCCTAACAAATCAGTAGGCAACTTAAAAACTGTGCAATTTCAATAATAGTTCTTCATGGTAAATGAAAAAGTTTATATCACACATTTTTAAAAAATTATTATTTTGTTTAAGGTGAATAAAATGGTAATAGTTTTGCTCTTTTTCGTAATTACAAGTAAAGTCAATGTGGGAAATTTTGTTGATTTTACACCAAATGTAAAAACAACAAAATTTCCCACATGCAGATATGACCAAAAAATCATCTGCACATAGTAATATCTCCTCTTTTAGCAGATTTTGCTTAAGGGAAATCAGCTATTGTGGTTGTACACATTTCCAAAAAAATGTACTCAAAACGTCCATCGATCCTACCTAGTAAATGACAAAAATGAAGTCTGTTCAAAAACACACACGCACGCACTCACACATTGTCTGTTAACACTCTAGCAGTAGCATTTTTGGCTTGATCATTACAAAAATCTATATTTAAACATTTTATGTAAAAATAAAGATCAAGTTCGCTATTTGCTGAAATCGGACCAGAGGGAGGGGGGAATTCGAAATATCTCCATTATTATATGTTGATCGAAAAAAAATATTGTATAAAACCAATCTTATTGCAAATTGAATGATCAATATGTTACTCTACGAATATTAACCGAGATATTTGGATTTCATAGTTTACGGCTTTCATTAAACCCCCACTAATGTCATATTAACAATAAGCTGTTATATCATGAACCACTTCATTCCGAGGTTAAATACCAAATATTGCTTTCATTGAACTTTTATTTTGTGAGGTACATGCAACAAATACGTTATGTGGTGTCATCAATTAAGATTTTTTGTTCTTTACTTGAAAATGTTTATTTGACTTATAATTGTTCTTCTATGTGTTTCTTTGTAAGTATTGTAAGCGAGTTATTCATACTTTCTTGTTTCTGCCGTCAGTAGCTCCTTCTCCTCTTGTATTCATCAATTTTACATATAAATAGAGAATATGTGGTGAAGTGAGATCAAAAGTGTGCTATACCAGCACGTGGGAAATCTGCTTAGTTTACGCTGGTCCTGAGTGATAGACTTTTATAAGTAACTTATGGTTTAATCTCTAACTTCAATCTCAAGTCCAGTCTCTAAATAAAAACGATGAAATAAACATCAAATAGCACTTTTTGTGAATTAAGTAAGATTGTAGGCATAAAAAAATGCTAAATAAAATTTAAAAGGGGGCTCAGATTAGATATGTGAGTTACAGTGTTAGCCTTAATCTCACATGGTAAACCTAGAGTGGCGAGTTCGATTCTTGTCTGGACAGAGGAAATTATTTAGTGACGGAATTCATTAAATAACATCCTAAGTTCCACCCTGGCTAGAAAAGGGTGGTAACCTGTAGATAACCCGTCCCAATTAGCCTAAGTTGCAAAAAGTGGAAGTTAATAAATAATAATAATAATAAAAAAAAATTTAAAAGTTCGTCAAGCAGGGTCTGCATAAAAACGCAGATGTCTGACGTGCTGATATAACACTCTACTGATCACAAATTCTCTATCTCTATGGAAAAACCCGATGAGAAGGAGGCAGAGGTGGGTGGGCACTGAAGGCTGCAAAACAAGAAAATATTACTAACTTACTTAAAATTTACGTTACACAAAAAAAAATGCATAGGACAATTGTAGACCATCAATAGTTTAACAAGATTGGTTATGAATCATTGTACTATCCCACACATAATAACAGAAATATTTTAAATTTCGGAATTCTCCCCCTCTATATCCTTACTATTACAACTCTGATTCCAACCAATAACAAATATTATCTTTAGTGTTGACTGAAATGGTTAAATATTGAGGACAGTATAGATCAAATAAACATTTTCGAGACAACAATGTTAAAAATCTTAATTCGTGACATCACGCAACAATATTGTATGTAACACACAAAGTATAAGCTCAATGAAAACCAAACTTTGTATTTAACCTTATAATGAAGTGGTTCATGATATAATAGCTTATAGTTAATATGGCATGAGTAGGAGTGGGGTATACTGAAAGCCAAAAACTAAAGAATCCAAATATCTCAGGTAATATTCATGATACAGAAAAAATATAACAACATTTATAGACCATTAAATTTTCAATAAAGCTAGTTCTATATCATTTTTCTATCTGACGCAAAAACAATGGAGATATTAAGAATTTTTGAAGCCCCCCCCTCGCATTGATATATATATACAGTTTTGAACGGACCTCATTTTCGTCAGGTCCTGGGTAGGATCGATGGACATTTGAAGAAAAATTTCGAAAGTCGCATCATGAGTGCGACCTCAATAGCTGATTTCCATTAAGGGAAATCTGTTAAAATCATGCAGTAAAAGATGTAATCTAATATATATATATATATATATATATATATATATATATATATATATATATATAAAATTGTAACCTCTGTCTGTACATTGATTTTTTTTTTCTTCAAAATTTCACAATAACTTTTCGTTTCACATGTCATAGTCACCATATCTACAATTTATTTATTTCGTGTCAGTTTGTTACCTTTTCATGCATAAACGGCCGAACCGAATTTTATGAAATTTGGTATGTATATTACTACTAGTCCAACTTAAGACTTTAGGCTATATTAATATTCTCTGAGACGAACAGGAGTGGGGGTTATAAGGGAAGCCTGAAATTAAAAATAGCGATATTTCGTTTCCTATTGGTTTTTCGGCAAATATGAACATAACAAAAGTTGTTTAGTTTGTAATTTAGAGTAACTTTTTTTATATACACTTTTTTCGTATACCGAATTATAATCGTGATATACGCTAAAACCTAGAGCGGAAATGAACAGTTTATTTGGCACAAAAGAGTCAACCGAACTAAATAAAACTCTGTATGTGTATTAGCACTAACCCCTTCATTATTATAAGCCATACCAACATTTCTAGGGATGGGCAGGAGTGGGGGTTGTAAGGGAGGCCTGAATTTAAAAGTAGCGGTATTTTATTTTCTATTTGTTTTTCTGCAAATATGCACATTACAAAAGTAGTTTATTTTTTTATTTGAAGTAACTTTTGTGATATTCACTTTTGTCTTATAACAAAGTATAAATGAGATATATGCTAAAACTTTAACAGAAGCCAACAATTTTATTGGGCACTAACGATTGAACTGAACTTAACAAAACTCGGATTGTCAATTAGCATTAATTCTTCCATGATTATAATCTATATTAAAATTTTTAGGTTCAAACGGGAGTGGGGGTTATAAGGGAGGCCTGAAATAAAAATTTGCGATATTTCATTGTCATATAATAACCAAACATTTTGCTCATATGACAAATAAGATTTTACAGCCAATACCATTTTTTTGAAGGGCCGCTCTCTCTCTCTCTCCCTCTCTCTCTCTCTCTCTCTCTCTCTCTCTCTCTCTCTATATATATATATATATATATATATATATATATATATATATATATAAATTGTAAGATCTCTTTGTAAATTGATTTTTTTTTCTCGAAATTCCACGACAACTTTTCGTTTCATATGTCATAGACACCATAACTGCATTTGGTTTCTTTGGTGTGTGTTTGTTTATTTGTTGCCTTTTCACGCATAAACGGCTGAACCAAATTTTATGAAACATGGTATGTATATTACTACCGACTCAACCGAACTAAATGAAACTCGGTATGTGTATTAGCACTAACATCTTAATTATGATAAGCAATATCAACTTTTCTAGGGATGGGCAGGAGTGGGGATTGTAAGGGAGGCATGAAATTAAAAATAGTGATATTTCGTTTCCATTGGTTTTTTTGCCAAATATGCTCATAACAAAAGTTGTTTATTTTGTTATTTAGAGTAACATTTGTTATATACACTATTGCTGTATACGGAAGTATAAATGAGTTATACGCTAAAAACTATAACAGGAATCATCAATTTTTATTTGGTACCAAAGACTCTACCGAACTAAACAAAACACCGTATGTGAATTAGCACTAACTCCTTCATGATAATAAGCTGTACCATTATTTCTAGAGACGAGCAGGAGTGGGGGTTGTAAGGGAGGCCTGAAATTAAAAATAGCGGTATTTCATTTCCTATTGGTTTTTCGGCAATTATGCACATAACAAAAGCTGTTTATTTTGTTATTTAAAGTAATGTTTGTTATATTCACTTTTGTTTTATAACAAAGCATAAACGAGATATACACTAAAAAGTAAAACGGGAGCCGACAGTTTTATTGGGCTCTAACATTTTTATGGAACTTAACAAAACTCGGTATGTGTTAGCACTAACTCCTCCGTGATAATAAGGGGTACCAACATTTCTAGGGAGGAGCAGGAATGGGGGTTGTAAGGGAGCCCTGAAATTAAAAATATTGAAATTTCGTTTTCTATTGGTTTTTCGGTAAATATGTACATGACAAAAGTTGTTTATTTTGTTATTTAGAGTAACTTTTGTTGTATACCAAGCATAAACGAGATATACACTGAAAACTAAAACGGTAGCCGACAATTGTATTTGGCACTAGCGATTGAACGGAACTTAACAAAACTCGGCATGTGAATTAGCATTAATTCTTAAACGATTATAAGCTATATTAAATTTTTTAGGTTCAAACGGGAGGGGAAGGGGTTATAAGAGAAGCCTAAAATACAAATTCGCAGTATATTACATTTTCTGTGTACGGCAACGACGGGAATACATCGGAAAATGTTAAAATATTGTAGAAAGTAAAGGCTTGCCAAAAAAAAAATACCATCATCATTAAACCTCAAATGAATTCCCGAGCGAAGCCGTGTACCTTAGCTAGTACATATATATATATATATATATATATACACACACACACACATATATATAAAACACAAGAGGCACTACTGGTTTTTTCCACCTAATGTAAACAAATCATAGGATAGGCCACTTTTCCAGATTGAGATATGACAGAAGTATGAGATAATGGCCAAATTTTAGATACCAATAAAATACAAACCCTCAATAAAAATAATTTACAGAACCACTACAACTACAGCTACTGAGCAACCAATCTACACAAACTTTGGTCATCGATTGACTCATTTAACATTTTCAATAGACACTCAAAATAGAAGTATTGGGATGCACCAAAGATAACACTCAAATCCCTCTAATGAAATCAAGATACCTATAAATCCAATGATCCTTATACACTTCAACTCACAATAAAAATGACCATCAGATCCTTTTCATTCAAGATGAACCAGGTTTAACAAGTTGCAGTCCTAGTCCCCATGACACAAAATCCACAAGTGAATTATCTCTTCTTAAGCTAAATTCCAGAAAAATACCACCTTTGCTGAGGTGGTCCCTTGATCACATTACATACAAGAAATTAAAATAAATGTAATGATAACTGTTGCAATTATAAAAAAAATTAAATATAATTATGTAGAAACTTGTTTTTAAAAAAATTTGTGTATTATTTACAGTTTGTCTTACAAATTAAATACGTTTCTTTCTTTAGTTTCTTTTTATATCCACACTGGTCTAATACAATCTCTTATTATTTGACCTATATTTACTTATTGTATTCATTTGTACAACAAAAATCGATTTTCAGTTTGAAACAAAAATGTAGGAGAGGCTCAGGACAAACGTGTGTAAAAACGTTAGGCTTAATACCCTTAGATAAGTTGGGTCTGATTCCCACTCGCGTGCATAACAGGAATTTATTATGGCCACACTATCAATCTTACTATAACAAAAACCTTAACTATAAATAAAATCTTAAATATATATATATATATATATATATATATATATATATATATATATATACACACACACACACACACACACACACACACACACATATAAAACACAAGAGGCACTAGTGGTTTTTTTCCACCTAATGTAAACAAATCATAGGATAGGCCACTTTTCCAGATTGAGATATGACAGAAGTATGAGATAATGGCCAAATTTTAGATACCAATTAAATACAAACCCTCAAATAAAAATAATTTACAGAACCACTACAACTACAGCTACTGAGCAACCAATCTACACAAACTTTGGTCATCGATTGACTCATTTATCATTTTCAATAGACACTCAAAATAGAAGTATTGGGATGCACCAAAGATAACACTCAAATCCCTCTAATGAAAACTGTTTCACGCAATCAATGATGATCCTTATACACTTCAACTCACAATAAAAATGACCATCAGATCCTTTTCATCCAAGATGAACTAGGTTTAACAAGTTGCAGTCCTAGTCCCCATGACACAAAATCCACAAGTGACAAGTGATTATCTCTTCTTAAGCTAAATTCCTGAAAAATACCACCTTTGCTGAGGTGGTCCCTTGATCACATTACATACAAGAAATTAAAATAAATGTAATGATAACTGTTGCAATTATAAAAAAAATTAAATATAATTATGTAGAAACTTGTTTTTAAAAAAATTTGTGTATTATTTACAGTTTGTCTTACAAATTAAATACGTTTCTTTCTTTAGTTTCTTTTTATATCCACACTGGTCTAATACAACCTCTTATTATTTGACCTATATTTACTTATTGTATTCATTTGTACAACAAAAATTCATTTTCAGTTTGAAACAAAAATGTAGGAGAGGCTCAGGACAAACGTGTGTAAAAACGTTAGGCTTAATACCCTTAGATAAGTTGGGTCTGATTCCCACTCGCGTGCATAACAGGAATTTATTATGGCCACACTATCAATCTTACTATAACAAAAACCTTAACTATAAATAAAATCTTAAATATATATATATATATATATATATATATATATATATATATATATATATATATATATATATATATATATATAATATATATATATCGAGAATATTTATTTTCTCTTCTTCAGGGCAAGACTAAATATATTTAAAAGCTATTAGTAGATACTAGTATAGCTTTTAAATATCTTTAGTCTTGCCCTGAAGAAGAGAAAATAAATATTCTCGAAATATTGGAATGAACTAAGATTTTTTCACCAACACTGACCAAGACTTCTAATAAAAGTCCGTCACGCAGGGGCTGCGTAAACTAAGCAGATTTCCCACGTGAAGTTTTACAATAGAGAAATCTGCCCAATAACAAGTGTAGTAAGTAGTAAGGGATCACTAAACTTATACACGAGGGACGAATAGTTACGAAAACGGCTGCCAGAGCTCTCTTCGGAAAGTACCAAACAGCTCACTCCTGCCGACCAATGCAGAATACAAATGCAAATATCTCGGTTAATATTCAAGATACAGAATAAATATATAGAACAATATTTATAGTAAATTTAATTTGCAATAAGATTGATTCTATACAATTTTTCGATCCGACGCATAATAACAGAGATATTTTGAATTTTCCGAAAATCCCCCCTCCTACTGGTCCGATTTCAGCCATTAACGAACTTGATCTTTCTTTTTACATAAAACGATTAAATTCCGAGTTTGGTAACGATCAAACAAAAATTGTGACCGCTAGAGTGTTAACAGACAAATATATGTATATATATATATATATATATATATATATATATATATATATATATATATATATATGAGAAGTAAATATAAAATTGAAGGAAAATATTCAAAACAAATACTAACCAATCTTGTATGGTGTCCAAATTGTTATTGAATTTGGATCCATTCCCAGCAAGTTGTTGTTCTCTTTTCCACTTTATAAGTTCTTCATCCAATATTCTACTTTGAACAGTGGCAATATGACCTAAAGTTGCCTTCAACTTTTCAGACAAATTTATGCGATTTTGAATTAAAGTTGATATCTGAAAATTTGAAAGAATTATTTCTCGTTTTGAATAAAAACATGAAAAGCTGTTAAGGATAGTAAAGTAAGCAAAATAGGCTATGAACAACCTTTTGGGTAAGATTCTGTTCGAGAACTTCTTTCTTTCTCATAAGCGTGATGGTCTCTACAGCAGGTGGTGTCTGGGGTTGTAAGCTTTTAACATGGGTGATATGAGCTGTAAATTAGAGTTAGTTAAAGAATAATTATGATGAGAATAGCATAATGACCATACATTTTAATAACATAAATTTCATGAAAGAAATACCATTTATTTTTGTGCATTCATGATACTTAAGGGCAAAATCCTCTTGATCTTGTTCAAGTCTTCTTAAATCTTCAGCTGTGCTTCTTGTCCTGGAGCGCAAGTCTTCTAAACTTTGAGCTATTTGTGCAGCAACAACATTGATTCCACCCCCAAGATCAACTCCAGCCTATAATAAGGGAAAATAAAATCAATAAATCCCAATTTAGAATTCATAATACAATATCATAATCCCAAAGAAATTAGGATGATGTGTGATTTGTATACGATTATCCATACTAAAGGAGTAAGTCCCACAGGGGCTGAATAAACTAAGCTGGTTTCCCATGTGCTGGAATGACAAATGGGTAATCTCATTCCACCACCTATTCCCTATACCTCCTGTAGTAATAAGCCTATGTATACCAAAAATTACATGTAATCTAGTCATGAGATTTTTAGTGACTAAGTAAAAAATCAGATCAGGTTTACCAAAAACTGACTATGTAAAAGTACAAATAACTCACACATGACACATCAAGATTTTTTAACTGATATAAGATATCAACTGCTATCTCAAGTTGAATATGAGATTCGTTCCAATTTGAGTGTAAACAATCAGTAGCAAACAAGCAGCACATGTGTAATAGTAACTCTACTATGCATGTATACTCTAGTTCGCAGAAGGATTAGACCAGTGTTGGAACAAACCTATAGTTTCCTTCAATAAAAAGAATACTCATATCTCTACCCTCAGGACTCAACACTGTCACCTGTCTCACTGTTTTCAATTGAGTTTAATGAAAAAACAAAACTGAAGTTGCACTTACGTTTTCTGCTTGCTGAACTAATTTGTACTCTGTCGATAAACAATGTTTGATTATATTAATAAGGCTCATGGGGTTACTTGAATACCGTTGCTGAAAAACAAAGTAACAGAGACAGTTAATTAATATAAATAAATAAATAAACATAAGGATATAATTGGAGAGTATAAAATAAATATTTGGCCTTACTTGAAAGTTACTGGCTGCATCAATGAGCTTTATTTTAGTGATGAAATGTTCTTCTGCAGTCAGTGAACTAGCTCTAGTCTGTAATTCTTGAATAAGATGCGCAAGAAGGCTAGAAGCGTACTGTTCATGTGCAGAATTTTCAGGATCCAAATCAGCCCTTAAATATTACATCAATGCCATTAATTAAAATAATAAGAAGGGTGATCAAATCTCTTTCATAAAATAAAAACTGCCTTTTAAACTTAGAATTAAATTTTAGGAATTTGTTAATATCATAGTTCAGCATTAGAAAAAACCCAAAATTTGATATTAGAAGTTTAAGTATCCTACAAGTACAAGGGGAATATTTTAAGAAAGAAAAGCAACAGATCTTATAGTTCCAATTAGTTGAATTCAAAATATGAAGTTTCCCATGTGTTAAAGATATTTTGTCATTTTTAGGAGGTAGTTAGTAAATGTTGAGCTGTCATTTCTGCAGGCCAGGTTTAAAGTGAGAAATATAATAGTATTTAATATATTCAAATCTATTAATTAAGTACTGGTTACATTTAAGAAAATCTGATACGGACACCACATGGCATCCTTGTATTGCTGAATTTACATACAGGCACCACCTGGCTATTTTTATTGTGATCATGTGATCCTTATTTCCACAGGAACGAACGAGGGAATGTCGAGGGATACAAGGACATATAGTGGCTTTTCATTGTCCCCTGCATCAGACTGTCCAACAATAAAGGTATCTAAATTGTTCTGCTGTGCTTTATTTAAAATTATTTCATTTGAAAGTCATGTACGATATCCCCGTTCCAATATATCTGGTTGAAAAATGTAAAAGAATATAATTCATGTTAAACAAAAGAGAACCTATATAATTTTTTTGAGTCGCTACTAGGTACTGAATAATTTATGTTTTTATTTTCGCCCTACTTAAAATCACCATCTCATTTAATCTATTTCATTTAAAAGGGGAGGTGAAAAACTGGACATTCAGTCATAAATATGAAATTTCGATATTATAAGACTAGTTGTATTGAATTATACAAGAGTATAGTATAGTGTATTTGAATTATACAAGATACGAATGTACATACATTCGTGTATGTACAGATGCCATGCCAAAACTGCTTAAAATGGGTTCTGGAAGGCTCAAAACAGAATATTCTGTTGAAATTTGAAAATAAAAATTGTGAAAGACAATAATTCCTTTACTTTGTACAAGGAAGTAATAAACTGTCAGAGATACTTACTTTACCAATTAAAAACCGATAGATTAAATTCAAAAATCAACATCTACCAAACTATTAAAAAGAATTGTTCTTATTTATCAGACAAATAATCTTCTTTAAAATTTGCAGTAATAAATAGTATGGTTTATATTATTTGAACTTTTCAATAATGTCAATATATTTCTGGGGCTCAGGTTAGACATGTGAGATGGAGTAAGGCTTTCATAAACTAGAGTCATGAGTTCGATTTCCAAATGGGTGATTGGAATTTACTTAGTGGTGAACTCACCAAATAGAATCCAAAGTCTTGCCCTGGCTCTAAAAGAGTTTACCTATAGATAGCATGTCCAGATCAGCCTTAGGAGGATAAAAAGGTTGATAATAAATCATTAATACCAAATGCCTTAAACAAATTAATGCTGTCTTGTACAACTAATTATAATTTATTATCCTTGATAGATAATTTCAAGCACCATCTAATACTATCGAAATGAGGTTTCTTATATATACCAAGTCAAGATTAAAAACAGTAATTTGCTTCCAAATTTTTCTCCTATTCCAAGATCACAATATTATAGAAATATATTTAAAAATAAATTTTTAAAGTGGCCCTCATTTTTGAAGTTCATAATAATAATTCAAATGGATATTAAATAGTTTTGAGTATGATTAAAAGTTTAAGTTTGAAAAATGAATTTTACTTACCACATCTTTTCTTCAATCCACGGGGCAAGAAAATGACGAACTTCAATTGGAAAATGATCCCCATAAACTGCACGAACTTGTTGCAAGGCATCGCCTTGCAACTGTTGTGATTTGGCCCAGAGTGACATGGAGCCTGGGACAAATATCAATTAAAGTTAAAAAAATTATGAATAAAATAAATACATAACAAGACAGAATATCAACTATCACTAAGCTTATAAAAAATACAAAATCAGCTGTGTTGTGATAACAGGTATATCAAATTGTCATTTGACATTTTATCAATCAAAACACTAAAGAACGCAAGTAAAAACTTACTAAGCCAAATCGAACCTCTTCAAAATCCCTTATTATTGGCAGGCTTTATGTTCCTTTCAATTTTCTACAAAATAAATGCAACAAAACAACTAACTTCCTAACTGATTAAGAAAACTAACTAGAGATAAACATTAACATAAAAATGGCGCATGAATGGAATACGAAAACACGAACAGTAAGGTAAAATCGTCTATTTCTGAAAGGTAAAAATTATTATCACTCAATAAATATTTATAAAATATAAGCCAACATTATGTAATAATTAAAATTGATTATTGTAATAATGAATATTGAAGTATCTTTGTGGTTTGATGACAAAATAGATGTTTTATGTTTCAGATTTTCTAAAACATAAACAAAAATTAAAATTTTTATTTTAAGTCGTACTGGTTTTGCCTTTTACTTTTGTACATTTATTAAAAAAATATTTTCCAATGTTGACATTTCTATCAAGTTACCAAAGAATTTACTAAAAAGAGAGGCTGTGTTTGGAGACACAGTACTTACCGGCTCCTGTCAAATGTGTCAAGTAACTGTTTAGGTTACTTCAAACATGTGCTCCTTCAGTTTTTTCGATATTATTCGGGTTTTGGAGGATTCTTTTACTAGTGATTCTTTAAACAGTACTGTTAAAAACGACTTTAAGTTATATAAACGTTCGAAAAATCAAAAAGAGATGGATTACATATGTTATACTGGTAACCGTCAATGTGCTCTCCAAGCTTCGAAAGTAAGTGACAGTTCTTTTGTCCTCGACATAATAGGAAATGGGTAGAGTATCGCGTTTAATTGGCGTTATTTTACTGTCCAGAATTGGGAATCAAAGTGTTATGAAGAAGTTCCTTGGATTAAGGATTACATTAAGGTCATCTTAGCGCCACATGGATTTGGCATCTCCTTTAACAGAAATTTGTGTTTTCGTAGTGGCTTAGAGGAAATATTGAAGTCTGGAAGGCAGTATGGATACAATTCACTCTTCAATGGCAAGGTAATTGAAATTTTGACTCTGTATTGAACTTAAAATCCCTAGCATGTGGCATGCAGTTTTCTATATCTTAAAGAAAAACGTGGTTTTATTGTATCTTTCTTGACTGTTAAATGGAACAGTATTTATGCATGGAGTAATTATGTTCAAGGTGTTTCTTTTTGATGAAAACACAGTTTTTGGAATATTTACTCAGTTACTTTTTTTTGTCTCATTTTTATTATTCTTCAAATTGCTTTAAAACCCTTGTAGAACATTAGTATACATTTAAATATCTCTCTTTCTCATTGTTTTTGTGGCAAAATAAAGGGGGCCATCCATAGTAGCACAATTGTAATTAAAACTTCTTTTGAATATATCAAATTTTGTTAGATATATTCATTGATAATGTTAGCAAAGTGTTATTGTATTTAAGGAGAAAATATTTAAAAAGTTTCAAATACATGTGGAGGACAGATCTGGACTTGGCCTTTAAACTTGGAAGTCCCATCTCATTTTCTCTAGTTTAGTATTAAATCATAAGTTGTGATCTTGAAGAGGCATCCTATGACAGGCAATGTGTAGAGCAGATAAAACAAGAAGATTTTGTTGTTTTGATATGCTGTTTCAACTTCAGCATATTGAGTTTAGTGGTATCAAGATTTTTAATATGAATTTCTTCAAAATGTTTATTTATCTTGTAAAGTTTTCTTTGTAGTCAACATTTTCTTAACAAGAGCTTTTAACATTTTATATATCCTTTATTTCTTTATCAACAATATTTTCTCCATATTATGAGAAACTTAAACTTACTACTTTTTTACATTAGAAAAAATAATTTAAATCCTTCTGGTTATCTATAGGCCATTACTCTGCCAAAATATTTTTTTTTTAAAAAAACCTTTTTCGGCAGATGCAGTATTAAATTAAAATTTCAAAATGATTGGTTGATTTTTTTTAAACTACGTATTTTAAACAAATCTAAACATATCTTTTCTGCCTTAGGTTGCATAGTTTATTTACTTATTTTTCTCTAAGAAATTACAATACATTTTATGTTATTAATTCATGTTTTCTTTCTAATTTAAATAAAATGAATCATTAATTGAATTTTAAAGAAATGCGATTAAATTATTGAACCAGATACGGTGGTCCATTAAATTGAAAAATAAAAAAAAAACAATAATAACCAACAGTACAATTAAATGAAAAGAAAAACAGGAAGCAGTTACTTATGAAATTCGTATTTTGGAAATACTTCAGTATAGAAATTAAAAAGAGGGAAAAAATGTGTTATTGATTCTAGGTAGTAAAATATAAAATGTTAAACATTTAACAATTTCACTGACTGATATTTCATGACAATGAAGGAAGCATTAACTTTGGTTTATTTTTATTTATTTTTTGTTTGATGTAAAATGAAGTAATTTTACTAGTAGTATCATTTATTTGAATTCGCATTAAAATTTTTAGGAAACTGCTCATTGATGATTAGGTTGCTGAGTAGTAATTCTAATTGTTAAATTGAGCAATTTGAAACTCGGCAGGTAGACACATAATGTTGGTTTCTTTAAACTTTTTTTAATGTTTGTACTGTGTTCTACATGTGCTAAACTTTTTTATAATTTCTAATTGAGTATTTTTGAAAATTATAACCACCATTCTCATTGAAAAAAAAATGTATAATGTCTGCTAAATGTGAGAAATAATCTATGATTTATCTGTAGTCTGTCTAGTGATCTTGTTGCAGGCCTTATTTCGGTATTTTAAATTTAATGTAATATTTCAGGTGTATAATATATCCATAATAAATTTGAAATCTCCGGGTAGTATTACAAGTCTCCGCTTGGAAATAATTTCTGAAGTTGTGGGTTCTATTCTGAAAGCTTGCGGTGGTTCAATTTGTCCTGAGACTGATTGCAATGAATGTTCAAAAATACACATCACCAACAAAAATATTTGTTGTAATGATTGTATTAAAGTTTTGGTTGGCCCTGTTACTGCTCATACACTAGACGCTTCTACAGTCGTTGATTCAGAACTTTATCAAAGGTACTGTTTCATATATTTGCAGTAGTTCTTCTTTAAAAATAAAAGTTTGTTAGTTTACTTTTTGTAGATTTCGAATGGATGATATAACATTAATGTGCGAACATAAAGAAGATGTTAGTGATTCTCTTGAAAGTAAAAAGAAGCTCTTAAAAACAATTATTTATTTTGATTTTCTTCAATCCAATATCTGGCGATCAGTAACACTTCATCTCCTTGATAAGGGCTCTGACAAAACCACTTCTTGTAAAGGTTTGACAATTTTATTTTAATTGTTTATTTCCTACAGTAGAAAATGAACTGAATCATCCTTTGCTTCCAAATTTCAGGTTCAATGTTTGTAATGTACAATTATGCTAGGCTTCACACACTCTGTGAGCAGTTTGACGAAAAAGTTTCATCAGGCCTTTATCCCCCTTTACCTACTTTGGATGAAACTGACTTATCTCTCTTGAAAAATAATGTAATATTTTATTTGTTCAGATATTAAAAATGCTGCTGTATCTTCAAAAATATAAATTAATTTTTTTTTCTTATTTCGTAGGAAGAATGGCTTTTGATGTTAGATTGTCTCTTATGTTGGCCATCAATTCTGAGGAAAGCAATGCTTGAATTAGAATCTGGTAGACCAAAAATTCATCTTATCTTCGACTTTTTAAAGTCAATTTCAAATCACTTTAGTCATTATTATCACAGGATCAGAATTTTTACAGTCAGTATAATGTTTAATTATATTCTTACCTGAGCACTCTATTGAGTGTTATGAACCTGAGCTTTCTTTTTCAGGAACCAAGATCCCATTTGTTACCAGCCCTCTTTGCTAGAATGCATTTATTGAAGTCCTTGTTATTTGTTTTTGAAATTGCTTTGGAGTTAGTTTGTATATCACCATTAAAAAGAATGTAACCATTAGGAAAATTTAATTTTTTTTTTTTAGTAGTTTTAAAGTTTTTTATGTATTAACTTTTATATTAAAGTAATTTTTAAATCTTATGTTGTTCTTTATTCCCTTCATGAATTTTTAGTTTTGTGGTTCTAACCACAAAGTTCTCACACAATTTTTATCATTAAAATGGAGACCTTGGAAGCAAATTCTAAAGCCTCTAAGGCAATTTTTTTTATTTATTAGTGTCCCCTTTATGCTAGTTAGCCAATTGGGGGGGGGGTTTCTACAGGTTAGTACCCTTTTCTGGTGTGTTCGTCACTAAATAAATTCCTATTGTCCATGTGGGAATCGAACCCATGACTATACGTTTACCATGTCCATTAAAACCAATACCTTAGCTCAAACAGTACACCCGAGTACCTTTTAAAAGCTCTGCATTCCTGGTTGCTAATCATTCCTGTCTCTTAAGTATACAGATGATGTACTTAGAAATCTCTGCCATTCAAAATAATACTTGTTCTTATACATTTCTGTAACCTGATTAAACTTTAACAAGATAATAAAGAGTTTCTCCATACTTTACTGTACTTTCTAAATTTAGCTTTTTATAGTATATATGACTCAATTTTAATTGCATATCCTACATTTCAAAAAGAAATTGAGTTCTTCAGTTAAGTGATATCTGATCTATTTTATCATCAGGAGAACATAACACTGATTTTATTAAGTAGATATTCTTTCAACTGCTGTACTGTGTCGGAAACCTGTGATTACATATTGGGTATAGGAACAATATTGTCCTTTGCAGCTAACTATAATGTATTGTTGCAAATTTCTCCTCGAGTGCTTAAAAATACTAGTTTTCTTGGCTTTAAAAAGAACAAATGCTCTCTTACATTCAAGATATTGGCATTAAACGTTATGCATAATTTAGTTCATGTTCATCAATTTCTTTTCAGAGAATTAATTTTTTTTTTTTTTTTTTTTTTTTCGTTATTGTCTTGCTAAATAAGAAAAGGATATCCAATAAAAAAAGAAAAAAGAAATTCAAATGAAAAAGAGTAGTTCATCATAGTTCGTTTATGGGTTCTTCCTTATCTCAACCACTACTGGAGAAAATCTTCCGAAAATCGTATTTCTAAATTATGCAGATTGTTTTAACAAAACTTATAATTTAGAATCATCAAATATTTTTTCAATAACATCTATCTTACGTTTCTACAATTTTTTATGACCACAGGCAACAGAAAGTTCTTTTCGAATATCGTGTCATGAGTATGACCTCAATAGCTGATTTCCCTTAGAGGAAATCTGCTAAAATAATCATGATGTGAAAATTGTCTTCCAGCATACTGTTGCAAACTGCCACTTCATGTCATGGTTATTAAGGTTTCATGTATTGGCTGTATAGTAGAGTTTTCTAACATTGATTGACTATTACTCTGCTGGCTTTCTTGGGATATCTCAATTGAGAATAGTTTTTCTACTAATAATAATAATAATACAAATATTTTAGAGATAAACTCTTACTACATACTATTGCCCTTATCTCTTATTTATTAGTCTGCTAAAACAAGCCCCCCCCCCCTGAAATGATTCTGATTCAATTAAAGTACATCAATATTTAAGATATGATATGTTTCTGCAATGCCAATTAATCCATTTTCGTGACTGCTTTAACCAAAAGCTAGTTGTCTATTTTTAAAATAAGTGGTCAGTCTCATCTATTATAACAAGTTGTGAAAATATAATGGGAACTGTATTTTTGGTGGTACCTAAAGAAACATTTGTTATTAATCTTATAGTTAGACTCTTTTCTGAGTTTTCATTTGTTAGTAAGTTTTAATAGAAATTAATATTATAATTCTATTTATTTAACTTTTTAGTGTCTATAAAGAAGGGGGGAAGTAATATTGTTTCAAATTATTTGTTTTCCAAATATATTTGAGAACATTTTTTATAAATTAAATTATTACTCAGGTTAATTATATAATTATATTCATTTTGAAATTTGACTTTAGATGAAGGGAATATGTTAAAAAAAAAAAATATTGAAATCTCTTAGTGTCCTGTAGCTTCACAGCTGTTTGTTTTGTTTGGTTGCAAGGCATGAGATTCACGTGACTGTCCAGGTACTTGGCCGATGTGTCGGAGAATCCCATTGGCTGTTGGGCTGTAGTTAAGGAAGGCTCAGCCAATGAGGGAGCTCGGCACTCCCAGATCAGGGGGCCTCAGCTCACTACGCGTTTGACATCAATAAATGCAGCAGTGAATTTCGAGGGCGCGGACTTGCTGCAGGATTTTAGCCCGTTTCTTCGCTCTTTGAAACTCCTTCCCCGCCTCACAATCACTCTCTCGTGCTAGTGTTATTAACCAAATTTCGAAGTAAAGTAACATGAGTATTGCAGCTCTTCTGAAGGCAGCGGAATACCTCGAAAGACGAGAAAGAGGTGAGAGTGTGTCTCGAGTTTAACCAGTGTTTTTGTGAGAGTAGTTTCCACGTCAACATGGCTGACTCTTGTCATTTCTATGTGGTCAGCTGATTTTTTTTTTCTAAATCCAAATTCTTTCAATTTTAGAAGCGGAGCACGGTTATGCCTCTACCCTTCCTCCAGATGATCTCAGGGTTATTAAAAGGCCAAAGACAAAAAAATCTCAGGGTAGTAGGTAGGTTTCAAAACCCTTTTTTATTGAAGTAAATTCATTTTTGATTTTCATTCCTTTATTTTGAAGTAGCCCAATGTACATTTTTCTGAGTATATTCTTGGGTATTTTGTTTTAGGACAACTCACAATGAATTGGAAAAGAATAGGTGAGTAACTGTCACTTTTATTGCTTAGTAAATTTTATTCATTGGTAGTGTCATGTATCTTATTACATTTTGCCAATATTATTTTATAAATTGACAAAACCTACTATCCCAACAAGGTCATATGAAAATTTGGGAAGGTTATTTTGCTAGGGTTCTTAGTAAAGTTGGAGCTATTTGTGAGCAGTATGAATCTCTGCCAGCTGGCTTTTCAGCTGTCAAAAATGAAAACAAGGAAATGTTATTACTTGAAAATGTAGAGGTTATTTGCTGTTTGTGTAGAAAATGTCACTTTATTTTGTTTTTTGCTAACAAAGATTTGTTTATTATATTTAGATGTCTTAATTCCTCCTTTTTAATTTCTGTGAATGAAATTGAAAAGAGAAAGGTTATAATAATGAGTCATAATCTTTTATCATTTGTTATCTTATACTGTGGTTAACAGAATCATTTGAACATCACACCTGTCAAAATTCTATTGAACTTTTAAATGGTTTTTCTATAACCAAACAACTTCCGAAAATTAATACTTATCTGTTATTTATTTTTTGTTAGTCCTACACATATTAGGTTTTCTTTGTAGTATTTCTTCACTTTTGCCTCTTTGAGTTATGTATAACATATTTATATATTTGTTTCCCTTAGATTTGTCTAATACATTGATGTTATTTAATGAATTGGGATGTTATTAGGAGTTTTTTTGTTGTTTTTATTCTAAAAACCATTTATCACAATATATATTGATGTGCCTATTGTTTTGAAATGTATTGTGCAAGCAATCACTTTCACTTTTTGAATAATTTATTGAGATATCCTCAATTCACAAAACACTTTATTTCTTCTTAACGTATTTGTAATAAGCTTAATAAAGAAAGGTATAAATGAAATAGAGTTTTTAGTCAATCTACTATTGATCTTTAGTCTGAGCCCCTGACAACAGGTAGATAACCCTGCTACATGCCCCACATGTGATTTAATACTTTTCATTCACTATTATGATCCAGACCTTGATGTTGATCTTAATTTGCTACAATTAATAAATTTACAGCCCTTTTTTTTTTTTAACTTTCATCTGTATTTGTTTTTTCGTCACATTCATTGGAGAAGTATCTGTTTTTGTCATTTGTATATACACTATTCTGGTGTTTAAAATAAAGGAAAACATTTATTTTTAGCATTTAAATGTATTAAAGTTGACTTTTGGATATCTGTCAAAATACAGATTTTCTTCCTTTCTCAATATTTTGGGTAATCAAAATTTTGATTTTACAATTTTTCTACTGTTTTAAACTATGACAAATTAGTTACTATATTTTAATAAATCAATAAAATTTTGCTCTGTACAATTTATGGATTCTTGACAATTACTTATGATGCTATATATTACATAAAAGGAGGGGAGGATTTTATATTGTGATTATTTTTGTCATTCACAAGTGCTCTCAAATCATTAATTACTTGGTTACATTTTACTTCAAAGTGAAAACTATATTGTGAGGGTCTTCATATTTTTGGGGTCTATAAGAGAAGTCAAAAATAAACTTTTTTTTCATTTTTTTTTTTTTTTTTTTTTTTGCAATTTTTATATACAATTTCTTATATGTTTTGCAACAATTTTAGGTATAAATAATTTAACAGCAAATTCATATAATGGACTAGAAAAAATGGTTACTTCTTTATGCTCATTTTATGATTTTAAGGCTAATTGGAATGGATTATCTACAGATTACAATTCTTTTCTAGTCAGAATGGAACTAAGGATTTTATTTAGCAAATTCGCCTCTAAATAAAAACTGACCCTCATGGAAATCAAAATCATGACTAGGTCTATCAATGGGTTTAGAGTGAATATCACATTGCTCATCTGAGCCCCTGGGTACAGTAAAGAATTTTAATAGAGATTGTTTGTATTTTTTTATGAAATACTCAACCTTTAGTAAAAAGTCACTTGTAAACATTCCTAGGTTCCTTGATTGTGTATAATTGTTTAATTCTCTTGACACCTACCACTTTTTTAGGTTTATGCCTCAAAAAATATGTTACATTTCATGGCCTAAAGACTACGTGTTGTAGCTGCAGACATTGGTTTCTATCGGATCCTACTCTTTTCATGTCACTGAAATCCATGAGGTGTTAGGTATCATTGAGAATAGTATTCTATGCCTCCATATTCCCCTTAGTCCAATAATGTTATCTTGTGTTAAATCTATGTTAAATTGTTGGACCTTATGTCCTAAATAAGCATAACGTATGCTTTCAATTACCGCATTTGAACTTTCATGTTTGATTTTTTTCTTCTTTCTTTTGACCTTTAGCTCCTGAGGATTCTGTGACAAATCTGCATTTGCATTACTTCTCTTTTTTCTGAGCCCTACATTTGCTCCCATGGAGTAGTACAAGTTAATATCGTAAATGTGTTTATAGTATCTATACTCTTACTTATTCTTGTACGCTAAAATACTTCTAAGTATATAAATTCTAAATTTTTGAAAATAAATATGCCAGGTTTTCAGGTTTCATTAATTTTTAGTTTTAAGATTTATTGGACCTATTTTTTTTCTTTATTGTTGACTATAAGTAGTAGCATTTATGGTTGGTTTTCTTTACTTTGTTAACTTGTAAAGTGAAATAATCCCTAATTTTTCATTAAAATGCCACTGTATTCTTCCAGTTTCTTATCATTTTGTGATTAATTTTAATGCAGATTATTCTTTTAAATTCTATAAGATTTCCTTTTAGCCCTGTCGAATTTCTGGTTAAGCTTCTCTTGATGAAGATTGCATACACCTGATCATAATGAATAATAAAGCTTAGTCTTAAAAATCCAAAGTAGTTTTAATTCCTTATTCCCTATTTTTTATATACTCCATTATACAATTTGTGGAAAAATTCTTTAGCAGATTAAAGTTTTTTACTCTCCCGACTAACACATTTCCAGCTGAACAATTTTATAGTTATTTAAAAAGTTTGTTTTAGGATTAATTTTGTCAAGAGTTGAACAGAAAGCAATTCAGGGACAAATTGCAAAACAATATTGTGTCTTTCTGTTATTAGTAGTAATTTATTTATACTGGATTTGCTTTTGCCATGACACACAAACATCAGGGAAGTATTGAAGATTTTAGCAAAACTCCAGATGATATTAATTTTATTAGGGCTAACAACTTTTAAGATTTCATTTCGCAAAGATTTTATGGCACTGCGGTGCAGGCATGATGCACCACTACTTGCCATCTCCTTTTAGTAGTTGGGAGCTCATAATTATAACTACAGTTAGAAATATTAGTTAGTTAGGCAAATAACACGTTGTTCTATTGTCATGGAAACATAGATTTTATTTGATAATTATAGCAACTGTCCAATTTACTAGAAAGAGAATGTCAGTAATTAAGGTGTTATATTACAATTAATTGGAGAGATAACTCATAACTACAACTAAAATTGGTAATGCCAATATTTCTTATGCCATTTCTGGTTCATGGGCTTGCTATACTAAGTATTTTGAGTATTTATTTTCCCATAATTTTTTTTTTAAAAGGATATCAAAACACAGATAAACAAAGAATTTCCACCAAATGATAGATAATACTCTAAGCTTTTTACAAGATAAATGGATAAGGCATACAAACGAGCAGGTAAAATAATCAAAAAGTGAAGTTGCATGCCAATATCATACTAAGAAAATCAGTTGCATACTTGATGGGCCACAGAGCACAGTTGTACAAAATACAAACATGCACTGCTAGATTAAAAGTTGGCTTGGCATACAGTAGAATATTGAACCTCCTCTACTTCAGTAGAGTTCAACAGCTGTGCACATTGCACACCCTACTATATCATATAGGGAAGAGGATAGTAGAAAAAAGTTACCTACTGCACAACTCTGTATTTTGTTAGCTGTGAGTTTTAAATCTCACTTGGTTGAACTCATGTTCTCTGTATTGCTACTGCAATGGCTACCACTTCACTATTATTAGCAGATTTACCTTAATGGAAATCAGCAATTGTTTCATTTCCCTTTTAGCTTTTCTCACTGAAATCAAAACCTTCTGTGATCTGCCAGGTGCTATTTTAGTCACAAGCACATCCCCCCTCTCCTTCCTGAAATGTTTGGTGTCCACAAAACCGGAATTTTCCTGTAGCCTTCAATGTAGTTACCTTCAAACCTCATCATTGGTCTCATATTCAACTAAAAAACAGTAACAGGTTTCCCAAAAGACCATATTTTTTAATAACACTGATACATGTAGGTTTGTGCCTTTGTATTACAATTTGGTGGCATCATTGATTAATCTAATTCCGTATACAGAAAACTGCTGATGATTTGCATTGAATGTCTGTCAAAATTTATGGTGAGCATGCATTGGTAAATCACAGTGCTTAAGAAAATCCAAAAGTGCTAATTTTTACTTAAGAAGGAAGGACACCAAAAAGTTTGAAGACATTTTTAGATGAGAATGGCATTCAAAAGGCAACAAAAACCTTTGAAACTTTGGCCTCTAGAAGAAGAGGAACGGATTCCAAATAAACTGAATGAAAGGCAGCAAGGAATTCAAAAAATCACTAAAATACTGCTCATCAGGTACAAAAGAAACCCATTTCTCCTTCGAATGTCGACAGGTAATGAAAAGTGTCTACTAAGTGTGAATTAGACACTCAAGGAAGTATAAGAAATATTTTTTATCATTTTCATACAACCTACATTTTATTATTAAAAAAATACTACATATTTATGCATCTGGTATATATATAATTGTTATTTCTATGCTCATAGTGGTTAATGCCTATTATTAGCTTTTGCAGGCTACATAGGGGTTGTTGTTTAACCATTGTGGCTTTGGGTGTATCTCTCTCTCACTCCCCCTCTCGTCTTCATTTGTTTGGCGCAGAATGCAGTTGGCCTTTTTCCTTCTAATGTCCCTTTCTACGGAAAAGAGTACATCTTGATCGAGGGGGCAACCACAAAATATGGCCTATAGATACACTACAACATATAATACACTATAATAAAATTCTCACTCATATAAATAAATATACACATGAAAATAAAAATCCAAATTTGATGATCAGATATATTTTTTTTTTGGGGGGGGGGGCTTTCTCTTTGTTGTCATAGGTAGTCTTATCAAAAGTAATTAACAGTACTTAGATTATAAATGAGTGCCTCGTTGATATTTCTTTATTTGTTTAGGAAAGATATGCCGGCACAACTCAACATCAGTTTATGCTCCAATTCCAATAGTGAATGACTTAGTATATACTGCCAAATTGTGTTGAAACTTGAAGGTTTATCAACTGGTTATGATCCATAATAATAAACCTTAGGGTTGCTTGTTGGTTTTGTGTATTATACTGTTCCATATTTTCTCTTGAAATCACATCTTGAAAGTATTACAACCAATATTTTTAGTTAACTTTACATAAAATGATCATTTCATCTAATTAAACAATGGTAATCAAACTGAGCTTAATATACTTACACTTGAGGACTATATCAAACTCGGACAATGAATGGTAGAGCATTTATATCTTTTGTACTCACAAGATATAAATACTATATATATACGTTGCATGCTAATTTTATATATATATGTGTGTGTGTGTGTGTGTGTGTAAAACTAATTTGATTAGGCAATCCATTCCGTTCATTATTCCTACTTACTACTAGAAATGGCCAAATGTTTTAAAATGACATAAAATAATTTATGATTTGTACCACTTATTGTTGCCCTGTTTAAATAATATTAGGTAAGTAAATTTAGATATTTCCTATTTAGAAGATTTTGAAATTAAAATTTGAGAAAAGATTGTACAAATAGATATAAATAAAATATGTTGAAATACAAATTGTTGGAAGTATAATGACAGCTAAACATCCATTTTCATCACATCCCACAAATTTCCTTTCTGTAGACATTCTCTTGTTAAACTCTTGCTAAAGTAAATGTGTCTACGGATGAGCATTGATGAATGAATGTTGGTGGGTTTAAATAGAAATTGCTCCCATCAAAATATAAAGAGCCTTAACAAAATATAACATCAATGTAGTATGAGTGGTGACCGGAAGTCGCAATTTTGAAACTCATTATTTAAGCCAGGGGTGAGCAACCGTTTTAATCAATGTTTTTTGGTGGGCCGCACAGAAAAAAATATTTAAATATGTATATATATTTTATAACAATATATTCAGTGGAAAAAGTCTATAAAATAAAATCAATTTTAGAAATTGGCTGGCCGCATAAACATGTTTAAAGGGCTGCAGGCCGCACGTTGCTCATCCCTGATTTAAGCAATGTTTTAGGACTGGAAAATATATTTCAAACACAATGATTTATTTACATTTTTAGCTTTCCCATAAAACAAATATTAACAATATATGTTTTCTCTTTTATGTAAATCATTCTCTCAATTGCCTACTTTTCACCTGAGTCAGAGTCATATTTAAGTGATTAACAAGCAGACAGGGAGAAAAGTTTTAAATTTTGATGCTCTTGTCATTGAAAAACACTTGAAATGTGAAAAAAAATTTATACCCATCAAATTTAAATTTGAGTTGTATTAATGCAGACTAAAAACAAAACACATAAAATTAAACTTCATAGAGAGAAAACAATATATTCGGTAATGATCAAACACCTCTCTCCCCATATATTACTATTAATGCATTGTGGAAGCGAGGAAGTCTCCCCTCCTCAATGCATTAATAGAAATTAGCTCTGAGATTTAACAAAACTAAAAAAATCACAACACCGAAACAGGCTTTTTATCAGATTTCCATTTTCGAGAAATTTCTCAAATGGCCATCGATCCTACCTAGGAGATGAGAAAAATGATGTCCGTTCAAAATTTTATGTGTGTGTGTGTGAATATATATATATATATATATATATATATATATATATATATATATATATATATATACACACACACACACACACATTGGCAATTTACAATTTTTCTATCCGACGCATAATAACAAAGATTTAAGAATGTTTGAAATTCCCCTTCACCCCCCCCCCCCCCGGTCTGTTTTTTCAGCTGTTAGCGACTTGACCTTTATTTTTACATACAACGTTTAAATATCGAGTTTGGTAATGATGAAACAAAAACTGCGACTGCTGGAGCTTTAACAGACAAATATATATATATATATATATATATATATATATATATATATATATATATATATATATATAGAGAGAGAGAGAGAGAGAGAGAGAGAGATTTTAATATATTTCCCTGTTAACGGTCTAGTGGACGTAATTTTTGTTTGATCGTTAACAAATTGGATATTTAAAAGTTTTATATAAAAGTAAAGATCAAGTTAACAACTGACTCCAGGGGAACATAGAGCCTGTGGAGGGGGAATTTCCAAAATCCTTAATCTATTATTCGTCAAATCGAAAAAGTGTATAGGACATAACTTAATGCAAATTGAATATTCTATAAATGTTGTTCTATACATATGTTCTGTATCACGAGTATTAACCGAGATATGTGGTTTTTTTTGTTTAATTTTCAGCTTCATAGTCTTCCATTCCTACTCATGACATATTAATAATAAGGTGTTATATCTTGTAGCATTTTATTTGAAGCTTAAATACCAAATGTTGGTCTCATTGAACTTTTGCTTTTTGAGGTAAATGCAAATATGTGCCGCACATGGGTTTCCTCTGCTCCACCCTGTTTAACAGCTTATTGTTAACATAGCATGAGTAGGAGTGGAGCTTTATTGCAGCCCGAAAACTAAAAAATAGAAATATCTTGGTTAATAATTAAAACATTAAAAATTCGCATATAACAACATTTGTAGTTATTAATGTGCAATACGATTTATTCCATACACTTTTTCGATCCGAAGTAATAATAACGGAGATATTTCGAAATTCCTCCCCTCCCACTGCCATTAAAGAATTTGATGTTTCTTTTTACATAAAACGATTAAATATCAAGTTTGGTAACGATCAAACAAAAGTTGAAACTCCCAGAGCATTAAAAGACACATAAACACACACACATATATATATATATATATATATATATATATATATATTATATACTAGCTGTACCTTGCACGCGTTGCTACACCACCAACTAAATTACTAAATTATGAATAAAAGTTACTCTAAATATCAAATTAAACAACTTTTGCTATGAGCACGTTCGCCATAAAAAACAATAGGTAACGAAATATGACAATTTTCCCTTCCTAACAACCCCCAATCCTGTTCGTTCCTAAAAATGTTAAAATAGCTTATAGTCAAAAATACGGAGCTTCATTGATTTCAATTTAGTCTTTCCTGTCCTTTAACATTGTTGACCCCTTCTATAGTTTTTCGTGTATACCTCATTTATAATTCGTTATATGGAAAAAGTGCATTTATCAAAAGTTACTTTAAATAACAAAATAAACAACTTTTGTTATGTGCATAATTGCCGAAAAACCAATAGGAAACGAAATATCGCAAAATTAAAAATAAATTTCAGACCTCCCTTATAACCCCCACTCTTGTTCGTACCTCGAAATTTTAATATAGCTTATAACCAGGGAGGTGTTAATACCAATTCACATACGGAGTTTCGTTTTGTTCTGAGGGGTCATTTGTACCATATAAAAATTGACTCCCGCTATAGTTTTTAGCGTATAACTCACTTATACTTCGGTATACGACAAAAGTGTATGTTACAAAAGATACTCTAAATAACAAAATAAACAACTTTGGTTATGTGCATATTTGCCAAAAAACCAATAGGAGACGAAATATCACTATTTTTAATTTCAAGCCTCCCTTATAACCCCCACTCCTGTTCGTCTCAGAGAATATTAATACCTAACCTGTTTAAGTAGTAATATGCATACCTAGTTTCATAAAATTCGGATCAGTCGTTTACGATTCTATAAAGGACAGACAGACAAACATTCATTTTTATATATAAGATATATGTACATACATATATATATATATGGCGGGAAAGGCACTCGTCCGTTAGCCGCCCGGATTTAATAAAAATGCAAATATCTCAGTTAATATTCAAGATTGAGAATAAATGCATATAACAATATGTATAGTAAATTTAATTTGGAAGATTGATTCTGTACAATTTTTCGATCCGACGTAAAGTAACGGAGATATTTGGAATATTTGAAAATTCTCCCCTCTAAACCCCCCCCCCTCCCACTGGTCCGATTTCAGCCGTTAACGAACTTGATCTTTCTTTTTACATAAAACGACTAAATATCGAGTTTGGTAACGATCAAACAAAAATTGCGACCGCTAGAGCGGTAAACGACAAATATATATATATATATATATATATATAAAATTGTAACCTCTGTCTGTACATTGATTTTTTTCGCGAAATTTCATGATAACTTTTCGTTTCACATGTCATAGACACCATAACTGCATTTTGTTTCTTTGGTGTCTGTTTGTTTGTTTGTTACCTTTTGACGCATAAACGCCTGAACCGAATTTTATGAAACTTGGAATGTATATTACTACTAACCCAACTTAGACTTAAGGCTATATTAATATTCTCTAAGACGAACAGGAGTGGGGGTTATAAGGGAAGCCTGAAATTAAATATAGTAATATTTCGTTTCCTATTGGGGTTTCGGCAAATATGCACATAACAAAAGTTATTTATTTTATTATTTAGAGAAACATTTGTTATATACACTATCGTCGTATACCGAAGTATAAATGAGTTATACGCTAAAAATTATAGCGGGAGTCAACAATTTTATTTGGCACAAAACACTCAACCGAACTAAGTAAAACTCGGTATATCTATTAGCACTAACGGTTTCATTATAACAAGCCATACCAACATTTCTAGGGACGGGCAGGAGTGGGGGTTGTAAGAGAGGTCTGAAATAAAAGCGGTATTTCGTTTTCTATTGGGGTTTCTGCAAATAACCACATGCCAAAAGTTGTTTATTTTGTTATTTAGAGAAATTTTCTCAACAATTCTTTTTAATATGAACTATCAGGTACCTCACCGGGAAAAAATAATTCAAAAGTATGTTAATACTTTGTCCTTAATAATTCAAATCTATGCATAATGCACAGGAAACGGGAATTATGACAATATGGAGGACAGTGAAGACTTACATAAAAAAATAATTTTATTATTAACAAAACCACAGAAACGACGGGTATTAACCCTAAACACTGGGACGGGTAAATGTCAAAATATTATGCAAAGTAAAGCCTTGCCAAAAAAATGTTTTGTGTTTGCACAATAGTTTCACCTTTACCCGTCCCACTATTTAGGATTAACACCCGTTGTTAGCATTTGTTAATAATAAAATTAATTTTTTTATGTACTTAAGACTTCACTGTCCTCCAAATTGTCATATTTCCCGTCTCCTGTGCATTATGCATAGATATCAGTTATTAAGCACAAAATATTGTGGTGAAACTAAATATCACCATTATTAATTTCAGGCCTCCCTTATAACCCCCACTCCTGCCCGTCCCTAGAAATGTTAGTATGGCTTATTATAAGGTAAGCGTTAGTGCTAATACACATACCGAGTTTTATTTATTTCGGCTGGGTCTTTTGTCCCAAATAAAATTGTTCACTTCCGCTATAGGTTTTAGCATATATCTCGTTTATAATTCGGTATACGAAAAAAGTGTATATAACAAAAGTTACTCTAAATAACAAAATAAATAACTTTTGTTATGTTCATATTTGCCGAAAAACCAATAGGAAACGAAATATCGCTATTTTTAATTTCTGGCTTCCCTTATAACCCCCACTCCTGCCCGTCCCTAGAAATGTTGGTATGGCTTGTTATAATGTAACCGTTAGTTCGGTTGAGTGTTTTGTGCCAAATAAAATTGTTGACTCCCGCTATAATTTTTAGCGTATAACTCATTTATACTTCGGTATACGACGAAAGTGTATATAACAAAAGTCCGTCACGCAGGGGCTGCGTAAACTAAGCAGATTTCCCTCGTGAAGTTTAGTAATAGATAAATATACATACTGCTAACACAACAACACCGTGAATAAATACAAACGGAAATAAATGTTTCATCCAATTTCAATAACCTGGCGACAGGAAGCGTTAGGTTAGAAATGTAAACAAACGGGTCGGCCTGCGTCACACCGGAAAGAAAAACAATTACTGAAATATATCAGAATATAACACATTAATTTTATTGAGAACTATTTACTATATCTATTAGTGTAATTTATAATGAGTCAGAATAATTGTTATCTCAATCAATAAAATTTTAGTAGTCCAAAACTTTAAGATGGGGGGGGGGAGTCACCAGGGCATATTTGTATGTTTCTCGTATAATAAAAGTCTCTTGAATACAATTTTTGGTATTTAAACTTCCAATAATGTGATTTATTATGTAGCAGAGTATTGTTTGGCATGTTACGTAATGAGTAGAAGTGGCGGTTTGCTGAAAACTGAAAAATGCAAATATCTCGGTTAATATTCATGATAGAGAATAAATGTATATAACAATATTTATAGTACATTTAATTTGTAATACGATTGATTCTGTATAATTTTTCGATCCGACGAATAGTAACAGAGATATTTCGAATTTTCGAAATTCCTCCCCTCTAAACCCCCCCTCCCCGTGGTCCGATTTCAGCCGTTAATGAACTTGATCTTTCTTTTTACATAAAACGATTAAATATCGAGTTTGGTAACGATCAAACAAAAATTGCGACCGCTAGAGCGGTAACAGACAAATATATAGATAGATAGATAGATAGATATATATATATATATAGATATATATATACAGTTTTGAACGGACCTCATTTTCGTCATCTACTAGGTAGGATCGATGGACATTTGAAGAAAAATTTCAAAAATTCCGTCATGAGTACAACCTCAATAGCTGATTTCCCTTAAGGGAAATCTGCTAAAAGTTACTCTAAATAACAAAATAAATAACTTTTGTTATGTTCATATTTGCCGAAAAACCAATAGGAAACGAAATATCGCTATTTTTAATTTCAGGCCTCCCTTATAACCCCCACTCCTGTTTGTCTTAGAGAATAATAATATAGCCTAAAGTCTAAGTTGGGCTAGTAGTAATATACATACCAAGTTTCATAAAATTCGGTTCAGCCGTTTATGCGTGAAAAGGTAACAAACAAACAAACAAACAAACATACACGAAAGAAACAAAATGCAGTTTTGGTGTCTATGACATGTGAAACGAAAAGTTATCGTGAAATTTCGCGAAAAAAATCAATGTACAGACAGAGGTTACAATTTTATATATATATAGATATATATATATATATATATATATATATATATATATATATATATACTAGCTCAGATACCCGGCTTCGCCCGGGAATTCATTTGAGGCTGAATGGTGATGGTATTTTTTAGCAGGCTTTACATTGCACAATATTTTGACATTTACCCGTCCCAGTGTTTAGGATTGATACCCATCTTTGCCGTGGATTTGCTAATAATAGAATTATTTGTTCGATAAGGCTTCACAGTCTTCGATATTTTTATGTTTCCCGTCTCTTATACATGTAAATATGGTGAATTTTTATTTCAGGCCTCCCTTTTAACCCCCCTCCCGTTCGAACTTAAAAAATTTTAATATAACTTATAATCATGGAGGAATTAATGCTAATTGACATACCGAGTTTTGTTATGTTCGGTTCAGCCGTTAGTGCCCGCTAAAGTTTTAACGTATAACTCATTTATAATTAGGTATACGACCAAAGGGTATATAACAAAAGTTACTCCAAATAACAAAATAAACAACTTTTGTTATGTTTATATTTGCGGAAAATGCAATAGGAAACGAAATATCGCTATTTTTAATTTCAGGCTTCCCTTATAACCCCCACTCCTCCCCGTCCATAGAAATGTTGGTATGGCTTATTATAATGAAGGCCTCACTGCTAATACACATACCGAGTTTTATTTAGTTCGGTTGAGTCTTTTTTGGCAAATAATATTGTTGACTCCCGCTATAATTTTTAGCGTATAAGGCATTTAAACTTCAGTATACGGCAAAAGTGTATATAACAAAAGTTACTCTAAAAAACAAAATAAACAACTTTAGTTATGTGCATATTTACCGAAAAACCAATAGAAAACGAAATATCGCTATTTTTAATTTCAGGCTTCCCTTATAACCCCCACTCCTGTTCGTCTCAGAGAAAATTAATATAGCCTAAAGTCTAAGTTGGGTTAGTAGTAATATACATACCAAGTTTCATAAAATTCGGTTCAGCCGTTTATGCGTGAAAAGGTAACAAACAAACAAACAAACAAACAAATAAACAAACAAACAAATAAACAAACAAACAAACAAACAGACACCAAAGAAACAAAATGCAGTTATGGTGTCTATGACATGTGAAACGAAAAGTTATCGTGAAATTTCGCGAAAAAAATCAATGTACAGACAGAGGTTACAATTTTATATATATATAGATATATATATATATATATATATATATATATATATATATATATACACAGGTTTGAATGGACCTCATTTTCGTCAAATACTAGATAGGATCGATGGACATTTGAAGAAAAATTTCGTAAATTCCGTCATGAGTACAACCTCAATAGCAGATTTCCCTCAAGGGAAATCTGCTAAAACAGTCCATCACGCAGGTGCTACGTTAACTAAGGACATTTCCCTCGTGTGGCACATTTTTTTAATTTATCTCAAAACGTAAAAGTTCAATGAGAACAATATTTGGTATTTAGGCTTCAAATAAAATGCTTCATAATATAACAGCTTATTGTTAACATGACATGAGTAGGAGTGACGGTTTACTGATAGTCTAAAACTAAAAATTGTAATATCTCAGTTAATAATCGAGATAGTGAAAAAAACGTACATTAAAACAATTATGGAACATTACATTTGCTATAAGATTAGTTTCATGCAATTTTCAATCCGACGCATAATAACGAAGATATTAAAATTTGTCGAAAGATCTAAGAGCATCATGTAGTACAGTTTTCATTCATTTGATTTTGGTTTCGAACCTCATCCGGCAGAAGAAATTGTGGAAATGCACAGAAATCTTGTGAAAACCCCAAATGATATTTGATTCGTTTAACAACTTCTGATGACAATTTAAAAGTCCTAATGACTAAAATCAGTTTGGCAAAGCTTTCAAGAATGCAGAAGAATGTTTTAAAAATAACACGAATATGACCTCTATCCCCAATTGATTTACTTTATGGGAATCTGCTAAACAAAAGATAAGTCCTACTAGTTACTTAGCCTTCTTTGAATGAAACAGTATGAAGACATGTTCTATGATAAAATCTAGGTTTTATAACTTCTAGAGACGTGAAGTACAAAATATGTCACGAAAGAGGTACGTGCCAATGAGAGACCTAAGACAGTACAAAAGAGAAGCTTGAGGGTACGAACGCTGAACATGTGTTTGGCAGCGTTGCCTAATAGAAGCGGCAACACCGCGCCAGCCCTTGCTTTAGTACAGTTGCTACCAGCTGACTCTAAAGACACCCACGTTGGCGGGGACACTGCATTTAAAACGCCCGCCGATAGTATGACAGCCAACCTTGTCAATAGGTCCCTGTGAGCTGGACCCCACTATCATCACCTAACCTCAAGGCCTACTGCCTTCGTGGCGAGGGTCAATGAACTCTCCCCCATTTTATTTTTTTATCTCTAACAAATTGATTTTATTAACCCATTTCCCTTCAGGAAAGACTGCTATTGAGATTGTGCTCATGGTGGTATTTTTGAAAAATATGTACAAGAGACCATTGACCCAACCTTGAAGATAACGAAAACGAGACCCGTTCAAATTCATACACACATACGAATGTTTCATATAAAACTGAAGGGCAAATTTATGGGGGTTTAGAGAAAGGGTGAATAAAATAGACATTCACAAATAAATCCGTCATTTTGAGACAAGTTGAAGATTATTATGTAGGCAATCTTGTTAATAAAGTAGTAATGTAGTATAATTGTTGTTTTCCCTCAATCTAAAATAATGCAGTTTAGTACCGATGGAAACTAGTCAAAAGGAGCTTCAAAACGGATAATACCGTTGAAATCTGAGAACAGAAAATGATCGCTATTCAATACTATGTATCTTAAATTCTAAGAAGAAAGCTAAAAATCCGTCACGCAGGGGTGCGTTAACTAAGCAGATTTACTACGTGCGTAACGTATTTACATTTATCTCAAAATTTAAAAGATCAATGAGAACTATATTTGATATATGTGCTTCATAATATGACATGAATACGAGTGGGAGTTTACTGAAGGCAGAAATCTATAAAATGCAAATATCTCGGTTAATAGTCAACATAGTGAAAAAAGTCCGTCACGCAGGGGCTGCGTAAACTAAGCAGATTTCCTATGGAAAGTTTAGCAATAGAGAAATCTGTATACTGGTAACACAACACCACCATAAGTAAGTACAAACGGTATTGAGAAATCTTTCAGTTAATTTTAATAAACTCCCAACTGAAACGGCTTCTGAATTGTAAGAATAATTTATATTTTAATAACTCAAATTTTAGTAGTCCAAGAACTAAAGAAGGGGGGGGGCAGATGAACAGACCGTATTTGCATAAATCTCACAAATTAACGAAGATTTGGTAAGTTTAGAAAGGACAGGTTACGTTAGAAGCTTCCGCCAGAGCCGAGCACGGCCGAACAAAACCCGACCACAGACTTCATAAAAATGCAAATATCTCGGTTAATATTCAAGATAGAGAATAAGTGTATATAAGAATATTTATAGTAAATTTAATTTGCAATAAGATTGGTTCTATACAATATTTCGATCCGATGCATAATAACGGAGATATTTCGAATTTTCAAAAATCCCCCCCTCCCTCTGGTCCGATTTCAGCCATTAACGAACTTGATCTTTCTTTTTACATAAAACGGTTAAATATCGAGTTTCGTAACGATCAAACAAAAATTGCGACCGCTAGAGCGTTAACTGACATATATATATATATTTATATATATAATTTTGAACGGACCTCATTTTCGTCATCTCCTGGGTAGGATCGATGGACATTTGAAGAAATTTTTCGAAACTCGCGTCATGAGTACGACCTCAATAGCTGATTTCCCTGAAGATGATGAACATGCATAACAACATTTATAGAACATTAAATTTGTAATAAGATTGGTTCTGTACAGTTTTTCTATTCAACCCATAATAACGGAGATATTAAGATTTTCGAAATTCTCCCCCTCCACATGGTCCGATTTTAGCCATTAACAAATCTGAACTTTAGTTTTACATAAGACGCTTATATATCGTGTTTGGTAACGATCAAACGTCAAATATATTTCGAACGGACCTCATTTTCGTCATCCCGTGAGTAGTATCGATGGACATTTGAAGAAATGTCTCGACAATTGCGTCATCAGTACGACCTCAATAGCTGACTTCCTTGAGGGGAAATCTAAAAGTACACAAAGCGATTGATACGGGCTATGATGTAGAGGGAATAGATATGTTGTCGATCCGTCCTGTACAGAGAAAATCAAAGACTATATGATCTGTTCAATTAACTTTTTCAGCCTTCGTAAAAACCACAAGTACACAGACTTTCACGTTATTGCGCTTATGATTTGTCTATTTTGCATAGGCTTCTTATTATGGTAGAAATGATGATTAGGAATATCATCCGTGTATTATTCCTGTGATTGGGAAACCTGCCCCGGCTTCGCTCGGGAAATCATTTGAGTCGGAAATATTCTATTTTGTTTTTGGCAATGTTTCTACGTGTACAAATGCTCTTCCCGTCTGGGCTCATTTCTTCCCGTTGGGCGACTTATGGAAAAAAATTTTTTGATTTGAAGAGTAAATGAAAATAAGTCTCTAATCATTCCCTCTTCACTGTTTGACACACCGTGAATAATTCAAATCATAATCATGTATAGCATTTATTATTATTAAATATCATCTATAAGGTACGTATTTTCTCAATCTAGCTAATTTACCCGACGATGGCCGGGAAATAGTTGACTGACTAATGATGGTATTTTTATAGAAAATCGTTGAAAACCCAATGGGAATCGAAATATCGCAATTTTTCATTTCAGGTCTCCCTCATAACCCCCACTCCCGTTTGGACCTAAAAAATGTATTATATCTTATGATCATGGAAGAATTAATGCTAATTAATTTCGTTTTGTTAAGTTATTATCATACATCAAACATACACGAAAGAAACAAAATGCAGTTATGGTGTCTATGACATGTGAAACGATAAAGTGTCATGAAATTTCGAGAAAAAAATCAGTGTACAGACAGAGGTTACAAATATATATATATATATATATATATATATATATATATATATATATATATATATATATAGAGAGAGAGAGAGAGAGAGAGAGAGAGAGTGAGTGAGTGAAATCCATCTATTAAAATCGCTATTTAAAATTATAGAACTTATACTTTGAGGCATAGTGCAGCAGGAGAAACCTAGTTCAGAAGAACTACAAACAAGGTTCTTTTACCTTTTAATTCCATGTATACTAAACTTAGGCATTTAAGATTTGGTATTTTAACGAATTAAGAGTAGTCAATATGGTTGGAAACTGCATCACTTTGACTGACACTACTCATTTGCAAACTAAATACTGAATTTCGTTTCCTTAGGCCTTAATTAAATTGTAGGATAATTTACTTTTTATTATCGTAGAATTGAAACAGTAGTAAATTGGCTACGGAGCGGGAAATACAGAGGTTTACTGTAACTGATATTTTTTCCCCCCCGCTTTTAATAACCCCTTATGTGGGAGAAAAGATGCTCAAACCACATAACATATCATACTTTCGAACCAATAGATCTAAAGTCTGTACTTGCCGTAGTAAGTAGTCAGACTTACCGACGGCAGGTGTGCTTATTTAGTTTAATTTACTATTAATTAGTGGTAATATATTTATACGTATCTAACATTAATTAATATCCCTTTTAATCGATCTATAATTGTCTTGCGGATTTGTTTATAAATCACAGATGAGCTATTTTTTCGGATATTACTTTTTTCCCTCCCTTCCTCGCCTAATCTTCATTAATTTCAGGCTTCGTGTCACATGGAGTTAAGTATCTATCCGTGTTTTTGAAAATTTCAGATATAGATTATAAATATGATTGGGGCATAAAAAAAAACTTGGAAATTAATTTGTACGTAGAATATTACTGACTAAAGTCTAAAGTGCTGTCAGAGTGTGGGTGTGTGGGGGGGGGGGTATTGATTCCCTAGGTTGAGGTCAAGGTCACTGCTCTAATACAATTCATGTTGCACATCCACAACAATAATAGAAGTATCCAATCTTGTCATTTATTAACCTGATGCTAGGAGTACTCTTAAATCCTATAACCTTATTAATTTAAATAACCAACAAATATCGTTCTAGGACTAATGAATGGACTACCTATATTCTTTTAACCAAAATCGGTCCGTCACGCAGGGACTGTGTAAACTAAGCATTTTTCCCTCCTGAAGTTTAACAACAGATAAATCTACATACTTGTAACATAACACCGCCGTGAATGTTGTGTGAGTAATTAAAACGGTAATAAAAAATCGTTCAGTAAATTTTATTAATTACCTGAGGGGAAGAGGCTGAAATGTAAACAAACCGGTCTGCCAACCTCTCACCGGATGAAAAACCATTTAATGAAATATATCAGATTATAACATATTTTATTGAAAACTATTTCCTATATCTAGTACACTTTAATTTATAATGAATCAAAATAATTTCTAGCTCAATCAATCAAATTTTAGTATTCTAAGAACTTAAGACGGGGAGGGGGTCTACTAGAACATATTTGCTTGTATCTCATATAATGAATGCTTGAAAATAACAAAAGGTTCGCCACGCAGGGGCAGGGGCTGAGTAAACTAAGCAGATTTCCGACGTGAAGTTATACAATATATGAATCTCCATACGAGAGCCCAACAGTTACGGCAAAGGGCCGAACTAGCCTATAGCGGGAAACTCAGTTGTCCGTTATCGGCCCAAATTTAATGAAAATGTAAATATCTCATTAAATTTCAAGAACAATATTTATAGTAAATTTAATTTGCAATAAGATTGATTCTATACAAATTTTTGATCCGACGTATGGTAACGGAGATATTTTGAATTATAGAAAATCCTCCCCTCTAAACTCCCCCCCCCCTCACACTGTATTCTATCCGGACTTTATTTACTCTTTTTTTTCCCCATGGGTGGAATAAAAAGAAGTCGATTTTCAAAAGATTCTAATCACTAACAACTGGAATGGTTGTGGGCATGTTTATTTAGAAGGAAATGACCTTAAACCAACCATTGTTTAATTATAATTAGTGTCTAATGTTTACCCGTGACTCAGGCTTGATTTGTAAATTGTGAGAATGGCGATTTACATAATTAGGTATATTTCAATGTCTTTAGAGTTATCTATTTGAACAATAAATTTAAAATCCCAGGGACGTAAGATGTGGGAAATCTGCATAGTTTACTCAGCCCCTGCGTGATGGAATTTAATTGTTTAATGGAAAATTTAAAATATCTCTGTTATCATGAGTCGGATCCTAAAATGTTATAGAACTAATCTTGTTAAGCTATTGATGCTCTACAATTGTTCTATGCATTATTTGTAACTGAAGTATAATGTGAGTTATTCCTACTTTCTTGTATTCGGCCTTAAGTAACCGCCCCCGCCTTCTACTCATCTGTTATTTACATATAAATAGAAAATATATGGTGAGATATCACATGTGTGTTGTACCAGCAGGTTAGTTTCTGCTTAGTTTAGGCAGAGCCCCTTCGTGACTTAGGTCATTGCATTTTATAAATTGATCAATCCTACTAGTCCAACAATGCCACATAAATATTTGGGAAGGTTTTTTTTGCTAATAAAGTTGGAGCTATTTGTGAGCAGTATGAATCTCTGCCAGCTGGCTTTTCTTCTGCTCTCAAAAAATTAATACATCAAAATTTGATTACTTCAAAATCGTCAAGTTAAAGCGTTAATGCGTCGGCCTTAATCTCTCTTCGTAAACCTAGAGTGGCGAGTTCGATTACCTTCTGGGTAATAAGAATTTATTTAGTGATAAACTCATGAAAATTAGTCTCTAATCAATCCCTCTCCACTGTTTGACACACCGAGAATAATTCAAACCATAATCATGGATATCGTGGCTCAGATTAGCTATTTGAGTTAGTGTTGACCTTACATGGTGAACTGGCGTGTTCGATTTCTGCCTGGGTAGAGGAATTTATTTAGTAATGGAATTCACCCTGGCTAGAAAAGGGTAGTAAGCAACCCGTCCCAATTTGCCGTAGTAACAAAAAGTCCGTCACGCAACGCAGGGGCTGCGTAAACTAAGCAGATTTCCCATGTGAAGTTTTACAATAGAGAAATCTGCACACTGGTAACACAATACCACCGTGATTAGATAATGAGAAATCTTTCAGTTAATTAAAATAAATTCCCAACGGAAACGGCTTCTGAATTGTAAGAATAATTTATATTTTAATAACTCAAATTTTAGTAGTCGAAGAACTAAAGAAGGGCGGGGGGCGAACGAACAGAACGTATTTGCATAAATCTCACAAAGTAACGAAGGTAAGGTAAGGTTAAAAACGACAGGTTAGAAGAAGCTTCCGCTTGAGCCAAAAAATGACGAAGATGGCCAACTTCATAAAAATGCAAATATCTCGGTTAATATTCAAGGTAGAGAATAAATGTATATATCAATATTTATTGTAAATTTAATTTGCAATAATATTAGTTCTATACAATTTTTCGATCCGATGCATAATAACGGAGATATTTTGAATTTTCGAAAATCCCCCCTCTAAACACCCCCTCCCTCTGGTCCGATTTCAGCCATTAACGAACTTGATCTGTCGTTTTACATAAAACGGTTAAATATCGAGTTTCGTAACGATCAAACAAAAATTGCGACCGCTAGAGCGTTAACAGACAAATATACACACACATATATATATATATATATATATATATATATATATATATATATATATATATATATCATTTTGAACGGACCTCATTTTCGTCATCTCCTGGGGAGGTTCGATGGACATTTGAAGAAAATTTTCGAAAATCGCGTCATGAGTACGACCTCAATAGCTGATTTCCCTTAAGGGAAATCTGCTAAAAGTGGACATTAAGAAATATTAATAGTACTTCAAAATATTTAGGTTATTTGCTGTGTTTTGAAAGAATAGCGTTTTTCTTTTTAGGTAACAAAGAGATTGTTTCCTTGTATATGCTTAAGACCAGTACACCTTACACTTTAATTTCTGTAAAATAATATCAAAAATGGAAAGTTATAATGAGTCAAATTGGAAATTGTTCAGTTCTCCCAAAACCGAAAAGTCATGACTTATTGTAATAAGGTTCCAGTATTATATTATACTAGCTCAGATACCCGGCTTCGCCTGGGAATTCATTTGAGGCTGGATGGTGATGGTATTTTTTAGGCCAGGCTTTACTTTGCACAATATTAGCAGATTTCCCTTAAGGGAAATCAGCTATTGAGGTCGTACTCATGACGCGAGTTTCGAAAAATTTCTTCAAATGTCCATCGATCCTACCCAGGAGATGACGAAAATTAGGTCCGTTCAAAATTTTATATATATATCTATATATATATATCTATCTATATATATATATATATATATATATTTATATATATATATATATATATATATATATTTATTTATTTGTCTGTTAACGCTCTAGCGGTCGCAATTTTTGTTTGATCGTTACCAAACTCTGAATTTAATCGTTTTATGTAAAAAGAAAGATCAAGTTCGTTAATGGTTGAAATCGGTCCAGTGGGAGGGGGGGTTTAGAGGGGGGATTTTCGGAAAATTCAAAATATCTCCGTTATTATGCGTCGGATCGAAAAATTGTATAGAATCAATCTTATTACAAATTAAATTTACTATAAATATTGTTCTATACATTTATTCCCTATCTTGAATATTAACCGAGATATTTGCATTTTTATTAAATTTGGGCCGGTAACGGATTTTTGAGTTTCCCGCCAAAACCTAGTTCGGCCCTTTGCCGTAAGTGTTGGGCTCTCGTATGGAGATTTCTCTATTGTATTACTTCACGTGGGAAATCTGCTTAGTTTACGCAGCCCCTGCGTGACGGACTTTTTTGACATTTACTCTTCCCAGTGATTAGGGTTAATAACCGTCGTTTCTGTGGATTTGTTAATAATAAAATTAATTTTTTATGTGAGACTTCACTCTCCTCCATATTGTCATATTTCCCGTTTCCTGTGCATTATGCATATATTTAAATTATTAAGGAAAAAATATTATAATAATAATATAAATAATATATTATAATTTGAATTATATTTCCAGGTGAGGTACCTGGTAGTTCATATTGAAAATAATTGTGGAGCAAATATCTCTAAATAACAATGTGCATATTTGCCGAAACCCCAATAGGAAACGAAATATCACTATTTTTAATTTCAGGCCTCCCTTATAACCCCCACTCCTGCCCGTTCATAGAAATGTTAGTATGGCTTATTATAAGGAAGGCATTAGTGTTAATACACTTACCGAGTGTTTTATTTTGTTCGGTGGAATCTTTTGTGCCAAATAAAATTCTTGACTCCCGCTATAATGTTTAGCGTATAACGCCTTTATACTTCGGTATACGAAGATAGTGTATATAACAAAAGTTTCTCTAAATAACAAAATAAACAACTTTTGATATGTGAGTATTTGCCGAAACCCCAATAGGAAACGAAATATCACTATTTTTAATTTCAGGCCTCCCTTATAACCCCCACTCATGCCCGTCCCTAGAAATGTTAGTATGGCTTAATATAAGGAAGGCGTTAGTGCCAATACACATGCCGAGTTTGGTTTAGTTCGGTTGAGTTTTTTGTGCCAAATAAAATTGTTGACTTCCGCAGTAGTTCTTAACGTATAACTCATTTATACTTAGGTATACGACAAAAGTGTATATATCAATAGTTACTCCAAATAACAAAATAAGCAACTTTTGTTATGTGCATAATTGCTGAAAATGCATTAGGAAACGAAATATTGCTATTTTTAATTTCAGCCCTCCCTTATAACCCCCACTCCTGTTCGTCTCAGAGAATATTAACATAGCCTAAATTCTAAGTTGGGTTAGTAGTAATATACCTACCAAGTTTCATAAAATTCGGTTCAGCCTTTATGCGTGAAAAGGTAACAAACAAACAGACACGAAAGAAACAAAATGCAGTTATGGTGTCTATGACATGTGAAACGAAAAGTTATCGTGAAATTTCGCGAAAAAAAATCAATGTACAGACAGAGGTTACAATTATATATATATATATATATATATATATATATATATATATATATATATAATTACATATTGGAGGATGGAGGTCTGCTATGCACGAGAGTTTTACGCCATAATGATTGTGATCTGTCACTGGGACACGCGCCAAAAAGCACGTAGGCAGAGCCATTCCTCAGTGGGAAATTCCGTCTGTTTCTTCAAGGTGTTAATATTGATATAAAAGTGTGCCATCCTCTTTGCTCCTACTCCTTTTTAGAAATGTAAATCGAAGACTAACGAAAGAATTCATTTGATGAAACATCCCTAATATTCTACATTGAATTTGATACGTGACCACAGATTCCGAAGAAAACCTTGTTTACGTTGTAATATTTTGTTTTATTTGTTTATTTCTACAACATCAACTGTCAAGTCATTAGCGGGACATGGATCAATATTTCATGGAACAGATGACTCCTTCAAGAAAACCATGTGCTTCTTTGTTTATTGTTTCCTAGCAGGTCTATATTTCTTTTAAGGTTCTGAGATTTTCTCAGATGAATACAATTTTTGCATGTTGAATGTTAGGTAGTTACAACATTCGCAGGTAGGAGGAAAGAGGCCTGATTGTTAAAGCCCGATTCTGATAAGTGTTAGGATTAACTCCTCGGATTTCTCTACTGGCGTGTGCTATGGAATGATTATATATTTAAATTGATGAAATACTAATATTACTCATAAATTATCTATTTAAAAAAAATCCGGATGAATGGATTAATGAACCATACAAAGTAAAAACAATGAAACAGGATACAGAGCAAATGATGTAATTTTAAAGTAAACACTTAAATGGCTGCTCTTCCTTAAGCAATGGGATGCAATTATGAAAGAAAAATCGTTACGATATCTTAATTCCACATTTTACATATGTATTGTAAAAAAAAATAAACGGATGAATTAACTTGGAAAATATAGATTTAAAAGAATATGAAACTTCCTTCATATACTATTCCCTAAAATATAATACTGTATATTTGAATTTAGTGGACAATAAAATCTTAATCGATGACCAGAAAGTATTTGCATGCATCTCATCTAGTAAAGATTTATTAAAACGAATTTGAGTATTTAAGCTTGGAATAAGATGTGTCATGATATACTCGCTTATTGTTAAAGTGCGATGACTAAAAGTGGGGTTAAAATCTTGGTTAAATTTAAGATAGTGTAAAAATGTACAGAACAATATTTAATATAAAATATTGTAATAATATAATATATTATTAGAAAATTTTTTGGGGCTCAGGTTAGCCATGCGAGTTAAAGCGTTGACCTTTATCTCACATGGCAAACCTAGAGTGGCGAGTTCGATTCTCGCCTGGGCAAAGGAAATTATTTAGTGACGAAATTCATTAAATAACATCCTAAAATCCCACCCTGGCCAGAAAAGGGTGGTAACCTGTAGATAACCCGTCCCAATTAGCCTTGAGTTGCAAAAAGTGGACGTTTTTAAATAATAATAATAATAATAGAAAATTAAATTTACAAGATTGGTTATATACGAGTTCGATCAGATGATTGTAACGCATATATGTATTTTTTCTTTCTCCTCATAGTAGCCCTATGCGGAGTTATTTATTTGTATGCATGTTCCATTGCCACATGGCATACTACATGTATGATTATGTTTAAATACATTTCATTATATATAAATAATAATCATAATAAAATATGTAAGATAATTACAAATAAAATTAATACATGAAATGAAAAAATAAATAAAATAAAAACAAATCAATTAAAGTTAAACTCAGCCGATGTTTAATCTGCGAGTCTATGTAAGGTAAATATATTGAATTATAGTTCCCATTCCTTACAATCAACTTTACATCCTAATGTATTTGTGATACATATCTATACTGTAGATTTCCATATCTATACTTTTGATAAAATTTATAAGTTCTTTATTATATTTATTAAATATAATATGTGGTGGTTCTGGCATACATCCTTTTAAAATTATGTTCATTATTAAATTTGATATATTTCGATTAAATGTTGAACAGTCATAAAATATATACGTTTGTGTTGTCTGTGAGTCGCAAGTACATTTGTCATTGTCTTGAATTTTAAATCTTGTTAATTAATGTCCTGTCTGTCCATGTTCCCTTAGAAATTGTGTGCATTTGTGATGGTGGCTCTTAATTATGTTGTAGTTGCTTTGAGTTATATGTGGTATGTATTGATGCAAGCTGTAAGATTTGTTACATGTCGTCCATTCTATGTTCCACTTATGCATTGTGTCGGTACGTAAGTCTTTTTTAATGTATGAGAGTGGTACGAGAGAGAATGTTCAAATTTACATGTTCAGTCGTCCAATAAAACCCTATGAAAATTTCCATTCCTTTGAAGGATAGGTGTGAACATGTAAAAAAAAAATTACAAAACAACTATACTTAGACCTTTAATAGAATTAAATCACTAGTTTTAAGCATATTTCAAAAATCAGATATTGTGGTTGTACTCAAGTCCCTATTTTTGAAAAATTGAAATGCCCATCGATCCTCTATGACGGTCGTAATTTTTGTTTGATTGATTCCAAACTCTATATATAATTTCATGTCAAAATAAAGATCAAGTTCGTTAACGGCTAAAATCGAAACAGTAAGGGGGGGGGTAGAGGGGGAGAATTTCGAAAATTCATTCTTCATATCTCCGTTATTTTGCGTTGAATCGAAAAACTGTACAGAACAAATCTTATTGCAAATGTAATGTTCTATAAACGTTGTTAAGTACGTTTTTTCACCATCTTGAATATTAACCGAAATATTTGCATTTTTCAGTTTTCAGCCTTCCAATCCACATTTCTACTCATGTTACATAAACAATACTCTTTTATAATAAACCACATTATTCGAAGTTTAAATACCAAATATTGTGTTTCAAGAGACCTTTATTATACGAGATACATGCAAATATATTCTGGCAAATTTGACTGATTGAAATAAAAGTTATTTTGATTCATTATAAATTACAGTACTAGATATAGTAAATAGTTTTAAATAAAATGAATATGTTATGCTCTGATATATTTCAGACGCCTCCCTTCGGGAATTTATTAAAATTGACTGAAAGACTTCTTATTACCGTTTATAGTTATTCACTTAATATTCACGGCGGTATTGGGTTACCAGTATGTAGATTTATCTATTGTTAAACTTCACGAGGGAAATTTGCTTAGTTTATGCAGTCTCTACGTGACGGACATTTTATTAATTATGCTCTATGACCCGTCCCGATTAGCCATAGTAACATAAAGTGGACGTAAATAATAATAAACCTATGACATTGTTAGATTCGTTGCATTGGAACGGAAATAACGTTAATCTTGGCGCCTTTAGTATCGATGGCGAGCATGTATGGTTTACTTTGGAAGCTCTCTGTTGCGCCCTCTTTTGCTGAACCTTGGGCTAAGGATGTAGATTGTATGATAGAGAGAGGCGAGGGTGATTTAGCTGTAGGCCTCTAGGTAGTTCAAGGACTAGGCTCGTCCTTGGAAGGTCCCGACTCCCCCTCCTGCTTTGGGCCAATTCTCTCTATCATAGGCGCTTTAACGATAATCACATCGTCTCTATGCCATTTGGAAAAAGTCCGTCACCCAGGGGCTTCGTTAACTAAACAGATTTCCCACGTCCGCTACTTATTTGCATTTATCTCAAAAAGTAAAAGTTCAATGAGAACAATATTTACTATTTAAGCTTCAAATAATGTGCTTCACAACATAATAGCTTATTGTTAATATGACATGAGTAGGAGTGGGGGCTTACTGATGGTCGAACACTACAAAATACAAATAGCTCTGTCAATAATCAAGATAATGAAAAAACGTCCAAAGCATAATAACAGACATATTTCAAATTTTCGAAATCCCTCCCTCCCACTGGTCCGATTTTAGTCGCCATATACATATATACTGCTCAAAATTGAATAGGGATATTGGTTATTTTTTCTTATCCTATTAATTTTAATTAAATCGACCTTAATTAAATTGCTTTTTTATGGGGGGGGGGAAGACAATAATTTCTTATAAATATTAATGATATTTATAATTAAAAAAAAAAATGCTAGGCCCCATAAATATCACAAAACAGCCAATATCCGTATACATTTTTGAGCAGTATATATTAAATTTTGAACGGACCTCATTTTAGTTATCTCCTAGGTAGGATCAGTGGACATTTGAAGAAATGTTTTGAAAATCCCATCATGACTACAACCTCAATCAATTTACCCTAAGGGGAATCTGCTAAAAAAAAGTGTCAGCAGGGGACAAACCAATTTCTCACTCCCATATATTTCAAGCAGGGGCAGCTTTAACTAAGCAGAATTCCCACGTGCTTGTATAACATACTTTTTATTATGTCCCACCACATATTCTCTATTTGTATATAAAAAGCCAATGGTAGAAGTGGGGGTTTCCTGAAGGCTGAGAACATACGAAAAACGAAACAAGAAAGTAGGAAAAACTCGCTTAATACGAGTTATGAAGAAATGCACAAAACTAGAATTGTACACCATCAATAGTTTAACAAGATTTGTTCTATAATATTTTACAATCCAACTCATTATAAAGGAGATATGTATTTTAAATTTTCGAATCCCCTTCCCCTCCAAATCCCTCTTATTCCTTTCCCAATTTCAACCATTAACGACTATGAACTTAAGAGTTGCATGAAACATATCAAGTATGGTATAGATCAAATAAACATTTTGGAGAAAATAACGTAAAATCTAAATTGATGACGTCACCTCACACTGAATTTGCATGTCTCTCCCATAATAAAGGCGTCCTGTAAACAATATTTGGTATTCAGATTAATATTTAAGTTGTTCGTTGATATAACAGCTTATAGTTAATATGACATGAGGGGGGAGGGGGTTTACTGAAGACAGAAGACTAAAAAATCCTAATATCTTCGTTAATATTCATGATAGAGAAAATATGTATAGAACAACATTTATAGGTAGTTTTGGTTTCAATAATATTGGTTATATTTAACAGAGATATTTCCAATTTTCAAATTGCCCCTCCAAACGTGTGTGTGTGTGTGTGTGTGTGTGTGTATATATATATATATATATATATATATATATATATATACTAGCTCAGATACCCGGCTTCGCCTGGGAATTCATTTGAGGCTGAATGTTGATGGTATTTTTTTGGCAAGGCTTTACTTTGCATAATATTTTGACATTTCCCCGTCCTAGGGAATTCATTTGAGGCTGAATGGTGATGGTATTTTTTTGGCAAGGCTTAGTTTGCACAATATTTTCACCTTTACCCGTCCCACTATTTAGGATTAACACCCGTTGTTGGCATTTGTTAATAATAAAATTAATTTTTTATGTAAGTCTTCACTGTCCTCCAAATTGTCATATTTCCCGTCTCCTGTGCATTATGCATAGATTTCAGTTATTAAGCACAAAATATTGTGGTGAAACGAAATATCACCATTATTAATTTCAGGCCTCCCTTATAACCCCCACTCCTGCCCGTCCCTAGAAATGTTGGTATGGCTTATTATAAGGAAAATGTTAGTGCTAATACACATACCGAGTTTTATTTATTTCAGCTGGGTCTTTTGTCCCAAATAAAATTGTTCACTTCCGCTATAGGTTTTAGCATATATCTCGTTTATAATTCGGTATACGAAAAAAGTGTATATAACAAAATTTACTCTAAATAACAAAATACACTTCCGCTATAGGTTTTAGCGTATATCTCGTTTATAATACGGTATACGAAAAAAGTGTGTAAAACAACTGAGGAAAGAAAGAGGGAGTGAGAAAGGTTCTAGATTACAGGAAGGTCTCCCCACCCGTCCCTGACACTCCAGGTTAACCAACAGAACATGACTAACGGCTAACTCTCAATTCCGCTAACATTACCTTATATTCAGATTCTATTTTCAATTCTAATTATGTATGTTTAAATACTTTCGTTTTTTGTGAAATAATTGATTTTTTAAACACATTAAAGGATGAAATTACTTACTTCCGATTAATTAATGTTCCAGTGAACGACAGAGGAAGGGGGGGGAGTAATATACTTTGCTCCTCATGAAACAGCTACTTGTTTTTAAAATGCTTCATACAATTGAAATGTTCTTGTTTATCGTCATGTTCATATTTGCCGAAAAACCAATAGGAAACCAAATATCGCTATATTTAATTTCAGGCTTCCCTTATAACCCCCACTCCTGCCCGTGCCTAGAAATGTTGATATGGTTTGTTATAATGAAAGCGTTAGTGCTAATCGACATACGGAGTTTTATTTATTTTGGTTGGGTCTATTGTCCCAAATAAAATTGTTCACTTCCGCTATAGATTTTAGCGTATATCTCGTTTATTATTCGGTATACGAAAAAAGTGAATATAACAAATGTTACTCTAAATAACAAAGTAAACAACTTATGTTATGTTCATATTTACCGAAAAACCAATAGGAAACGAAATATCGCTATTTTTAATTTCTGGCTTCCCTTATAACCCCCACTCCTGCCCGTCCCTAGAAATGTTGGTATGGAACCGTTAGTGCTAATAGATATACCGAGTTTTACTTAGTTCGGTTGAGTGTTTTGTGCCAAATAAAATTGTTGACTCCCGCTATAATTTTTAGCGTATAACTCATTTATACTTCGGTATACGACGAAAGTGTATATAACAAAAGTTACTCTAAATAACAAAATAAATAACTTTTGTTATTTGCATATTTGCCGAAAAACCAATAGGAAACGAAATATCCCTATTTTTAATTTCAGGCCTCCCTTATAACCCCCACTCCTGTTTGTCTTAGAGAATAATAATATAGCCTAAAGTCTAAGTTGGGCTAGTAGTAATATACATACCAAGTATCATAAAATTCGGTTCAGCCGTTTATGCGTGAAAAGGTAACAAACAAACAAACAAACATACATACACGAAAGAAACAAAATGCAGTTTTGGTGTCTATGACATGTGAAACAAAAAGTTATCGTGAAATTTCGCGAAAAAAATCAATGTACAGACAGAGGTTACAATTTTATATATATACTAGCTGAGATACCCGGCTTCGCTCGGGAATTCATTTGGGGCTGAATGTTGGTGGTATATTTTTGGCAAGGCTTTACTTTGCACAATATTATGACATTTACCCGTCCCAGTGTTTAGGGTTAACACCCAGCGTTTATGTGGATTTTTTAATAATAAAATTATTTTTTATGCAAGACTTTTGAATTATTAATGAGAAAATATTGACATACATTTGAATAAATTTTTTCATTTGAGATACCTGGTTCATATTGAAAAGAAGTGTTGAGAAAATATCTCTAAATAACAAATTAAACAACTTTTGTTATTGGCATATTTGCCGAAACCCCAATAGGAAATCACTATTTTAATTTCAGGCCTCCCTTACAACTCCCACTCCTGCCCGTCCCTAGAAATAGTATGGCTTACTATAAGGAAGGCGTTAGTGCTAATTCAAATACCGAGTTTGGTTTAGTTCGGTTGAGTCTTTTGTGCCAAATAAAATTGTGGACTCCCGCTATAGTTTTTAGAGTATAACTCATTTATACTTCCGTATAAGGCAAAAGTGAATATAACAAAAGTTACTCTAAATTACACAATAAACAACTTTTGTTATGTACATATATGCCGAAAAACCAATAAGAAACGAAATATTGCTATTTTTAATTTCTGGCTTCCCTTATAACCCCCACTCCTGCCCGTCCCTAGAAATGTTGGCATGGCTTGTTATAATGAAAGCGTTAGTGCTAATACACATACCGAGTTTTATTTAGTTTGGTTGATTCTTTTGTGCCATATAAAATAGTTCACTTCCTCTATAGGTTTTAGCGTATATCTCGTTTATAACTCGGTATACGACGAAAGTGTATATAACAAAAGTTACTCTAAATAACAAAATAAACAACTTTTGTTATGTGCATATTTGTCGAAAAGCCAATAGGAATCGAAATATCGCTATTTTTAATTTCTGGCTCCCTTATAACCCCCACTCCTGTTCGTCTCAGAGGATATTAATATAGCCTAAAGTCTAAGTTGGATTAGTAGTAATATACATACCAAGTTTCAAAAAATTTGGTTAAGCCGTTTATGCGTGAAAAGGTAACAAACAAACAAATAAACAAACAAACAAGCAGACACCAAAGAAACAAAATGCAGTTATGGTGTCTATGACATGTGAAACGAAAAGTTATCGTGAAATTTCGTGAAAAAAATCAATGTACAGACAGAGGTTACAATTTTATATATATATATATATATATATATATATATATATATATATATATATATATACACCTTTGAATGAACCGCATTTTTGTCATCTCCTAGGCCGATATTTTTTTTATTTATTTCCACTTTGAAGTAACCCTTCAAAGGGATTGCTAATTTGGTACATCCAACCCCCCCCCCCCCCCTACAGCTTAGTAGATCATATGTATTTACAATACAATAGTAATACAAATATAATTTAATTCATTTTTTTAAATTTTAAAGGTATAAAAAAAGGAAAGAGAATAGATCAAAAATAAAAATAAAAAAATTATTAAATAAAACTTTTTTGAAATATGCAGTGGAAATAATTAATAAAAATTCAAAATAAATAATTAGTTTGTCTTAAAATAATATGTCAAATAGGTAATTTAAAAATTATATTTTTAAAAGTTAGCCAAAATAAGAATTCTCACAATAATAAATATTTTTTCTGCAAATTTGCAAAGTACCTTGTTGCATCTGTCAAATAGGATTTTTTCTCAACAGGCCACTGATTGATCATGTTCAATATAGTTCGCATAAGTACACCTTGTCAGTCTGTTAACAGCCTAAAGTCATAAATTAAGTCTTTGCTGAAGCAAATCAATGGATGGAGTTACTTAGTATTAATATGATTTGACTGCACTATGCCCTGTTAATATTTGGTTTCTTTAAAAGATGTTTATATTTCTGTATGTATGCATACATATGTAAACAGTATACTTAAATGTATAAAAGCAAGTGCATTCTCTGATATTGTGTAGTATCGAAAAATATTACTTAGCCTGTCTTCTTACTTTTTTTATTTACTGTAGTTATATATCAAATATATGTCACTGTCATATTTGTCAAATATATCTCCTTTTGTTTACAATGGGATTTTATAAAGGACTACGCATGGATTTAAGTTTTGTCAAAGACATAAGATATTTGTTCTGTCGTGGTGGCATTACTGATTATGATTGGACTTGAACAGATATTAAATTGATGCGCTAGACTCATGATACATGAATTTAAAGGTCTCAACAATTTGTATTCTGCAAAATTGTGCATGGAAAATCTGCCTAGTTTACAGAACAGTGGCAGTTTTTTAAATTTATTATAGAAAGGAAAGTGAGTATGATAATCTAGCCTTGAGTTTGTGTGTGGTGTAATAAGTTAAAAGACTGTAAGCTTTGGGGTAGGTCAAGGGCACATCCTTTCTTTGATTTAGATGCTCCATTCTACTTTATTGAAGGAAAATTTTATCTGTTTAAATGCACATTTAATTGTGGTTCTGTAGTATTCTTAAAGCAACAATTTTTTTTGCCAGATTTCTCTAGGTATTGAGGTTTTAGACGTAAAATAATTTTCAATCAACTGCTTTAAATATGATGTATTTATATATAATTTGGGTAGTGATTCTCCAGCAGTCTTCATACAAACATTTCGAAACTCGATATTTAGAAATTTCATGTAAAACTAAAGATTATATTAATTACAATTCTTTTATTTATTTTTATAATGAGTGGGTGTAATTTCATAAAACATTTATATACTAGTTATTTTTATGGATGTTCATTGCCTACAGCCTCTTCTCAGAAATTCCAAACACCTATATTTTCCTGTCCCCTTTGTATCTCCTATTGTTTTTGATATAATTAGTTTCTTGAAAATCTTGTAGCTAACATCATAGATTCAATGTGCACAAAATATTTTGGATTCTTTATAGTTATAGAAATCTTAAGAAATGAATTTATTATTTATTAACATCCTGTTTATAATGAGATGGCTTGCCTACAGGTTTACTACTCTTTTCTAGGCAGGGATAATTTAATCAAATTGTCACAAATAAGCTCCTATGCTCATGTGGGAATCTTATTGTATTAAGGCAATTCCTTGAATCATAAAGCTAACATGTGCCCCAATTATTACTGTAGTATTATAATTATTTAGGTATTGCTAGAAAACTGCCTGCTCTAGTGACAAATATTGAAATACTTCTATTTTATTTCATGCTTTTAGATCTACTTAAATATTCCTAGTGAAATTTTAGTTGTGACACGTGAATGAGCCATTACTCAATTTGAACAAACTTGAATTGAGGAATTTAAAAAGCAAGACACATTTTTGTATACTGGCTATTTTAAAGTTAGAATCATAATGTTAAGTTTAAGTAATTCATAGAACATAACCTAATTGAATAAATGCACTGACAATATAATTAAATTATATGATTTTATTTTGACCCTTGGCTTATGGATGAAGTATTGGTTTTCTCCTTGATGAGACTATCCAACAATAGAACATAAAATGATAAATGATATTTCTTCAGGAAGAATAACTATTAGGGAATGCTAATTGGATCAACTCTTTTCTTCATCAAATCATAATTTTAATATTAAACGTTTCAACATTTATGTAATATGACTTTAATTCAGAAATGGAATTGTTAGTGATAATATCTGAAATATAGTGGTAGCAAGATTATATTCATTCTGTAGGAAATTACATATATAATTGGATGCCAACACTTCAAGGGCCACAGGCCATAGTATATTAATGCTTTTTACTTTATTTATTTTTTGTATGTTTTTTTTTGCTCTCAATAACTAAACTAAATAATAAACTATGGATGTGATCTAATAAAAATAAGAGTTTCGAGAAAACCCAAAAGAAATAAATTCCTAGTTATGTAATGCTGTGATTGATGTGGAGCTTAAAATAACAGTAGTACTTTTATCTCCCATCAATTCTAGAACTATTTTAAATGGAATCAGTTATTTCAATAACTAAATAAAAAATTATTAAGTTGTACTTTTAATGAAAAATACTATCATTTAATGATTTTATATTGTAAGGAAATAATTCGGATTAAAAATATTTAGTGAAGACGATATTTTGATGTTTCGTAACTGAATTATTTAAAAAAATATAATATTCTAAAATCCAATCATTCTGGTCTATATTTTGTGCTGATTATAAATGTCTTAAAAATATAATTAAATAAATTCCTAAATACTAAATTGTTGTCTTAATATAGAATACAGTATACTGTTATAAAGCAAATATAAATTCTAAATCACTTTTGCTAGGATATTTGTTCTAGATTTTTTATTTTTTATTTTATTCATGAATAGTTTCTTTTGTTAAATATTGCATATTTATTTACAAGGCCCCATAGACAATGCCCTTCAATCTGAGTGTAATATGCAAAATTCTTAATGCTTAAGAGATAATTTATTTGTTGTTTTAAATAAAAAAAAATAAACAAACTAATATTTCAGCCTGTGCTTGGCGGGAAGTTTAGGACTGTAAGCTTTTATAAGATCTACATTTCCTCCTAAAATAAAATTTAACTCTACTCTAATTTGATACTCTAAAGTAAACCAAGAGGTGAGTAGAAAGGATGTCACACTAATAGTAATAAATAGGATATCTGGTTTTTGAATTTTTTCAATCATAATTCTGTTTTCCCAATACTGGTTAATTCTGATTATTTTGCCTGAAATGTTCAAATGGTTCTTCCTTCAGATTACTCTGCTCCTAAATCTCATTCACCCTAGCCCCATATTTACAAAATCAATGAAGGGTCCTTTCTACAAAAATGAATACCAAGGAGTTCTCTTTAAATCTACTTTAACTTAAATGTATGTTATTTTATGAACTATCTTTATAGTTTTGTTTATTCAACTCTTTCATTTTATTAACACAATTTAAAAAAGGCTTTGTTCTTGTATCGTGTTGGATTATGAATTTAGTTTATTAAATTTCATTATTACTTTTTAATATTTTTTTTTCAAGATTTTAATTTTTTATTTTTAGGAGAGCTCACCTCAGAAATTGCCTTGAAAAGTTGAAAGAAATGGTGCCTTTAGGTCATGACACCTCAAGGCATACAACACTTGGCCTCCTTACCAAAGCTAAACGATTTATTAAGGTAACATATTTTGAAATATTAAAGTATTAATTTAAAATAAGTAAGCTAATTAGTACTAATGAGTATTTGAATATGTACTCAAAAATAATGTGATAATTACTTTTCGTCATTTTAATCTTTTTACTTAGCTTAAAAATAAGTTAGTTCTTGTCTTGCGTTCTATTAATTAGCCTTTATTTTACTATCATGATGTTACATTTTGAAATATTTAATAATGTTTGTTGGTAGTGCTCCATTGGTTCTTAATACGTGAATTACCTGAAAGCAAAATTCACATCTGTAATTCTAAACTATTTCAATACTATTACTATTTAAGCCATTCCAGATTCTTCAGGATACTACTAAGATTTCTAAATCAAAAGACAAGTTGTAGGCTTTTTGTTACTTTCATTATTTTTAATTTTTGATTGGTTTAGAAATAGTTAAAGGTTCTTTCCAGAAAGTTAATTACTACTTTCTTCACCAATCCACTTAATTCAGACCAGTTTCATAGATAATTAATATAATCTTAGGATTGGATATTAGAAACTTAAGTTCGCCCACCTTGCACATCCCAACCTCTATGGTATTTTGACTCTGGCCAATGGCCTCACTATTTTCAAGAAAACCTCTAAAACTTTGATGAACAAACTATACGTAACATAATTATTGCAACACTGTTAGCTTCTTATAATCAAATTAAATGATACATTTAAAAGCAGATGACATTTCAGATTATTTTAGTGTATATAAAATGGTAAAGTGATCTTAACAATCTTTTAATAATGATTTTTTTTTCCTTTGCCTTAAGATTTTAAGTAATTTAACTCCTAAAGTGGGTGTGATTGAGAAGAGGGCAATAAAATATCAACTTGTGTCATTAAAGATAACTCAAAATGATCTTTATAATGATCGATTACTGTGTGAAGGTCAATGACTAAGTTTACCCTCAAGTCAAAGGTATTTAATGTACTAGTAGAGATATCTGTCATGCATTCAAAGTGGGCTTTAGAAATAAGATCACTTGCCAATTAATTTTCTAATATTCTTTTACTCTGGGTCTTTAGTAGGATGTGGCTATTGAGTAACTTCCCATGCGTATAAGAGTTGGTTTAACTCGAGTTCATATAGAAATTTGAAAGCCTTTTTTTATTTGTCCTTTGAAAAGGAACAAACAAAAAGCGCATCAATGTCAGGAATCCATATCACCAAAATGTACAAATTCAAACTTCAGATAACCATTATCTGGATAGTATATTTGTTAGGCTGTTTTTCATCATAGCTAAATCTAAAAGTTGGATTTCAAACAGTGCCATGGATAATTCATTTTGTTAGTTTTTTGGGTTCTTACATTTTTTAGCTGAACGAGTTACTTAATCAATCTTTAATCCAAACATCTCAGAAACTTATTTTAATTTTTTTTTAATTTTTAGATCAATAAATGGTTGTAAGAGGTTATTATACATGAATTCTTCTTTAATAGAGCTTAGAGCAGCAAGAGAGGCGATCAGCTGTACAGAAAGAACACCTCCAGCGAGAACAGAGGTTTCTAAGGAGAAGACTGGATTCTTTACATGGGGCTTCAAAGAGACGCTCAGTTTCTGAGTCATCTGTTTCAACTGTATCGAGTACACACTCGACAAGCACTGCCTCCTCATTTCCCTTTTCATCACCTTCTTCTATATCTGAATCAGGTAACTATATAATAGTAAATATAGAGGTGTTTTACTTGCTGCCCTGGAATATGATAATTAATTGCTGCTAGCAAAACAATTCCTAGTTATTTATATTATATTTAGATATTCCTTTTAGCATTGTTTCCCTCATCCCAAACCAAAGGATTAGGGCCACTAGTGGCCATTCTTTGAATTATGCTATCAGCCCATATGCTCACGGAGGGGCTTCCCATGAGTGACACAAAATTACCAAGTCCATTAAAAAAAAGTTACATTCTGAGACCAAGACTTAGCTTATCAGTACGAAACTGGTGAGCACATGGTCTCGAAATGTATACGTAGTGTGGTTAAAGGGATACCACTAGCAGATACTTGTTATTGTCAAAATAAACAAGATTAACAAATGTTACTATTTTCAATTTTTTTCTTTTTTAAATAAAATAGTGAATATTTAGCTTTATTGGCAGTGTATTGAATCTATTTCAATCATATAAATTAATTGTTGAGGATGTCCTATTTTAAGCTCCCTAAATTTAAATACTTAATTGTTTCCTCCTTAATTCACTGACAGTGCATTGAATTTTACTTGCAGAGAAAACTGTTTTATATAGTCATTATTTGAATCTGTAGCTTAGTTGGCACAGTACTGGTCTAGATACATGAAAACCTTGGTTTGAGATTCAAATAATTACTCTCTTATATAGAAAAAAGTATAAATATGTAAAGTATATTTACTATCTCTTAAGACTCTGCAGTTTGTTATTCTCCAAAAGTCAGTCAGTCAAGCATTATTTCAAAAATTCAACATAATTTTAACTGTCACATTACTATTTTCCCATTTTAGATAGTTATCGTGTGTGTATATATGTTAAAAAAGAAAAAAACCATGTCTGAGACAAATTTTGAAAATTCTGAATCTTAGGTTATTTTTCTATACTTTTCCTTTAGGTAAGATATATTATTATTTTGAAAATAAATACAAATACTATATTCTTTCCCACACTGATGAAATTAGCTTTGCCCATCTTTTATGCCAGTAATTATTGGCCTTATTTATTTGTTTTTTATCCAATCACAATATGATATACCACACCTCACTTCTTTGTTTTATTTTTTCCCCCATGTTTTATCTATATTCCTTTAAAAGGTTGAAAACATTTTTTAAATTTCTTTCCTTTTTTTTAAAAGTTATAATTTGTTTATTAATAAAGTTTTATGTGTGTATATATACATACATACCACAAAAATTACATGGGACATGTAGCAGATAACTTCCTTTGAAGGATAAACTGCATAGACAAAATAAATAATAATTTTGAAATAATTTACCAAGTTAGGAATCCTGTTTGTCCAATCTGCCCCAACCCACAGCCTTACAAGACGGGACCCACTATTCCACATAAAACTATTTCATCTGCCTAATGAAGAATTTTATTGAATATTACATCACAATCAATATTCTTTTAAATTTACATATTAGTTATTTTTATTGTCCAGAAGTAGTTAAATTTTAGATTTTAACGTGTTCGATCTATATTTTCTTCATTAGAGAAGTTTATTTATTTCTTATGCACTTCTGCAATTTGTTCTTATCTACATTTCAATTTTTTATTATATTAATTTGTGTTTTGTTTCAGATGAAGTTGATGTCATTGGTTACACGAGTAATCAGAGTGATAGTGATGACCACGGGTCTGTGCAATCAATGTCAAGTGACTCAGGTGTTGCAATGTCAACAAGCCGCCTATCCCTTGCAGAAGTTCATCGCTCCATCTAGAATAGATGAGCATACTTCTGCTGCAGCAAATCTCATTAACATTGTTCTATTATATACCTTTTATATATGTATAACCCCTTTCGTTTTCTTTCTCTTTCTCTCTCACTCTCTCTTTCATTCTTAATTCCCCCCTTCCAGTGTAACAAATACAATTCTGTCTAACAGATTATCCGAACAAGTCTTCTGTTGAATTCGTCTTATAAAGGAACTCAACATTTATATCTGACTCTAAGAAAAAAATAATTATAAAAGAGTAATACAAGAAATATATATTTATTCTTAGTTTTAAAAACAAATGTTTAAATTTTTTTTCTTGAGAGTTTTTATTTTTTCAAATTATGGCAATTGTTTTATCCGATTTTATTAAAGATTTTATATTTATAAATAAATATATATATATATCTATATTCAATGTACATACACCTTTGAGCTAGTCATAAATCTTCACTACTTGAGGAAATTGTCTATTATCCCTAAGCAAGTGGATAATTGATGTTCACTTTTATTTTTATTTTGTTTTGAAATATTTTATTATCTAATTTTAATTGCCAGTTAAGTAAAGCATGTGTCAGTGTCCAACATATATTTTGGCCTAATGTTGTATAAACAATTTATTGTTATAATTTTAAGAATGAAATTTGGCAATTGCAATTTATCCGTTAATTTATAGCTCTTATTTGTTTATATATTATTTATCTGTTTTGCTAATTAGTGCCCTAAAAGAATGAACTGAAACTAGTTGTCAGAAGAAGTCTTATTACTTTTTTGTTTCTGTCCTATTATGAGTAAATTTTGTTAACATTCCATGCACATTAGTTCCTTCAGTCTAGTTATCCTACACTACTAGTGATTGAATTGGGCCCGATTCTATACATTTACAAATCAAAATGATATATATTTGTATATGTAGCCATTAGGTTATGTTACCTTTTCAGTCTATTTCTTATTAAATAGTTTCTTCTCTGTTTAATGGATTCTGGTCTAAACTGAGAGTGAAGGTTTCCTGTATATAAAGATTGTACCTGCATTTTATTTTTATTTTTGTCTTAAATTAAATTATTGTTCTCATAGAGTTTTAGTTGTATTATTTCATGTATTGAATGTATTCGAACAAGTTTTGACTTCATATACAAATTATAACTTGTTCTCATACCTTATAGTTCGTATTATAGTATCCCTAATAGTTATTGGAAAAGATAATATTGTATTGTATGAAATCATTGAAAAAAAAGAATGCTTTCGAGGTAGAATTCCTTGGACCTATTTTAATATCTGATGTATAGAAATAAATGACATTACTCTACTGCCTTAACAAATAATCTGATTAATTCAGTTACATAGTATTGTTGATTCATTAAAATATAATTAGAAATACAATCTTAACAGCAATTAATGTAAAGATCTATTTAGATCCATAAAATCTAAAAAGAACATTGAAATTAAGTGAATTTTTAAGAATCTGTTATTAAAGGAAAACAAAATAATTATTATCACAGGTGGTACAATTCAATGTTAATGCTCAATGGTTTCATATAATATCATCTTGTTACTGGTTAATTCTTATAAATTTCATACTTTTATAGCTCATCACATTAAATGGCTAAATAAATCTAAATTATCATTATCATCACATATGAATGGCATTGTATGTGAATGTAATTTTCTCCTTTTTTTTCTAATGTTACAATTAATTAGGGAGGATATCCCATAAATAAATAAATTTTTTTTTTTTTTTTTTTTTTTTTTTTTTAATAAAAAGTGGTAGAATTACACAATTTTATTTGTATAAGTATTATCTCCCTCCATAAATAAGTCAGTTTAAAAATTAAAAGAAATTATAGATGTTTAGATCTACTGAATTGAGTTTTCATAATTTGAAAGGGAAAAAATAATAATTGTACTTTGACATTTAAATAGCATTAACTTTCACCCAAGATGCTGGACGATAGAGGAACCAATTGGTCAGGATCAATAAAAAGCCTTGTCCTCTAGAAGTGCCTTAATATATGCAGAGTGCACTTTCAGAGACTAAGCTCCATCATCAGTGCCTGCTGATTAGAGAAGTGTAGCCTTACCAAAGTAGCCGGGGACCTCCAGGGGATTAACATTCAGTTTCCTTAAGCAAAATTAGCTATTAAGGACATATTCTTCATGCGATTTTTCTATGCTTTCTTAAAATATCTACCAATCCTACCTTATAGATGAAGTGAGGGGTCGGTGTGTATGTATACACTCACCCACACATTTACATTCATAACTCTAGATGTCACATTTTTTTTTTTTTTTTAAATTATATTAGATATTTAATCATTTCATGCAAAACTATTTGGGTTGTAGAGAAGAATTAAAATGCCAAATTGTTAACATCTTACAGACATCTTGGTTGATATATGTCAGGTCAAAAAAATGTAGGTCCTGGCTTTCTTAGAACTGATTTAAGCTTACATACTTAAATATAATAAAGAGAAACACTACATCTCAATTTTTGGGATAAACAGAATATTTAAGGGCTATATTAGTACTTCATTTCCTCTTAGTATTTATCTTTAATTTGGCAATGCTGTTTTCCGTGAATTATTAAAATATTATCATTTACCTAGTTTTCTTTTCTTTATTTTATGAAAATATGTTACGCATTAGTTGTGAAATAATGTGACCTGATAATTACTTGTTTAAAAAACTTATGAAATGTTTATTGGATAGAGAAGTAACAAGAAAGTAGATGTGTGTATAATTATAGAGGTAAATGATCTTGCTTGATTCGAAGATGTTTTTCCTATTCTGAAACCTCTGGAAAATATTGATATTTTTCATTTAAATGTTTTAAGTATCAAAAATATTTCTTAGAGTCAGGGAAAAAAATTAGATTGGTATATTTTTTGACTGCCTTTGCAGTATTATGAGGACATCGAGTGTGTTCTCGCATACTCTTATACCAAAAATAAAGAAGGAGGGAGTGAGTATGTGACTGACCATTTTCATTTTAAGATTTGTTTTATTTTACTTGTATAATTATTGTCTTTTTATTTATCTCTCTTTACATGTGTAAATGCATTTAGCCTTTATCGCTCATGAGCTAATATCCATTGATGTTTGTAAGTTTTTATATTTCTTAAGGCATTCATTGTACAGTAATGGGGTGTAACTGTCTTTTGACAGATCTTGGTAAAGTACTTTTAATGAAAGGCCATAAGGCTTGATCTCAAGAAACCCAAGTCGGGCACAACAAAATTGTATATATTCCATCTAAGCCACTGTGTTTTGACTTATCACTGAATCAACCCAAGTCTGTAAGTAAAGAGTTTACTTTTTTCACTGGGAGAGGCTTAATATAAACTGGAATTGGGCATTTAAAACCATTTCATTTTCTCATAATTCTAAACAAAAATTCAATCTAACAAGAAACCGAGAAATAAAAAATTTATTTAAGAACCTTTAATGTTTTATACTTCTAAATTTGAATTTATCACTAAAATGCAAAGGATCAAAAGTCTTTAAAAAATAATAATAAGAAAAACTATTGAATAGTTTGCTCTACCTTTTTGTCATTTGTTTAATGCCTCTGGGAAAATTCATTAACTAAATAGAAAAAAATCAGGAGACAAAAACTGTTTTTATAGTCTTTGCCTCCTGATTTTTTCTTATAATTCTCAATATGTGAATGTGTTTCCTCTTTGATTGTTTTGGTAAATTATTATTACTCATTGACAACAATTTTAATTTATAGTTTCATTTTATATTCCATTGATGATTTTATACTATAAAATTATGACAAATGTTTGTGCCTGTAACAAGTGATTATATCAGTTGGGGCCATCTTAGCAGTCTGAAAACCATTGCAAAGGAGCATGTCTCTCCTGGCCATTGGTTGAGTATGTTTATAATATAAAAAATTTTCTTATGTAGAGGCTTTAACAAAGAACGTGAAATATTTAGAGCACACTGTTCAATAATGTTTACTTGAACAATGACGTGCTTTGTGAGTTTTGAGCTTTTGCCTTCCAGGCTTGTTTAATTAAGGATTGTTGGTCTCAATCACGTCATTTTAATTTTTTATTCTCATTGAATCATGAATAAGTAACATATACTGACACCATCCATTGATAAATTACAAAATTTATGGTTTCTATTTAATGGTATCTTGAATGACCCAGTAACTTTCAAGTGATACTGCATGTGATGGTAGAAGTCATTCATCATAAACATAATTCTCCTATAGTGTACTTAAAATTACATTCACTCTTCATGCTTCAAATCTCTTGTGGCTCCCTACAGGGGTTGTGAGCCAATAGAAGGCCTGTTAGGCTAGTTGAGCCTTATAATATTGGCAGGGAAGAAGGAACACGCTTGAGAATTGTGTTTATGTGAACAACCCTTGCCATCACAAGCAGTATGGTTTCTATATTGCAAGTAAATGATTACCTGAATTGTAATGTATATTAATAACAAGTCACTATTTTGAGAATCACTATTATGTGATCTAGGGGTTTGTTTACTCTCTCCTTAAAGACAGTGGGTTGATGAAAGTTGTATTTATTTATTTAGGAAGATTTATTTTTGATTGGTAAGAGATGTTGCGAGAAATTAAAAATATATGTCTTTAAATGCCCTTGTTAAGGTTTTATGAAATGTCTGTACATTTCTGTGTTATACTCGAGGAAAAGTGATCAAAAATGTTAACTATTTATTTATTGTGTTATAAATATTTGTAAGAATAGGAATGACAAGCAAAAAGCCTAAAATTCAGCCAGTATAGATGTTTTTTTAAAACATTAGCCATGAATTTAAGTTTTGTTTTCCAAATCAAAAACTGATTCATTTGTATGCCTGAAAGTTGAAAAACGTCAAAATGAAACAATAAATAACATATTTTAATATTTTTCTCTCAAAATATCAATAATGTTGGGTAATTGAAATGTCCACCTACATCATAAGTATTACTTGAAAGCTTCTGCAATCATGGAGAATATCATAGGGGCCAGAAAGCCTCAATAACGACCGTCAAATACTCTTATTTCCTTTTGAGTATATTTTTGGCTGTTTTTAATTTGTAAATTATTAGAATTTATACGTGAATGTGAATATTTGAAAGCTGATTCTTTAATATATAAATATATATATAGTATACATAGTAATTTATATAAATATATTCATAAAATTTGTTAAGAAAATAAATATTGTGTTTTTAATAAATGAACTATTTTGGTTCATATTAAGTCGAGATAAAGTTATTTTTTCAGTGACTGAAATAGTGTACTATGTAGTTAAGTTGAATAGTATAACCACTTGTAAATTATATTTATTTACTAGCTTGCTAAGTGCGGTGAAATGCATCTGTGTATAAGACATCACAAACATGTGATAGCCATTTTATATGGCTAGTTCCATATCGTCCAGTAATATGTGCAGTTAATTTATTGGTGTATAACTTTAACTTCATAGATAATTAAATTTGTTGTACGTACTAAATGTGCAGTTCTTAAAGTTGCTTTCTTTCTATGCCAAATCATATAGTTTACCATGTGCAAATATTTAAAGAAAAAAAATTTAAAAATGTTTATATATATGTATAAAAAAAGAGCGAAAAAAAAAAACTAAAAAAACAAAAACAAAACAAAAAAACAAAAATGTAACTAAACTGCAATGAAATTTGATGTATGTCAGTGTTAAATAATGTGTAATATTATGTTATGATCTTAATGAACTTAACTAATTTAGTATGTACTAACTTGTATGTGAGAATTTAATGTTTGTGCAATTGTTCAAACATGAGAACTCAAGTGTTATATATATTGTACATAAAGAAAAAGAAAGAAAACATGGCTATTATACTCCTTGTTCATTGAAATAATTTATCTATAAAACATTTTTGTTTCATTTCTAAGCTTTCCACCGTTATTAAAAAATTACACATAATTTTCAATTTTGTTTGAATTCGGCATTATTTATATATTTCATGCATTAATTATAATTTATTTGATGCTGCACGTGAGTTGAAGACTTGTTTTAAGTATTAAATTATTTTTGTATATGTAGTCCCATATGTATAGACACTATTTCAAAGTAATATTTTGAATAGGCATTTGTGCAATTTTCCAGAATTGTGTAGTCCACTGTCTTGCAATATTCCATGACATAGACACTAAATATTAATTTACATCTGTCTATTTTACCAGTTTAGTTTAAGATTAAAAGTACATATTATTGGAGAATGTTAAACATTTCTCAAATTTTAAGGGTTTCATAGAATCCCTCTCAAATAATATTGTTAGGGCAATATCTGTTTCTAGAGTAAGTGAATAACAAAACACCGTATATTTTTTATGAATCTTGCACAAATTTATTTATTGATTTAATTTTATTCTTCATATATACAGGGAGGGGAATTGTCTCTGATTTTGGTGTGACTAAAACAAAAAGAAAACACACATGTCTGAGGTATTTTGGGTAAAAGAGTAAACATTTATTTTCCTCAATTATTTAACTTCTTTTTAGTGTGTAGCTTATTATCTGATGAGTACAATACTATGTAGTGTATATCTTTGTGTATATGTGGTAATCCTCCCCTTGTATATAACTGGTCAACCCATTCCAAAATGTAAAAAGAAAAATAAATATAATATATATTACGTAAAACTAAAAATAATTCATTTTCCCTTTTTCCTGCAGGCCTGCCTGCTCAATCTCTCAAACTTTCCTAATGTTTTGGGAATGTTAAACTTCTGAAATAATTGGACTGTTAAGATTAAGATATACCACACTGTTGTCAAAATGAATATATCTTTCATATATTCTGTGAATGTGCTAAGAAGAACTAAAAGATATATTTATTTGCCATCTATGGGATTTATGTTATATAATTATATAGACATAGAAAAGTGTATGTAAAGTATTTTTTTATGTTGAAGAAAAAAAAACAGGGTAGAAGAGAATATTAATGATTTATTAAAAATTGGAAGGTGATACAAGACATTGAGAGCTCTAGTTTTTTTGGCTTCCGAGTAAATATAACCTGTTGGACTAGCTCAGCAGCAATGGATATGTATTATTGTTTCAAAGTGTCAATTATCCTTCATAAAGAAACAAAAGCTGTAAAGAATCTTTAATTTTCTGGTTGCATGAACATTCTCATGCAATTTGTGAGCATGAGTTTCACTACAATTTGTGGTTGCAGGAAGTAGACAATATTTTCATAGATTAATTTAGCTGGAGATAATATTCCATTACAACTAAGATGGAATTTCTGGTTCCAATTAGAGACTAGTGGTTTCTGTACATTACAGAAGAGGTTCAGGATAATAGATAAATATTAATTATCCCAGTAGATAATGGGTATACAAGACCTGGTTCTACAGCATTACCAGGTCTGACATCACTGGATATTTATTTTTGTTTTGGGTAACATTAAACAAAAGGTCTATGTCAGCTGATCAATGACCTTAATTCTTTGCAAAGAATAATTGAAACTTGCAAAACCAGAACACATATCTAATGCTGTGGAAGGAAGATAGCAAGTCTGTCTTAATGCTCAAAGTATAATAACATTAAACAACATTAATATTTCATGAATAAAATACTTGGGACATGTATTAACTTATTTATTGTAACCCAAATAACTCATAACAATGTAAATCTTTAAACATATGAGCACTATTATTTTTTTTCCCCAAATTTCTTATAAACCATTTCAACATCACCCCCACACTCCAAGTTCTATTGACTCATAGTGAGTGCTCTCATTGAAGCAGGACAGTAATACATTAAAGTTCTAGTTAGCATATTTATACTCCCTATTGTTGGACATATGGAGAAGAGAACAGGAACCACTACATATTTGTGAATGCAATCTTCCAAACACCTTTAATCTTTAATCTACCATGATTTTACTGAAATTTATCTGAGTAATAACTACTTAATCACACATTCTAGTTGGCATCTGATGACACAGGTATAATGTATTTAAATTATAAAATATTTAATCTGGATTTACACAGTATATATTTATATATTTGTCTGTTACCGCTCTAGCGGTTGCAATTTTTGTCTTATCGTTACCAAACTTGATATATAATCGTTTTATACAAAAAGAAAGATCAAGTTCGTTAACGGCTGAAATCGGACCAGGGGGAGGGGGGGTTTAGAGGGGGAGAATTTCGAAAATTCTTAATATCTCCGTTGTGTCGGATCGAAAAATTGCATAGAACCAATCTTATTGCAAATGTAACGTTCTACAAATGTTGCTATGTACATTTTTTCATTATCTTTATTATTATTGAGATATTTTCATATTTTAGTTTTCGGTCTTCAGTAAAGCCCCACTCCTACTCATCTCATATTAACTATATTCTATTATGTTACGAAGCACTTTATTTGAAACGTAAATACGAAATATATTTGTCATTGAACATTTACTAATTGAGATAAATGCAAATACGTGATGCACGTGGGAAATCTGCTTAGTTAATGCAGCCCCTAACAGATGTTTTAAAAAAAGATTCTGAATCTCTTACCAAGCTTACTTTCTGCCTAATAATTGCACATACTGAATGTTTGTCTTAACATTGGCCAAATTATTTGATCACCAAACATTTCCAAAGAATTATTGACAGATAGCTTATGTATGTTACCATCCTGTTCAGTTGCTATATTTTACTTTCCTTACTTAGAACTTCCGGAAAGTAGAAGTCTGATTGAGGTCATGGAGAAGAGGATGAGCATTCTACAAATGCAAATGGATTTGTATATTTTTCAAATATTTGGTATATATGGAAATCATTATATGAAACGTTTTATATTTGAATATGAGCTGACAGAATTTCCATAATGGAGTGTTTTTAGTTGAATGAAAATGATTTTTATTTAAACAATGAATTCATTTTTACTTCATTGAACAAAATAAATCTTCAGTTTTCAACAGAATTATCCGCTTTGACCTTCCCTTAACCCATTTTGAAATATCTGTATATCTCGTATCTCAAATATAGCTACCCTTTCCTTACAATGATGAAGTTTCATATTTAGGATCATTATAAATAGTGTGCTCTCCTTTTGATTAAAACCAACTTAGCAAGGGGAGGGGGGTTGAGGAAGCAGTGAAATACAAAAAGTCTGTCTCTCAGGGGCTGCATTAACTAAGCAGATTTCCCACGTGTGTCAAGTATTTGTATTTATCTCAAAACGTAAAAGTTCAATGAGAACAATATTTGGTATTTCAGATTCAAATACAGTTCTTCATAATACAATAGCCTATTGCTACTATGACATGAGTAGGAGTGGAGGTTTACTGAAGTCCGAAAACTAAAAAATGCAAATATCTCTGTTAATAATCAAGATAGTGAAAACATGTGCATAATAACATTTATAGAAAATTACATTTGCAATAAGATTGGTTCTATACAAATTTTCAATGTGATGCATAACAGAGATATTAAGAATTCCCCTCCTCTCCCACTAGCTGGATTTCAGCCATTAACAAACTTGATGTTTATTTTTATATAAAACGTTTAAATATCGAGTTTGGTAATGATCAAACATAAATTGCAACTGCTAGAGCGTTAACAGACAAATATATATATATATAAATATGTTATGAATATAGTTTTGAATAGACCTACCTCATTTCAATCATCTCCTTGATAGAACCGATGGACATTTGAGAAATTTTTTTCAAAATGAAAATGAAAATCCTGTCATGAGTACGACCTCATAGCTGATTTCCCTCAAGGGAAATCTGCTAAAAATACGTATTTCTCCATACATAGTAGATATGGAAATTTTGTATAGAACCTTCTTTGATTATCATGACATGATTTATTAATTATATGTTCTGACATTTTTTGATCCGATGAGTTGGATATCTTATATCACTTCGAAATAAAATAATTTTAAATAGTGCAACCAAATATGCTGTTTATTATAGGAGACAAAGAAGTCATGTGGTGCCCACATTAGATTTTTATAAAATTAATAAACTGTATAATATAACCAGTCAATATAGTATTCAACAAAAATTGGAAGACCCAATTTATTACCATGTACTTCACACTAAGACTAATCAGGATTGGTTTATCTGCAGGCTACCACACTTTTCTAGCCCCCAATAGAACCCACATCTCTGGATTTACTGAGTATTAACCCTTTCCTTGCGCAAAGCCACTTGAAACAAGCCATTACACCACCAGAATAATGAAGTGAAAGAATAAAAGTCCGTCACACAGGAGCTGCGCAAAACTAAGCAGATTTCCTATGTGCTGGTACTTGTCTCACATCTATTTCTATGTAAAAACAAAGATGAATAGAAGGCAGCGAGGGGGGGGCTACTGAAGGCTAAAAACAAGAAGGCATGAATAACTCGACTAATACTTGAGTTACGAAAAATTGCATAGAATAAAAATTGTAGATCATCAGTAGTTGGTTCTATAGCACTTTACGATCCGACTCATAATAACAGAAATATTTTGAATTTTCTAATTCCACCCCCTCTATTCCATGTCAGATTTCTGCCAATAACAAATATGATTTTTAGTGTGTATATTTCGAGTTTGGATAGATCCAAATAAACATTTTTGGGCCAAGAGCTCATAATCTTGGTTGATGACGTCATCACATGACATATTTGCATGTCTCACCAATGTAATAGGTTCAAGGCAAAACATATTTGGTATTTAACCTTGGAATGAAGTGGTTCATGATATAACAGCTTATAGTTAATATGACATGAGTAGGAGTGGGGGTTTACTGATAGCCGAAAACTAATATAGACATATCTTGGTTAATATCAAATATAGAGAAACACTGTATATAACTACTAATTGGATATAATGAATCAGCTCCAGTTTGTAATATGAACAGTAAATATATATTATTCATTTAATAACCCTTTGGCAGGAGACTGAAGTACTTTAATTGTCTATATGCTTGTTATTGTTCGATTGTATAGTTTTTTTTTTCTTTCTACTTTTTAATAGTTTCATTTTTTTTCTTCCATTATGTGAAAAATAACCATTTTTAGTAAGCTCTTTTTGACACAACAATTTATAAATTTTATGCATAACTAAAGTTTCAATAGTTTTATTTTAGTACTTCTTTTTTGTCATTTTTTAAAAAAAAATCCTTTTAGTAATTACAATTTGTCTTCTGTAACTTTACAATTTATACAAACATTGCTACGCATAGACACGATAGGGGGGAAGGATAAAAAAAAGCAAACATAAGAACAAACTTATTTTATTCATAAAATATTAGAGTCAAATCTCACGATAACATTAAATGTCTCCAAAAATGGATTAAACAAGAGAGATTCTGTGTACACTGAACAGTGCAAAATATTAAAAAAGCTCAACTATAATAAGCATAAATACAAGACAGTTAGTCAATATAGAAATATTTATACAAGATAATACAAATATAAGATATAATTTAATATAAACACAAGCCCATTGATGAATGCAATATCATTTTCATGGCTTTTTATATTTTAACTGTGTGTGGACTCTGTATCTTTTGCCTGTTTCAAATCGTTTAAATTCTGAAATGCACATTTCATGAAAAACCATTAAGAAAAAAATCCTCAACACTTTATAACCCTTACACATAATTTTAGAGATATTCAAATATTCAGTTCGATCTTTAGAAAAGCTAAACTAGAAAAATGTGCACACTCAAATTTTAAGGGTCCAAATTATATTGATTTTTAATCAGGTTTAGTATGAATTTTGAAATTATTAGAAATAACTCTTCAAGAAAATACCTAGTAACTTGCTTAAATATAACAGAACAAAGAAAAAAAATGAAATGATAGGATAAGAAAGATGTCTTCCTGCATAATATTTTGTTATTAATCCAGAACCGGTTTCACCACAATATCTACCATATCATCAGGCCTATATTTAAAAAAAAAAAAAAAAAAAAAAAAAAGGCTGAAGATGTCACTAATGTGGTAAAACTAGTTTTGGATAATAAAAAGAAAGACAGCATATTATCCTGAAGTTCTGGGATCCTATAACATCGATCACTCAATATTATAATAAATTATATTTTTTTTTTTTTACAAAATGCAAAGTAATGTTTGTACTCAAATAATTTAAGTCGCTGCCCACATTTCTACAGAAAATAGTTTTAACTTCATGAAATTATTTATAATTTAATTATTACAATCAACAATGTATCTCCAATATATCACTTTCTTTAAATATTTACTTTTCTTCACACCACTCATTCTCTTTGCGCACCTGTTCTTCTTCAGCAGCTGAAAAATCATTCTTAATGTTGAACGTTTTGCGAATTTCTTCAGGTGTTTTTCCTTTGATCATATTTGCCACAGTTTTGCACGTAACATCCAATAATCCCTTGATGTCTAGATAGTTAGCTGCCTTTAAAAATATTAAAACAATTAAAAAGATATTAAATGAAGTACTATACTAAAGATGAAAACAATATGTCACTTTGGTATTAATAGCTATAAAAATGGCCCAAGAATAATCTATATATATATATATATAAAAGTGAATGTTTGTCTGTATGTCCTTTATAGAATCAAAAACGGCTGAACCAAATTTTATGAAACTTGGTACATATATATATTACTTCTAACCCAACTTAGGTTTTAGGCTATATTAATATTCTATGAGATGAACAAAAAATAACGATATTTCGTTTTCTATTGGTTTTTGGGCAAATATACATATAACAATAGTTGTTTATTTCATTATTTAGAATAACCTTTGTTATATACATATTGGTCGTATACTGAAGTATAAATGAGTTATATGCTAAAAACTATAGTGGGAGTCAACAATTCTATACGGCATAAAAGACTCAACCGAACTTAACGAAACTCTGTATGTGATTTTGTATTAACACCTCCCTGATTATATGCTATATTAAAATTTCGAGATACGAACAGGAAAGGGAGTTATAAGGTATGTCTGAAATATAAAATCACGATATTTCGCAATATGTTCATTTTTGGCAAACGTGCCTATAACAAAAGTTGATTGTTATGTTATTTATAATAATTTTTGTTATATGCACTTTTGCCATATAATGAAGTATAAATGAGGTATACACAAGAAACTATAGAAGGGGTCAACAATGTTATAGGACACAAAAGACTAAATTGAAATCAACGAAACTCCGTACTTTTGATTTTAAGTGATATTAACATTTTTAGGAACCAACAAGAGTGGGGGTTGTTAGGGAGGCATGAAATGAAAAATTGTCATATTTCATTTCATATTGTATTTTGGCGAACGTGCACGTGACAAAAATGTTTAATTTGATATTTAGAGTAACTTCTATTATATACATCTTTATCGTAATTTAGTATTTCAGTTGGTGACGTAGCAACGCGCGCAGGGTAAAGCTAGTAAGTAATACAATCAAGATGGATTGATTCCATGAACGGGAAGTTCTGATTTCCGAAGGAAAGGGAATATGTCATAATGCCTTGCAGAGGTTTATCTTTTGCATATGAATATATAACAATAACAGTAAAGGCATGAGGCAGAACAAAAAGAATTTTAAAAAAGGCCAGAATGGTTAGAGACAGTACGACCACAAGTCCAAAGAATCTGAACACATTAAATTTTCCTCAGTTATTTGATTAAATTAATAGTACAGGTTATGACGAATTTATGCTTTGATTTTAAAGTAAAACCCCTCTCTTATTGGAGATAATAATGCTTACATAACACTTGTTGAAAACAACAACCATGTTCATGTTCTTGTGAACAACATCCTTGTTCACAAGAAGTCAAAAATTTCAAATTTTTAAATCATAATAGCACTTCACTACTCAAAAATATATCTTTAACACAACTTTCACTTTTCTATTTTATTTTGTTATGTTTCATAAAAATAATTCAAAGATTACCCATTACAGTTAGTGATACCAGCTAAGTGTAAAATAGCACGATGATAATATTTATTCCCCTAATACATATGCATATATAATCAAAACGAAGAACAGAAAAATTAATTCTTTCTTATTGGGGGTTAATCCCAATAAGAAGTAATATTTCTCTTTGTTGAAAGAGAAATGGCCAAAGGTCAATAGATGAAAAAGTCTGTCACGCAGGGGCAGCGTTAACTAAGCAAATTTCTCATGTGCATCACATATTTGCATTTATCATAAAACATAAAAGTTTAATGAGAACAATATTTGATATTTAGACTTTAAATAAAGTGCTTCACATTATAACAGCTTTTTGTTTATGACATGAGTAGGAGGAGGTTTACTGAAGGCCGAACGCACACACCTTAAGAGAAATCTGCTAAAACACGTGTACTATATATCACTGGTTTATTGTTATCTATATGTTTTGTGTTCTCTATGATGACTTTTCAGGAGTAATACATAATTATAAAAAGATTCGGCCTTACCGCCTTGGTGCTCACGTCAAGACTAACAATAATACAGATGTACCATACCACTCAGCTAATAGTATTGATACATTAAAATAATGCACAATTTAATATGTAATCGGCTGCCGTTTAGAGTTTTGAAAAATAGTTTTCAGAAGAAGCTTAGCTACATACTGTTTTAACAGCAAAATGAAACAGCATTGAATAAATGTAGATAATTTAGAAAATGAGAGCATCTTTGGCTGACCATTCTTTGACATTTACAACATAAATTTAATTTTGAGGAGGTAGAAATTTTATATAATGAAAAAAACATAACCAAATGGAAGATAAAAGAAAATATTCACGTTATTAAAAACAAACAATATGCTGTGAACAAGAAAACTAAGATAAGAAATTTACATGGTATATTTATCAAAATATTCAAATAAATAGCAAGTCAATTAGATGTAATGTTTCAAAACTCAAAACTTTTTAGATAAACGATTTTTACATTGTTCATCATTTTAATGCATTGATATTATCAGTTGAGTGGTATGGTATTCTCCATTATTGATAGACTTGATGTGACCGCCGAAGTGGTAAGATCGAATCTTTTTATAATCGTTTATTACTCCTGAAGAAGCAACATAGAAGATGCGAAACATGTATAGGAAAATAAATCGTTCATATATTGTTTATATAATGAACTTTGGCCATTTCTTCTTCAACGAAGATTGAATTGAGGTCACATTTCGATAATACATATTTCTCTTGTATCCCTCCAGTTAGGACAGCCTAGTCCCTTTCACTTCTAAAGTGAGGTGAACAAATCTGTTGCTCTGTCATCTCAGATTTTACATCTTTACTTTAAAATGAATCTAGTTAGATAAATTTATTTGTATTTATTAAACCTGGATTAAAGTACATTAAACAGATAAATGCTTTAATGCAAGAACCGTTTATTACTTGAATTGTATAAAAATTTATAAGCTCTAAAATAAAACCCAACAAGAGTTCAATTCATACATTTTTAATGTGCACAGAAGTAGGAGCCTGTTCATCAAGAATGTTTGTAATCCGAATAAAAAAAACTATAATGTAATGTTGTAATTACTGACTTCTATTACTTACCAAAATAAGTTCAAACAATGTTCCCTGATCTACTTTCAGGAAATCAGCATCCCAGGAAGAAATATCATCTGTCCTTTTCTCCTTATTTTCATCATCTTCGGGTGGTGGAGGGTCATCTTTATGATATGTAGCCCACTGAATTACCTTCTTCAAAATGGCTGAATTCACATTGGGCAGAGGTACAACCTCTTCTTCATCCTCATCCATGCCTATAATAAGGACAATTAAATTAATTAGGCTAAAATTTCTAAACAATATTGTTAGTAATTCGTCTTCAGATAATGGGGAGTCACACAAAATGAAATAATTGCCTTGGAATTTCTCACTCAATTTTTTCTGGACTAAGGTAAGATTTGTAAAACAAAATGACCAGTCCACAATCTTAATATATATACTAAGTAATAATTAAAATCTCCAATAATAATATTAATGGAAATTTGAAATAAAACATTTTTAGTCTTAAGAGGAAAGTGCCATAAACAGTAATTCAATGAGAAGCTTTGTTAAAACTACTTCCTTCTGAGGCAGAGTACATCAAAAGCATTTGAGAATATCCTCAAGAGCTAGGAATTATGCAACCGACAATGAATAGGGGAAACTAACCATTTTCAGTTGTAGAATGAATATTAATGATTTAAAGGTGGAATGTGATGGTTTGATTTCTAACAGGAATAGACAAGGGGAAAGGTGGATTTATTGTTTTATATATATATATATATATATATATATTATATCGATATATATATATATATATATATATATATATATATATATATATATATATATATATATATTATATGGATATATTGTTAAATATATATATATATATATATATATATATATAATTCAACTATACGTGTGTATGTCACTGAACTCCTAAACGGCTGGGCCGATTTGAATGAATTTTTTGTATGCGTTTGGGTTACACCCTGGGTGGTTTAGATTCACAAATCAGCCTGGAAGATGGAGCAGGAGTGGGGGTAGTAAGGGAGGCCTAGGGTTTTTTTTTTTTTTTTACATTAGCCCCACATTTCAAATTAGGTTATAATCACATGATTTTAGAAATACCAGTGATAAAACTCTTACTAATAAACTATTATAAACATTGATAAAAGAAAGTTTTAAAAGAAACTGTACCACATTTATTACAAGTATAAAACTAACAAAAATAACATTATTTTGGTGGCCAATAAACCCTCATACTTGATAATATTGTATTAAATAAGTCATCGTTTTGAGGCCTTCTTCGCCAAACGAACTCACATATTTAGGAGTCTACCATTATTCTCCTTGTTCCACATTCACATTTATTTCTACGTTTTAGTGAGGACCACAATGATTCCACACGATGTGTAGTGTATGTGCCCCAGTTTTCATATCAATGAAATTTTTAGAGTGGTTAACAATAAAATGTTTATATTTCATTCCTGGTACTTTTTTTAGGCCGTCATACGACCTCCAGTAGTCAGGGTTGTTCCAGGCCTAATAGAATGGATAATACACTCTGCCAATGTTTCCTTGCTTCTGCTAGGGACATCACATGTACTATACAACTTATGTAATGTCCATTAGTGCAGGTCCTCTTTCTGTGAATAATCCAGAAATCTAAGTAAAATTTCAAAGCCTCTGATTCACTTTAAAAGCACTCTAGAACTGAATTAGATTCATGTTATTAATAACGATGCAACTAACGTTCTGAAACAGCTGTGGAAGGTAATAAATTGTAACAGTTATTAAACTAATATTTCAGAAATATCTCTAAAATCATGTGACTAAAACCTAACTTGAAATGTGGGACTAATGTAAAAAAGACCCGGGGCTTAAAATTAAAAATAGCGATATTTTATTTCGTATTGGTCTTTCGGCAGATATGCGCAGGAAAGTTGTTTATTTTGTTATTTAGAGTAACTTTTGTCATATAACAAAGTATAAACGAGAAATACACAAAAAAATTAAAGTGGGAGCCAACAATTTTATTGGGCACTAATGATTGAACCGAACTTAACAAAACTCTATATGTAAATTAGCATTAATTCATCCATGATTATAAGCTATATTAAATTTTTTAGGTTCGAGGATTTTTTAGGCGGGAGTGGGGGATATAAGGGAGGCCTGAATAAAACATTCGCGATATTTCCTTTTCTATTTGTTTTTAGGCAAACGTGCACATAACGAAATTTGTTTTTTATGTTCTTAAAAGTAGCTTTTGTTTTAAACATAATATTATTAAATTTAATATCCTAATCGCTTGAAATATCATGCAGGACAACATCTGTCGGGTCCGCTAGTATATAATGTTACCTTTCACCAGACACGAAACATGTTAATTGTTGGTTGGAAAATAATTATAATTATAATGTGGTTATTTGATTTCAGAAAGAGGAATACTATCACTGTATTTTTTATACTTTACCTAAATCTTCCAACATGGTTTTGATAGTAACAGAACATTTAGCTATTTCCACATCAACCTCAAAAATTTCTGAATCAGAGCTTTGCAGCTTGATATTCGGCATCTGAAAAAGCAAAGATTAATGTATGAATGGGAATAATTTGTACAGTTAACTTACTAAATTAAAACATAAAATTACATTAAAGAAATGTCAAGTGGCCTCTGCGAATAGAAATAATTATTTCTGGTAAAATATTTACTAAAAAATAGGTGTATGCCAAACAAATATAAATAACCTGTAAAGAAAAACTATGTATAGTCATACATGGATATATTATTTTATATATTTAATACTTTTCTCAGCTCATCCAATCCATTATTTGAATATTTTTGTCCCTCCACTCGTTTAAGCCCATAAAATCTTATTTTGAAGAAATCAAACATTTCATGGATTCTGATGGGTGTAGTAAAACGAAAAGATTAGCTTCTCATTGCACGAAAAGAACCCAATGCTTCTCATTGCAAGGTAGGGTTGATGGACATTAGATGAATGGTTTTAGCAGATTTCCTTAGGGCAAATCAGCTATTGCTGATGTACTCACAACGTAATTTTTAAAAATATCCATTTGTATTTGTTTGCTACAGCTCTAGTCATCATAAGTTTTGTTTGAGCATTACCCTACTCTTTATATATAAGTGATACATAGAAAATTTGCTAATCAAGTTTGCTAATGATTGAAATTGAACCAGGAAGAGGGGGCGAACAAAAATTTCCAATAACTCCATTATTATGAATTGAATAAAAAAATGTTACATAGCTAAAGCTTTTTGTAAAATAATGTTTTACAATTTATGCTTTAACTTGTAAACTTTTTGCTTCACGTTAAACATATATTTGGAATTGTTGAATTTTCAATATCCTACTGCATATCTAGAATTCTGATTAACAAATAGACATTTATTTTTCCAAGAAATGATTTAATATCAAGCCTAATGCTGACCAAATAAAAATTATTATGTCAATTGATAACATCACATCAGTACATTTATCAATGTGCTGATGTAAATTTAGTAAATGTCCGATGAAAACAATACATAGTATTTAAGCTTAGAGCACGATGTTTCACATACAACTGCAGAAAGGAGAATTGTGAAGGTGATGAAAATAAAGGGATAATTTGTGAAAATATAACCTATTCAACTTTACTTCACTAATATATGGCGGCAGAGAGTCAACAAAAGAATGAGAACTTCAAATGATTATTCAAATAATTTTTATTTCACTACTAGTTTCGTGTCCATATGACACCTCAATAGGAGAGATTCTACTGCACAAACCTAACCGTACCATTCGGAGAAAGGCTTATAAAGTACAGTGGGTCAAGTCAGATGACTTATATTGATACGTCACAAAATAAAAATATATCGATTATCCCTAATGAAGTGTAGTCTAAATCGTAAATGAGAAATATATAATTGATTAACTACCACTAAGGTTCCTAATAAATTAAAATTAAAATAATTTACATGTTTTATCTCAGTTTTCTTATTGATCATCTTTTTTCTATGACTTGCATATTCTCTTTTATCCTTCTCCAGCCTATTTTTCTTTCTTTTCCTATACATTTACGTTTTCAAAATCAAAGTTATGGGTGTATTTAATTGCAAGGTTGACTAGGGACTTTTTATTGTCCTTATGATCAACGTTTATCACGTGTTGTCAGATTCAACTTTTGAGTAATTGAGCCATTAGTTTAATTGCTTTTTAATTCTTTTATTGACCTTCTGCCATATATTAGTTAAGCAGGGATAATTTAGTATCTAAGTTCATTCAATCTTGATAAGAAAGATAATAGCCTTCCTGCATAAAATCTTTACTATGACCAGCTCACCATATCAACAGAATTCTCAGGCCTATATTAAAAAAAAAATTAAAAGAATTAGAGAATTGGTTGGCAAAGTAGCTGCCAGAGCCATGTTCATCTACTAAATGCAGGAAAGGGTCGCCACAGCCATCTTATCAATCCATTTTTTAGCACTATTGGTTTAGTTCTTTTTGTTTTAAAATATAGACAGAAGAGAAACTGCAGCTAGGTTTAATGGAATGGTAGAAGGAAATTCAGCGAAAAGGGATGAGCATCAATACTGCCAAGAGTAAGGTACTGGTCCTTTCTCGAAATGAGGAAAACTAAGTAGTGTTGTATTGTTACAAAGAGGTCCTCAAAGTAGTCTTAAATTTTACTATTTAGGCACCAACATAAATGGACAAGGCGAGATATGGGCATTTAACCAAGCTCCATATTTACAAAGCAATATACCTCCCTACTCTTAACAAGGGGAGTGAGAGCTAGGAACACGCTTGACAAACAGAATCACTGGAGATGAAATAAAGCACTTAAGCAGAGTTAAAAATTGTTAGGAAAGACATAAGGTTAATTTAGAATTTTTAAAAGAAATGAAAATACAGAAATTACTTCAAACTCGTGCAAAATGAAAGAAAGCTAGAATCAAGGAAAGTGTAAATCACGGGAAAATTTCAGTTTAATAGTTCAATATATAAAAAAATAAAGGAAACTAGTTTCATAGATAACGTAGGACAAGAGAAAAAACCAGTAGAAGAAATCATACAGCAAAGAATATAAAAATGTCTTCCAATATGTAGCAGTTCATATGCAGGCTAGTGGTTTTGTTGTGCTGAATAAGATCCTTCAAAGCAGTTAGGTGTTGATTTTAATGCTACATTCTCAGATGATGGTTTTGCAGGGCAATTCCAGAACCAATAACATGTAAATAAACTGCCTGTTTTAAGAAGAGTGCAAACATTTTCATTTTGAAGAAAATCTTATACAATGCAACTTACTTAATTAGAAGAGGGGCCAGGTACGAAAGACAAATGCTACAACCTAAAAATAACTGGACAAGGGTGTTCAGTTGAACTTTGCTGCTGGAATGACAATACTCCAGACAGAATTTCTAATTATAGTTTGTTCTAACCAATGTTAATAATAAATTAAGTACTCAAAGAAAAGTAAAATCATAAGATAAATTGTGAAGTTTTTATGTAGAAATGAAATAAATACAATTCCATAAAACACATTAACATAGAATAAAAATTGAACATTCTGACATAACATGCCCAATCCTGTAAAGTAGCAGCCATTTATAGAAAGCAGTTATAAAATAGAAACTTAAATTATGTCGTTATAACGTGTAAAACCACAATAAATGGATTTGAAAAAGGGCTAAGAGAGAATGCAAGAGAAATAGGATTAAACACTGAACCTCAAAGTTCATCAACAAACTCCCCTCCAAAAGTAATCTATAAATATTTTTAAAATAGTAAGCTTAGTTTCGAAAAACATCACAACACCCATGGTTCAAAATCAATTAAAAACTCACGAATATCTTAAAGAATAACACACTAACCGAAATGACAACTGAACCAAAAATAATGTTAGTTAACAAGTAACAAAGAAATAAACCATATTCTAATGTCAACTGATTGTAGAAGAATAAAAAAAAAGAAATAATACAAAAGATGTTTCTGTTAACGAAAATTACATCAAAACACAATTTCAAACATTGTACTCTGTAATTATAACACAATGATTAATAATTAGACAAATGTCTGCCCAGAGATAAGGACAGTTAAAATTATATTAATAAGAAGGCAAAAATACACTTACTTCAACTGAAAATGTGATCACTAAACACTTGTACACCAAACAAAAATGGAGATTCGGCTACTAGTGAATTTCAGCAAGCCGATCACTGCTAAACTAATCTTAGAACAAAACAACTGCCAAAATATTTGAGGTATTTAATCAAATTAACAATTTACAGTTACTAAATAGTAATAATAGAAATAAAACAATGCCAACTAATGTAAATATATTATATCATATTAAAATTAGCACAAATACTGATATCGCCTCTGTCACTTGAAAAAAAAAATCATCTCTATAATCTTAAATAAGAAAGTTAAATCACACAGGAGCTGCGCAAACTAAGCAGATTTACAATGTGCTGATATAACTCGCTTGGGATCTCATCTCACCACATATTATCTATCTATATCTGAAAAACTGATGAATAGAGAGCGGGGGGGGGGGTTACTGAAGGCAGAAAACAAGAAAGTAGGAATAACTTACTTAATACTCGAGTTAAAAAGAAATACATAGAACAACAATTATAGAACGCCAATAGTTTAACAAGATTGCGTCTATAACATTTTACGATCCAAATCATAATAACGGAGATATTTTGAATTTCCCCCCTCTAAACCCTCACTATTCCTGGTACGATATCCGTCAATAACAAATATGTCTTTAATAATGCCTGAAACGGTTAAATATCGAATATGGTATAGATCAAATAAACATTCCACGTAAAGAATGAAAAATCTAAATTGATGAAGTCATCGTCTCACGTATTTACATGCATCTCTCAAAGTAAAAGTCCAATGAAAACCATATTTGAGGAGGTCTACGTAAAAAGGGCGCATGGCGGTATAAGCCCTTTTTGCGTAGATTACATTTTTAGATTCCTTGTGGTCTCTTTTATATCCGTACGAAATTCCTTGTGTATATCTCTTTAATTCACCTTTTACCACCTCTTTGAATGAGCTGGTGTTTAGCCTGCTTTCTACTATTGTGATTCGTAAACATTCTATATTGAGTGCAGTGTAAATTATGAGGTTGTTTCGTTTGTTGCTGTGCTTTTTAAAAAGGAGCAATTTGGAGGAAGTTATTAGTGATGAACGTATTTTCAAAACTTTGAAGAAAAAAAGGAAAAATGAATCTTTTAAAGATCGCATAAATAATAAGAATAAACGATATTCGGATGAATCGTATACTTCAACAGAAGGTAGGATGAATGCTAAGAACTTTACCTCGATATTGAACTGTTGTAAGCAAACCTCTGGAATTAAAGTTACTGCAAATGAGCACGAGAATTTGTTTGATCATTTTTATCGTTGTGATAAAGTACACCAAGACTCACTTTTTGCGGGATACCTTATAGTGCTTCCACTCACTGTGTTCCAGCATAAAAACAGAGACATACTGTGCAACTATTCATTAAAATGCAGCGGAACTGCTATTAATGTTTGTCTCAAATGTTTACTCAGCCTTTACGGAATTTCTGAGAAACGCCTTCGTGTCATTCAGGGAAAAGTACTTTCTGGTAGCAATTTCACTGAGAAAAGAGGATCCTATACTGTAACGTTTCTTATACAGTATTATTTTATTAAAAAACTAACTTTCTACATATAACTGTAAATGTGTTTTTATTTTAGTTCTTATTCAATAATATCAGATCTTGGCAATGTCTATGCAAGAAGGGCGTATGTAAGGTTATATTTAAAAGGAGTTTATTTAATATGTTTAACGAATTTTTTTTAGATTTCTGCATTAATTACATCACCAAAAATTGAACATAGTTTCATTACTGGAAGTTCAAGTTGCACAAGTTTTAGGTTCGAAGACATAACAAGTGAAATTTTGCACTCACAATATCTCAATACTAAGTTTTCAGTTATCAGCCCTTTTTACGTAGTCCTCCTCATTTGGTATTTAAGCTTGAAGTCAAGTTTTTCATGATATAGTAGCTTATTTTTAATATGACATGAGTAGGAGTGAAGTTTTACTGAAGGGTGAAAACCAAATAATCCAAATATCTCTGCTGATATTTTTGAAAATATGTAAAAAACAACATTTATAAGTGACTAGCTAAGTTACCCGGCTTTGCCCGGGAATTCATTTGGGGCTGAATGAAGATGGTATTTTTTTGGCAAGGCTTTACTTTCCACAATATTTTGACATTCTCCGTCCCAGTGCTTTGGATTTATACCCTTGTTGCTATCGATTTGATAATAACAAAATTATTTGTTCTGTAAGGTTTCACTATTCTCAACATATTTATATTTCCCGTCTCCTGTGCATGTAGTTTTTTTTCTATAACGTAATAGACCATATAATTCATAATCATAGAAAGTATTCTGTCTTCCAAACCATGTATGAATAAAAGTTCCTTTCTCTTGATACAAAGCCCAACAGTGACAACTGTTTTAGTACTCACAACCGACATTAAAATACGCTTTTGTATGTCTGGATAGTAAACTGTATATTCATATTCTTCAGTAAAGTACATCTAAATAACATAATACACAACTTTTTTTGGCACTCATATGTTATCTGCACATTCATTTTTTATTTTTCCCAGAGTGAGGTACGCAATCTAACATAAAATTAAAATGGGGGCGGGAGGGTCAAGTTAACCGTTGAGTTAACGTGTTGGTCTTCATGAACTTATAAATCCTGTAGTCACGGATTGGATTCCATCAGGGCAATAGAACTTGTTTTAGAGACGGACTCATTAAATAAAATCATTGTCCCACCCTGGCTATTACAGATGTTAATCACTAACAGTACCATTAATATTCTATTTTAAGAAAAATATGTATAACGAAAATTGCAGGACTATACTTAATCAAGTCTGATGATGTATGATTTTTTGCTCCAATGCATAATAATGAAATATTTAATTTTATTTTGCATCATCTCTAACACCTCTCCTGGACTTTCGACATTTGTTCTGCAGTTTTTTTTGAAATGTGTAAATGTGGATAAAATGTAGGATTTACAACTAAACATCACTTATTACAATAAATATATAGTTTATTCGTGTGAACCTAACGCAACATAATAGATTAATTTCTAAACAATTTGTTAGAGATAATGCAGTGAATACAGATACCCGAGGAAGTTAAAATATTAAAAAGGAAAAAAAATTAAAAGTTCTATGATGGAAGTCAAATTTAACTGTAAAAGATGGAATATTCCCCGAAATCTTTGGCAGTTCGGAAACTGCTATTATAGCATCAAGTCGGTTGTTTTCATCATGTTTGGTAAAGCCTAGTCCACACCAGTAGACCATGTTGCGCGATTTGTCCATAGACCATCTAGAGACGGTTTCGAGACACGGCCTATAGACTGTCTAGAGACACCGTTCGATGTCTCGTCTAGTGTCCACACAACGATATAAATTTCGCAGTCTCATGTTCACAGTCCGCCATGGAGGACTTTGTTTTGTGTGGAATGAGTTCCTGCTTATAGTGGTAATTATAAGTGAAAGAACACGAAAACGTAAATGTTGATGGACGCACGAAGTACTTTCAGAAGGGGCTAGATTCGGTAAAGCTCTATTAAGTAAATTAAGATTGGAAGACGCCATGAGTTTTCGGAATTTTACCCGGCTGACGACTACTGATTTTGAAGACTTGCTTCTGATGGTTGGAAGAATAATAATGAAGCCAGATACAAAGTTTAGGGAAACCATCCCAGTTTCTCTTCGACTGGCAGTCACACTGCGTTTCCTAGCAAGTGGAGACTCATTCACGAGCCTCATGTACACCTTCAGAATATCAAAGCAGGCAATATCAAAAATGGTACCAGAGGTCTGCGAAGCAATTATCTCATCATTAAAACAATACGTAAAGGTACGCATAAAACAATTATTACTAGCATTGAAGCTCATTTTTTGTTAACAAAATCAATATAAAATTAAATGATAAACAAAACAACACAAAACATTTATAGATTTGTATAGTTATTTACAAAATCACGAATGTCATTGCCAATGTCATCCTTCGACTCTAATTCCTCCTGAAGTTGAACATCTTCAGCTCCTTCAGACGCTGAGTACATCCACACTGTCAATATGTCTAACGTTGCATTAAGTCTCCCATTCCAATCGACCTTAGACCTGCAATTTTTGGTCTCGCAACAAGCCCGTAGATGGAGATCGGTCTATAGACCTGGCTACGTAAACAACCTGAGACACGCCTTGGAGACCAAAATCGTGCAACATGTCTTCTAGTGTGGACTAGGCTTAACACTTCATGAAACGGAATTTGGTTTCATGTTACACGTAATGAAGATGAAGGTGCCGTTTGTCCTCCTTGTGTTTCTTAAAAGATCAAATGAAAAATTATCGAGATCACGAATTTTAGCAGATTTTCCTTAAAGGAAATCAGCTATTGAGGTCGTACTCATGACGGAATTTTCGAAATTTTTCTTCAAATGCCATCGATCCTACCTAGTAGATAATGAAAATGAGATCCGTTCAAAACTGTATGTGTATATATATATATATATATATATATATACTAGCTCAGATACCCGGCTTCGCTCGGGAATTCATTTGAGGCTGAATGGCGTTGGTATATTTTTGGCAAGGCTTTACTTTGCACAATATTTTGACATTTACCCGTCCCAGTGTTTAGGGTTAACACCCGTCGTTTCTGTGGATTTGTTAATAATAAAATTATTTTTTTATGTAAGACTTCACTGCCCTGCATATTGTCATATTTCCCGTTTCCTTTGCATTATGCATAGATTTGAATTATTAATGAGAAAATATTGGCATACGTTTGAATCAATTTTTTCATTTGAGGTACCTGGTAGTTCATATTGAAAAGAAGTGTTTAGCAAATTTCTCTAAATAACAAAATAAATACCTTTTGTTATGCGCATACTTGCCGATAGGAAATCACTATTTTTAATTTCAGGCCTCCCTTATATCCCCCACTCCTGCCCGTCCCTAGAAATAGTATTGCTTATTATAAGGAAGACGTTAGTGCTTAATACACATACTGAGTGTTTTATTTAGTTCGGTTGAGTCTTTCGTGCCAAATAAAATTGTTGACTCCCGCTATAATTTTTAGCGTATAACGCCTTTATACTTCGGTATACGACGATAGTGTATATAACAAAAGTTACTCTACATAACAAAATGAACAACTTTTGTTATGTGCATATTTTCCGAAAATCCAATAGGAAACGAAATATCGCTATTTTTAATTTCAGGCATCCCTTATAACCCCCACTCCTGCCCGTCCCTAGAAATGTTAGTATGGCTTATTATAAGTAAATCGTTAGTATTAATTCACATACCTAGTTTGGTTTAGTTCGGTTGAGTCTTTTGTGCCAAATAAAATTGTGGACTCCCTCTATAGTTTTTAGCTTATAACTCATTTATACTTCCGTATACGGCAAAAGTGTATATAACAAAAGTTACTCTAAATTACAAAATAAACAACTTTTGTTATAGGCATATTTGCTGAAAAAGCAATAGGAAACGAAATATCGCTATTTTTAATTTCAGGCCTCCCTTATAAGCCCCACTCCTGCCAGTCCGTAGAAATGTTAGTATAGCTTATTATAAGGAAGGCGCTAGTGCTAACTCACATACCGAGTTTGGTTTAGTTCGGATGAGTTTTTTGTCCCAAATAAAATTGTTGACTTCCGCAGTAGTTTTTAACGTATAACTCATTTATGCTTAGGTATACGACAAAAGTTTATATAACAAAAGTTACTCCAAATAACAAAATAAACAACTTTTGTTATGTGCATAATTGCCAAAAATGCATTAGGAAACTAAATATTCTTAATTTCAGCCCTTCCTTATAATCCCCACTCCTGTTTGTCTCAGAGAATACTAACATACCCTAAAGTCTAAGTTGGGTTAGTAGTAATATACATACCAAGTTTCATAAAATTCGGGTCAGCCGTTTATGCGTGAAAAGGTAACAAACAAACAAACACACACGAAAGAAACAAAATGCAGTTATGGTGTCTATGACATGTGAAACGAAAAGTTATCGTGAAAGTTCGTGAAAAAAATCAATGTACAGACAGAGGTTACAATTTTATATATATATACTAGCTCACATATCCGGCTTCGCCCAGGAATTAATTTGAGGCTGAATGCTGATGGTATTTTTTTGGCAAGGCTTTACTTTGCACAATATTTTGACATTTACCCGTCCCAGTGTTTAGGGTTAATACCCGTGGTTGGCTTTTGTTAATAATAAAATAATTTTTTTATGTAAGTTCACTGTCCTCCAAATTGTCATATTTCCCGTCTCCTGTGCATTATGCATAGATTTCAGCTATTAAGGACAAAATATGAACATTGATTTGAATTAATTTTTCGAGCTGAGGTACCTGATAGTTCAAATAGGAATGAATTGTTGAGCATATCAATATTTCTACGCAAATTAGTTGCTCCACACATTATCCCTGGGGAAACGTATAAACAAAAAAAGAAAAAGAAAAGTTAATCTAAATAACAAAATAAACAACTTTTGTTACGTGCATATTTGCCGAAAAACCAATAGAAAACGAAATATCGCTATTTTTAATATCAGGCTTCCCTTATAACCCCCACTCCTGCTCGCCTCAGAGAAAATTAATATAGCCTAAAGTCTAAGTTGGGTTAGTAGTAATATACATACCAAGTTTCATAAAATTCGGTTCAGCCGTTTATGCGTGAAAAGGTAACAAACAAACAAACAAACATACACGAAAGAAATTAATTAAAATCAAATTAATTAAAATTAATATTCTCTAAGACGAACAGGAGTGGGGGTTATAAGGGAGGCCTGAAATTAAAAATAGCTATATTTCGTTTCCTATTGCTTTTTTAGCAAATATGCACATTACAAAAGTTGTTTATTTTGTAATTTAGAGTAACTTTTGTTATATGCACTTTTGCCGTATACAGAAGTATAAATGAGTTATACGCTAAAAACTATAGCGGGAGCCCACAATTTTATTTGGCACAAAAGACTCAACCGAACTAAACCAAACTCGCTATGTGAATTAATACTAACGATTTACTTATAATAAGCCGTACTAACATTTCTAGGGACGGGCAGGAGTGGGGGTTATAAGGGAGGCCTGAAATTAAAAATAGCGATATTTCGTTTCCTATTGCTTTTTCAGCAAATATGCACATTACAAAAGTTGTTTATTGTGTTATTTAGAGTAACTTTTGTTATATGCACTTTCGTCGTATACCTAAGTATAAATGAGTTATACGCTATAAACTAAAGCGGGAGTCCACAATTTTATTTGGCACTAAAGACTCAAACGAATTAAACCAAACTCGGTATGTGAATTATCACTAACGCCTTCCTTATAATAAGCCATACTAACATTTCTAGGGATGGGCAGGCGTGGGGGTTATAAGGGAGGCCTGAAATTAATAATAATGATTTCCTATTGGGGTTTCGACAAATATGCACATAACAAAAGTTGTTTATATTGTTATTTAGAGAAATTTGCTCAACACTTCTTTTCAATATGAACTACCAGGTACCTCACCTGAAAAAAAGTAATTCAAATGTATGTCAATGTTTTCTCCTTAATAATTCAAATCTATGCATAATGCACAGGAGACGGGAAATATGACAATATGCAGGACAGTGAAGTCTTACATAAAAAAATAATTTTAATATTAACAAATGCCAACAACGGGTATTAACCCTAAACACTGGAACGGGTAAATGTCAAAATATTGTGCAAAGTAAAGCCTTGCCAAAAATATACCATCGCCATTCAGCCTCAAATGAATTCCCGAGCGATCTGAGCTAGTATATATATAGGTAGATATAGATTTATATTTGTCTGTTACCGCTCTAGTGGTCACAATTTTTGTCTTATCGTTACCAAACTTGATATATAATCATTTTATACAAAAAGAAAAATCAAGATCGTTAACATCTGAAATCGGACAAAGTGGAGGGGGGGGGGGTTCTCCGTTATTATGGGTCGGATCGAAAAGTTGTATAGACCAATCTTATTGAAAATGTAATATTCTATAAATGTTGTTATGTACATTTTTTCACTATCTTTATTAATAACTGAGATATTTGCATTTTTTAGTTTTCGGTCTTCAGTAAAACTCTACTCCTACTCATCTCATATTAACAGTATTCTATTATGTTATGAATCACTTTATTTAAAGCTTAAATACCGATTATTGTTCTCATTGAAATTATAAGTTTTGAGATAAATCCAAATACGTGGCGTACGTGGGAAATCTGCTTAGTTAACGCAGGCCCTGCGTGACGGACTTTTTTCCTAGTTTGAGGAGTCAATGCTAGCGCATTGTGAGTTACGGCGTTGGTCTTAATCTCGCGTAGTAAAACTAGAGTGCGGGGGTTCGATTCCCGCCTTGAGCATTAGAAATTTATTTGGTGACGAACTCACTAAATGAATTCCTTAGTTCCATCATGGCTAGAAAAGGGTGGTAACCAGTAAATAACCCGCCCCAATTAGCCATAGTAGCATAAAGGGGACGTAAATAAATAAATAACAATGCTAGCTTGCGGTAGTTACACTACTACTTTACTCGAGGGATGGGATGGCTCGTAGTGGAGCACTGTGACTTCATTGTTGTCATCAGCCTGAACATTTTTTATTGATCTCTAAAACCCAAGGAGACGAAACAATAAAAATTTAAATATATCAGGTAAGAAAAGAAAGGCCTCGTTCCTTCGCAGTAGTTTAATCTATGCGATAGAGCGCTTTCAGAGCATACACTCCATCATCAGTGCCCTGCTGGCAAACATTTACCATTAAAAACGTTGTTTAAGATGTCATTAAATTAAAAATAAATAATGTCAATATAAATAAATAATAAAAGTGAATATTTACAGTTATTATTATTTATTAACGTCCACTTTTTGTAACTAAGGATAATTGGGACGGGTTATCTACGTGTTACCACCCTTTTCTAGCCAGGGTGGAACTTAGGATGTTATTTAATGAATTCCATCACTAAATAATTTCCTTTGCCCAGGCGAGAATCCAACTCTCCACTCTAGGTTTACCATGTGAGATTAAGGCCAACGCTTTAACTCACATGGCTTACCTGAGCCCCCATATATTTACAGTTAAACAGGATAAATAGTAAAAACCAAATATTTTTTTATTCAAAAACCAAAATGGTTAAAATAAATTTAATTTGACTATTTGGTTTTTACTATTTATCCTGTTTTATACTGTTTAATTGTAAATATTCACTTTTTATAATTTTTTTATTTTGACTATTTATTAAAATTGTTTGTATGTATTTTACTGGTAAGCTTTTAATTCTAATCTGTAAAAAAAAAAATTCTTCATGTATATTCACGGGGCCACTAATTTGTATTATTAGGTTTTATGCTCTAACTATTGACATTCAATATGTGCATATATTTATTATTATTATTTTTTGAAATCTTAAACGACGTTTTAATGGTAAATGTTTGCCAGCAGGGCACTGATGAAGAAGCAAAGGCTCTGAAAGCGCTCTGTCGCATAAATTAAACTACTGTGAAGTAACGAGGACTTTCATTTCTTACCTGAGATAATAATTCCTTCACCATTCAGCACTTCAAAAATGGAGTTTAAATATATTTTTAAAAAGCCTACTTTTTTAATAGCTAAATTTTTTAACTGGACAATTTAATATTATCGAAAAAGTATTATCTAATGGCTGTGACTTTGAAACTGTTCTATTAAATATGACTGTACTTTAGATATGATTTTTTAAGAATATTTCTTATTAAAAATGTGGATTTTCCATAATCTGAATTTATGCAAGTGATTTTGTTGTGTTCAATATGGTTGTGACATTTCTTTCTTTGTTTTCTTATTCTTTTTACTTTAACGATCTCGTAAACCCAAAAATGTATGAACATTAGGACACTAAAAAAAAAGAGTGTAACTCTCCTTAAGTTATAGCAAGCCTACATGTTTCATAATTCATATTTCTAAAATAGTACTGCGACAAATTCCCCAAATAACAAATAGACAATGAAATATCGCGAATTTTTATGTCAGGCCTCCCTTATAACCCCCACTCCCGTTCTAACCTAAACATTTTAATATAGCTTATAATCATGGAAGAATTAATGCTAATAGACATACCGTTTTGTTAAGTTCGGTTCAATCGGTGTAAATTCGCGAAAAAAATCAAAGTTCAGACAGAGGTTACAATTTTATATATATATGATCAAAACCCAATACTTTAAAATGCGTTTTCTTGAAATTCGTCATTTCTAAGTTGTCACAGTACAATTCTAGGGGTGCGATAAGAAGATTGCAGTTCTCTTGAGTTAAGGATACTTAGGAAGATGTCGATAAACCCCGGATGTGATTTCAATAGACAGTAAATGGATCTTTAAGACCAAGTCTTCCAATAATATGTTCAGGAAGAGGGCATAGTTTCTGACTTGTGGATACCACCAACTTAGTTTGGAAGATGATGATTTATTTGCAGCTGTGGTGAGTTTTAAGGACTATCCGAGTATTAACGTCGGCTGCTCCAGGAAAGAAATTGCCCATCAATCAGCTGGATGCGAGGTGAGCGTTCCTACATTGAGAGTTGGAAGACCCTGTATTTGTCAACCCACCTAAAAGTTATAAAGTCCGTCAGGCAGCGGCCGCTGAACTATAGCAGATTTCCATGTGCCGGTATGACACTATTGATCAGATGAGTAGACGTGCGGGTTTACTGAAGGCTGAAAACAAGAATTTACGAATAAGTCGCTTATGTCATATCACCATATATTCCCTTTTTCTGTTGTAATAAGAAACCTACATAAACAGAGTTTTAAATGTACTCAGTGACGTATAGTAAAGATTGGACGATTATAACTGGGGTCCACTGAAGCTGAAAAACAAAATTACTAATAAAATCGTTTAAAATTCCAGATAAGAAAAAGAAGTATTTAACAACAATTATTTAAAATTAAATTTCCAACAACACTGATCATATATCCTTTTCGATCCAACTCATAGTAACCAAGAGATTTCGAATATTCAATTATTCCGCCCTCCAAACCCCCTCCCCTCCCCCAATGGCGATTTCTGCCACTACTTAAAATGATCTTTAGTGTTGAATGAGGTGGTTAAATATTGAGTATGGAATAGATCAAATAAACATTTGTGAGTCAAGAACTTAAAAATCTTTAGTGATGACGCCATCGCACAACACAATTATTTGTATGTATCTTATCTCGTAAATATCTGTTGAAAACAATATTTCGTTTTTAAGCTTCGAATAAAGTGGTGGGGAATTGAATGGGTTAATTAAAAAAAGGATCAGGCCAGCTTTTTTAAATATAGCAATTTGGATGTGTTTCGGTTCTTTAAGGCAAGGTTGGCGAAACAGTTAAGAAACGGAACGTGCCAAAACATTCGTTTGAAACTTATAGGGCGCGAAAAATTTACGTTTACTTAAGAAAGTCCGTCACGCAGGGACTGCGTTAACTAAGCAGATTCCCACGAGAAAGTCTGTAGTACAAGGGTTATAAGGAATTCAATATTCAACAAGATTTGTTCTACACAATTTTACGATCCGACGTATAATTATGGCGATATTTCGAAATTCCCTACTCTGAGCCCCTCCCCCCCAGCTGTCCGATTTCAGGCTTTAACAAACGTGAACTTTAGTACTGCATGAAAAACTTTATATCGAGTTTTGTACCGATCAAAGAAAATTTGCGACCACTAGAGTGGTAACTGGCATGTGCACGCGAGCGTTTATGTGTGTGTGTGTGTGTGTGTGTGTGTGTATTTTAACGGACTTATTTTCGTTCTGTACTAATTGGATCGATGGACATTTGAAGACTTTTCTCTAAAATTGCGCCATGAGTTCAACTTCAATAGCCTCAAGGTAAATGTGCTTAACTGGAGGATAGATGGTGTCAGATTTTGGAGATCTCTGGAGTCGGAAATAGTTGGTACTCCAGCCGCTAGAGTGCACTTTCACCGGCTTCTCCCATTCCTTGACAGCTTCCCGCCAGTCAGTCGTGGACGAGCTATTACTTGTGTTGGTGCCTCTCGTTTACGTCAGTGAACCGAAATTTAATCGTCGTACCGCCCACTTTTGAGGATTAGACTCCTGCACTGGATTCCACACATATCATTTGTGAGTAATTATTAATTACAGAAAATTCAATTATGGTTTACAGATAGAACTTCTAATGTTTTTTTTTTTGTTTATTCACTAGAGAATATATCCTTTTCTTGGATTGATCTTTTTATTACAGAATACTTTTCAATTGAAAAGCAAGAATTTTATTTACCATTTTAATATACATGAATTCTAAAATTTCAATATACTCAAATAGAACATTCTCTATTTATTTGAAGTTTAATATTTATTATGTACTAATGATAAGTGAAAAATTTCACTCGAGCCAGGTTCCTCAACTAAACAATTCACAAACTAATATTTCAACTTATTTCAAAATACTATTAATTGACTTCCAGTAATTTTTACTTGGATTCGTAAGTTACAAAAGCATGCATACTTTTTGTTTTCAATGATTTAACTTTGTTTTTTGCTGATGAACTAATAATTTTCCAAATTATTGCTTTCTAATTAAAAATTAAATTATTAAACTCCCTAAATTCAACAAAATAATAATTCGTATTCATGAAGTGAACGCTAATTTAAGTAAGTCATTAACATAATATTTTATATTAATCTGTAATATACTAAATCGTCATCATCAGCTACAATAGTCTTATAATTCTCTGTAAATGTTTTTATTTGGTGTGTAGGAGGTTAAATTTATAAAAAATATTTTGCTTCATGAAACCTTCTAAATGAAGACTTAATTTTGAGTTCTCGGAGGGCAAAACATTGATAAATATCTACGTTTCCAACATGTAGATTCGCGTTTCATCGATTCGAGTATTATGTAGAATTTAAAAAAAAAGAAAAGAAAATGAAAAAAATTAAAATATTTTACTTTTAGCGGATATTATTGGGCAGAAAATTTATTTGTGTAAATAACCTTAGCAATTTTTTTACTCGCGAAAATGTGTCACATCTGTCTATCTACATGGAGTATGCATAAATATTAAGTCCGTCACGCAGGGGCTGCGTTAACTAAGCAGATTTCCCACGTGCGTCGTGTATTTGCATTTATTTAAAAACATAAAAATTTAATGTGAAGAATATTTGGTATTTAGGCTTCAAATAAAGTGTTTCATATTATAACAGCTTTTTGTTAATAAGACAGGAGCAGGAGTGGGGGTTTACTGATGGCCGAAAACTAAAACAATGCAGATAATTCGGTTAATAAACAAGACTGTGGAAAAACGTGCATAAAAACATTTATAGAACATTAAATTTGCAATAAGATTGGTTCTATACAATTTTTCGATCCAATGCATAGTGATGGAGAAATTATGAATTTTAAAATTCCCACCTGTATACCCCCCCCCCCCCCGGGTCCTGGTCAGATTTTAGCCGTTAACGAACTTGATCTTCGTTTTTACAAAAACGCTTATATATCGAGCGAGTTTGGCAACGATAAGACAAAAATTGCGACCGCTAGAGCGTTAACAGACAAATATATATATATATATATATATATACATACACACACACACAGTTTTGAACGGACCTCAATTTCTTCATCTCCTGGGTTGGATCGATGGCCATTTGAGGAAACTTTCCAAAAATCGCGTCATGAGTACGACCTCAATAGGTGATTTCCCCTAAGGGAAATCTGCTAATATATATTCACACACATAGAGTTCTGTTTAGATTCACTTGTATCACCTACTATAATGCAGAAACCTCACATTAAGCTACCTATGATATTTCTTTTCTTCTTGCGTTTACGGCTATCACTTATTATTTATACTAACTAAGAGAGAAATGTACTTGTATGCACAAATGCAATCCTAAAACATTGGAATACTGTTAACCGTAATTGAACAATGAGTATATACAAAGTCCCCTCCCCGAGTACAGTAGCATTCTGACAACTGGCAAGTTCTAACCAACGTTCTATTATTCATTCACACGCCATTCAGAGGAAATGTTGAGCGACTATCTACCCCCCCCCCTAATTGAAACAATCTTGCCAAAATACAAATTGAAAAGGAAAATGAATTTCTTACTTCTCGTAAATTCATTGCCTTTATTCCTTCTCCCCTCTGGATTTCTTAATATCAATGGAATGAATTCCATCATTATCTAATTAACAGAAGTTACAAATATTAAACTCCAACCTTAGTAACGTCAATTATCCTAAAGTAAACTAGTAACCGTCGTTCAAGCCGGTGGAAGTAGTGAAGAGGTGTTCTTTTTGCCAAATGTTCAAGTACTGATTAACATTTTAACCGAGGGTTGTTGAACAGACATGAGCATGTAGGCAAGAAAATAATCTGGACATTGGTGAGCGAAAATGTTGCAAATTGTATTATTATTGAAACAGAATAATTATTTATGTCGAAATTTGTGGCTTCATTGTTATCATTCGGCTTCAGTGAGGAAGACATTCCACTCATAGAAGGTCGCACTCAAAGTGGGAAAAGTTTTCAAAGAATGGGAAAAGGTTTTTGACACTTTAAACGAAAAAACTCTTACGACGGTTTCGTATTTCCGAAGAAAGTGCTGGGATACTTGCTCAGCCTCGCCGAGGAAAAAATATAGTCAATAACAGATGGTTGCCACCAGATCTTTTTTTTCCTATACAAAAAAAGACATTATAAAAACTGCTGGAAGAACGTTTTCGGTCATGCAGCTTGACCAGAAAATATACAACAAGTATTAAACATAATAGAAAAATGAAACAAAACATTATTCTGATTCCTACTTACTGACAACGACAGAGAGAAATAAAAACTTAAATCTCAAGCCGTTTTTAAATTTTCTTCTGCTTCTCACTTAGGGAGAAATAAAGAATAAAACATGAGATGTTATTGGGGTGTCACATCTCTTAGTAAATCTTCTTAATTTACTACATGAGTCACTGACTTTTTTGTTATTTCCTGGCAGTATCCGCTGGGTATTAGGAATTTATTTTCGAATACCACGTTCTTAGGAACCCTTAAAATAATTAACTTCTTTTTTTTAATGTTTCTATCTACCTGTCCTCTAAGTACTCCACTGTATATGAGTAGTATGAGTAAGGAAATAATTGTTGTTATTTGGTAAAGAAAGAACTCAATGAACAATGAAGGAATAAGGACTAAGAAGACATCCGGGAGGAGAGAGTGAAGCCCAAGGAACCGGTCTTAGCTCCTTGCCACTTCTCCAGGATATCCAACATACATTTACTTACCTCTAAGCTACGTAACCTAGCCACTTCTCCAGGATAGCCAACAGGCATCCATTCAGCTACCACTGAGCTACTTAATCTTGACATTACTCCACGATATCCTACATGTATTTGGCTAGCACCGAGCTACGTAACCTTGCCACTTCTCCAGGATAGCTAACAGGCATCCATTCAGCTACCACTGAGCTGCTTAATCTTGACATTACTCCACGATATCCTACATGTATTTGGCTAGCACCGAGCTACGTAACCTTGCCACTTCTCCAGGATAGCTAACAGGCATCCATTCAGCTACCACTGAGCTACTTAATCTTGACATTACTCCACGATATCCTACATGTATTTGGCTAGCACCGAGCTACGTAACCTTGCCACTTCTCCAGGACAGCTAACAGGCATCCATTCAGCTACCAATGAGCTGCTTAATCTTGACATTACTCCACGATATCCTACATGTATTTGGCTAGCACCGAGCTACTTAACATTGCCACTCCTCCAGGATAGCCAAGAGGCATGCATTCAGCTAGTACCAAGTTACGCAACCTTGCCACTTCTCCAGGATAGCCAACAGGCATCCATTCAGCTACCACTGAGCTACTTAAAGCGGCCCTTACACGGTCATTAATAATGACATTACCAGTAATGACATTTTTTGCGAATGCACTTCATTCCTGATTGTCATTACTGTAAAAACCTTACACAATCATTTTTATTGTCATTACTTTTCTCCAGTACAGTGGTGGTCTCTGTCAAAGCAAGACGTATAAAATAAAATGGATCCACACAAAACCGCTTGTATTGCTATAATAGTGGCTTTAGCTACAAAACGGCGAGTAAAACGTAAACGTTGGATGAAGGAGAGGTTAAAAAAACGTGAACAATATTCTCATATTTTGTTATTGAATGAAATTAGAGACACCGAGCCAGAGGACTACAAAAACTATTTCCGTATGAATGACATGACGTTCGATAAACTGCTGAAATTAGTTACACCTTTTTTATTAAGAAAAAATACAAATATGAGACAGTGTTTGCCGGTGAAGGAAAGACTAGCAGTTACATTACGATACCTTGCTACAGGGAGAAACTTTGAAGATCTCAAGTTTTCAGCAGTTATGTCACCATCGTCAGTAAGCGCTGCTATTATTGAAACGTATGAGGTGCTTATCTATGTTCTGCAAGATTACTTGAAGGTAAGTACACTTCCGCCATTTTCCGTGTTGTAAATCAGTGTCAAACCAGGGAGAGCTTATAAAAAACATTTTAATAATGCTTGGGACATGTAGGGGAAAAAACTTTTTAGGAACCTTTCCGGATTTGACAAGGACTTACCACCCAATTTTTATCAAAATCGGATATCTGGTGAAGAAACAAGATACAGACAAATAGCTTTTCAATAATTAATAAATTTTTATTTACAAAGATATGTGAACAAAAATGAAACAATCATATTACACAAAATTATTAATGAATGAAATTAATAAATTTGAATTAATTAAAAAAAACTGATCATTCGTATCCGGAAAAAAAGTTTACCAATCTTCGCAATTTCGTGTGGTAGACTAAGTAATGATGCTGCACACCTTACACTATCATTATTAATGACAGTATCCCCTCCCGTCTACAGTAATGATGTGCCGAGATCAGAAAATCCGGATTCGCATCATTCCCCCTCGTCATTCCAACTTGGTCGACGTTACACGATCAGTATTAATGTCATTCTGATAAAGTAATGTCATTATTAATGACCGTGTAAGGGCCGCTTTATCTTGACATTACTCCACGATATCCTACATGTATTTGGCTAGCACCGAGCTACTTAACATTGCCACTTCTCCAGGATAGCCAAGAGGCATGCATTCAGCTAGTACCAAGTTACGCAACCTTGCCACTTCTCCAGGATAGCCAACAGGCATCCATTCAGCTACCACTGAGCTACTTAATCTTGACATTACTCCACGATATCCTACATGTATTTGGCTAGCACCGAGCTACTTAACATTGCCACTTCTCCAGGATAGCCAAGAGGCATGCATTCAGCTAGTACCAAGTTACGCAACCTTGCCACTTCTCCAGGATAGCCAACAGGCATCCATTCAGCTACCACTGAGCTACTTAATTTTGACATTTCTCCACGATATCCAACATGGATTCAGCTAGCACCGAGCTACTTAACCTTGCCACTTCTCCTGCATCTGTAAAAACTGATATGGACACAGACATGGCTTCCTTATAATCCTAGTAAATTAAGTATTCACTTGGCTTCGTTGCACTTCATGCTATTCATAATATTTATTATATTCAAATGGAATCATCTTAAAGGAAGTGCATCAAAACATGGACGTATCAAACATAGAAGTTCTAGGAAGTTTCTCTTCATTCATTCGATTTTGACATTTAGCTATTATAATACCTAAGTCTTATGCCAAGTTTCCACGTTAATCCTTTGGAACATGTATTTCACTCTAACGAAGGAATAGGAAATGATTATGAGGTGACGACTGTGCACCTTTCCTACGCGTGCTCAATCTTCATGGTTTACACAGACCCTCCCACCCCCGAAGGACTTTTACGAAGCTTTATCATTTCTGCTCAATAACAGTTGAGGAAATGCTTAATTCATTGTACTTTCTCAAAATGACTTCGAGTAAAGTTAATTTGAGTCATGTAATTCTGTAGTTAGCCTGTTGAATGTCTATTCTTTCTGTGAATGGTAGATACATTTCTTTAGCATTTTATAGTTTCCCGTAATAAATAAACCATTCCAAAAAATTAATAAATATGAGGGTATATTGTAAGATACCTGAGCCTTTGGCAAGGACATTTTTAAAATGATTATTATTTATTAACGTCAACTTTTTGCTACTATGGTTACATTCGGTCAATAAATGTGAATTATTTCTGTGGGACTTCTTTTACAACAATGTCATTCAAATAGAAATTTAGTCATTTGGGGTCGTGGTCGTTGCGTTCAGTCTACTTGAAATAAAGTCAATGTCCTCCGTTTCAACCTTAGCGAAACCTTTCCCCCATATATTATTCATAACCGTGGAATCAGACACAGAGCCTTATATAAATAGGGATATAGACCAATACTGCTAGCTAATCCCTCTTAACTTGCTGTAGGTCCATCCTGTACAGTGTCATTATTGAGCTATGCCTGCGAATAGCAGAGGCTGTCGCTAATTGAGATTCCAGGACTGACTTGGGACACAGTTACCAACCCGAATACTTGGGGGCAGACCGCTCTTCAACACTAGCACACACAACACCAGCTCTATAACAGGACTCCAGTCAACCTTCTCTCTCTATTACAGCTAGTCCATCCACATTGCCACGCCATTTAAATCATGATAAACATTTTAACCATCTCGAATATTAATTAAACTCCATTGTTAATATTCCATACCGTCTCGAATTCAAATTCAAACTTAGTAGTCCAAGAACGAATGTTAAATGTTATTTATTAACGTCCACTTTGTGGTACTAAGGACACTTGGGACGGGTTTTCTACAGTTTACCACCCACTTCTAGCCAGAGTAGAGTTTGGATTTTATTTAATGAGTTCGACTCATAACTCTAGGTTTGCCAAGAGAGATTAAGACCGACGTCTAAACATGTGAGTTCACTTGAGCCCTAAAACGAAAACTTTGAAGTAGTCTTGCTCTTATGAATTTAAGAAATAGAATCAATAATAAAATTGTGTTGACCATACGTAGTATTTGTATTAGTTCAATGTTAGAAAGTCCGTCACGCAGGGGCTGCGTAAACTAAGCAGATTTCCCACGTGATGTTTTAGCAGATTTCCCATAAGGGAAATCAGCTATTGAGGTTGTACTCATGACGGAATTTTCGACATTTTTCTTCAAATGTCCATCGATCCTACCTAGTAGATGACGAAAATGAGGTCCGTTCAAAACTGTATATATATATCTATATATATATATATATATATATATATATATATATATATATATATATATATATCTATATATTTGTCTGTTACCGCTCTAGCGGTCGCAATTTTTGTTTAATCCTTACCAAACTTCACATTTAAGCGTTTTATGTAAAAAGAAAGATCAAGTTCGTTAACGGCTGAAATCGGACCAGTGGGAGGGGGGGTTTAGAGGGGAGGATTTTCGAAAATTCGAAATATCTCCGTTACTATACGTCGGATCGAAAAATTATACAGAATTAATCTTATTACAAATTAAATTTACTATAAATATTGTTATATACATTTATTCTCTATCTTGAATATTAACCGAGATATTTGCATTTTTCAGTTTTCACCAAACCGCCACTTCTACTCATGTTACGTAAACAATACTCTGATACATAATAAATCACATTATTGGAAGTTTAAATACCAAAAATTGTATTCAAGAGACCTTTATTATACGAGATACATGCAAATATGCACTGGTGACTCCCCCCCCCATCTTAAAGTTTTGGACTACTAAAATTTTATTGATTGAGATAACAATTATTCTGACTTATTATTAATTACAGTACTAGATATAGTAAATAGTTCTCAATAAAATTAATGTGTTATATTCTGTTATATTTCAGTAATTATTTTCTTTCCGGTATGAGGCGGGACCCGTTTGTTTACATTTCTAACCTAACGCTTCCTGTCGGCAGGCTATTGAAATTGGATGAAACATTTATTTCCGTTTGTATTTATTCACGGTGTTTTGTTAGCAGTATGTATATTTATCTATTACTAAACTTCACGAGGGAAATCTGCTTAGTTTACGCAGCCCCTGCGTGACGGACTTTTTTACAATAGAGAAATTTCACGAGAGCCGAGCAGTTAAGGAAACCGCCGAACTAGCTTTTGGCGGGAAAGTCACTCGTCCGTTAGCCGCCCAGATTTAATAAAAATGCGGTATAAATCTCGGTTAATATTCAAGATAGAGAATAAATGTATAGAACAATATTTATAGTAAATTTAATTTTCAATAAGATTGATTCTGTACAATTTTTCGACCGGACGTATAGTAACGGAGATATTTCGAATTTTCGATAGTCCTCCCCTCTAAACCCTCCCCACTGGTCCGATATCACCCGTTAACGAACTTGATCTTTCTTTTTACATAAAACAACTAAATATCGATTTTGTTAACGATTAAACAAAAATTGCGAACGCTAGAGCGGTAACAGACATAAATATACAGTTTTGAACATACCTCATTTTCGTCATTACTAGGATCGATGGACATTTGAAGAAAAATTTTGAAAATTCCGTCATGAGTACAACCTCAATAGCTAATTTCCCTTGAGGGAAATCTGCTAAAAATAAATTTTGGTACGCACCTGGCAAATCTATTTATGCCGCGAATTTCCTATTGCATTTACTTTTTTAAATATTTCCTTTTATATGTATTTTTTAATGAACAGTATAGCCTCAGTAGCACAAAGTGGACATTTACAAAAAAGTAATTAATTAATATGCTGTCAAATTAAAATAATTAATTAAGTTAAAGTTATGGAGTAAAATGACCAAAACTTGATTTTTGGTGGGCGCTTGACTGAACTTTCCCTTTATTCGTTAATTAGTAACCAATGATTTGGACTAAAAGCCTTCCATATCTGTTACCGGAGCTATGGGTATTTATTTTATAGTTTCTGTTTCATTAATTGAAGTAATGAATATTACAATTTGTTTTGCGCTTAAAATTCATTCCTGGATTTTTTACGGGACATTCGTTTGTTTTGTTTTTAATCTGAAGACCCGAATCTAATATTTTTGTTAGGTCAAATGGGATTCAGTGGAAGTGGTCATGTACATCTGATCCTCTTGTCTTTCGTGCCTGTATACAATATCATAATGAATGATGTAACACTTCTACAGCCTTGTCTTTTGTTTTGTCTCATTTTGTGAATGTTTAACGAGTCACATTGTGGCTGTTTCAAACCCTTTTCATTTTTTTCAAGCATGACGCATTTTGTGCTGTTGTTAATCCAAGGGCACACCGTACAAGAAGAAAGAACCTTCTCAAACAGAGAAAGAATAACATTTTGTAAAATTTTGCCTTTTTCGAGTCAGCGCTTAAATTGTAAGAGCTGATATAATTCATTCTTCTCACACAACACAGGTAGTGAAAGTTAATGAATTCTTCCTTCTATAATGTTTGAGTTCTTCCCCTGGGGTTTCACTGACTCAAGAAATTCTGAGTGTTAATGTTTTATAGTTCAGCAGTACATGTAATAGTATTTGAAAATGAATATATTTGGCATAACAGCCCATGAAAGACCTAGGCCTGCAGAAGGGAATTTGTGATAGGTTCAACTAGTTGACGTACAAGACAACCATTTCTTAATTTTGAGTTGCTACTCCATTGCCTCACGATGTTGAATTGATGCCCAAACTGTCATCCCTGAAACATTTAGATAGTGTTCTTTGCCCTGCCTAGACCCCCCGTCCCCAAGGATGTACAATAAACATATTTTTGACATTTATTTTTAATATAGTTTCCCTAAAGAAGTGGATCTGCCACAGAAAGTAGTAGTAGCCGTTAACGGGAGGGGTCTGTCGGATCTTTGTTGGCCGACTCTAACATTGTCCTAGTTTATTCGTCCTGTTGTTATTCCTATTCCAAATGTAATGAATAGCTTCCTAACCTATACCGTTACTCGCTTCTCATCTAATTCCCTGTTATTCCCTTTTTATACAGTTTGCTCTTGTGTCCTAACATTGCTGAAAATTGTATGCCTCTACATCCACTTTCTCAGACACTCAACTTTTATTATCTTGTACCAGTCTCTGATAGTCACAGTTTATCGCGAATCTTATGTTTTGATGATTAGAGCGTTAGATCTATAATAATTTTTTTCTTTTAATATTCTTAAAAAAATGCGTTACTGTACAATTTTTCATTTTTACCTACAAGAGTTCTATTCAATGATTCATAGAAATTAATATAATTTAGACCCACGCATAGATTTTGATTTCGGGGCACCAAACATCTATCTAGGCCTCCGTTCACATGAAACTTGCTGACTACATATATTTGAAGATGTGGTAAATATTTCAAGTTTACTTAAAAGATTGTGAAAGAAACTAATTAAAGGGGCTAATGTTCAAGCTTTCTAGTAACACTTTCCCGACGTTATTTATTTATTTATTCAGGTGCACTCGTAACTAGGCTATTTGGTTCAAAGTTTCGCTTTGTAAAATAAAAACGACCTTAATAAACAATTTTTTTTAACGCCTCTGCAAGATGTAATTTTTAAATAAAGTCTGATCGAGGCCGAGGGAGATGTCTTCCTCTAGGTGGACTTAACGAAAACGTAATGTGAAATTATAAAGCATTTTCAGACAATTTAATTTCTTGCTTCTACTGATACATATACCATTATTTGACTCTTATCACAACAAAGAAATTATTTTTCTTTTATCTCATGGATTAAAGTAATAATTTGTTGGTACGAATATCTTGTTCCATTTAGTACAAGCCTTTTATTGGCCATTTCGGCTGGTATTAAAATAAATCAGACCTTATTTTTATAACTAATTTTCTTTTTCATGTTCTTAGCTACCGTTATTGTTCATTTCTATACTGAAGAACACCACTGTCTTTTGGCGTAGTAGAACTTAGGCAATTTTCTATTTTTTTCTTTTACCAAATTAAATATTTGAAAAATTTTCTAAATGAATTTCTTCTGTTAGTTCTATCTTGGTTAGACAGTGGAAATATTAAATGCTGCTTCATCATTTAGTGTAACTCAGTCTTGAAAGGTTTGTAGTTGTGCTAACGCGAAAAGTGTATTGCCTCATACAACCTACGTAATGAAAGTTAGATGATATTTCCATTTACTGACGAGCCTGTCTATCAGGATGGATATGAAGTGTATTGCATTGAAATATCAGATCAGAAGAGTACGTTAACATTTCGATGAATCACCATTTATCGTGAAACCAATTGACCTTTCTCTCTTAATATCATCTACTACGTTTCGATTTTATTTTGGGAAAATAACAAAACGTATTGAGTTATTGATTTTGTAAAATGGAGTTGCATTCATTCTATTTCAGCGAAAATATTTGTCTTATTTATTAAAACATTCAGAGAACTTTACAACATATTTATTGTACATGATGCAAAATGAACACTATTTTTTTTTTCATCACCACAAATGGCTTCTCTAAACCATTGAAGGAAGGAACATTTCATTTGATCTATATCTAATTATCTCACATAGACGTGCGCACGCATACGAACACACAAACTTACCTACCATCAATTTTATTAAATAACTTAAAACCATTAATATTTACATTAACCATATCCAGTACATTTTTTTCTATTTCAAAAATATCTATGAAATGTGCTTTATATCATTTTTTTGATCTGATGCATTGGAAGGGAGATATCGTACAACACTTTCAGTGGTTTTAAAGGAAGTGCAGCAAAATCATTAATTATTAAAGGAAGGGTTTCTTAATTTGATGTAACTCATTTCATCACGTGTATTTTGTTGGAAAATAAAATGTTTCAGTTTGGGTCCTACTTTCTTTTATTTTGTAACACCTACGTGTCTGAACGTGGAACCTCATTGGCCGTTTTAATGGGAGAATTGCATTGGAATTATCCAGTTTTGGAGGGCGGTCCTAAGCTTCCATGGAAGGACGAATTATTTTTACTAGGAAGTATCCTTGCGAACTCATTCATCCGTGATGGTGTCTTTGTGTTTCTTTCATCATCCACCGGGCGGTAGGTCATTCTATAGTTATCTCCAGTCAATAGGGTATTATAGCTTTCCAATCTCTTGTTGTCATATTGTCTAACTCTTACTACTCATTAGCTCGTCCTCTTCTTATATTTGAGTGCACTTGCTCAGACAATGGTTGCTGGCAGACATCTTGCTTTCATCAGGAGGACTGACTTAAAGGATGCAAATGAACGGAGGGCATTGTTTCATTGTTCATACAGACTTATTGGAATCCATCCCAACAAAATAAATAGTTAATTTGGAGAATGCCAGTTATTGTGCTTGTATTTGATTCGGTGGGAATTAGCGCCAGATCTTCCCGCCCTTTATGCCAGCCAGCTCTACCAAATGATTTCCCCCTTAGCCATATCGTCATATGTACGAGTTTGAATCTTACTTGTTGGCGGGAAGCCACGTCTTCACTGTTAAGGTTAGTTCTAGAGGAATCTTTTGTTCTGTATACTTACCCTCTTTGAAGTACTCGATCAGATTTTTAAAAATGAATATCATACCTCCTTATTAATCTAAAGCACAAACATGGTTTTTCAGAAACTCTATGGTCTGGTCACTCTTATACCAGACCATAGATTACTTTTGAATGGTGTGCTTGAAATAAGAACCAGTTTGTTCTATATTATTGTATCTTGTCTCAGTATTTTTGTAGAATAAGCTAACGTTTTGTTTCGCTAATAGTTATTTGGTATATGTGTATTTCCCCGTGATTACTTTACCTCTGAAATGGCCTTGAGAAACGTAAATACATATATTGAAGGAAAATACAATATTTTGGACTCTTTGAAGATTCAGGGGGTTACATGAATCTTGAGTCTTCCATTTGTTATTTGTTTTTACAAAGCTTTTTTGAAATTTGGTCATTTAAAAAGAAATGATTTTTTTTACGTTTCTCTTTTGAAAATGAATGATGTTAAGCGGCTATAGAAATAATTTTAGTATGTTCTATTGCTTAGTATTAGTTCCCATAGGATAATTCCGACCTATCTTCTGGAGTATTAAAGTATATGGAGTTCATTTTGTACCATACTCTTCTTCAGTAATTATTATTTTATCAGTAAAATCCGTTCCGGAGACAGTAATGAGCTTCGGAGAGTGAGTTCCTTGCCCCTTGGTCAAGGAGTGTGAAGTCCGGTAATACTCGCCATAATCGCTGGTCGCTGAGCCTTGTCCTGCAATCATCTACAGTCGGCATCCATCTACGGCATAATTAAACTCTCATAACTGTGTACAATGCCCTCTAACGATGGCTGGGCGGATCACGAAGGATTTGAATAATAAGAACGCTTAAGGGAACAGACTATATTCTAGATGTTCTGAGGACAGAAGTCATCGCTTTCAAAGTGTTTCCGACTTCAGCGTACGTCTGCAAAGACTTAGCTTTTTTGATTTTGTTAGTGATATGTTATTAATAAACAAAAAGAAATTCATATTAAAACATGTCTTGCATTAATCATTTTGTTGTGCTATCAAGTCCGTCTTGCTGGGGCTGCATAAACTAACTCGATGAGTTGACTTGCGGGTTTACTAAAGGCTAAAAAGAAGATTGTTCGAATAACTCACCTAATATTTGAGCTGTGAAAAAATGCATAGATTAACAATTGAAGAGTATTAATAGTTTAACAAAATTGGCTCTATTGTTTAAGATACTGAGACATTATGAATTTACCCATAAAAGGATTTCTGCCAAAATAAATAATAAATTAAAAATTCAGAAACGGTTCATTAGGTATGTCGCTAATCGGCTGAGGTTGAAAAGGGGTCGGGGGTCTGTGACTTCAATAACCCTGGAGTTCTCAGGGCACTCAGGATCAGGCTTCATACTTAATTTTTGAAAAGTACGTTACGCAGGGGCTGCGGAAACTAAGCAAATTTCAAAAAGTAAAAGTTCAATGAGAACAATATTGGTATTAAAGGTCCAAAAAAAGTGCTTTACGATATAACAGCTTATTGTTAACATGACATGAGTAGGAGGGGGTTTACTGATATCCGAACCCTGAAAAATGCAAATCCCGAAAAATGCAAATATCTCGGTTAATAATCAAGATTATTAATTAGTAACAAGTCATATATCAACATTTAAGGACATTTAATTTGCAATAAGATTGGTTCTATACAATTATTTTTCGATCGAGGTATAACAGAGATATTTCGAACTTTCGAAATTCCCCACTATAAACCCCCCCCCCCCTCCCAATGGTTCTATGTCAGCCATTAACCAATCGATCTTTAGTTTTGTATGAAACGCTTATTTATCGACTTTGTTTACTATCAAATGAGAATTGAGGGCGCTAGAACGGTAACAGACAAGTATATTGTATAATTTTGTATGGGCCTCATTTTTGTCATCACACACACACACACACACACACACACACACACACACACACACACACACACAACACACAACACACACACACACACACACACACACACAACACACACACATGTATATGCCATTATTCTAAAACGGCTAGCCTTTGAATGTTGGAATTTCATGTTTAGGAATACTGGTCCGTCTTCCGGTGCACCTCTCTTTTAGATCTAGTTGATCAGGGGTGAGGTGAGTTTAGAAGAAGGGGCGGAAATAAATAACTGCCAATTTTTTCTTACATTAGAGATACAGAAAAGTGTTTAGAACCATTTTATTTAGCCTAAAAAGATCTATATTTATTTAGGAAAATTGGCAGAAAAAAAAAAGATCTATAAATTATTTGTTAGCACATTTTTACGATACGATTTATTAGAACGCATTGCTTTCAAATGGAATCATTTTTAATGAATCGGGGGCAATGATTTTGTTTATTTAGTTTAGTAGGACTACAAGGAAGTCAATTGGGAAGCTAATACTTAACTACAATTATTCGTTTGCATTGTCAAGCCCCTTGCATAACTTGTAGTGACACTAATCAACGAGTTTGAAGGCTCCATTGACATTTAGTGTTGGATGCCACCTGTGCCTGAATGAGAGTAGCCTATGAGGTTATAGAGCATGTGGTAGCTAGGGGTAGAGGCTACCTGCCGTGAATAAAATTGTCCGTTTCCTGGCTGCTTGTCATGCGTGAGGGAACACCACCGCCGCTCCTCCTACCAGTAGAAATTACTCTAGATACTCTACAGACTTCTTTGTTCCCAGCCTTCATCGAAATTCATCCCGTGTATTTCAAATAACCCCTGATTGCGGCTTAATTAACGAAGCTACTTTTTTATTATTATATTCTTGTTATTCTTATCTTTGTTGTTAACATTTGACAAAAGTCCATTACACAGGGACTGCGTAAACCAAGCAGATTTCCCACGTGAATTTTTACAATAGATAAATCTACATACTGGAAACAAACACAACACCGCAGTAAATATTAAGTGATAAGTTCAGCCAATTGTATTAATTCCCCAACGGAAAGCAACTGAATTGTAAACAAACAGGCCAGCCAACCCCCGAGAGCTTAACAGATAGATAGAAAAATTCTAGACCGGAAATAAAAATGATTGCTGAAATATATCTGAATATACTCAAATTTTAGTAATCCAAGAACAAAAGACGGGGGGAGGGGATCAACAGAACGTATTTGCATATATCTCACAAAGTAGAAGTTCAATGAAAACAATATTTGGTATTTAATCTTAGAATGAAATGTTTCATGATATAACAGCTTTATTAATAATATAACAGTAGGTGTGGGGGTTTACTGAAAGCCGAAAACTACATTTTCGAAAATCCTCCTCTCACTGGTCGATCGATGTACATTTGAAGAAATTTTTTGAAAATTGCGTCATAACTACGACCTCAATAGCTGTACCCCTTAAGGGAAATCTGCTGAAAATGATTACAAGTATTCTGAAAAATCTTTCTTAAGATGAGCACTCCGTATCTCCCCAAGCTTAGTCAATGCGTGAGTGGGGTAATTGCTAAAATTGCTAATAAAATGGAAAAATCCGACACCCGAGACACCTTTGTACTCCTAGTAAATTTAATAAACAATATGTTTGGTTGCACTTCATTTGAAAGTGGTACCCGAGAAAAAGAATGTTATTTATTTATATATCTTCACGCGATTCGTGAGTCGATAATTATACGACTAATTATTTGCATTTCAAATAAGTACGGAGAAATTTGCAATAATCTTTTCTTCTATACCCCCTTCCCCCTTTGGTAATTTTCATCAAAATGAAGAGGAGCACAATGAGGTATTACAATCTGATAAATATGAAATTTCTACATTCTAAGGCTAGTAATTTTTAAATTATGCGACATAAGTATGTACGTACAGGCGTCACGCCGAAACTAATAAAAATAGGTTCGGGGGGGGGGGACCCGGTTATCGTCAAAACGGATAATTTCATTTAAATGTGAAAATAATAATACTTCCTTTACTTCGTACTAGGACGTAAAATGTACATTAAAGTCAAGCTGCCTTCACAAGCTTTATTCTAAGCGCTTAGTCCTCTCGGATTCTTGGCGTTTCTTTCACCAAAAGGAGCTTAACAACTCATCATGGATATAGAGCTGGAGTTGCTCTGTTTGAGTCCCGGAAAGTCCTAAGTACTTTAAATGAATCATTGTAAACCATATTTACTTCTTATTTAACCATAAGTTGTATGAGGTCCTTCACTCTCGAAGTTAAAGGTGGAGTAGTTGCCGTTTATACAGATAGTGGACATCATGATCATAGTCACAATTTTCATGGGGCAATTACAATTTTATGCAAACACTTGGAATTACTAGGGAAATTTTCTTCGGACCCAATTCCTTCGACCTGTTTAAAAAATTACATAATTGAACAATATCAGTAAGGCTTTAAGGTCAGCTACTCTTCATTCTCAGAGGATGAGGGTAAGAAGCAAAGGAGTAAATTGCAGTTGGCGTTTTTGGTATATATCAACATTTGAATCACAATTCCAAAAATATTTTCTATTTAAAATTATAAGACCTTTACTACTTTCATATTTCAATAATTTATTGTCTAATCTCTTACTGGATGTACTTATTGAACGGTCATGAGTAACAAACAGCCTATGACTGGAAGTGTTCCATTTAAGCCAATTTTTGGCTTTGTACTTTCGAATTGTTTTGCACCGATATGTCTGAAGTACAATATGCAAATAATTATTCGTTTGGTGTATATGTTCCTTACTGGAGGCGTCGATTTGGAAATTTCAGTGTGCACTAGACGCTTTGTCATTTGGTACAAGAAGTGGGGATGGAACTCAAATCGCTGTAAACAGAACGTAAAAAAATTAAGTTAAAGGCGCTTCAAACATTATCGGTGATGATCGATTTTCACGTTTGCCACTTAAAATCGACTATCAGCGATTTTCTTAGAATCCTAATTTACCAAGATGTGCCCTTTTGGCTGTTTTTCTTTTTTAGCAAGACTGACAATGGATGCTGCTTCTTCTGACAAGACTGAGCTTCCTATATGTTCAGGGATCTCGGCGTTGAACAAATTGAGATCCATATTAATTCCCATGACCTATGAACGGCTCCTATGATCGAAACAAAATTATATATATATATATATATATATATATATATATATATATATTTACATACATATACATATACTTACATGTGCATATAAATAGATTCATTCAGGGAAGAATCACTTCCCCAAAATTCTTCCTAAGCTCTGCATTATTCATTTGAATACCAACCTGTCGAATATGTTCCCGATACTCTCTTCTTCTAATTTAACACTTTTATTTTATATTTTAAATTATGTCGATGATTTTAACTTCGAGTATTGGCTGGCTGGTATAGGTCCATCATTAATGGTTTAATTGCAAATAAGGTCAGAAACCAGTAGGGTGCGCATATATGTCCTGAATTTTCGGCAGATTACTCTTAGGGCCGAATGCTTCATGTTCGGTCTTCAGGGGTCTTGCAGAAAATCCCGCTTGAAAGGTGCGAGTGGGGGTGTTCAAACTTACTAACGTTCTCACCATTGATATTTTAAATTATTCATTCCGTTAACAACATTAAAAAACACAATTAATATACAAAACCGAGCCCGAAAGTTGTGAATTACTTGTGGTTATTTCCAGTTAAATGAGCCTTACATATTTAAAATGCCAGCAGTGCTTAACTTTTACAAGACTTCATCCCTTTAGACGACCCACTTTTTATGCAAATTACTTACAAGAGACTGGCTTCGAATTATAATCTTGACAGCTGGCTCCAGGCATTTCAATCATATTAATTCAACTCTGCTGTTTTTATGGCTAGCTCCTATGTCATAAAGGTTTTCAAGTCTTGTTTCAGTCAGATGATTTTTTTTGTATTATAAATTCAATCTCCAAGGGGCCATGAAACGTCACTTCGCTCTGACATCTTCGTTCAGGCATTATTATTTGATGTTCACTTGCAAGAAATCGTGGCCACTTAAAAATTGCGAAATTAACTTCAAGTTTATTTAGTGGAGCTGTTTATTTTTCAAATAAGTTGTTTCATTTGCAAACGCTGATTAACCTTGATCTTATCAAGTTCTTTAAACTATTAGGTTTGAGTATGATTCAAGACGAGACCCTAATTATATTCTGAGATTATAATATAATGCTGAGGAGATGAAATGAATTGGACGGAACTGTAAAGTTAGAAATTATTTATATTCTGCAGTTGATATTTTCATGAGAAGAGGAACAATGGAAAATTTGGAAAGCTCGAAATGCGTTGGGAAATATATCAATAAAGAATTATTTGAACTGAAGTGGGGATTTTTTAACCCATAAAGGCCTAATTGCAGTATCTGAAGGGTCATACGCGAATGGAAGTGTATGTGTATATATATATATATATATATATATATATATATATGTGTGTGTGTGTGTGCGTGAGTGCGTGCGTGAGTGGGTGTGTAAATATTACAAATGAAAGGTTTTCAGTTGTTTCAAGGGAGGTTACCCTCCGCCCCGGAATATCGTATTTTCGCTGCGAAGCTATATTTCTCAGGATAATAAATGTTTCCCTATCAATAAAAGGATACTAAATGACATTAATTCTTTTAATATTTAATTTTCTATCAATTTCGCTAAGAATAAAAAAATGTATATCCTAATATGGAAAATTCAAAATAGAATCCACGTGGTTTCATTATTTTCTGGCTTCATAATACTCGTAACTATATTCAAGATTTTTGTACCATTAATGGAACATGGATGAAAAAAAAAATACATTAGGAATGACTAGCTTAGTTAGACTAGCAGCCTTAGTTATCGCAGCCCCTGCGTTACCGACTTTTTAGCAGATTTCCTTAAGGGAAATCAGCTATTGAGGTGGTACTCATGACGCGATTTTCGAAAAATTTCTTCAAATGTCCACCGATCCTACCCAGGAGATGACAAAAATGAGGTCCGTTCAAAATTTTTTATATATATATATATATATATATATATATATATATATATATATATATATATATAAGTCTGTTAACGCTCTAGCGTTCGTTAATGGCTAAAATCGGACCAGTGCGAGGGGTTTAGAGGGGGGATTTTCGAAAATTTGAAATATCTCCGTTACCATACGTCGGATCAAAAGATTGTATAGAACCAATTTTATTGTAAATTAAATTTACTTTCAATATTGTTCTATACATTTATTCTCTTATCTTGAATACTAACCGAGATATTTGCATTTTTATTAATTGTGGGCGGATAACGGATGACTGAATTTACCGCCAAAAGCTAGTTCGGCCATTTGCCGTAACTGTTCGGCTCTCGTATGGAGATTTCTCTATTGTATAACTTCACGTGGGAAATCTGGTTAGTTTACGCAGCCCGTGCGTGACGGACTTTTTTTTAATAAGAATTTGTCAAACATGAATGGGGTTCATTGATAACACTGGAACTTTACAAAAATGACTAGGCTATGATTTAGAACATTCTCAAATGCATCCCTAATTTCGTGAGTTAAAGATTTGACATCGGGTGGACGGACAGAGAGATACAAATGTTGAGACTATAAAGGCCCTTGTTGGTAACTACGTACCGCATGAGGACATGCATCCCTTAGTCCTTAAGAAGATACGATGTACTAGTCAATTCTTACCGGATATCTGAGGTAGAAAAACTAGCTCCTCGTAAGTAGTGGTGGTTTATGGTGCTTGTATAGCTCAGGCCTTGCATAACTACCGTCACTAACTGTTTATTAGATTTAGCTAAAGCTTTTTCTGAAGTTTTGTCCGTATACAACGTCCAAACGTGGTTCGGATGTTATCTGTGGCCATCAGTTGCGTCTGCATGAAATTCGTCGACCTATTTCTGTTTTCTTCTTCAAACATCTCTATTGTTGGTTTTCTTTAGTATCCGGTTGAATAAAAACATATAAAATATTTTCCCATAGAGCATTTGCGAGAATAGGACTCACATTCATAATAAAGAGGAGGAAAATCAGTTTTTTTAATACTTCTCTGTGAAATATTGTTGTCTTATTTACTGTAATATTTATGCAATCCTATCTACACAAAGATGATCCTGTTTGCGTAATCGTGACTTTGCATAGAGCGCAACTGAGGCCTTTTTTATATACATTACTACAATAATTTCATGGCCTCTGATCGATGGTGAAACACCTGCTAACGTAGCTAAATGCTGTAATGTAGGATATAGCCCCTAAATCACATATTTATTAATATTGCGAGTAACGTAACATCGACGAACTACTTTTCTGTAATCTTCTAAAAAAAAATTCAAATTAAATTAAAACGTTATATTCATGGAAAGAACAAACTAGCAAAGAGAAAAAGAAATAAAAATCCGTCTGCAGGTGTGCTTAAACTAAGCAGGTTTCTTCGTGTGCTAAAGTGACACAAAGATGTTGTCATATCATTCTGGTCCCTGTTTCTATCTAATTAAGAATTCTACGTAATCAGAATTAAAAATTAAGTTGTATGCGAGATATTTAGTGGAGTATATCATATTTTAATGTGAAACTCTAGTGTGGATACCACATGACTTCTTTGTACTCTAAATTTGAAGTTAAATTACATGAATAAATATTTTGTTGTAGTTCATCTAAAATTATTTCATTTGAATATGATAAACAATTCCTCCATTCCAACGTATTGGATCAAAAAATGTCATAAAATATAACTGATGAATAAAAGGGTGATATGATCGAAACTCTAGAGGGATGAGTTTCGTTGGACTGAGCAATTGGAATTTATTTAGTGAAGAACTCATTAAACAAAATCCTTAGTTTCACTCTGGCTAGAAAAAAGTCCGTCACGCAGGGGCTGCGTAAACTAAGCAGATTTCCCACGTGAAGTTTTACAATAGAGAAATTTCACGAGAGCCGAGCCAGTCAAGGAAACGGCCAAACTAGCTTTTGGCGGGAAAGTAACTCTCGTCCGTTAGGCTCCGAGATTAAATTAAAAACAATTCAATCTCAAAAAAAACAACAAGAACACAAAAGATGGACTTACCTTTAATGATAGCAGCGCTCTGAACACTTATTACACCAACACTAAATAGTAACACAGAATATCTATTATTTGTAAGACTTAATACTGCTGTGAATATTAAGTAAACAAATAAAGGGCAAGTCAAATGGTAAGAACCTTCCTGATAGCAAACAGTCTGAGTTGTAAACTATCAGTACCGAAAAAAAGCAATTACGGAAATATATTTGAATATAAGTTATAAATTTTATTCATAACTATTTATTATATCTAGTACTGTAATTAATAATAAACCAGAATAATTTTAATCACAATCATTCCAAATTTAGGAATCCGGAAAGAAAATAGAAAGGGGGGGGGCAAAATACGATTCAGACGGTTATAAGATTTTCACATGATTAAGGAACAAGCAGGTTAGCCAGCACTTCCGTGAATATTAGTGAATAATTACAAACGGCAATGAGAAATCATTCAGTGAATTGACAATATAAGTTAATAATCCCTACAACTGAATACGGCCAGATTGTAAACAAACAGGCTAGCCAACCTTGTAGCGCAGTATCGATAGATATACCGGAAAAACAAAGAATTAAATAAATATATCTGAATATAAAATATTAATTTTATTGGACACTATTTACTATAGTTAGTGGAGTAATTTTAAATGAATCAAAATAATTTCTATCTCAATCACTCAGATTTTTGTAGTCCTAGAAAAAGGGGGGGGGGTCAACAGAACGTATTTGTTTGTACCTCGTAAAATAAAGCTTTGTTGAAAATAATATTTTGTATTTAACCTAATAATGAGGTGGTTAATGAGATATCAGCTTATTATTAATATGTCCCTAGTAGGAGAGGGGGTTTACTGAAAGCGGAACTCATTAGAAAAAATACAAATATCTCGGTTAATACTCATTATATGGATAATATGTATAGAACAATATTTATAGTAAATGTAATTTGCAATATGATTGATTCTATACAATTTTTCGATCTGACGTATAGTAACGGAGATATTTCGAATTTTCGAAAATCCTCCCCTCTAAACCCCCCCTCCCACTGGTCCGATTTCAGCCGTTAACGAACTTGATCTTTCTTTTTACATAAAACGACTAAATTTCGAGTTTCGTAACGATCAAACAAAAATTGCGACCGCTAGAGTGGTAACAGACAAATATATATATATATATATATATATATATATATATACAGTTTTGAACGGACCTCATTTTCGTCATCTACTAAGTAGGATCGATGGACATTTGAAGAAAAATGTCGAAAATTCCGTTATGAGTACAACCTCAATAGCTGATTTCCCTTAAGGGAAATCTGCTAAAAAAGGTGGTAACCTGCAGATTACACGTTCCAATGAGCCATAGTAGCACAATAGTCGTTTATAAACATAAAAAAAATGCCTAACAATTCTTCTCCTTTATAAACCTCTTCCTTCTCATCTACATACGCTCAGTAAAGTATAAATATAGGAAGGATTATAGAAAATTTATTGAACAAGAAGATTTTCACTTTCTTTTAAAGTGAAGTTTCGAGAAGTGTATTCCCGAAAATTATATATTAATAATAAGTAATAACAAAGATATAATCGATTTTAAGTTTTATCAGAATACCTTAAAATTTCTACCCATCGTAATTATTTTGATTGATTTTGGACCTTTAATTATTTTATCAGTATTTTATTTCTCCTTTTACACGCACTTCAGCAGTGCCTATTGAAATTTATTAGCTTCATGGGTATGATCTATTCATCTATCCTATCTGACATTATTGACAACATTGAGTACACTTGGTAATGTCTTATTTTTTTTTATTATCCAAGTTCCATTTAAAATATAAGTAAATGTTTCGTGTTTTAGAATTCGTTAGCTATCTGATTTCTTAAGGTCTGTAGTTCTTAGTATTTTATCAAATTGTTTTGACTTTTCGTTGCGTTAATTTATGCATTTAGGTGAATTTGTGTTCCTTTTGTGACTGCATCTTTTTTGTTTTAGAGAAATAAAACCAAAGAAAAGAATTCCGTGTTGTTCAGAACATTTTAGGTAATTAATTATACGTACAAATTCAGGACGTGACTCTCATCAGTAGTTACATCAATGATGTCAAAACACATTAGAACATTTGGCTATTAATTACAGTATTTCCATTTCTATACTGTTTATTTCTCAGCTGATGCAACTGTGTGGTGATGCTTTTGTATGCTATTGACTGCTTGGAATCGATACCTCCATGTTGCAGATGTATTGAAACACCTTGACAACAGGATTAGGCATTGCAGAAGGATTGTATATAAGCCTTTGTATGTGGAAAAATCTTGAAAATATTAGCAACGTAATTATGCTCTGACGTGGTAAATTGTTTGTACGGGTTATCAGCTCATTTCCCTTAATGGAAATCAGTTAAATCAATCCTACGAAATTAAAGCTATATATATATGTCTGTTAACACGCAGTTGCAATTTTTGTTTGATCGTCAACAATTGGATATATAAACGTTTTATGGAAAACAACGATCAAGTTCGTTATCAGCAGAAATTGAACCAGAATAGAATAGAGGAGGGTAAATCCTCACTTCTACTCATCGGAGTTTTACATAGAAATACAGAATATATGGCGTTTTGGTGATGATGTGTCATCCAATCCGGGAGAAATCTGCTTCATCTGCGTATTTTTTTATTTTTGTTTGTTAAAGGATGTGTCCTACCACAGTGATTGTTTGGGGGGGAAAGGGGAGCAAACATCATTCTCAATCTAATGAACCTTACGTTGGACAGAATAGTGATGTTGATAAAATATGTTAAATAACATGGATCTTCTTTCGATTTCTAGTGAGTTTTAAGCAGAATTTTGGAAAATCTACATACGAGCTGAAGGTCATCACCTAAATTCCTAATATTCTGTCGTGTACGTTTTCTCTTCCCCAAATAAGTAAGTTTTCATGCGGTTTTAGGATGTATTTTAGTGTTTTACAGTATCAAGGTTTTTCCCCTTTCTTAGGTGGATGTAAAATATGAAGGAATGAGCATTTGCGCAAGATGAAGTGATTTGATTGTTCAGATTTTCTTTTGAGTTTTGAGGCATTATTTCTTTTTACTGATTACTTGTGAAAATACAACAGCTAACGTTTTATGAGCTCTCTAATAGCCTTGGCTTGGAACCTTGTTGTTAAATGTGCTTCCCATGCAATCATTTCAAAAGTACAGTAGTAAATGGATTTTACCTTCGGCTATATACCATTCCTCTCTTTATTCGTCAACCTTTTAATCCCCCCCCCCTCCAAAAAAAAAGAGTAGGATTTTCAAAGAATGGTGTTTTATGATCGTAATCGTTGTAATCATTGATGAGAATGAGTAAAAGTATTTATCCATAGGAATACAAAAATGGCTTTTAGTTAAGCTCTAAATTGTATGTTGAATCCTTCATATTTGTTACATCTGCTTAAATTTGTTAAATTATAAAATTTGAAATGCAGCAATAGAAAAAGTGAAGTTGTTGAAGAAGGGAAGTATCGTCCCTGAAGATATAGACTGAACACTACAGAACAGATTTCATTCGGATTATAAGGTTTTCTGGGCGTAGAGTGCTTTATCGGACACATGAAACATTTCGTGAATTTCGATGAGGGCTAGGATATGAAAAGAGCACACTAAGGGAACCTGGCAGTTGGAGGTACTAGATATTGAGTTTGATGAAATTTAAAATTAACTGGTTTACAAACCTGCTGGAACATACTACTTGAATACATACATACTCTCACTGATACATTATCATAACAATTACAAAGCAAGCAAACAACAGACAGACACTAGCTTGTATTTGGAAAAAATAAAGGGGTGTTATCCAAGGAGATAATGAAATGAATGACAGGTTTTCTTAAGTATGAAGTGGTGACCCGTAGTCCAGATAATTTATTTCTCTAAATTATAGGACTTCTAACTGATTTCAATAATATTATTTGTCTATATTAATTACTTTTCACATTTATTATTTTCCCTTTTCTATAATGAATATGTAAAAGGAAAACAAAATATAAAAGAGAAAATTGATTATTATTAATGGGATTTAAACAAGGCAGTCCCCGTTGAAGGTAATAAGGTTTACTAAACATATACGTCCAAGAATAAGTGACACAATTAAAACCAATTTAGAGATGTGTATATTTATTGGAAGTTAATGATGTAAAATCAAGTTGAACGTATGCCTTTGGACGTTATTGTCCCATTGAGCCTAGTGCCCTTTAAGCGAACTCCTAGTGACGCAACACCCTTACTGTCATCCTGAAATTGACAGACATCACCTGAATATAATTACATTTCCGGCTGTTGATGACCGAACCTCCATAACCTGTGCACAGGCAGCTCCAAATATCCAGAGAGCTAACGGTGTCCTATCAGCTTGGTCTTTGTCGGCTAAAGTTCAGAGAGGGAAAGGTCACTGCTTTCCCCGCGCACTGCCTTATAGACCAGCGATATTTTTGTGTTCGCCCTTGCTGTAGAAAGTGAATAATATATGCTTTATGATAGCTAAGGTAAGAGAGGAATATTCCGGATAGATTTAATAGCATATAATAAAGTACGGTACTGGCAAGGAATGCCGGCAATAGAAATAGCTGTACGACGAAGGAGAAAGCTTGTTCCTTCTTATCACCATCTTGTGCTATAATAGGTAGAGCCATAGGTAGAAATATTGTTAACAATCGACTTGCTCTGTACTCTCACGGCAATGTATCGGTCTATACATATTAAATGTGCGTAGTCCTTAAACTGGAATCATCTGAGAATCTACTGTACTCGCCATAGCTACTGCCAACGCACTGTGTATGTACTGTGTTTATTATTATCTAATGGTGCTGTTACTTTTCGTAGGAGATAATATGCATTTGGAAGTCATGGTTCTGTTCAGTATCAACTCAATTCCCAATGCTTGATTTTACTTTGGAGTGCATAACCTTTTTTATAGGTAGCTGTGAATGTTTTGCAGGTGGAAATTTAATATTTTTAAGAAAGAGAAAGTAATTGTAAAAAGTGTTATGCTTTTGTGTCTTTTTACAAGGTTTATATGATTGCTCTTGATTCAATGGGGAGAAATATTCATTTAAAAAGGAATTGAAAAGTATAGAAAATGCTATCTTGGAAGACATTGCTAAGCGAATGTCATAAAAGATACCTCGCAAGTATTTCGGTTTTGTAAAGCTCAAGGACTATAGTGAGACCCAAAAACAATAGAATCAGTTATTTAAAAATTATTAGATGCTTTTGCCGCCAGGCGACCTTTCCCAAAGTCCTTTTAATTTTGACAATGTACGCTTGTTTTCTGTGATCCTTTGTTGTTAATGCCATCTTTCTTGGTCCCCCACGCGCTAGGTCTTTGCCTGGGTATTTGCAGCAGCGCCCCATGACTGAACGGTTGGCAGCATCACGTCCTATCCATCAGACCTGCAGGGAGTTGTGGTAACGGAGTCCTCCCCATGATCGAGTAACAGTGCCCTCCGCTTTAACGCCTCGCTAAAGTGAATCCCTCCTCCCACCTCCACAACCATCCGACATTTCCAGTATTGATCCGTTCCATGTCCTCGATCCAAACCAAAGATATTTCTCACTTCTTTTTTCTAATTGGCTGCCAATTTCTTTAACAATCTGCCTAAAATTAACTTTCATTAACAACACACAGATAAACCAGCGAACATTATAAAACCATTGACTGATTATATATCCTTTTGAAATAAATGTCTTTGTTTGCCTGATGGAAAATCGACATAGTAGTGTATTGCGCTGAGGTAAATTTTACACGATGTCGGGCTCTCTTGGTCTTTCAGATCCTGGAAGAGTTACGTGTTAGGTTTTATGAAACCTTTTAACTAAAATACTTCACTGTTAAATTAGCAAGGATCTGTTTTTAAGACGCTTACATTGAGCCTGTTTTGATGGAATACTGTCAATACTGTCATGGGATCATTCCAGTGATATTTCATTTATAGTGAATTTCTTTTAAAAAAGATTAGATTTATTTCTTTAAATCAGCTATTGAGTTTGTCCAAAATCACTTGAACTGTGATACTCCAGCTCATTTCAATTTGAATAGTATTTAGACTGTGAATAAACTTGCTCAAACAGTTTATTAATATCCTCTTAAGTTTATACTAATACTTTTTCAGTTGCATTTACGATTTATATTTACTCACAAATTTGTAACCTGATGAAAAAATTAACCTTTGGTCATTCATTTTTAAAACTATTCGATTCTATTACAGTTAACCGTCTTCTCTTAAAAAAAAAACTCAATGGTCTCATTCGATATTTGATTCATTATTCAATTGACTCCTTTATCAGCCTAACCTGTTATTGTAAGAACTCGAAGAAGACATGCTACGGAAGTGACTTCAGTCGATTGATGACTAGTGTGCTGGGAACCTGTATCATCGCTTTGTGCTCTTAAGGGAAAACAGCTGTTTTAGGAATAAGAAATATTGAAAGCTTTAGTACTGAAATTTGTATTCTTAGGAAGTCTAGGAAATTTTCGTTTTACTGTCAACATGTATCAGTGATCATATTAAACGTTTTTGTTTCTGTTGAGGAGCTATAGATGACTCTAAAGAAAGTATGAACAGTCATTATGCAACACAATTTCTTTTCTCTCTTGTAAGAAATATATTCTTGTGAATGAATGGCTCTTGATTTACGCAATTATGGTGCATTGTGTTGGTTGTTATGAACAAAGCTACTAATTAGTTGACACCTTATTGACTATTGAGCTCCTCTATTAGATGAATCATTGTTTCTGCCATATTTTGTTGTAATGGATGCTCAGCCGAAAGGACCAGGACCAGGTAGTCGTTGCCCGGTCCTGATCAAGGTTGCTGTGAAGCCCCAGTGCCTTCCCGAAGCCACCTAAGGTCCAGATCCCTAGGCTATGCAAGCACACCCACACCGTGTGTCGGACGGGTCGTGAAAGGTGAAACCTCCACTAAATTATATTCGACTGCCCCAATTGCTGCACAAATCTCTTCGATATCGACGCTGAAGCCTTTCTGCATACAGCTCTTTAAGCCTGCGGTGAGTCACCTTATCACTTAGAGTATTCGGTGGATTTACTTCATATTTTCTTTGGCTAACAAAATTGAAGTTTTGGCAGAATATTTTTCCTTATTTTTATTTGGTTTAAGACCAATTGCAGCCTGTCTGGTATGGTTGCCAAGACAGCGAAATTTTGAATTTTAAAGAAAATGGAAAAGACGTTAGTGTCTAAATTGGATATAAATAAGTTAAGTGTCTGGGGTCCCCGTCGTATGTTGTAACGCATGCACATGCGCATAATACTTGTGTAATATTGTGTATATTTTATTTTTTCAAACTTTGGGATAAATTTAAGGCCTTAAGGGTAGTTTAAAATTAAATAACACACTTTGCTATTATTTTATAGCATACATTTCTGAAAAGTTTGGTTTATGATTTAATGTTGTAGGACAGACCTAAGTGAAAATATTGGCTGAAGAGTGAAGTCATGCGTTCATTGAAAATGAACGATCCGCTACAAAAAAAATGGCTGCTTGACAAAATAATTTTTTCATAAAGAAAATGAATGCAATTTTGTATACACTATAGACTGAAGTTAATTTGACTAAAAAAAATTAAAAATAGTCAAGCAACCAAATTAATTTATATTGAACCACTTGGATTGACGCCATAATATAATAATAGTTGACCTCCGATCTAAAAAGCAAATTATGTTCATAATTATTATTTTTTTTTCAGTAGCAATGTCTTGCAGACATATTTCAGCTATCATGTAAAAGTTTATCCTGAAAGTAAAATTTCTGGTTGCAAACTGTATCATAATTAGCATATCATAATTTTTCAAGTTACTATTTTTGGTGTATGGCATTGTGACAGGCTAGGAAAAAATTAATTGTGAGCCAAAATTATTTAGTTATTGCTTGATAGATTGATCAACTTTCAATAGAGGGTCCTATTTTGTAGAAACTTACTTCAAATGTTTACTGATCATGGAATATTTGGCGAGAGGTGTAGAAAACTTGCAATGATTCTATCCTTCATGACAAGTAGAAGGTTTAAGATTAGAAAGTTCAGGAGGCCGATACCTTTCTGGAGGAAGCATCTTCAGTCATGGTCTAAAAATATTTTCTACCTGGAGCCCACTGGCTTCCGCTTCCTTTTTGGGATATCTACAGATGTAAACAAACCGAAATGTGGTATCCTACTTCCTTCTTGCCCGTATTAGCGCTCCCATTCGGATAGAATTGCAGAAGTTCTTTTTTTAGGAACCTAAATTCCCTGCAGGATTGTTTACTTTCGAGGATCCGTTTCGAGAAAATTAGAATTAAGAATGTTAGGATTGGATCTCACAAATCTCTTGTCTTTATACACAATTATTTTGTACTATCCTTAAACGAGTATTCTTTCTCTCATTTTTTAAAGTCCATGGTAATAAAAATTTTAAAATATATTTCCATTCATTTGAAAATTTTCTTTTTAGCTGATGGCTACCTGTTGATGAGTAAAACCCTTTTCCAAGCATGTACTAGTGTTAACTAAACGATTTCCTTTTGTAATTCTTACCGTAGCTTCACCAAGTGCGAACACATTGAATCAGTTGTCGACACCGGCGAGTAATATCTCTGTCTATACCACTTGTCTACTTATGATTGACAGCAACAGTCGAAGTTGATGTATGCCATTTATCTTCAAGCCTGGGAACTATCGAGACCTTGCCATTCGATTAAATGCCTTGGTATTTTTTAATTTGTACCGGGGATAATGTTTGTATTTTTTGCATGAGAAGGTTCTTCTTGTACCCTATATATATATATTTTCGGTATCATGAATATTAACAAGATATTTGGATTTTATAGTTCTCGGTTTTCAGCGAACCTCTTCATTCCAAGGTTATATACCAAATATGGTTTTCATTGAACTTTTACTTTGTGAGATACATGCAAATACGTTATGTGATGACGTCATCGATTAAGATATTTCGTTTTTTGCTCGAAAATATGTTGTTGATTATTATCATACTCGATATTTAACCGTTTCATACAATTCTAATGATCGTATTTGACTTGGCTGAAATCGGACCTGGAATAGTGGAGGTTTAGAAGGGGGGGGGATTCGAAAATTCAAAACATATTCGTTATTATGAATCGGATATGAAAATGTTATAGATCCAATGTTGTTAAACTATAGCCGTCCTACAATTGTTGTTTTTTCGTAACTCGAATATTAAGCGAGTTATTTGTAATTTCTTGCTTTCTGCCTTTAGTAACCCTTCCCCTCGTCTACTCTCGGTTTTCACATATAAATAGAGTGTATATGGTTAGATAAGATCACAAGTAAAACACAAACACCTCACAAGTACACACTTTACAAACCCGTGGGAAATCTGATTAGTTTTTAGCAGCCCCTGCGTGATGGGTTTTTTTTATTTTAAATACATTAAACTATATAAAATTATTCTTTGTTATTTGTTGTATTTAATTTATGCCGTGAAAATACCTTTTGCACTACTAATTACGATGTTGCTTGAATGTTGACATATCAGCTAATGGTTTGGCTGCCTTGACACTGTTCTAAGATTAAAGAAACGCGAGACCCGTCCATTTGATTGTGAAATTTGGAAAGAGGTACTTCTTGGATGGTGCCTCGCCAGACGATTCATCTACAGCTTCAAGGCTGACTGGCTCACGGAATCCAGCCACCCGGGAAACGGAGTATTCTTAAATAAATTATGGTTCAGTCCAGTAATGGATGGTCTTATGTAGACAATAATAAGCCCAAGAGTTTGGTTTAGTTCCGCCGCCCAACGATAAATCAGATCTTGTCACGAGGAAGAAGACATTTAGATTTATCACATTGAATGGATCTTCTTGAATGCAGACGGGTTTTTATTTAATTTTCACGAAGTTTATCCATTTTACTGAACATCTGTACAATATATATATAATATAATTTATATAAAAAAATGTTCACATGGCCATCGATCTTACCCCGGAGATGAATATGCTGTCCGTTCAAAGTTATATATATATATATATATATATATATATATATATATATATATATATGTTTTTCTTTTAACGCTCTAGTGGTCGCAACGTTTTTTTTTAATCTTTACCAAACTCGATATTTAATCGTTTTATGTAATGAGAAATATAAAATTCGTTAATGACTGAAATCGGATTAGTGGGAGGAGTTGAATTTCGAAAATTTGAAATATCTCGGTTAGTACACGATGGATAAAAAAATTGTATAGAACCAATCTTATTGTAAATTGAATGATAAATGAAATGTTTTATAGATATGTTCTGTATCACGAATATTAACCGAGATATTTGGATTTTATGATTTCGGCTTTCAGTATACATACGTAGGAGTGGGGGACTCCTACTCATGTCATATTAATAATAAACTCTTATATCAAGAACCACTTCCTTCCAAGGTTATATATGGTTTCCATTAAACTTTTATTTTGTTAGATGTTGATGAGATCACAAGCGTGATGAATAGCCTTAATTCGATGGATTACGGAAACTTTAATTTCCAAATGTCAATACTTGTATCATCTTATATCTATCATAATTTTAAGTTCGGCTGACCACATAGTATCTTCTCTAGGGTAACAATGGTTTATAGTTCTCAAGTTCTTTGGTTTAATATGATTTTGTTGAGTCAAGAGAGTTTCGTAATGTGGTCTGGTGGAAAAAATCTACTGTTAATTTAATTTATTTTGTGTCACATTTTCAACCTATTGCGTCCTCATTGTTCTATTTATATGTAATTGATTCTTATTTAATTTTCACTTCATTCAATGGTCTCAGTTTTCCATTCTCAGATCTAATTAATTTTGATGGATTATCGACGAGTGTTTGAAATAACACAAACGATCTATTCGCATCAATCGTAAAGGATATGCTCATCAATAAATCTCCGAGGTCACCTATTCCTGTAAATAAGTGGAAATGAAATAAAATGATTTTGTAAGTAGGTTAAAGATTTTAGAAAGTAAAATAAGGATGAGAAAAATAAATAAATAAAATAGAATTAGGTCTTATTCTGATTGGTTGTGGATGATCTGACTCTTAATAGGCTTATGCCCACTGCGGCATCCTCAATCAGTTTGAAAATGTGGTAGTAATTTCAATACAGAATGCTCATCTACGTGTTTATGGTCGCCTTACAACTAAACTCTCCTAGAAGTTTCGTTTAGGTTGGCTTTAGTATTAGATTTAAATTTTGTTGCTTATTTTAATTTTTTTTATTGGGAACCTCTTAGGATCAACCGGTTAAATTTATAATTTAAAGTAACATCTTCTATGATATCCAGTGTATGGACTTAGGGTATGAGTAGTCCCCCTGCTGATGATATATATGTTTGATTGAATGGTAACCACGTTTGTTAGTATATGAGACCCTTTTATTTACAAGATCCAAGTTCAATGAAAAATGTTTGTTAATAATACTGTTCGCATAGAAAAAGCCGCCTCTGAAGAACTGATATTTGATATCCCGGTTGAGTTAAGCTGAAAAACTATCTCTGCTGCCGTTATCTAGATATTTTTTATCACACAAACATGTTTTGGTAGACCCTCCTGCCATCATCAGGTGCTAAAACAACAATATATACGTAATGGTTACACCGACCTAAAATTATTAATTAAACAAGTTAGATAAATATTACACACTCGTTCCTAGCTGTATACAATAAATAACTATTTAATGAAATGGCAGAATGTTTAAAAATATGATTAAAACATTCTGTCGTTTCATGAAATAGTGACATATAGACACTTGCGACAGACATAGTTTTCTCATCTTGATTTTTACTCTGAAACTGGATTATCAAATATCAGTTCTTCATTAGTTAATTCCGACATTTCCTATGCAATCAGCCCCATGGGCCACATGTTATAGCACTTGATGATATCAGCAGGGTCTGCCGAAAACATGTCTGTTAGAAAAAAAAGTCGGTAACGCAGGGGCTGCGATAACTAAGGCAAATTTCCCACGTGCGTCACGTATGTACATTTATCTCAAAACGTAAATGTTCAATGAGAACAATATTTGCTATTTAGTCTTCAAATAATGTCATAATATAACAGCTTTTTGTTAATATGACATGAGTATGAATGGGGGTTTACTGATGGCCGAAAACTGAAATATGGAAATATTTCGGTTATTATTCAATTTAGAGAAAAAGTGTGTGTAAAGTATTTAGGTATAGAACATCACATTTGCAATAAGAGTGGTTCTATATAATTTTTCGATCCGACGCAGAACAACGGAGATATTTTGAAATTCTCCCCATCTACCCCCCCCCTCCAATTGGTTCGATTTTAGCTCTTAGCGAACTTGATCTTCATTTTCTCATAAAACGTTTAAAAATCGAATTTGGCAACGATTAGACGAACATTGCGACCGCTAGAGCGTTAATAGACATATTTGTTTTGAAGGGACCTTAGTTTCGTCATCTCCTGGGTAGGATCGATGGACATTTGAGGATAGTTTTCGAAAATCTCGTCATGAGTATGGCCTCAATAGCTGATTTCCCTTAGAGGAGACCTGCTAAAATATAGGTATTGGCAGATATAGTTTTCTCATCCTTGTGGAGACCTGTTGCGGGCGAGCTGGAAAAATATGACAGAACGTTTGACCATTTCCGCAACCATGAAGTTTTGGATTTGGAGATTGTATTAGCCAGCCCCGGGCGTTGGTAAGCCCCTTTTGCAAGGATCCTCTGCCCTGCTATTTGGAAAGAGGTGTTCCCACACTGAGTGGTCACGAGCAGTCTGACCGTATGTCGCAAGGCAGACTCAGTCTCTCTCGCTCTTATCATCCTCAATAAGGTAGTTTGGGATCCGTGCTCTGCCACCGTGCGACATATTTGCACCCGGGGGGAGACGTGAGGATATTAGGCAATTACTTGCGTTAGCGGTGGCACTCGCTCTGACAATAAGCTCGTGCCATGGCCCGACCTTGCTTCTATTCAACAGGTCGTCACGCTCATCTCAATAGATAGGCCTCTATTATCTAGTCGTCTTTCTTTATAACCATCTTTAGCTGGATCTTGGAATAATCTATTAATGCTTTTCTTATATTAGTTCTTTTTCACTTATATTGAATATCAGCATGTTCATAATAAATTAATTATAATATTCAACCAAAATTTAACTTACAGCTTCAGTCAAAAAGACACAATTAGATTCAAAATATTTGAATCACCTCAAAAGTTATAATATTGACATTAGATGTTAACAATTCAACCATTGCATTTTTTAAAATTAATGCTTTTGACAAAAGCATGAATATTTTTGCTACTCAAACAATACTTAAATCAAGCTATATAAAATTAAATCTATCGGATATAAAATTCCAAAAATGTATCATAATTTGCAATATTTTTTTCAAACATTAATAATAATAAATAACATTGAGTAAGAATACATTCATCATTTATTTCGGAAAAATAATTAATATGATAAAATAAGACTTTATTTACTCAGTGTCCTACATCCATGTCCAGTGCTTACATGTATATCCTGTATTTTTATTCAAATGTTATCTGCGCGTAATTTGTAAAAATAGATTGAAGCTATGTAATGAAGTATGCCGTGTTGCATAACTTATTTTAGCTAGCTTTTTTTTTCTACTGAAAATAACGGTGGATCAGTTGTTATTATTATTATTATTATTTATTAACGTCCACTTTTTGCAACTCAGGCTAATTGGGACGGGTTATCTACAGGTTACTACCCTTTTCTAGCTAGGGTGGGATTTTAGGATGTTATTTAATGAATTTCGTTACTAAATAATTTCATTTGCCCAGGCGAGAATCGAACTCTAGGTTTGCCATGTGATGAATCAGGTTAATCAGAAACACTTTTTTGTGGCTCTTCACAATTTATTTCTTAAAAACGCTTAGCGCTTTCGGGAATAAAATTCCCATCCTCAGAGCGTCTGAGTGTAGGGCGTGCCTATAGAGATACTACCGGGCTGAACTCATCCGTTCAGCCCGGTAGCATCTCTATAGGCATGCCCTACACTCAAACGCTCTGAGGATGGGAATTTAATTAATTCCTGAAAGCCCTAAGTGTTTTTAAGAAATAAATTGTGGGGAGCCACAAAAAAGTGTTGTTTGATTAACCTAATAGTATAAACATAAAAAATGTTTCAGCTACAGATCAAAACTAAAGTATAGTATAAGTACAGGTGACCAGCGCATTCATAACTCGACAAACGTTCATTCCAAGATCCAATTCATAAGGACACAGATAACTGCAATTTTGGTTTTGGTCCATCTTGCACTTACGACGGACCCATGTCAGCGAACTGCATATATATGATATACTCTTCTATTAAAAAGTTGTGTTTATTCATATAAATGTAAAATTGTTGGTGTTGCATTGTTATTAGCTAATTTACTTTAAAATATTTGAATATTTAATGCAGTAAACACAGTAAGAAATTTGCCCTGAGGCTTACAGCTTCAGGGATGTATTTTGTTGTATTGATAACAATCTATAATTGATATGAATTCAATGCCTTAATGTGTCTTCAGCATCTATCATTGTGTCCTAAAAAGACCAAAGAGTGATTCTTTTTGTTCTGTTGCGCAGTAGGTTTTATTATGTACTTTATTGTTCATTCTGATACCATCTCTGAGGTATGCACCGATATTGCGACTATTTGAAAATAGTGGTTGTCAAACCGAGATACCACAAGTTTAGAAACAATGCCTTAATCCGCATTGTCAACCACAGCCTGAATTTCTTCAAGTAAGACGATTGAACTTTTCGTATTCTTACCATGAACATGGTATGGGGAAACATGGATATTGAGGATACGAGGCAGTTGTGAGTGTTTCATCAGGCCTAAGGTTTCCTCCTCTTATTGCATAAGATTGAAAATACTATTGGTGACACCAAGTGAACAATTTGTTGGAATAATAGTCCATTTACAAGTTATGCTCAGTTAAAAATCACCGATTCCTTAAGTACATTATAGTTACCAGACATGTGCCTACGCAAAATATATAATCGTAAGTGATCGTAAATGTAAAAAAATTGTAAATAGATAAGCCTTAAAAAAAAAGATATCTTTATTATTCAGTCTCTAATGATTTTATTTCTTTAATATTTTTTTATGTTTGAGGAAAATATCAATCTAGTCAATCATTATCAATCAAGTTATAGTCAAACCGGGTTCACCGATCGGACTGATAGAGCTGATGTGGGTTCTTACTTTATCAATCCAACCACAGATTTAAATGACGACAATTGCAAATGTTTCTTTTTAAAATAAATTAGGTGAATGGAATTTGTGTGAGTTCAGCTTCTGGAGAGAAATATTCTGACACAAGGGTGTATAAAGAAAGAACACTTCCTTCATGCTTGGATGATGCCGTATATTATTCTATTCCCTATTTCTCTCTTAGCTTAGTGAAAACCACAGGGTAGATGTGGGGGTTTACTAAAGACTGAATATGCAAAAATACTTGAACCCCCCTCCCAGGGGGGATGTTTTAATAACTATAGCCCACATGCATTAATTTTTTATTTATGCATATTTAAACTTGGTGTATACTTTTCACATGTTAAGGTTTGTCATTAAACACGATTTGGTTGCATTGCCCCTTCGTTTGTCCCATTTCAACTAATTGTCAGACAATTTGAACTGTTTCTTCTTTCTTCGGTTTTTATTTTATATCTTAAAAAAATAAATGTCATTTATTAGCTGGTTATTTACAGCCTACCGCCATTTCTACCCAAGGTGCGACTGAGGAATTTATTTAGTTAACTCTTTACAAAATAAATTCCTGTTGCCCAGCCCGGAGTTGAACCCGTGACTCTAAGCTTTCCATTTCTTATTGAATATGGATGATATAAATTTGCTAGTGAACGGGACTTTAATGTTTAGTCATACTGATTTTGAAGAAGGCTGCTGACTCGTGCATTTTAGTCCATGTAGTAATTCGTGAGTTTGGATTGATGGCTTTCTCCGTCAATTACGTTTCCGTCGATGTGAAGGTGTTGTATCGCTAGATGACGTCGAAAGCCGGCATTGGTGACATCTGTCGCTGATGGCTTCGTGATGATCATTTCAGAATGCAACATTGCATAACATCAGCTTGTCCGTTGTATCCCGCTGCACAGCTTTCTAGCGTCTTCTCTTCTGCTTATTAGCAGATTTCCCTTAAGGGAAATCAGCTATTGAGGTCGTACTCATGACGCGATTTTCGAAAATTTTCTTCAAATGTCCATCGATCCTACCCAGGAGATGACGAAAATGAGGTCCGTTCAAAATTATATATATATATCTATATATATATATATATATCTATATATATATATATTTGTCTGTTAACGCTCTAGCGGTCGCAATTTTTGTTTGATCGTTACGAAACTCGATATTTAACCGTTTTATGTAAAAAGACAGATCAAGTTCGTTAATGGCTGAAATCGGATCAGAGGGAGGGGGGGTTTAGAGGGGGGATTTTCGAAAATTCAAAATATGTCCGTTATTATGCATCGGATCGAAAAATTGTATAGAACCAATCTTATTGCAAATTAAATTTACTATAAATATTGTTATATACATTTATTCTCTATCTTGAATATTAACCGAGATATTTGCATTTTTATGAAGTCTGTGGTTCGTATTATGTCGGCCATCTTCGTCAATTCTCGGCTCAGGCGGAACTTCTTCTAACCTGTCGTTTTTAACCTTACCTTACCTTACCTTCTTTACTTTGTGAGATTTATGCAAATACGTTCTGTTCATCCGCCCCCCCCCCCTTCTTTAGTTCTTGGACTACTAAAATTTGAGTTATTAAAATATAAATTATTCTTACAATTCAGAAGCCGTTTCAGTTGGGAATTTATTTTAATTTACTGAAAGATTTCTCATTATCTAATCACGGTGGTATTGTGTTACTAGTGTGCAGATTTCTCTATTGTAAAACTTCACGTGGGAAATCTGCTTAGTTTACGCAGCCCCTGCGTGACGGACTTTTTTTTAATATCTGTCGAAAATATTACGACGCCTTAGATTTGGCGTTTCACAATTGTAATTAAAGATTAATGGTTAAAGCAAACGTCGCTCGCTACCTCCACTTGACAGAAGCGTCACGTGGAGTTACTGACGTTCGGTTTAACCCTCGATCATCTATTTGAACCTCCATCAGCCAGTCATAATATAGATATATTATAATTAATTTAAATTCACTTTTGCTCTATAATGCTACGTTTTCTTTACGAAAAGAAAATACTAAAAAATAATTTTTCTTATTCTGGACCAAATATTATTTATATATTCTTCATATTTTATGACAAGGGTCTCCAGTAAAAAACATTTTTTTTTCGGTGCAAAGTTTATTGAAACTGCCCTACATGTTTCGTAGCTTACTTGCTACCTCTTCAGGGGCTATCTCTTTTCAAAGAAAAATATAAAAAAATTAATAACATTAATTTAACACATCCCTTAATAATTCTTTTGATTGATATTGTATTAGTATGTGCCTACATCTATGATTTATTTATTAAATCTAATTGTAAATTGCTACTTACATTTCGAAAAATCATTAGACGAAGGTTTTAAGTACCGAGCATGAATTTTCTTGGCGATAAGTTTAATAGCAGAAACCTTTTGAAGTAAGCCAAGCATCGCCGACTTCAAGCTGAAATGGATAACTTAAATATACTAGTAATACTGCTCGCGTCAAAGAAATAGTTGAATCGTTTTAAGTATCATTGTCTAATTAAATAAATTCGTACTAAAATATCCGATCACATCAAAGATGAACAATCAGTGAATTGTTGACTATATTTTCCACAGAACTTCACTAATTAAATTGTAAAAATCGCAGTTTTATATGCTTGTGAAAGTATTTAAAAGTTTCGGAAGAAGTATGGGGACCAAAAATTGAAGTCAGTCGGCATACTTCTCAAAGGTTTTAGGAAGGGCTAAAAGAAAATCGTAAATATCTTCCTTCTCAATAATGCGTACGTACTTTTATGATGAACAAATAAAGCCCTGTCTAGATATTTTCATTTTCTCCCCGGCTAGTGAAAATTTTAATTATTTTGTACGTTCGATCCACCCTAACCCCCTTAAATTTTACTGGTGAAACAACGTAGATTGACGTTCAAAAGTTATGTATGGATTCATTTCATATACATGAAAAGTTATGTATGGATTCATTTCATATACATGAAAAGTTATGTTGGTCATGTCTTATATATTAGGTACCTAAATGTTTTGAAAGTTCACTTAAGACGGTGAGTAATATGGTCTTTTTGGGGCAGGAAACGTTCTAGACATAGGTATTAATATCATATATATCCTTGCATACATATATTTTTGTTTATGCTTTATATATGCGGTTTTCTCTTGTTTACTAAGGGAGCCGTAGGCAATAAAATATTTTAGGATTTCTAAATTCATTACATCAAATATTTTTCACCCAGGTCCTCAATGTCAGACATGGTATCCCTGTTAGATCCTGTAGAAATACATTCACATATTGATTTTCGTTCTACCATATGTTAACATATATTAGTCAATCTATGAACTAAATTTCCGGATCGGGTAACGTTGTTAAGATAGCGTCTCTCATTTCCGTAAAACCGATAGATTAAATAGACAACATTGCGTCCTCCTCTGGGTCTACGTTTGTTGAATGGAGGGATTGGTACAAACTTGTATTCAGTTCACTTGCATTCAGTCACCAAAGGAAATATTGATTGGCTGTATTGAAATCTGCGTGCCACAATTAGCTCGGGACTTTTACCATTTACAGCTTACATTCTTCCATTTTTTTCTCTCGCCATTGTAAAAATGGAAGAGCCTCTCCATTTATGTGTGTCCAACACCACATTTCCATACCGAGACCCTCCTTTTGTAAGAATGGGGATTTCATACTTTCCCCTTCTTCACGTCCAAAACACTATTCGGCCTTTTTAGGTTTTTGTATTCTTTGAGAGGATCACAAGGTCTTTGAGTTGCTTTCTCCTTCTTTATTGACTTTACCCCCTATGATTCATACTTTTCTACAGTTTCCTTTGCCTTGGATTTTTTCTTTTTTTTATGTCTAAGAGAATTTCGAGTTACCTCGCTTGTTTCGCTCACGTGACCAATATTTGATTTTGTGTTTTTTCCCTTCACAGGAAGGAGTTTCTTCTGTATACAAAGTCTGCTGTGGGTAGCACAAGGCTTCCTATTACACCTATTAAGTATAAAAATTGTTTTGTTGCTTAAATGCGACATAGGATATCTCCATTCCATTGCTTCGCAAAAAATGTTAATAGAAAATTTGTACGAAGTAAATGAAGTATTGTAGCCGCAAACAATTTCGGTTTTCAAATTTCCAGGGGAATTATCCGTTCGACCTCCCATTTTCCTATCCAATTTGGCTAGGTTCCGGCGTGACGTCTTTGTAAGTACGTACATATCTCGCGCAACTCAAAAACTACTATTTAGTAGGACTGTTATAATGCCTAGCTGTGTACCTCCTCTTTTGTTCAAAATCGACTAAGAGGGTGGGTGGGTTCAGAGATGAGCAAAAATAATTTAAAAAATACATTTATCTCAACATACAAAGTATTTGAATATGATCTTTTTTGTTGATATTAAAAGGTCTATAAAACATCTTCCCTGACATTGTTTTACTTAATTATTCGAAATGTTATAATCCCGTAAATTTTCAGATTTCAGCTGAATTGTCCGTTATGATCTTCTCTGAACTGATTATGACTTGTTTCAGTGACTTCTTTACGAATGTACGCATAGCTCATAACTCAAAAACGGCTATTAGCATGTTGGAAGTTCATATTTAGGATTGTAATAAGGTCTAGGTTTGACCAAAATTTACAAAGGGGCAGGAACTGCTTTGACATTAAGGAATAAAAAAATTTCACCTATTAGAGATGCAAAAAATATTTCATTTTCATCATAAAAATATGTATAAATTAACGTCTATGACATTTTTCGATCCGATGTATTTGAAGGAGATATATCACTTCCAATTAAATAATTTTATATGAAGTGCAACTAAATATTTTTTTAATTTAATAATAATAGAAGTACAAAAAGTCTTGTAGTGCCCACATCAGATGTTTCTCCAATGCACATTGGAACGGAGATATCGTGTGTCAATTTCAAATGAAATAATTTAAAATGAAGAATGGAAAATCATTTAACTTGTGTTATATAGGGCTCTCATATGAGTATTTTTTTAAATTTTTATTGTCGCATAGAAATAGGAAATGGTGACATCATTGTCTCATAACGGGCGTTAACCTTGTTGGAGGTTAAGAGCAGGTGCTTGCCATTGATAACAGCCCCCATCAATTCATGGTTACTTCTTATCATTTCACTTTGTTACCACGACTGTCATTATCCAGCAGTAAGTATTGTCATAAGCTCGACTATACGCTTCTAGTCTATCTATTTACCTCCGAAAGCTAATGGTATATTATTGTTTATTAGTACACAATAATATACCATTAGAATTAGTAAGTAAATAATAATACAGCAATTTTAGCTTAGCTGGCTATAATAGTGGCTTAGCATGGCTGGAGGTTTCCTTTCCCAGTTATTGTGCAAGTTCACAATTTTTTACTATTTTATTAATTAATTATAATTTAATTGGAGTTAATCAAACATTTTTTTTACTATTTTATAAATTGATTTAAATTTAATTGAAGTTAATCGAAATCAATGTGTTGTTTTCAGAAAAATATTATTTTTCCATTGTATTCCGGAGACAATGGAAAAAATACCTCTTGCCCAAAAAACGTAGGGTTGTAATCGTAGTGGGTGGAAAAAGACGAAGAAACTTTTAGTCAATGGCCATCATTGAATTATCTATTAAATTCGAATTCCATTTCGGAATGAATTTCAATTTTCAAATTCCAATGTTGCTGACGTATCCAAGACCATTGCTAGATCGTTTTGGTACCCAACCCTCAAGCCATCTTCTGAAATCCTATTGGAGAAAATTTTTTTTAGAACAGTAGCGTTATTTTGTTTATTTATTAAAAATGTATTCACATTTTCATTATATACCAAAGATGTTATTAATTGTATAAAATTTGTATTAGGGGGTTTCCTAGAGAAGTGAATGTATTTTTAATAATTTCATGTTAGTACATGGATCACACTGCTTTTATTAATTTATTCTTCTTCCCCTCCTATCTACCTAAGCGTTGATGAAACTTTACAGGACATTTTAATTTTTATTAAGCCTCTTTAATTGTATTTACTATTTATATAAATCTAATTGAAAACCTATACCTCTGTGGTATTTTCTTTTACTGAGACTTATACGTTCTTTCATTTATTACGTTTAGGCTGAAGAATGCTCTGGTACCCCTTTGGAATAATTAATCAACCTCCATTGTAGGTCATTTTCTTACCTTTTAACCCACTTGAAAATAAAACATGTAGTGCTGCTTTTGATTTCCACTTGATATCTTCTATTCAAAGACATTGACATCGATTCTTTATATTTGTTGGCTTCTAAAATAGCTGTTTGATTTTCAATTTTTGGATCACAAACTTTGAGATTTACGGGTGTATCTGGTTGTACAGTACACCGAGGAAGAGCAGTTTCATTGAAAACTGGAAACTGGTGAAGGAATAATATTCAAAGGAGAAGGTAAATGGAAACTCTAACGTTTTATATCCTCTTACTTCTGTAAGTTTCCTTTACAATCCTAGATGCTGTTAAAGGGAACATGCCACTAGAACTAGACCGTAGTTAGGTACAAGATTTGAGAACAGTGGCTACCTGAACTAAACGGAATTCCTTCCTACATGCAGGACACACGAGGAAGTTGCCATGTCATAGAGTGTCCTACTAGCACAGATATACATAAGAAATCTCTATTTCTATTTATTAAGTTCCACAAGACAAAGATAAAAAGTTTTTGGAAATGATTTTCGCAAGTGAAAATCACAATTTTAGTATTGGATCCACAAAACCCCAAAATACAAGCTTCCTGTAATATTCCAATCAGGAAGGAATGAGTAGACAGTAATTGTAGTACATTTACAATATCAGCACAGACATATACGTATATAAATAATTGAGTGCCGCATACATATTTTGATCAGAGTGTGTATCATTTATAATTCCCATTTTTTCTTATTTTTTTCAAAATTATCTTTAGGAATTTGTTAACCAACAAAATCGTGGAATGTTGAAGTATTGAAATATTGCACAAAAATAAATAATTACAAATGCTTGTTAGAGATACAAAAAAAAGTTATGTAGGTTAAATGTTTTTTGTTTATTATTAAAAGATCTATAAATTATGTTCTATGATCATTTTCGATCCGTTGCATTGGAACGGAGATTTCTAATATCACTTTCTAATGAAGTAATTCTAAATGAAGTTAAAAATATTTTGTATATTTAATTTAATAAGATTACAAGGAATCATACGGGGCCAACATATGATTTTTCACATTAAAAAAACCCACGATTGTTAGTAGAAGGCATACTGCAATCCTACTTAATATTTTCTCAGTGATGTTATCATTTTCTCCCGAAGCCTCTCGTAGGACAGGATTTGAACCCCTGACTCCTCCGCCCACACGTGACCATATCTTTGCTTTACAAAGCTCCTTTGTAACGGAACTTCTCATTGGCCGCTGAGTGCCCATTATTCCCAGATACGAGTAGTAGAAAGCATTTACATACGCCCATTCGTCAATTACACCAATAGGGATGATTTGCATAAGTAAAAGTTCTCTTCCTTCAACCGTCCAAGCAGGAATGGGATCAAGTCACTACTGACATCTTGAAAGTTCAGGAAATATCAATTAAATTCGTTAATATCCTCTGAATGACTGCATCAGCCGGCGAGGAGGAAGCATAAGTTTGGCGTGTCTCCATCCTTTTTATTTAAATGACTTACTTCCTCCGTATAGCCATGGAATTAAGATTTTTTTTTTTACTTTCCCTTCAACAGATAATGTAAATTTCTTTATTCTTGTCTCCTGATTTAACATAAACAACATTGCAAGACTTTACTATCGGCTTGTTACATATGATCTTCACATTTCTAGAAAAAAAAAAAACGTTTTATAAGCTCTTTGTTAAATAGAATTACCTACTAATATATTTTATGTCGATATTTCATAAGTTAGCACAAATTCTTCAGTTTTCTGTTGGCTCTTCTCCGAGTTTTACCTTAATCACGCTCTCTCTCTGACTTATGTCTCTTCATAGGTCAAATTATTAATATGTAAAATTGTCATTGGATCTGTGGCTATTAAACAAGTGCTTACTTTTTTGTACCAGTCAAAAGATGAGTTGTCATGGTCTACTCAATAAACTGATGAAGTTAGTTATGATACTCCGGAGGAATACCTGCGGAAGCTAGGCACTCCTCATTGAACAACCGTAATCGAGATGGTTGGATTTGCATCTTGCACCGACCGATCTTGTCCGATTATGATGTCAAAAAAAAAGGTTAGATATATACATTTTTAACGAATACTTAGTAAAGCCAATTACGTCAAAATTGAAATTCTTGCTTGATAATTCTTGCTGAAAAGTCTAACTCCTATGTAAATTACTGAAACACAACTCACAGAACTTCAATGAACTTTTGTAACTATGCACCAAGAATGCCAAAGTTCAAAACATGGATTTCATTACAATTTTATTTTCCAATCAGTTGTTTTAGTGTATGAAGTACAAACTTTGACTTCCAACTCAAAATACTGAACAAGATTGAAAAAGTGTAATACTATGTGTAAGGGATATAGATTTTTGTATTAGGTACTTTTTTTTTTGTACTTCACTAGTACAACAGGTCTGGGGTGTTTCCTGGAAGAGACATACATTCCTCCTGTCCCCACTTCAAGGTTCACATGAACAAGTCATTTTTAGTTAGTTTGTGTGTGGTTTTAGTTTGGTTAATGAAGTATTTATGTACCGTGGGGAAACCATAATATAATTTGGCTGTTCATTCTTTATTATCTCAAAGTAGTAAGACTCTTTCGTTATAGACCAACCATTTTATTAAATCATAGTGTGTTAAGCCAATGATGTATTAAATTATGATGGTTTGTAATACACCAGTAGAAGTATTAATTCTAGTCAGAATTGGCTAAGTAAAAAGAAATTGGCGGATCTAACATTTAATTAATTTTTTTGCCGAAGCCATCATCAGTTAGGTTTCTTAAAGTTTCGCCATGACGTAATTCTGTTACGTCCTTCTATGTACGTGTCTTCGGAAACACTAATCAGTAAATATAATGCCGAAGCCGACGTGATCCTCGTTTTTTGTCTCTTTGGTCGTAAACCTTTGAATCGAACCCTTTGAAAATTAGCGATTCACCACGGTCTTTTTGACGTCAGTTCCTCTCATTCAGCACAACTGTAAATGCGCAAGCTTTCTTTAAGTTAAATTACCTGTATTCGAGTATATCTAATCAGTAAAATTTCTATTATTGGAAGTGTCGTAGATTACGGTTTTAACATTTATTTTACCAGTATTTTCGGTAAATGGGCTCAAAGTGAAATTGCCAAAAAAACGGAACAGAAAACATTGGCTAATAATTTCCTGACTTGGAGACAAGTTTCCAAAGTTTCATTAGGATCTTAGATTCCAACTGGTCAAAGTGGCATGAAATATTTTATTGGGTTATTCGAAAAGCTTTTTTTTTCAAAATGAAACTTAGTAACATTAAGGAACAACTTAAAATGTTGTTAATTCCAAAAAGAAAATATAATACACACTCGGAATCATCTTTTAAACCTTTTTAATTACAATGCGGTGGTCGTGGTCATCTTGAATGTTTCCCCCCTCCACCCAGATTTTTTAAAAATCAATTTTGGCCCCTTCTGAAAAGTCGTTTCCTTGAAAATCGACTTCCTCTTTTTCCAGAAATCTTCAAGGTTGGCGAAGACTTGAAGTGGTTCCTTCTTATTTTTGTCATGGGTATAACTAACAATAAAGGCCCCTGAATGAAATATTGAACTATTAGGAAGGGATTTCATTATAGACTAAAATTGTTAGAGAGCCGTCCAACAGCAGTCTGTATAGACTGATGCTACTGACAGGCATTAGCTAGTGACAACTCATCCTTCAGTTGTGCTGACAGTCCAGGATGATCATTTTGACGAAAACAAACGATATTATCCATATAATCTTGACCATAAATCTCTCCATCATGTCTTCTGGCTATGTAGCACATCAGGTGATATTGTCTGAGAGAATGAAACACAGTTTTAAGAGGGCTATATTATTTATCGGGGAAAGAGTATTATTCGGCATGCGTGAGAATAGTTAAACAAATAGTTTCCTATAATAGTGTATTCTATTTTGAAGGCTTACTTATTCACTGATTTAATTGAAAACTTTGGAAAGCACTGAAATTGTGGGCCTAGCGAAAGTGAAAATATTTCACCGGAATGTTGGCAAAGCTCTGGTGTACATTTTTTGTTATCGAATAGTTCATTACTTTTCAACTGCTATTGATTAGGTTCAACTTGGACTACTCATAATTATTTCTCATGAAGAGGTTAAAAAATATGAATTACTGCCGACATATAAAGATATATTTATTTATTACTAGGAACAGATGATATGATTTAATTTTCTTTAATTATCTCCTGAGCTATCTGTCATTTTATGAATCCTTCCCTCATATTCACTTACTCAGAATGATATTAGGGGAAGGGGTTATGTTTACTTTGTTGCATGTTTTTGGCATTAGTTATTTTAATAAATATGTTAACTCCACTTTCTGACTCTGAAAAACATATTCTAAATTGTTCATAACAGATTAGTGACACGTACTTTTTTTTGTGATAAAACTAATAATACCTAGGATATTTAAACACTTATATTGATTTCTAATTAAATAACAACTCATGATAGTGTTTGTAAAAAACGAGATTATGTGTGACACCCAAAAAATGAAATATTATGACAAAGAAATAGTTTAATTCCCTTCAGCTATGCTCTTCTGATATTAATGACACAGGTAATGCTAGTTCACCAGTACTCACAACTCCACATAGTTATGGACCGGGAGATCTAGGCCTATATTTTTCCGAAGGTGAGATGGTCCTCCGAGCGTGGATTGCAGCAGTTAAGGACTACAACATTATTATTGATTTTTTTTGAGCCTTTATTTATGTATTATTTTTATGTTTGTGTATTCCATAATATATTCCACAGGTTCGCCTCACATGACGCCCACTGGTTTTAAGTATTAATTTATTTGATATTTTATTTCATTTTTCCCGTTTTAACATATCTTATAACATGGATAAACTGGATTCAGAAACTGTGGCCCGCCAGACTCGGCCGTGTAAGGACGTGTGTTAGTGTAGCTGCCTAAGGCTGCGTGTTGTGCTCACTCTCTCTCACTGTGCTGTGTGTTTCTGTGCATCAGGGTGCAGTCATTGTCTGAGGAGCCATGTACTCCGCGCCGACCAGGCATCCTCCAGCTCCGGGCGGTGCCGGTCAGGGTGGACAACTTAAATTCACCATAGCGGAGACTTGTGAAAGAATCAAAGAGGAGTTCAACTTTCTACAAGCACAATACCATACGTTAAAACTAGAATGCGAGAAACTCGCTAGCGATAAGACTGAAATGCAAAGGCATTATGTGATGTATTATGAAATGTCATACGGGTTAAATGTAGAAATGCACAAACAGACTGAAATAGCTAAGAGGTTAAATACAATAATAGCTCAGGTTTTACCATTTCTAGCTCAAGAGCACCAACAGCAAGTAGCGACAGCAGTGGAGAGGGCGAAACAGGTCACCATGACAGAACTCAATGCCATTATCGGGCAGCAGCAGCAGCAGGGGCTCCAACAACTCCTGATCCACGCCCAGCAGGTGCCGCACGGCTCATTGCCAATGGGACCACACCCATCGGGGCTGCTTGGCTTCCCGAACCCCCCACCACCTCACCCACTCCTCAAGCCTGCGGATATACACCCCCAGCCAGACCCGCACAAACCTACCATCGCCGATGACAGGCTGCGGAGCCCCATCTCACCTTCGGAAAAATATAGGCCTAGATCTCCCGATCCTGACCCAAAGCGAAGAAAACACGACAAACTTCAACCCCATGAGAGTGACGGTGAGAAAAGTGACCAGGAGCTGGTTGTAGATGTTGCCAATGAGGAAGGGAGTTCACCCCAGCAGAACGGCGAGCACCTGGGCGGTGAAATCAGGGAGAACGGCTCTGAGAAAGGAACGGGTATCAAAATCGAAAGGCCTAGCAGTCGCTCTGGCTCATGCTCTTCGAATCGAAGCACCCCTTCCCTCAAGAGCAAGGACATGGGGTACGAAGCCCACCCTCACACTCGAGTTCCTAGCGTCGGTACAAATGGCCTGGCTGCTATTCCTGGTGGTAAACCAGCCTATTCATTCCATATGAATGGTGACGGACAGCTTGAACCTGTTCCTTTCCCTACAGACGCCCTCATCGGTCCCGGGATCCCTAGACACGCCCGCCAGATAAACAATCTGGTTCATGGAGAAGTCGTTTGTGCCGTTACTATATCTAACCCTACCAAATACGTCTATACCGGTGGAAAGGGCTGCGTCAAAGTCTGGGATATCAGCCAACCTGGCAACAAAGCACCTGTATCACAGCTAGACTGCCTTCAAAGAGATAACTATATCCGGAGTGTAAAATTGCTTCCGGACGCAAGGACACTTATTGTTGGAGGAGAAGCCAGCAACCTTAGCATCTGGGACCTTGCTTCACCTACACCGAGAATAAAAGCAGAGCTAACTTCCAGTGCTCCAGCATGTTATGCCCTCGCAATCAGCCCAGATAGCAAGGTTTGTTTTAGCTGTTGCTCTGACGGTAACATCGCAGTATGGGACCTCCACAACCAGAGCCTGGTCAGGCAGTTCCAGGGGCACACAGACGGAGCTTCTTGTATAGATATATCAGCAGATGGGACGAAGCTATGGACTGGAGGGCTAGACAACACTGTCCGATCGTGGGACCTCAGGGAAGGCCGGCAACTACACCAGCACGATTTCACCTCACAGATATTCTCTCTCGGCTACTGCCCGACAGGCGACTGGTTGGCCGTAGGAATGGAGAATTCGAATGTTGAAGTTCTGCATGCAGTGAAACCCGACAAATATCAGCTGCACCTTCACGAATCTTGTGTGCTTTCGTTGAGGTTTGCTGCTTGCGGCAAGTGGTTTGTCTCGACGGGCAAAGACAACCTCCTCAACGCATGGCGCACACCCTACGGTGCATCTATTTTCCAGTCGAAGGAATCGTCATCAGTGCTGAGCTGTGATATTTCTGCGGACGACAAATACATAGTGACAGGTTCCGGGGACAAGAAGGCGACCGTCTATGAGGTTATCTACTGAGCCCCCTCCCTGTCGCTCCTATCTCAGGCTGTGCTTCGACCCCCCTCCCTCCCTCTCTGCGCTGCGCTATATTGGACAATGTGCACGTACGACTCTATGACTTGTGTCTCTCATAGGCACTCGACACTACTTGTGCTTTCATATTTACGGAAAAATTACATTAAAAAAAAACAAAAAAAAAACTTTGGGCAGTCGACGGCGTGACCTCCCTCTACAGTTTGTGCACTCAACAGTTTCGAAAAAAGTGTTATTTCAAAGCAGACATTATTGTGTGAAGCTATTTGTTTTAAAATGCTACTTATAGATTAGGAAGTTATAATTTTTCAGAAAAAAACAAAAAGAGAGAGAGTGAAGAAAAATGTTAAAGAGATAATTGCATTTTATATATGTTATTTTGCCATTTATTTTTGACGCCGTGAGTTAGCCGCTGTAAACGCGGATATCAAGCTGTATATAGTATTTAATATTGATAGTTATTGTAATTAGATTTTCTTAAATGTAAGCGAATTTAGGCTTCATTTGAGGATAATTTTTCGTATTTCTTCTAGAGATTTAAATTAAATTGTAATTACTCTGTAAAAAGATATTTCAAAATATGAATGTAAGTTGTACTGATTACAGTATTACAGAAAATAATACAAATTTTTACAGAAAATTTGTTTATGTATATTTGTGCATGTGTACAGTCCATTTTAAAAGTGTATAAGTTTTATGTTAGAAGATGAGGATATGTAATATTTAAAAAAATCATAAAAAAGAAGTAAAAGGAAAAAAAAGAAAATATGAATTGAAGAAGTACATACGGTGGATAACAATGGTAGGAAGTGGGTTTATTAAATTTGTCATATGTGTACAGCTCTATCCACTGTATTAATGAGCAAATGTGAGAAAGCATTTAAAACCATAGTAGGACATTTTGTAATTAATTATAATGATTTTTCAAGTTTTTTATAGTTTAATAAATGACAGGTATTATTTCTAGGTTGCCAGACATTTTTGTTTTAGTATTACAGAACTGATTACGGATTTAATGTTAGTATTAAAAAATTCGAAGACACTGTTTTCTTTCAATGGTTCTCCTATATGTTCTCTCGATATGTTACATGACGAGCCTAGCTTGTCCAACATTGAAAAATTTCATTTTTTAGTTTCATGTTTGAGAGGCCCCGCTCTTTCTCTGATCCGAAGTGTTCCTCTGATGGACTCCAATTACGAACAGGCTTGGAAAATCTTGAAGGAGAATTACGATGACAAGAGACGCCTCGCCGGAAACTATTTGAAGACTATTTTAAATTATGTTCCGTTCAGGAGCAGGCCAACTGCCAACAGCCTTAAGCATTTTATTACAGTCGTTCTGGAGAGCGTCTCCGCTTTTAAGCAGCTAGGAATCAAAGACGCGGATGACTTTATCTTATCCTATCTGGTACTTAGATGCCTGGATCCAGCAACGCGGAAGGATTTTGAAAGGGAAGTAGCTCACCTTGAGTTTCCTCCATTCGAGCGGTTAGTGACCTTCATAAAGGCGGAGTGGAAAACTTTGGACTTGACGACCGACGATTACAAGAATCCTCCGGTCCCGCAGTCTTCTCTAAATCATTCCAAGGATTCCACGATCGCTAATCGTAGGTTCAAACAAGGTTACATGAACAAGAAGCTCGATACTTCGCTTTTCGTCGATGAAGAAGACAGGATTTCTGGCAATCGCTCATCTTCAAAGAAACAGACGACTAAAGGCTCATGGTTCCTTCGGCTCAGCTGTCCGGTTTGCAAGGCTCAGCACAACCTTTACCAGTGCTCTACGTTCCGCAGTTCTTCCCCAGGGGAAAGAAGAACGTTGTTGAAGTCATGGTCTGGCTGCCTAAACTGTTTATCACAAAAACATAAAATTAATGCCTGCCCATCGGAGAGGAGATGTCAGAATTGTAGAGAGAAACATCATTCCTGGCTCCATATCCCCACTGCTGGCAACGCTTCACCGACGGAAGGATCTAAAAGTCAGGTGGCTGCATTAGGTGGCATGTCACGCTCCGGAGAGGTCATTTTGGGTACTGCCGTGGCTAGGATAATGGACGCACAAGGGCGTTTCCAAACCGTAAGAGTAGTCACTGATGCCGGAAGCCAACATTCCTTCATTACTAAGAGATGCGCCTCCCGGCTTGGCCTCAAAATTCAAGCTTCTGCCCCGATTGTCGCCGGAATAGGACGAGTGCAATTGCCCAAGGCACATGGGACACTCTCATGTACTCTCCGGCCGCGCTGCAGCACCGAAGAGTTTTGCACTGAAGCCATTGTAGTGTCTGACATTACTGGGCATCTCCCACATTCAAGGCTTCCTTACGAGATGCATCAACACCTAGGCGCTTTCGAATTGGCAGATCCAACATATTGGAAACCACAAGAGGTAGATTTGCTCCTAGGTGCTGAAATTTATTTCGATTTGATCACGGGGGCACCCATAAGCATCAACGAACATCTCCCCAAGCTCGTCCCATCGAAATTTGGACACATCGTTGTGGGAAGATGTAGCACTCTGCCCTACAAGGGTGATCATCAGGTATCACTATTTGTAAAAACCCAGCCAGAAATTTCCGATGTGATGCAAAGGTTTTGGGAACTCGAGGAAATTCCCAAGAAGAGGATTCTTTCTGAGGAGGAAGCTGCATGTGAGGAGCATTTTCTGTCCACTCACTATCGCCTTCCTAGTGGACGTTATGTAGTGGCTTTGCCATTCAAATCCAGCATCAGCCAGTTGGAAAATCCACGGGCACAAGCTTTCAGCCGCTTCTTCAACCTGGAACAAAAGCTTTCTCGTCGTCCTGGTTTCAAAGACGAATATGTCAAATTCATGGATGAATACTTGGAGTTGGGTCATATGCAAGAGGCGCAGACGGCCACCAAGTATTTGATTCCGCATCACGCTGTCTCAAGGGTCGAAAATGACAAGACGAAAATACGGGTGGTCTTTGATGCTTCTTGCCAGGGTCCGAATGGCTCCCTCAATGATCATCTCATGGTGGGTCCTAAGTTGCAAAGGGACATATCGGACATCGTGATTGGGTTCCGAGTTTACCCTGTAGTGCTCGTTGCCGACATCGTCAAGATGTATAGGCAGATTTTGGTTCGACCCGAAGACAGGCCCTACCAACACATTCTGTGGCGATCAGATCCCCAGGAAGAGCTGGCTACCATGGAGCTCAACACCGTCACATACGGGGAGAATTCATCAGCGTTTTTAGCAATCAGGACGTTGCATCAGTTAGTCGAAGACGAGGGACATCGTTACCCTCTCGCTGCTAAGGTGGTAAAGCGCTGTAGCTATATGGACGACTTCGTAACTGGCGCCAATTCTATTGAAGAAGCTGTGCAGCTCCAGGATGAGTTAGTGAGCTTTCTACGGTTAGGAGGTTTCGAGCTAGGGAAATGGAAGAGCAACAGTTCAAGACTTCTTCCGGAGACTTCTGAAGAATCCGTACTTTCGCTATCTGGAAACGACGACGGAGGGTGCAAGATCCTCGGTCTAAAATGGTTCGCCACTTCAGACGTCTTTACCTTCGACGTGGAGAAGCCAACAACTCCACTTACGAAGAGGGGCATTCTCTCCACCATAGCCCGCATTTATGACCCTCTTGGGTTTTTAGCGCCAGTGGTATTCAAGGCTAAGACACTGCTGCAGGATGTCTGGCACGCTAAATGCGATTGGGATGAGCAGATTCCCTCGCATCTTGGGTCCACCTGGTCGTCTTTTGCCGCCGAATTACCCAGTCTCGCTAACGTGAAGATTCCACGACACATTCGCCTACCTGCCTCCTCAGCATCAATCGATTTGATCGGTTTCTCGGACGCCTCCCAGAGAGGATATGCTGCAGTACTCTTCATGAGAGTCTCTGTAGAAGATGCGTCGCAGACGTATCTGCTTAAAGCGGAAAGTGAACTCGCTCCCATGAAACTGACGTCCATCCCAAGGTTGGAGTTATGTGGGGCTCTTCTTCTTGCCCAGCTGCTAGCGTCCGCCGAATTAAAGAAATTTGCTGCATGGTATAAGTCAGAGCCAGTTCAACAATGTGTCCATGATTTCTCTGCCCAGAGAGAAACTCGATGGCATTTTAACCCTCCTCATTCACCGCATTTCGGAGGAATCTGGGAGGCCGAAATAAAGAGTGCGAAGAATCTGCTAAGTAAGAACCTTGCAAACACCCCGCTTACTTATGAGGAGTTAGCTATGCTCTTTTGTAGGATAGAAGCAGTTATGAATTCACGACCTCTATGTCCCTTGGACGAGGAACCGGCAACTATGGAGTGTTTGACACCTGGTCACTTCTTAGTTGGGCGCGCACTAACGGCCCTGTCAGAAACTTCTCTAGCCGGCTTGAATGAGGGCAGGCTCAGACGCTGGCAGCTCGTACAACAGAGGGTCCAGCATTTCTGGTCACAATGGAAAACTAGGTACCTGCACGATCTGCAACAGCGGCAAAAATGGACAACTCCGCGTCCCAACCTGGAGGTCGGCGACCTGGTGATCTTAAAGGACTCAATTACGCCTCCCACTAGGTGGCCATTGGCTCGGGTGATTGCCACGCATCCAGGAACGGATGGCATTGTACGGGTCGTCACCATCCGGACTCCTACCGGAACTTACAAAAGGCCAGTGGTAAAGGTCGTCCCACTGCTTTTGCCCAACGATTAATAGATTAAATAAAGTTTTTCTTTGCATAAAAACTTTGGTGGGCGGCATGTCGAGGCCGACATATTCTGTTTTTGTGTCCCCTCTTTAATTTTAAGTTTAGAGTAAATAATGCTCTACTATATTATAAACCTAGCATTAAGTAATGTAACCAGATGTAATACGTGTAGCTGCCACATGATGGCAGCACTTGACAGAGCTGCCCAAGCGGGAGAGAGAGCGTGAGGGAGAGAGAGAGAGAGATAGAGCCAGACGCCAGGATAATCCCCAAACATTCTTATCGCCGAGTTTTCAAGCTGTTCGCAGGCTTCGGGGATTAACCAAGCCAGTTCTGCCTAGACCTTCACCAAGGCTACATCTACTGAGACAATTCTCATCGGCCCAGCTGCCATCTCACCTCTCTTCGGCTCAGCTGCCGCTCCTCTCGTACAGCTACAGCCATCGCTGCCGGACATCCCGACCAGGACAACGCCTCAAACGGACACCACGTGTTCCCCGGCCATCATTTTCTCGCTCTCTCTCTCTCTCTGTCTTCAGATAAGATATTATTATTATTATTATGTTAAGAGCTCATTAGTTGGCCAATTAGTTTGTAATATAACATTAAGTTTTTATCATCATTAATTTCAAAGGGTTTAATTTTTGTTATGTTATTTTGTCTAACTCACATGAGAAGAGGATTATTATTTTAATCATTAAATTATTAATGCCCTACATTTTATTCATTTTTTTTTTTTATGATCTAACCCTCCTTCTCTGCTGCGACCAGCTATTTTATTTCTAGACGTGCCTGGTACTCAACCTCTCTATTGCGAGAGACAGGCCGGCCGTCAGCAGTTACATTTATTCTTCAAATACACTTAGTAGAAAATTCTAAACAGAATCTTTTAGTTATGATTAGTTATGACTTAATTGAATAACAAAAGGATATAAAAAGAGGTGGACTGATCGACAGATAAGATTTTTTTATTTTTGTTGGCGTTAGCCTTAAGTGTAAAAAAAATATATTTTGCCTCTGCTCAATTTAAATAGAATTTATTTCATGAGTTAATTATGTGATAAGCCCATATTCATAGAATATAAATTCTACACTCAATTCAAATTATTCTGTATGATGTACAACGCTATTGTAATAAATTAAGAGTATATAGGATATATATAAGGATACATATAACCTTATATAAACGAATTACTATACTTATTTCCTAAAATATGGCATTAAATGTGAGAAATGACTACTTTTAATGCAACTTATAAATCAGGGCTTTTACTTGATAGGTCACAATTGAAGTAAAGGGCGCTGTAATTTTTTTCGTAACGGTATCTCAGTCTGGGGTAAGTACGAAACCGGGTTAACCGCAGAATCCTCTTTCAGGAGTAGTAAGCCGTATACTGTGGAGAAACAGGACAATACCAATTTTAGTGTTTACCATCTCTGATACTGGAGATATATGCCTTATATATATTTTACTATTCATTAAACTGCTGGACGCTGATTTACATCTTAAGCCTAAAATTGTAGGTAACATTATGTTTGCTGAATTTCGTTATATGTTTACTATTATTACCATCCATTGTGGATGGCGTGAATTAAAAATGGTTTACTATATATACATAATATAAACATTTCTATGTTCAGAATTTTTGATTATGCACTGTCCTATTACCGATAGCACATGTACATTATAGCGATATTAACAACAATAATTTTTTTAAATTCTCTCGATTGTGTTCATCCGCTTTCATGTTCACTTACCCTTATTTATGTATCAATAGTTGACTAGCGGAAATTATAGATTTCAGTTTATATATTTAACCAATTTTTTAGCATAGAAAAATATTCGCGAAACTGAATGAAATATTTTCAATTTCTTCTATAAAACGATTTATGTTTAACACCGACTCCTGATAGAATTTGAAAACTATGGAATAGCTCTTCGGGGCTGTATCCATTTGGTAAATATAGATTACAAAAAAATAAGCAATCTTAATTCTGTTCGGCACACTCAGAAATATGCTGACGGACAAAGAGAATTTCAATTTTTATGTCATTAGTCCCTTTGTCTTAATATTCATTGATAAAATTATAGAGGCAAGACTGGTTGTAAATTAATTTGGTTCTTATTATATTTTCCATAAGTTGGATTATGCCGGCGACATGCTACAGAGGGATGGCTTTCTAACAACTCTGGCCTCGAATGGTAGTATCTCCACTTTATTTAAGCTGTCATTGTTGAATAGTCTGAAGCCTTTGGAATAGAGGGGTGGTCACGTCAATGTGGAAAATATATGGGTATAATGCCGCTCTCTACTGCTTATAAGATACTGCATGTGGCTAGTTCTATCCGAAAGCGAAACTAATATACAAAACGGTGATTATACCTGTGGCATGTGGACTCCCTCAAAAAATAGGAGAGCGCAGCTGACCTGAGAAAGAAAAGCCTTGTGAAAATCAAAAGAGGAGCATCACTCCTGCCATCCACACACAGATGACGCAAGTGAAGCAACAGGGAACTAATGGAATTGTATCGCTAATATTATTTCTGAAATCACAAAGAGAAGACTGCTGTGTTTGAGACACGATGAAAGAATGAAACCCGTCAGAGTGTACATGCAATGCATTCCTTCCTGTGTCCACAGAAGTACGAAATCTTCTTTAATCTCACCTTTAAAATCCATATCCCAAAATGATTTTGATCTAAAAAGGAGGAGTGCAACTGGATATTAAACAGAATTATGGCATTTAAACATTCCAAGGCTATTAGTTTTTGAGCTATGTGAGTTTACATGCATCCTTAACGCCGAAACTAGTCTAGATGTATGGTTTAAAACGTATAATTTCGTTGAAATCTAAAATTTTCGCTGTTGCACCACTTCCTTGTACTATGCATTTCGTAAAAAGAACTAAAACATTCTGAATTATATTTAGGTATTCTTACTGTCACCAATGGAGTTCTATTTGGCTACGGGATACAGGAAGTTTGTAATTCATTAACCGTAATAACATAATACGAGGATTAGTCATTTATAAAAATATTTATTAACGTCACCTTTTTGTTACTAAGGCTAAATGGGTTATCTACAGGTGGCCACCCTTTTCTAGCCAGGGTGGAACTAAGGATTTTATATAATGAATTCTGCCACTAAATAAATTCCTATTGCCCAGGGGGCCACTCTAGGTGTACCATGCGAGATTAAGGTCAACGCAAAGTCATTTATATACAGCTCTCTTATTTATATGCGGTGGTTTATAATTATAATCTATGAGAATTAAACATATTGAGGTAACACTTCTCTGAATTAAACTTTCTAGAGGCTTACAGAGGAGAAACTGAAAACGAAGGAGACGATTTGGGATTTGTGTTGCCACGTCATGGAGGGTCCGAGGGCGGCTACTTGGGGGGACCCGCTAACAATCGGACTATTGACAGACCATCTCGTGACTTTAAATATTTAACAGCTTTCTCCTAATAACCTCCGTTAGTTTAACCTTATTCAGTTCTTAGGTTATATAAACACCCTAACACAGGACTATGTGCACTTGCAGGTATTAGTTGTAACGTTATGATGTAACCTATTCTCTATATTGATTAGGACTTGATTGATGTAGTGGCCACAGCAGGCTCTGATTAACAGCTACTTCAGAGAATCTGTGTAGAATAGTTGTTCTTCCATAGGTTAAAGAAAGGTCAGTTAAAGAAAGCTGTAAGGTAATGTTCATCACCAAGGCTTAGCCATGTACACGCTTCTTCCTCCATTCCTGATTGGGTGTTATTATATCTTGTAAAGGCACTAAAGAAAGTCGTCATTCACAAGTCTAGAGATAAATCAGCAAAAGTTAATTATTGAAGCATTTCTCTGTTTATCAAATTACTTCATATGCCACTTAATTAATCTAATTCATATAAGACATTAAATCCTCTGATCAAATTGGTTTTCTGTACACTCAGCTGTAACAAATCAGTTGGAGTTGCCCACCGCTATTGCGACCCAACAGAGTAGGAACCATGTTTATGTAAGTTTCCAAATAATTCTTTTCATGGCCTTACCCATAAGGCACAATCAGTCTTTTTGCGTCGATGGTAAACTTTTAAAATTGTTTCATTAGTAGAATTCAATATTATGTATCTTGATGATGTGAATGGGTTTGTCAGACCTTGGTGTTCTTTACAATTCAAATTTCGTACAGGTCAGATCTGCTCGTCAAGTAGGATTCCTGGTTTTCTATCGTCAGCGAATATGGGACCTTATGCGCACTTAGTAGACACTGATTTTGAATGCGTTTACATTGTGTGGAATTCATATCTCGTATGTGATATTTCTTCTTTGGAACACATCAAAATCGGTTCTGCCGATATATTTGTTTAAAGGAGTGATGAAAGGAAAATTACTTATGGACACGGATGTTGACTTTAGAAGCGTAAATAATATGTTTATACCCTTAAATAGATTGTTAAATTTCTGCATAAATTCCTTTTATATTTTCTATGACATACTCGTAACTATCCATTTATCAAACCAAACATTCCAGGACTAATTTTTTACTCTGGGTTCTTTAGCCCATGAAAGTTTTGGCTCTTTAGACACACAATGAGAAGGTTATTTAGGGATTGGAATATGTATTACAACAATAAGACCATAAGCACATTTTATATAATATTGAAATGATTTTTTTTTTAATCTATAAATAGCGGCATGAAATGATTTAAAATTATTGTTTAATGTACAAATTCATAATTATTATTATTAGGTAACAGGCTATTTGGTATTTTACAAACACTATCAGGTTTTTCAGTGTTAGAGATTAAGTAGTATGAAATTCAAAAGCATTACTTCAGCCTAGTTACTGGTCCCACCTCATGCTCCACTGCTACCACAACAGCACCACTGATCGAATTAATTCAATTGTACCAAATTATTTAGGAAATCATATAAATCCCTTACGATTTATTATGGTTAATGGTAAGATAATAACACTTATCTTATAATATTATTTATACCAACCATCTGTTATTGGTTTCACAGCTAGTTTTATATGAAGAGATATATTCATATTTTAAAAAGTAAATAAAAAAGAATAATTTCTTTGAATAGAAATTAATTTGTGCTCTTTCTTGTAATAATGCTGTTAGTTTGATTGTCATCGGGGGCCTTGCGGTTGCAATGAATTTAAAATGGACGCAGCTTTTTCTTTTTGCTTGATCTACCTATCCGATTCAATGGAGGTTTAATTTTGTTGGTCATTTGTTAATGACCACTGTCAGCCAAGGTTGCTAGAATGCAAATATATGTGTTTAAGGGTTTGCAAACGACACATGCCATTGTGCTGCTCTATGTGCCTTTCAATTAATTCCATTCTCATTGTGGCGGAAGAAGTGCTGCTGATTCAGCTGGCTGCTTCCTTTGCTGATATGTAACGGCCATCTGATTATACGGTGCAATAAGCAACAATCTACGCAAGAACAGTGTAGGAAAATAATTTTCGCCTCAAATCATACATTACATCATTGCATTAACCTGAGGTTCTATATCCCAAACCTTTTTTAGCAGATTTCCCTTAAGGGAAATCAGCTATTGAGGTTGTACTCATGACGCGATTTTCGAAACATTTCTTCAAATGTCCATCGATGTACATATATATACATATTTGTCTATTACCGCTCTAGCGGTCGCAATTTTTGTATGATCGTTACCAAACTCGATATTTAGTCGTTTTATGTAAAAAGAAAGATCAAGTTCGTTAATGGCTGAAATCGGACCAGTGGGTGGGGGAGTTTAGAGGGGAGGATTTTCTAAAATTCGAAATATTTCCGTTACTATACATCGGATCGAAAAATTGTATAGAATTAATCTTATTGCAAATTAAATTTACTATAAATATTGTTATATACATTTATTCTCTATCTTGAATATTAACCGAGATATTCGCATTTTTATGAAATCGGGGCGGATAACGGATGAGAGTAAAACTTCACGTGGGAAATCTGCTTAGTTTACGCAGCTCCTGCGTGACGGACTTTTTTTTTCTGAATGTATATTTTCTCAGTCATGTTCTCTAAAGATCTGCTTGTTGGTTTTAGTAACGTTCTGTAATAGTTGTTGAGTAGGAAGCTATATATGTATTAGCTTATGATATAAAGGTTATATATACTTATGTAAATTGTGCGTGTGTGTTTGTGTATGAATACTAAGAAACTGTAATGTAGGCTGAAAACCTCTCTATTAACTGAAATCATAAAACAAATTTACACTTGTCAGAATTTGATTTATTGAGAACTGTATTCTACTATTTTTTTGCAGTAAGTAAATACAAATATAGCATAAACTTCTACTATGTTTGATGTTCTCAATTCTATTTTATTATCTGTATTTAGCAGCGTCGTTACATTATGAAATAAATTTTTACTAAATACAGCGTCCGATTTCGTAAACATAACCTGTACTCATGCGCCATCGTAACGCCCGACTCTTCTAAATAATAATGATTGCCCAATAATTCAACTAAAAAGAATAATATAATTTATCTTACATATTATTGTTAAGCCGGTTGGAATATATAAGAATTCATTTCATCAATAGCGGCTTAACAATGTCAAATTAATGCGCTTTCGGCCATTGCTAAATTGTGATGAATATACTTCCACCATTAATATAAATATTTACCATTTAGTACAAACAAATATAAAAAAAAGTATCTTCATAGCTTACAGACATAACTTATAGTTTGTAAGATAGTGGGCGGAATTATATGGTCTGCCTTTGCATGACTTATGCAAAATGACTGCTCATATGTACATCCATGCATTTCCATCTGCGATATCATCTTGGCATCATTCATATAGTCGTAATAATAATGTTCGTTAGGACGTAATGCAATGTGCGAACAATCAACCATATGTGGTCCTTTTTCTAGAACCGCAGTGTAATTGTTACATGAACGCTGGAGAAGTATGTCAGGGCAGCTAGGACGTACCGCTTCACGCGTCCTACCTGTGTATGGTGATTTTTAACTTTTAATAACTGTCATCTTGAGCCGTCATGTTGGTGCTCCTGTTATAAGCACTTCTTCTGCCCCCAGCTTCGGCTTATTAGGTGACTATGCACCGTGAATTTAGTTGTCCAGCGAGCCAATTATATTGGTGCTGAGTCACCTCTTGTCGATAGCGTAACCAAACAGCCATATCGGGATGAAATTATAAGACGTCTGTTTTGTTAGCAAATTCACACTTTCGCTTTGTTTCCTTAAGGCTTAGGTTCTTTTTTCTTTATCATACTTTCATTCTCTGCTATTGATTGAGAATTTCTGTAAACAAAAAAATAGCTGGATTCTGAGCATGTTTCTTTGCCGTCTATACATTACTGATTTCTTCTTTTTATCTAAGACAGCACCCCAAACAGTCCGCAATAAAATCCTTGTTTGATTCTAATGGCGTTTCCAACGTAAATATGGGTATATTATTATTTATTAACGTCCACTTTTTGTAACTTAGGCTAATCGGGACGGGTTATCTACAGGTTACCACCCTTTTCTAGCCAGGGTGGGATTATAGGACGTTATTTAATGAATGAATTTCGTCACTAAATAATTTCCTTTGCCCAGGCAAGAATCGAACTCGCTACTCTAGGTTTACCATGTGAGATAAAGGCCAACGCTTTAACTCGCATGGCTAACCTGAGCCCCCTGAAATATGGGTATAGAATCTATTGCTGTAACATGTGATTATTTACTCACTAACGCAAAACTGTTAGCAGTGAAAAAAAAAACTCCGCATTAAAAGAAAAAAAAATCTCTCCGTGATTCACGTAATAGTTTAAATGTTACCCTGGCTAGAAAAGGGTGGTCACCTGTAGATAGCCCGTCCCAATTAGCCTTAGTTGCAAAAAGTGGACGTTAATAAATAATTTAATTTAATGCTATTTTCAAATGTAGCAACTATACTACAGAAAGATGTTGAAGAGGTTCGTGAAATACGCTGAGGATTTTTGAGAAGTGAGATAAAATATAAAGTTTTTATTTCACATAACAATACATCCCTTGGTTTATGTTATGTAACATTTTTTTTTACTTGGGATAAAAAAAAAATGGCTTTCTGATATATCTGAATGATGGTGAACTGTTGAATGAAATATTGGCTGAATATGGAATATCACTTTATTTCTTAGTCGGAAATCAACACATTATTAATGCAAGTCTATAGAAATAATATTTTTACACAAATTATAATACTTTGTTGTTTCATAAGAGATATTTTAAAGGCACTGCCGTCTGCATTCCCTTATGAAATATACTCAATTTACGAGTTTTTTTTTCTCGTGCTGTTATTGAAATTTATTAGTACTGTGGTGATATACAATTTTAAGTTTGTTTTATTTAATATTTATACACACATTATTGTTTTATGACTGTACTATTTACATATATATGTAAATTATTTTATAAGTAGTCCATTAAAGTTTAATAATTTATTTTTTATTTTGTTATAGGTCAAAGTGATATTAAGCATTAGGGGAATCCCACAACCTTCCATTCCTGGGAACTACCTGGTATAACTTTTTATTTTATTTATTTCTTAATTTAATTAATACATTTCGTATATAATCATTAATTCTTATTGCATAACAAGAAGACTTAAAAAGTGGGAATTTCAGTAATATGTACTTATGTTTTACGTAGTAATATGTTCGTTTTTAATAGAAGTAATTTTGAATCTCTACTTTATAATTACCCTCAAATGAGATGAATGTAGTTTTTAATTAACTCTACAATAGAATATAAATTACCAAGTAGTAGTTCATCTAGATTTTAAAATGTCCAGTGGTTTCTACTTTTAATGATAAGTTCTAATTGTAATTATAAGACAATTCCCACAGTTTCATCTTTTCACTAACTCTCCTTAGTTAAAATGTTTGGCGCAAAATTCCAATGAACCGACCATATCTGCCTTACAGGGCTTTTAGGAGGGCTATAGAGGTCGTACTCATGACGCGATTTTCGAAAAATTTGTTCAAATGTCCATCGATCCTACCCAGGAGATGACGAAAATGAGGTCCGTTCAAAATTATATATATATATATATATATATATATATATATATATATATATATATATGTCTGTTAACGCTCTAGCGGTCGCAATTTTAGTTTGATCGTTAAGAAACTCGATATTTAACCGTTTTATGTAAAAAGACAGATCAAGTTCGTTAATGGCTGAAATCGGACTAGTGGGGGGGGTTTAGAGGGGGGATTTTGGAAAATTCGAAATATCTCCATTATTATGCATCGGATCGAAACATTGCATAGAACCAATCTTATTGCAAATTAAAGTTACTATAAATAGTTATATACATTTATTCTCTATCTTGAATATTAACCGAGATATTTGCATTTTTATGAAGTCTGTGGTCGGGTATAGTTCGGATTAGGTCGGCCATTTTCGTCATTGCTCGGCTCAGCTGGAAGCTTCTTCTAACCTTACCTGCCGCTTCTAACCTTACCTTACCTTCGTTACTTTGTGAGATTTATGCAAATACGTTCTGTTCATCCGCCCCCCCCCCCTTCTTTACTACTAAAATTTGAGATATTAAAATATAAATTATTCTTACAATTCAGAAGCCGTTTCAGTTAGGAATTTATTTTAATTAACTGCAAGATTTCTCATTTCCGTTTGTATTTAATCAGGGTCTGGTGTTGTGTTACCAGTATGCAGATTTCTCTATTGTAAAACTTCACATGGGAAATCTGCTAAGTTTACGCAGCCCCTGCGTGACGGACTTTTTAAATAAATGTACATAACTTCTGTGTCACTATTGCCATTAACGTCACTTTTACAGAATTCGCTACTGCTTTATTAGTATCTCTATAATGGTCTCTGAGTGGAACGATAAATGTCTCTAAACTCTGTAATTACACTATTAAGGGAAGAACAGAGAATTTTTAACATTCCAGTTACCATCCTTTCAGAGTACACTCACATCAGTGACCTACGTCCGTCATACTATAATTAAAATTAAATATATTTTTTTTGTAATTCAAATAAAGGGTTAGAACCGCTAGTATAAATGATACTGTTATCATACTTGTCGGTGGAGACTGTCGTCACTGGCTGATGGTCGAGTACAGTTGGCAAGCGCTTTCGATGAGATGGCACCATATTCAAGCCCGTCAAAATTTGTACAATTTACCTGGACAATAGTTAAAAACCCCTTGGTTGACAGATCTAAGAGGTAAGTAAACAGATCTATACGTACACAACCTAATAAAAACGGTGACCAGACGCATAAAACTTTCTGACTAACGGACATCTAACTCAGTACAACTTAAATAAAACCATCACATTATCACATTTAGAGTCCCTTTAAGTTTGTTTTTTAAGTAGTGAGGTATAAACTTTTAAAATCAGTGTTAATCCTTTTGTGGTCCAGTATGTTATTGCATCGAACTGCCTTAAGGAACTAGAATCTATTTACAAAGATATTCGTATTGTGACACTACCATATGAATAAAGTGCTGAGAAAAACTTGAAATGCCTAAGGAGCACGAAATAAATGTATGAAATATTTATTAGTTTGGCCTTAAATAGTTAACGGTTATGCTAAAGACACGCAAAGGTTACTAAACATAATTTCAATTTGTATACTATTAAATATATAAATAACAAGAGTACAAGGATAGTTATCCTAACTCTCTAATGGCTGTGTAAATTATGTGTACTTCATCCTGTCTGGTTGTGGAGATATTCAGCCCAGACTAAAATAATTGTAATTTAAAAAGAAAATAATTAAAATTCCATTTTACACATTTAAAAACCCTACTGCTGGTTTTGGCAGCCGAATTCTTCTGTTTCCTGTCCCCCATCCGTTTTGTGATTTCATTCATTGGTTGGAGTATTACTTGCTCTATAAGGATATGGTAATATGTCCACATTGATAAATCTATTTTCAAGATAAAAATATTTAACTACGATCATGATTTTATTTATCATGATTATTTAATATTTGTGGTTAATGAATCCAACTGCAAACAATAAAACTTCGAGGTTTTATGCTTCAGTTATTACAATTGCTCCGACAATCAGACACTCCGCTTTGAGTTCTTAGGCGTTTTTTAATATATTTCTTATACATAATATTGTCCTTTCCAAAATTCAAAGTTTCCAAATTGTCATCAGATATCCTCAGCCGGAAAGAGTAGCTTAAAAAATAAGACCCGTTTAAAATTAATTTTTATTTATATGTTAATATTAACGAGAGTTACTTGCGTTTATAATTATACCCCCTTTTCTTGTTCCTTACATTTTCACAACTCGCTAGTATCTCACGAAATGCTCGGATGTCCAGCTTTAATAAACCACTGTTACCTAGGGCTTTTATTATATAAATGCTTTTACATATTGATCTATAGGTGAATCAAGCATGAGACACCTGCTTAGTTTGTGCAGTATTTGTGTGATTGGCTTCTTCGCTATTCCTAAATTTTTCTCAGGGGAGAATTCCACCAAAGAGGTAGATTCCCTGAGTAATCAATTGTTGCTGTTTGCTCTCCTCCGTCCCCCCTGGGGTCTGAAGTGTTGGAGGGACGTGGCACTGCCATAGCAGCGAGGGTTTCACGACTGACTCATACTTCCTGCATTGATTATCAACCTGCCCGTTCTATTCCACTTGTCCAACTAGATTATCGTAAACACACTATTCTTTACACTCTCTGAGTTTACATACGATTCTCGGAACCTGTCCACTCTACGTAGGATTATAATTTCGTCGCCTTGAACGAGCGCCGATTACGCATATTTCCCTCTTACTGGAAGGATGCAGAGATGACGCCATTCCATAGGCTATGTTCAAGCACCTTAGTGGAAACCCTGTGTATACAATTCTTGAAATCAAAGCATGACATGAGAAAACTGAACAGTGGTGGCTCGTAGCGAAAATTAGTGGGGGTGCTGCTCCAGAAAATTTGTAGACTTAGCACGCGGGGGTCGGCACTGCGGGAACGACAGTGCTCTCTCCTTTGCAGCCTCGCGTGAAGCTTCCTCTGTGCGCATGGGCACAACAGTCAAACACCTCGCCGCTGGAACTTTGAAATGCACAGTTCCATACAAATATTTGTGTATCTTTTTTCATAAACTGGGGGGTAGTTACTGCATTATGCTTAAGAATTATATATTATACAAGTATAAAGAAAGAATTAAAGAAAAAAAATCCGTCACGCAGGGGCTGCGTAAGCTAAGCAGATTTCCCTAATAACAACTGTAGTAGTAAGAAACCTCTAAACCTAAAACATTATTTAGGGCGTAATAACCCAGTAGTTTCTAGCCCCAAAAAAACAGTTAACCTAACCTCTAAACCTATTCACGAGGGACGAATAGTTAAGGAAACGCCCGCCAGAGCTCTCGGCGGAATGTCCGAACATAGCTTACTGGTGACCACACGCAGAATACAAATGCAAATATATCGGTTAATATTCAAGATACAGAATAAATGTATAGAACAATATTTATAGTAAATTTAATTTGCAATAAGATTTATTCTATACAATTTTTCGATCCGACGCATAATAACGGAGATATTTTGAATTTTCGAAAATCCCCCCTCTAAACCCCCCCCTCCCACTGGTCTGATTTCAGCCATTAACGAACTTGATCTTCCTTTTTACATAAAACGATTAAATTCCGAGTTTGGTAACGATCAAACAAAAATTGTGACCGCTAGAGCGTTAACAGACAAATATATATATATATATATATATATATATATATATATATATATATATAATTTTGTACGGACCTCATTTTCGTCATCTCCTGGGTAGGATCGATGGACATTTGAAGAAATTTTTCGAAACTCGCATCATGAGTACGACCTCAATAGCTGATTTCCCTTAAGGGAAATCTGCTAAAAAGGCTGATTATATTAAATTTTATAGATAATATGAAGTGGAAATTGGGGGTGCTGCAGTTCCACAGTGCCTATACGCGAGCCGCCACTGAAACTGAAGTTTGTTAATGTGTGAGAGGGACTAAAATCATAAGCCAGTAATCTCCCTTATTTTTAGTCACATCAAAAAATGTTATATTTCTAATTTCTTGAAAAAATTGAGCTATAAGAGTTTTCCAAGTCAAATGCTATTGTAGTTAATTGCATTTGTTGCTTTCCTAATTAGCCTTCAGTAAACCAAACTCCTAAAATTTCATACTTAGAACTGCTAAATAAAATCTTGATGTGCAATTCAACTTTTCATTAAAATCGACAAAGGAGAGGGAGGAAGGGTGTAGAGGAGAGCGAAAATAAATAATAGTAAATTTTCTCGTACATATTAGATACCGATTGTATAAGACTTTAAAAATAGTATCTACTACAAATAAAACATTTGCAAACTTAAAAAAAGCTATATTCTTGAATAGTGGACTCTCGTTGTTATGTTATTGTTAGATAAGCACTCATAACTGGGGACCCTAATTGGGGTGAATATTGATATTTTAAGAAAAGTGCTGATCCATGACAAGATGTTTCTTTGCCGAGCGTACATGCTTTTACCGTTAGATATCTTCCCATCAACTGTGCTATGTAATCGCAAACATAATATCAATGGGAATCTCTACCTGCCTTTGCAGGCGTGTCGAATATTTCCTTGTACGAGCAACTATTTCCTGTTATAATTTTCCCATGTTAATCGTTATTTAGATAAGGAATTTCTCTAAGCGATATATTACAGACAATTATTTAGTCTTTTGAATCTCGTTTTCCGTTTCTTATTAACTGGGCTTTCTTAATCTGAAATCAGCTATTGAGGTCGTAATCATGACGCGATTTTCGTAAAATTTCCTTAAATGTCCATCAATCCTACCTAGTTGATGAGGAAAATGATGTCCGTTCAAATAATAAAATTTTTATTTTATTCCTTAGTTTGATGTATAGCTATATTTTATACTATGTTTTAATAATTTTTAAAACATTTTTTCTTTATTTTAACATTTTAATTTAAGGAATTGAAAATAAATGATACCGAGCGACATCGCCTAATAAATAATAAATAAATAAAAAATAATAATGAGCATGAAATTAATATATAAATTTCAACGGCTCTTGTTTTCATCATACAACTTTCGATTGGTCTGTTGTGAAAACAGACATTTTGTTTTCAAAAGACCAAGAAATGTCCAAGTCTATCAAATAAACTCGTAATTAATGACTAGAATAATTTATGGTATGACTCTGACAGTAAACTTACAGAAATAAAATCAAACATGTTCAACTGGGCTTCAAGTAATAGACACTCTAGAAGAGAAGAAATTGTACTTACACACAGGACACACTAGACTAACACACTCATATCTAATGAGCAGGGAAGATGAACCTATATGGTATCGCTACTGCAACAGCACGCTGACTAAAACACATACTGACTGCACACAAGTGAAAACGTACGCATGGCCCACAAATTTATGTGAGCTACTGGCCGGCAGTAGCCAATTTATAGAAGATGTTTTTAAGTATTTGAGAAATGTTGGGTTATTTGATGAAATATAAAAACTATTATTTACGATTATGAAAGTTGTATTTAAGTTTTGGCTCCTCCCAGTTTAACAGTTACTAATTATTAAACAATAATTTAATAAATTTATTTTAGTTTATCTTTTAATATTTTTTTTATTATTTATTTATTTTTGTTGTTTTATTTTTTATTTTTACTTTTTTTCCCCTCATGTCGTCAATAAAATAACAATTTATATTTAGTTTTTTCCATTCTCTTTATTTAGTACATTTGCAAAATTTAGCTGTGTAAAAATTTTAATATTTATTTAATTTTGTAAAACTATACTCAAACATCTTAAAAGATAAATCGTCATTGTAGCGGTATCTTAAATAAATATCATGGCTTTGAATTAGCTATTGGTTCAGAATGCTTAGTGGACACAGGCGTATTACATAGACGCCCAATCTAGAAGCTGGCTAGCTCTAGTACAACATTCGACACTAGCCCCCCACCGTTCTTCACGAAAACTGTTTACAAATTAAATGAAATGCCCGGCGCGTACGTAATCAAAAAAGAAGTATATCGTTTTTCGTCCCTTTTCGAAATGGAATTTGCAGCAGGCACTTTAATGGTAGAAACATTCCTCGCCCCTTAGAAGTTTTAATCTCGTTAGACGATAGGAATGTTTTCCTGATAACTTGCAACGTTTTTGAAGTCAACCCATTCCATTTCTGAAAACCTATGATGATCTCTGTGAAATGTTTATTCTACCAATTACCTGTTGCCTATTGTTGAGGAAGTGGTTGTTTGTCCTTCTTAGTCCAATCTAAGAAAAGAATTATTTGTATTCACCCTTGGATGAACCCGTTATAGAGTATAATTCTGACTCATAGTTTTAACCGCCATACTGTATCACCACCTGTTCCTGGCCAAGCCTTGTCTAGCTGGCCCAGCGACTGCTTTCTAAATAACAGGCCTCTTCATAGGAATCCTTGCACGACGCAGCTGGTTCTCCTTGGCGCACTTTCCTCAGGCTATCAATTATTCCTACAATTGACCGTTGTGCGCATACAATCACTTAATGTACCTGCAAATGCTAGATGAAAGTTGTTTAATAATCTACTCCTGCGTACTGACCAGTTATTTCAAAACAGGTGATGGAAGTAATCGTAATAAATTGAGTTATTATAAGGAGTTCATAACCTAGTTGGTCAGGAGAAGTTATTAGCAGATTTACCTTAAGGGAAATCAGTTACTGAGGTCGTTCTCATGACGCGATAAAAAGTATATTCGCTGAAGAGGTTTTCCTTAAAATCTAAAACATTTGTCTTTTCCGGCATATCTCCAGCGGTGTCTATGTTGTGGTGGCCCACGATATTTCGCCGGTCTTCCAACCGGCTTCTTCTGGTGGTCATGCTTTAGGTATGCTAGTAGCAATAGTTCCAAGAAGGTTGGAAGACCGGCGAAATATCGTGGGACACCACAACTTAGACACCGCTGGAGATATGCCGGAAAAGACAAATGAAATAGATTCCCAGCGACGGAGCTTAAAACAACATAACAACGTAAAATCTAAAAGTTTTAAGTTGGTTCAGAGGATGGTTTTTGAGGTTTCAAAATTCAGGTTTTTTTAAATTAATTTTATTTTTTTTATTTTCAGATTCTGTTAATGCTATTTGTAAAACCGAAATTGCAAATAAAAATAAACGATTATTAAAGAGAATTCAAATGCCCTTCAAAATTTCATAGCCAGAAAATATTCAATAGCATTAATTTATCTGTTGCAGCTGTATTTATGTAATAAAGCATGGGTACATTGAAAAATAGCAAAAATCGATTTTTTCCAATACTATTGAGATTAGAAATTTACATCATAGGGACAATTTTTTTCCTTCCCTAACACCCTGCATATACAGTTTTGAAAAAAAAATCTCATTTTCCTCATCTCCTGGGAGGATCGATGGACATTTAAGGAAAGTTTTTGAAAATCGTGTCATGAGTACAACCTCAATAGCTGATTTCCATTAAAGGAAATCTGCTACAACCCGTGTCGAGTGGAAGTGTTATTGCCAATGCGGGTACAAATGTACATATCTAAATATAATTCACATTATTAAAACCTAATATATAGTTAAGAAAACTTTTTTTTTAATCTTCGTTACTCGTTACGTTGTTATGAAAATTCCCTTGTTATGCAGATCCTGCGTGACAAGCTATTTTTTTTTATTTCTTGCGTGGATTTTTATAACTAAGATAATTATCTTATTTAAGAAGTGCTCTATATTTATGTGTCATTACAGTAGAAATATTTTGCAAGTGTCTTACATCATTCAAATAAGAAGGCACTATTAACACCCTCTAAATTAGAGCAGTGGTCTAATATCTTCCGACATTTAAATAATCCTAGATATGTATGCATCTCTTCCCGGTAGACCATCCCAATCGACATTTAGTACGACTCTGTGAATTTTAATAATATTTTTCTAGCTGGATTCTTTATATTTTACTTAAAATTCAGACAAAAGTGTTCTTTTCGCGGCATTTCCATCTAGCGAAATTCCCCATTAAAACAATTATGCAGGTGGACTTTAGTTACTATATTAAAAACAATTTTGTGGTTTATGAAAATTCTATGTTTTTTTTTTTTAATCATTTTGAAGTATTGAGTTTTTACTTATTCATAGATATTAACTTTCATGCGAATAGAAAATTGGTAGTTTCTCCACCCCATTAAGGAATACAATATATCAAACTTGTTGCAACCTAAACAAACCTACATTTTGCATAAAGCATGTTTAGTCAATGGATTGAAAAGATAATTTTATAACTTTTGAGTTCGCTTACAGCATCTATTTTTAATGTGTCTATACTTTATTATTCCTTCAAGAAGTTAAAATATCGATTTTAGATTATTTTTATTTATTTATTAACGTCCACTTTTTGCAACTTAGGCTAATCGGGACGGGGTATCTACAGGTTACCACCCTTTTCTAGCCAGGGTGGGATTTTAGGACGTTATTTAATGAATTTCGTCACTAAATAATTTCCTTTGCCCAGGCGAGAATCGAACTCGCCACTCTAGGTTTACCATGTGAGATAAAGGCCAATGCTTTAACTCACATGGCTAACCTGAGCCCCCGATTTTAGATTATATATAATATCAATCTATTAAAAATGATAAACTGTATTATTTGTTTGCGTTCTTAGTTTTTTCTGTTCTAATTGTATTGTGTAATTTTTTCTTGTTACTGTTTTTATTTTTGTAATTTGTTTATATATATTGTTTTTTTTTATGAGCAATAAATTCTCGCAGCGAACGCTCCAAAATAAATAAATAAAATGCATTATTATTCTTTTTACCTAATTATTAAAGTATATAAATGTCATAAAATATAGATATTGATACAAGGTCCCGAATTCTTTATGAGGTGTACCTGTCTTCTTTAAAATAACTTTGGATTTTTATTATAACCTTCTTTTAAATTGAATTATTAAAATGCCAGTTTATTTATGCTGTCCCGTCTCCATTATATAGTTTGCCTGCTACTCCAGGCATTTAGGTTCATTGTGTATGCATTGTTTCTCATTCCTTTCTATCCACCCTTGCAATACCCAGGCAGTGTGACTAATTATTAAAGGTTTACCACAATCTCTGAGTCGGATGTTGAAATACACCCGGTACACACGCCCAGCGGTATATGATAATGTCTTATCACATTAGGTATAATTTTGCTTTTGTACGTTGCTTGGATTCGCTGCAGCTGTAGCGTTACTAACACCTCCGGGCGGGATGAGAGTCGTAGATAGACCTTACGGTATTCTTGAGATTACCTTTATAAACACAAAGCTTGGTCCTCTCTATGGCGGCTCGTTTAGATGGCAAACGGTTATTTTGTAAAAAGAACAGTTACACCTCAAAAATAAAATATAATAAAAAAAGCATGACTTGTCATCATCATGGTCCAGACTTCAAGGATCATTGTTGTAAATCACAGAATAACTTGACATATGATATTTCCTCTAGTATGTTTTTTATTGAAGATGCGTTTTCCTGGCTCTGTCTGAAAAGACGCTTCTAAAGACTTCTGCCTAATAAACGGTTTTGTGAAATAAGCAAGCTGGATTACTAGAAGCATCACTGCATTCCAACAGCATCAATGACTACTGACTGGCGTGGTGACTAGTATTTGTTTTAGCAGATTTTTTAACTTAAATTACTTATGAGGTTGAATTAATGGTGGATTTATAAAAAAATGTCTTTGAATGCCCATCGACGTATGTATAATTTTTGTTCGTGTTTGACTGTGAATTATTGAGAACGGCTTTAAAAGTAAATAAAGGCTAATCAAAGAACTCACAACTTACCATTTTATCATCACTTTTATATTGTTTCAAACTTATATAATGCTGTTTTAATTTATATTGTATTTTTTACTTCTTTGTATGAAGTGAAGAAAGTATTGTAATCAGGAAAATTATAGGTTTTCATAATTCAACAGAATTACCAGTTTTGTCCTGTCCTGAACCCATTTTGACGTCGTGTATGTATGTATCACACATAATTTAAAAACGACTAGCCATAATATGTTGTAATTTCATGTTAATTTTTGTACCGTCTAGTAGTGCACCTCCTCTTTTGGCTGTGATCGAAGGAGAGTGAGGTTTAGGGAGGAGAGGAGGTCAGAAAAAAAAATTCTCCGTGCCTATTATAATTACAAAAATCTGATTTGTAAATCATAAATAAAAATTGATAAATTATGGTCTATTAAATCTGTTGTCCGATTTTTTGAGAGGAGATATCACTTGAAGTGCACACAAAAAATTTGTTTATTTAATATAATAGAAGTACAAGAAAATCATGTGGCGTCCATGTCAGATTTTTAAAATTACTATTAACTCTTATATTCATCTTTGGGAGGTTAAAGCCAAACGCGGGCAATAAGGCGCACATTATTTACTGTCAATGTTTACAAAATTGTATTTATTTAGCATGTGAATATGGTTCAATTCTTCAATTCAGTTCATTTAGAGTTAGTTATAACTGAAAGTTTATAGTAATAAATTTGGATTTCCTGGTCCAGAATTTTTCTGTGGCCTTTGTCTAAAAGCCCTTTGCACCATTATAGTATATTTCGACTGGGTCGACAACCGGAAGACATCATTTCGATTTGTGCTACCGAACAGTCTTTTGTTAATGGAAAATGGTTGTAAATATTATTTAAAATTTTCATTTTTTCTATTAAAAAAGTGAAAAAGATGATGCCGAATCTAAATTTAAAACGTTTGTTGTATTTTAATTAAACCTTGACTCCTGGTTTGACTTTTCATGCAGCTTATGTTGCTCCTTGGAAAATATGACACTTAAATATGAATTTTTATCAAGATACTGACAAGCAAATAATTTTTATGTGGACAGACTGAATTGATATCCATTATGGCGATAAACGGTGATATTTGTCTGGGCTTTGGAAAACGATTCAAGTGTATATTCTAAGACGAATGAGGGGCAGGACTTTTATGGATGAACATAATATGCTTTGGGGTAATATTCATAAGTTATCCATGAACAAGACTTTGGGTCTTCAACTGCCGTGTCTTCTTTAATTGTTCCCTGTTCTTTGTCCATTGATGCAAGTGCTATCTTCAGTAGAGTTTTAGAATGCTTTAACCTGTTTTCTTTAGCACGATGTCGGTATTTTGTGACCCGAGCGCGTCGTATTCCTTTTCAGCTCTGGCTTGTCTATAACCTTCGCGTGACTAACTTAAAAGTTCCTTTACTTCAGAATTCATTCCCAGAGCACATTAAATCTTTCTGCTAAACGATTTTTTTTCTCACAGGTCTGAAGTCGGTGTTGTAAGATCTTTAAAATTGCAGCAAATACACAGAACTTAGTATTGTCATGTTCATTTAGAACTGTCTTTAAATATGCACAGGAATGAAGGGCTAGCGGATAATGTACTAGATTAGAGGTGCCTGTTCAGAACTGGGTATTGCCCCCCCCCTATATTTGATTTGTTAGTGTGGTTGCAGGGAATCGTGGTTGGGCTTTTGCTCATTTTCCCGGCACTCACTCGGCTTCATGATTCTGCTTGAATTAAGAAGTGCAGATCTCTGGTCTGTAATGCACCCGCTATGTGGGGGTCGAATATTTTCTTTTTCTTGAAATTCGGTATAATTTTCTTGGTTTCAAGCATATTTTATCTATCACGAAATCTGCCTTATCTACATCTTGGTCAAATAAGATGATAGGTTTCAAAACTAGTGGAGATTTGAGAGGCTGAATTTATTGTAGTATTTTAGTGTTTCTCACCACCTAGACCATCCCAATAAGGAGATAATTTACAGAGTTTACCGCAGGTTAACCTAATTTGAAGCTACTTATAGGTATATATTTTTAAATCATCCTCATAGTAATTTAAATACAGGAATCAATGTTCATTTTGTACAGTTACAATTTTAGGAAACGAAAAATGTTTTAATAAATTTTTGTTAGTCACAAGATAGAACTATGGATTTGGTGGTATCAATGGGTTTATTTAATTTGATTGTGCTCGCTAAACAACAATATCAGACATCCGTAATCCTACTTAAAATAGGCTGCTCTGTTATTTATTACTCTGTTATCCGCGTATATGGGTTAATTTAAATTAGTTGTTTAATCAAGCAGAAGGAATCTGTATTTTATTGACTCTTCTTCTTTTCGCTTGTCAGTAAATATCAGTCCTTCTTCTGAACAAAGCGGGAGTCCTTTAGGAGAGAACATGAAACAAATTTGTATGTCGTTTTTAATTTCATGGTTTTCAAGAGATTGCAATAAAATTGTTGGACTTTAGGACTTGATAAGGGCTTTGGTGTTATATATCCGTCATATTTACCTATAGAGGATCATGAATGGAAACTCATTATGAATGACCTTTGCGCTAACATTTCCCCAGACTGGAGGGTTTAGTGTTAATGTGACTTGGAATAGCTCAGGCGGAGTAAGAGGTGTTGCCAGTAAGCTAAGCGGACTGATTAATAACTTGACAGTGAGGGATTGTGATTGAGGATGGAAGCGAGGAGTGGAAAGGGAAAGGTCCCTAATGAGTGGATGTACTCCACCATAGAGGTATTCGAACCCGACTCCAACGAGGTCAAGGTCTGGACATGCCATGGGTGAAAGGGAGTGAGTGGAACTACCTTCGCCACAGACCGACAGCTCAGACTATTAATAAAGCTATGGTGAGTGCTCTTAATTTATGGTCTAATATAGAATATGTCGTAATATTTTAGATTCTAGAATTATTGGCTATTTAATCTTCTGAGAGGGTATTACTGGGATTTGAGCTCATACACTTGATCCGGGTTTACTCTAGCACTTGTTGATGTTGTTTGGAGAAAATTTTCGTACTTCCGACATTTGAGTAATGAAGGATAACACTGTTGAAATTAAATAATGTTAAACAATTATGATTACTGTAGTTCCAGATGTTTCCTACATTGGTTGTGTGCAGGTCTCACAAGGTTTGTGTAGTACGCATTTCTGACCTCATTGTTCGCAGGAACTCAAGACATAGATTTTTCTCCATTTGTCTTCTGCGAACTAACGTGCAGGAAAGGCAACTTACTTAAGAAGGTATGAGACCATAACAAAGTCCCTTTTTATGCCAGAAATAATATGAGTTGATTGTAAAGAAGTAAGATGTAGAAGTGGTGATGCATTACTTAACTAAACCAATACTTATCAAGTGCAAGAGTCCCTGAAGCCATTTAAAAAGCCATGTGTTTATGTTATGAGGACAATAGGACTGGAGTAAACTTGTTTGCAATTTGAGTGAAAAGGCGAGTCCAGGAGAAAGGGCCGAGAGAATAATCGAAAGGAATCATTTTTTAGATGGGGGAATCCAATTTGACGGATCAATGATGATACTAAATAAGAGGGGAAGTTATGTGACCGCCAGACACGATTAGCTGACGAATTGAAGACCTTCATACAATAATAATAGGCAACAGTAAGTATATCGATATTGTGGAGTTCCGAAAACCCGTACTTCTTGTACTGTATTGCTTAAGCTTTACCTTGCATAATAAGTGTATTAACTTATTTGGTATTAACTGGTTTTTCTGCACAAATTAACACTAAATGAAGTCTCGCCTCACTGGCATGGACCATTGACAGGAACTCATTGTATTTAGCGCCTGTTCTTATTGTTATTATTAATGATGCATTACTAATGGTTAACTGTTTCCTCCTCCTTTTGACGTCATAAAAGTCATTATAGATAGGGTGAACTAAATACCATTAGCTGGCATTCGTCCTATTGTCTTCGCTTTCCGATTGTAATATTTGGTGGCAGGAGGCAATGTACCGACGGAGACAATTTTTCGAGCCCTTCAACATTTAAACAATTTTAGTGAGTTGGTGAATGAAGAAATTTCCATAATTATTCTTGAAACATTTTAAAATAAAATCTATAGTTTCTGATCTTATTATAGCTTCTTCACTTGAGCTGCGTTTATTTCCAAGCAAATAGTCCCCTCCCTCCTCCTGCTCGGAAACTACCTCAGTCTGAGGAATGTTTTCTGATAGGCAATATCCATCCACTATCCACTATTTTGGCAAGGGTTGACTTAAATAAAAACCTTAAACTTAAATTGTAATCTTAAGCTACAGTTAAAAAAAATAAAAATTAAGAAGATACTATATTATAGTCTATAGTTGTGTCTTCCAAAATCCTATTAGTCAAAAGAAGTACAGCTCAGTAATTAACTCGAGTCGCCATTTCTGTTACCACCTATCAACCTGGATGGATCCTCTTATACTTTTAAGTACTTATTTTTTTTTTTATTTTACGGTTGGTATAACCATAGTAATTATATTAATATACTATTAAAAGGTAGCTTTAAAAAATATATTTTGTGGTTCCAAAATAATAACTTTTGTAAATTAGAAATGTGTTGAAGAATTTATTTTAGTAATTACACCCCTGAAGAGATGCCAGAAAGGGTACGAAACGTGTAGAGCACATTAAAAGATTTAGGGCTGATATATTTAAATTGGTCTTGGTAAAAATAGTTATAGATTAATTTATATAATCTTGATCTATGTGCACTATGGATACACTATATTTCTTCTCGAGCTTTGGCATATAGAAATAAATTCGAAACACTGACTCCTAGAGCAATGTTGGAAAAAAAAAAGTCAATACCTACACTAGATTCAACCCTTTACTAGAGAGCCGTTAGAAGGGAGTGGAGACCACTCAGAGGCAGGGGCGAGTATAAATCGCTGATTTATATAGAACAATGAAGATGTGGCTCTGTAAAAAAGAGTTATATTTTATGGAGGTGTAGAACTTTTTTTCAAACCAACGGATGTAGACATCGACTCCTACCAGCCAGGAGATTCAAGTTACTATGCCTTCTCTTTAACTTCACTTTAGATACTCGATTAAATAATGTCTTTTAATGTTTACGTTTAGGATCTCCAAATCATTCGAAATTTAGTGGTGCAGGCAAAACATCTACTACTGGTACAGAATAGATGTTACTTATATAAATATCTGTAATTAGATTACTCCCCTCCTTGTCTAAATTCTCATTCACAACATGTAAGCGGGGCAAGACTGGAGGGTAAATTAAAATTGTAGTCTGCATACTCATATGTACATGCTATCTAACAACTCTGGCCTTGAATAGAATTTTCTCCACTCATGCCTTTACTGGTGTGAATGAAGTTGTCCTCATGGTGTCTTTATTTCAGGATGGTCTGATGCAGAAGGCAATGGGAAACCATTGCACGTCTTCGTTCCCCTGTTCGGTCCTGTGAAAATAAGGTTTACCTTTTGACGAGACCAATTATCAGGTGTAGCCTGTAAATACTACAACGATTAGATTACATTTTCGAATATTGACGATAATTCAGGAATGTAACTTTTCTGTTTCCTTGTGTTGCCTCGTTATAAGGACAATAATGGCTCCCGATAATGTTGAGTGCATTGTATGTATGTCATTAGAACGCCATGGAATTGTTTGTTGCCGTTGAAGAAGCGGTTGGTCCCATTCAGTCTTGAGCAGATTGGCCACACTGAAAGAAGAAACAGCGCGTGAAGAAGGCTTCAAGAGATCGAATCGTCACTGGACACAGTTTTACTCTGGCTGGCCTACTCTAACGCAATTCGGACTTCCCTTCCGGAAAATATGCAGAAAATTAGGTCCTTTGATCATTGCGTATTTTTTCCGCACTATGATTCACTTTACAATCTACAGTGGATTTTGTAATATCAATTATGAAAAGTTATCCTCGGTCTTTTGAACGAGTTACTTTCAATAAAATAATTTAGAAAATAGTTTACGTGAAGAATGATTTGGTATTATAAAACCATAATTTCACCCCTCATGAATTCAACAGTTTATAATTTTCGTATTTTTTATTATTATTAAATATTAATTGGAGTGTCTACGATTATGGCATCATTGACAAAAATCTGCATTTTATTTTTATTTTATTGGTGAGATTATTTGATTTTTATAGACTATTGTTGTTAATTATATATTTGCTGCCACTGTTTATTATGCTGTTACTTGGAAAAGTGTTGTGATTAATTAGAGTAGGATATTTAAGCTTTATCTCATAAAAAGACAACAAATTTGATAAGACTAGTTTATATAGTTGCAAGGAGGGTTTCGCAAAATTCTCCGCTAGTAAATAGACGTTATCTTGAAATAGAAAGTAAATGTTTAAAAATATGGGATATAAGCACCTTTTTACTACAATAAATTTCATGAATATCTCTCCATGTTTTCATACGTAGTCAGTCAATGTTTTAGACTGTCGAATTAATAATAAATCCCTATACTTTGTTTCATTCCGTCCATACTGATGAAATGAGTATACGATATTTATTCAAACTACGGATAAATAAGGTTTCCTTATTTTCAGATGAGAAATTAAACTTGAATCCGTAGGTCCAATACACAACAATAGAGATATTGCATGCATACCAGAATAAATTACGAAGGATCATTTACTTTGCTCATTTATTTATTTTCGATTTTATCAGTTATCTATCCTTCTTTGTAGTTCATGACTGAATTCGTTTGCTGAACTAGTGCATATGCAGTTGCAACCTTTGTTTCCTAGCATCCACCCTTACATCAATTTCATTGAGTAGGATCAGGTTTGGATTTCCAGTATTGCCATATCCTGGCCAGAATATTTCGGCTTTAAATTGACTAACTTTTATAGTGATATTTTTTTTTTTTTTTATCTGAAATAATCTAAGCTCTACACATTACCCTAAATGTCTGTCATAGCAATGAATCTAGTATTTCCTGAGTTTAAATCCACTCCAGATTAAAAATTTATTCTTATTCATACCGTGATGCATTTTGCTGCTATACATAAACATTGATCCAATGTGCATTAGTAACATGTTAAAGGTATTTCATTCAGAACAAAAAAACAAAATCCCCCAAGAAATATGAAGTGGAAGTCGTCTTAATCTCTACATCCTCTCTAGTTCCGCTCCTCAGGGCCAAACACCTTTGGTTAGGTGAGTCTAGTGGTTCACGTAGATCTCTCTTTCTGCATAACGTGTTGTTAGGATTAGTGTTTGCTATTACATAATTCAAGAATTTAATCAATTGTCTTACAATGCTTCACATTCGCCGAAATAGAATTTCAAGCTAAGTGTATGTTTCAGTATTCGAATTTCACACTCCCTAGTAAATACGTCGAGTGTGCTGGATTAAGGTATTACTGTATCTACAAAATAAAAAAATTCCTATAATAATTTAGAATACTTCATTTTTCAAGGTTTATTCTCCCAACGGTAATGCAGAAGAAAAGGCATTCTATTAGAATACTTAGTTCGGTCGTTAGCCACTAACAGCCAATGACTTTTGCGAGTTTCACAAACAGCTGACCCTGCGGTATAGCAGTCCGTTTGAGGGAAGAAGACAGCGGTCTTATGACAAAGACTCTTCCAGCAGTAGGAGGCAGACAGAAAAACTGTAGCCGTTGTGTCTTGCTGGGGCTGGGTAACCCACTTCCTCGCCACCTACCCGCGCCTTGCTTTCTCCCTTTCTCGATCCTGCCTGCCTCTCTTCCTCCCCCTTACAAAAATCCAGGCCATACTTGCCTCTCTGCCTTATTTTTCTCTGTAAAAGGCTAGGCCTGACCCCCCAGGAAACTGATCTGCCCGCTCACAATTCGAAATCAAATAAGGAAGAAGGATTAGTGCAGCCAAGGTGCGTAGTACTTCGGTTTCTTTCACGACTATCGACATCAAAGGAGCATGCCTTGGGCATTTGGGTAATTAAAACCTTGCTCTCAGTCTCTAAATAAATGAAGAATTTGTTTTTATATAAATTCTCTATCCCAGATTAGAATTTTTTTATTTGGGTTTTCCTTTAGTTTTTACTAGTATATCACAAAAAATTGGCATTACCGTCCTCGATAAACGTTCAAAATAGTAGCTCATGTAATGAATGGTCTCTTACCTCTATTGCAATGATAAGTCTATTTAGTAGTTATGAAATAATTCAATTCATTAATAATTCTCATATTAATGTTAATGGCCAAATAAATTAAAATAATGGCACCATCATAATAATATTATAAATAAATACTTTTACTGCCCAAATATAACATTTATTATATAATGTAGCAATTCCGCTATCTGCTCCCTATTTTGTAAAGTTTGCAGTTATGTAGAAAAGACTATTTATCCTAATTGAAAGGTGCCAATCAACATTCCTTAGTTTCTAGGAATTGCTGCACTTTAATAAAAATGCACTAAATGTAATTATGAGAAGCAATTTTATTTAATGGCCATTTTATTGTAACCTCGATGGGATGAGGCTTTCCGTGTCGATGACTTGAGGGATTTTTCAACATTTTCTAAAAAGAAATGTTTGTTGGGAAGTTTTTTTATATAAGTTCAAGGGCCTTTCTTCGCTCCATTACTGACTGGGATGACTGCTATACCTTAATAAGAGAGACTTTTTTCCCTAATAACTGTAGGGTTTTTCGTCCACGTATTTTTTAAAGTTCAGCATGTAAATGTTACACAGTATTATACGTTATGCATTCATAAGATTATACATTATGCACTCATAAGATTATACATTATTAATCTTATATAAAGTATATTTCTATAACATTCTACTTTTTACTTATGTTTCGGTCATGAGATAAGTAACTTAGGAGTGACTAAAGTCATTTGAAGTTTCTGTACATCTGGAATTTAATGATGAATATAGGAGCGATCGGAAGGCGTTTCCACAATAAAATATATTAGTGATGTCAGCAACAGTATCCTCAATCACGGCTTCGTTATATTTTATATACGAGACTCCAAAATTATATGTAGGTTTTAATTCATATATAAACAGCTGTGATATTCTTCATTGGCGATATTTTTCAATCGTAGTATAAAAATCTAAGAAAATGAAAGGGCAATCCTTTCTCTATCTTTGTATACCCCTATCCTTACTAAACTTATCAACTTTCTCAGGATACAATAGCAATTGGGGCTGATAGGCAAGACGTTTTGAGCCTCCCTATTTGGAAAAGTCTTCTAATAACGATAAATTAGTACAATCTACAAGTGTATAACAAATTCGTCATCTTTCATAAATGTTGGGCCAATTTAAAAAAATAAAATACTATTAGCGTCCGTATCGGAGAGGAAGGACTTCAAAAATAAAGACAATAGGAAAATTGGCATGAATTACAAAATAAAAACTTTAAGAAGTTTTAATTCAGAATGATAATGGTTTGGGCAACTATCGTAGAATTTCATTAGTCGGAAGGCTATCGATGAGAAATATCTGTTAATAGGATTATTGATTATCCTACATCCCTGGGTCTCCACTTTAATTAATTAAACCCGGGCAAAATTTACAACACCAGTGTACATAGAAGTTACATTCTACAGTACATAGAAGTGTAAGAGATAAATAACAACAAAAAAAAACAACAGAAAGGAATTATCATTTTAGACCTAAAAACACGAATATATCGATGACCTTTCGGAAGAGTGAAAGTATGCCACCATGAGCACTCCAGGAATTGGCTTGTGAATGGGATACTCATGAATATCAGCAGATTGTGCTGTCTCTGGTATTTCAGTTAGAAATCCGAGGAAGTGAGTTATGCTAGCTAACTATACACCATCAAAGGACTCACCATAATTTAGCAGGTGATTCTTAACCTCATTTGCATTAAAAATGCTGCAAATGGTCTAGTTGATGACCTTTCTGGATATTGCTTAATTGTGCATTTTTCCTTACTGAAATTGCCATCACCTAGGTTCCTAGGTTTGAAGATTTTTTTGTTAACGCGTAAAGTACTTCCACTTTTGAATTAAATAATTGAAGAATTTCTCTTATTTTTCCTGATTACCAGCTTTTCGTTTTCCCCAAAGGTTTCACTATTTATGCAGCCTTTAGATTTTATTAATTCATTCTAAATAATAGTATATTTCATAGGAACAACTGTTGAACGTATGCAAAATGACTCTTCAATGACGGTTTTCAAAAACAGTCAAATATCTATTGCCTCATGGCAATTTTTCCGAAAATGCTTTCAAATCTCCAGTGACCATCCCTTGTAGATGTCGAACGATAATGAGATCTGTTCAAATTTGTATGCATTTATTAATGCTTTAGGGACCGCGATTTGTATTTCATTGCTTAACATGATAGCCATATAAAAATACGTATTGTGGCGTATCAGCTCGTTAATAACTTCTTCTTAACTAAAATGCGCTCCTTGTTTATTCTATTCCTGATTTGCCTCATGATGCTGAGTGGCCACCAAGCATTGTTAAATGTTGTTACTTTAGTGTGCTATTCTAGAAATTCATTGGACCTAATAAACGTAATAACTAATTTAAAATTGACTAAAAAGTGTCTAATTAGTGCCAGGGAATATCGTTCTTCCCATTCATATATATTCAAATACATGATTGCTATCAATGTTGAGAGACCTTGATTAAAAAATAAATGACCCTTATTGGAGAAGGCATCCATAAATAATAATGGTATCAATGGATGTGAAGTAAATGTCAATTAACTCTCAATCCTTGATGGTTTTTTGAATAGGACATCTATCAATCCGACGTATCTCTAGTAGGTTATGTTTTTCTCAGGTAGTTATCATCTGTAATGGATAACATCCTAGTGCTGGTATTTGTCATGTGTGAGAGTGCGCAAAGAAATTGAAGGATTGTTGTCCGCTATGTCTTTTCTCACACTAACAGTACTTACTTCCGCAAGAAAACTGAAGCAACTGTAACGCCTGATTTGCTCCTTATAAACATTCACTCTTTATTGTAGGTGTACATACTACAGGTTAGCAGTGTACATAGTAATAACATAGTATTTTTTAGTTCAAAATCGGTGATATTCTCTACTCGTAAATATCCCGTATGTGGGCATTAACTGTCAGATAATTCATAGCACAGTTTGTGGTTCGTCACAATTTATTTTTAAAAACGCTTAGAGCTTTCAGGAATTTACATTCCCATCATTTGAGCTACGAACAATAAAGCAAAATAAATAAGGAGTCCGGTCTAAGACTATTTTAAAAACACATTTTTAAAAAATGTACATAATTGGTCATGCACATAAAACCAATGCAATAAAATGTTTCGACAACAACATATCATCTGCAGAGCTCAGCCCAGTAGTATCTCTCTAGGCTTGTCCTACACCCTGACGGTAAATGTTGTGCTTTTGTAATTTAATGTTTAGATAATATGTAAGCAAATTTTAATTTATTCTAATGTAATTATAAATATGTTGTGGAAATATTTTATTGTTGTAACTCTCATAGTTTTTTGACTGTTTTTATGTACATTTTTTGAAACAGTTTTATACCAAACTCTATTAGAAAAAAATAATTATTTATTGTGCTTTATTGTCTATAGCTCTGATGATGGGAATGCAAATTCCTGAAAGCACTTAGCATTTTTAAAAATAAATTTTGAGGAGCCACAAAACTGTGTTCTGAATGTCCCGATTCATCACCCTCATCACCAGCAGATAATGAAAATGGGATTAACTAATGATCTTTAAAGAGAAATTTGTTTGGACGTTACTGAAATAGGAAGATTATATAAAAATGATATATATTATTTATCTATATAAGACGATGAAGTCATCAAAATAGGGTTCAGTATACAGGCCTAAGAGGCTCAAGTGAATTAATGTGTTCGACTAACTACAGTCGTGGGCTCCATTCCTACAAATAAGATTTGTTTAGTGACCAACTCACTAAATAGTCCCATCCTGGTTAGAAAATGGTGGTAACTTTTTGATAATCTTTAAAAAAAAATGTATTCGTGAAAGTAATAAGAATGCCACCACCTAAAGAATCTTCATATACAAACTAACAAGTTGTTTTAGCTAAGTTTTCTATCAACTTTAGTATCGAAGCCTCTTAAAGATAGTCAACTTTAATGTACCTCCATGGGCTACTGATGAGGAGTCAACGAGGAACTTGACTATGAAGAAAGGTATAAACTGGATATTGGTAATCTGAAATTTAACTAGATGTCATATAAATTGAAGATTCCTGTTTTTTTTTATTTGTCTATTTAAACACGTCTCACTTATACCATCCATTTCACCCTCCCTGCCTCAGTATAGGAAGATGTTCACATGAATCCATTTTTACAAGACATTTACAGTACTTCGTTTTTAAAATTTGACTTACATTTCATGCTGCAAACGCACTACAGTTTTTAAAGGACTTAGGGGTCTACACTATATTTCATAGTTCAGCAATCTCTCTCTGAAGTTACCCACCTGCCAGGGCATTCCATCCGTCCTTGCCCCACATCGTGTACCATATATTTCGAGTACCCTAACAGAATCCATTCTCTCAACATGATCCAACCTCCTCTGTCTGCCTTTCATATTTACGTGGATGATATTAGGTTTACCATACAAATACTGTAGCTCGGCATTTCTTCCGATTCTCCTCCTATGCTGCTCTCGCACGCCTTCAAAAGGCATTCATGGGCTTTTCTCTCTCCCATAACAGGAGGGCGTCTCCTACTTTCCTTGTTAAGAGTCCGCATTTCACTGTCATGCATAACAGCAAGGATCTTCTTTTGAGATCTCGGGAGCGTTTTGTGCTTCTTGCACGCCATAGGTGCAGCAGAGGCCATTCTGGAAATAGGATCTGCTTCCCTGATACAGCTGTCACTATCCCTCTCAGGCAATTGAATTGGCAAAGAACATAGACCTTCAGGACATAGTATTTCAGGACTGCATGTCTCCCCAGTATAAAAGTTCTCATAATCTCCTTTTGCGAATTCTCTCGCTGTTCTAGTTAATGAAGCTATATTACTATCTTCGATCAAAAAATCGTACCATGTCGCAATCCAACTCCACACTGATAAAAGAATTCTACACCGCTCTTCTAAAACGCCTCATTTAAGAATCTTTAACGCGGTTGGCACGTAATCTCATGTTGATGAAAGAAGAAAGGCGAAAGGGAAGACGCATACAAACTGTCCTACAAATTTACTCCAAATGGACGTTATATAAATGTCATCGAGCTTTAGACTTATGCAAATGGGACCTGTTCTCTGTCGCGGGATTTTATAGCGGCCTCGTACTCTCGAAACATTCGGGTCATCGAACTTTACCACAGCTTCCGTCATATATAAATATTCAACGCTTTTATTTTCTTTCTTCTTTCGACTTTATTTCAGTATTGATTTATATTTCCGAGCCGTACGATTTATATCGTTTTATTTTGGGAGTGTCTATGATAGTTCGAGTTATGTAAGAAGTGCTTATAGCTATTTTTCTGAGCTAGGTGGTGAGAAAACGATCTAAAGTTCCATCTCAGCCAAAGGTGAATTTTAGTTCGCGATTTCACGACTAGAGCTCGGTTGTTTAGCGGAATTCTAGCGACTAATTCAGTCTGACAGGCCTTTCGGGATGACTTAAAGCTCCGATGGTACTAAATTCCTTCTACAAACGAGATGGCTACTGGCATTGCTTACTGACAGGTGGTCTGGACGCTCTCACTCTGTTATAATGAGGCCCGTCAGTCTACTGGAGAGAACTAATTCCAGAGCCTCCAAGGTTTCGTGAGTTGTGCGATGAGCTCATTGGAACTATGCAAAAGTCTGATCGTGAATCTCTTGGTGACTAAAGATCTCCAAGGTCCATAATTCCATCCGAAAAATAAGAAAATATTTTACTTAATGTAAATTATAAATGTAGTTAGTTTTTATCGAGAGTGACCGCATTGTTTCTGTCTCGAGTTCTGGAGGAGAGAATCTAGTTCAGCGAAAACACATCTCGGTCTGTTCTGCTTCTTATGAATCTTAACATCCCCTATATATATATATATATATATATATATATATATATATATATATATATATATATATATATATGAGAGTTGATTAAAAACGGCCACACTTCAAAAAGTAAACGTTTACTTAAACGGCAGAGCGCTTTTGATGCAGTGCATCATCTTGCGTGGCCGAACGTCCTGGATGTTGAACTGACAGATATATATATATATATATATATATATAGACACACACAATTTTCATTTGTGTCATTGATTCCTAGGTGTAGGTTTAATTTAACTCAATTTATTCCAGAGAGTTAACTCAATTTGTTTGTCCCATATGGCTACGCTAGCCGGGTGGTTTATGCGAATCAGAGGGACACCTAGAATCCTAGTGATCCGTACACCTTTTATGGGGACAACATTTTTTTTTCATCCTCCATTTTATAGTGAAATTGAACTGCTTAGCTTTATTCAACTGAATATTTAATGTGATATTCGGTTTTGGGGCACTGGAATACATATTATATTTACATTCCAGTGTGCTATCGTAATTTGTCCTGAAGACGACGGAGAAAACGTTTCGATACTTTCTCTGACATTTTTTCTATTTCCTGCTATCTTAGCTTTGCCAAAACCTTTACAGAAACGACACAATGTTCAACGAACATCTATACCAATTCAACCCGAAAATTAATGCAATCTCATATTGAAGTGTCATGGATTTATAGACAAATTCCTTTCATTCTCAACAATTCATCAATAATAATTGACAATATAATAATAATAATTTCTCATTTTATTTGAGTTAATGGTAATAAGATTAACAATGAATAATGATTTAAAAATTCCAATTAAAATGGAAAGTTTCTACAAGGAAGTTTTTAAATCACTGTCTATAATAGCAAATGTTTCGAATTAATTTTTTACAGTGAAAGTAAGTTTCATAAATCAACTCTACGAATGATTTATGAGTAGATAAACCCGATTTGCAATACTAAACATAATTTACATCCCAAGAGCTTCATTCAGAAAATTTACTGCTTAATAATATAGCTTGAATGACCAGTTATCTAAAGGTTACCATGAACATTAACCAAAATATAATTAATTAGTTCAATTAAGCTTTTAAAATTTACTATTAGACGCAAATTAATCAGTAGCTTTTAAGTTCATAGAGAGAGTATTTATTTTAGAGAAAGCGTTGAATAGGGCAGTTGGCCGATTTCTCGTGATATCTGAAGCAGAACAAGAACTAAGACCAAACACCAGTCTTAATTTATATCTACATTTGTTAGACCATTATATTGTATTTAATTATTATTCATTTACGTGGGATAAATTTTAAATGGGCAAATGAGAACATATTTAGTGGCGAACTGACTAAAATCTCTATCCTACTCCTTTCCCTATTAGCTGTAGTAGTACAACACGACCGTTAATTAAATAACGTTATTACCTATTTTTTACAGATGAATCAAATGTAATTAAAGGCAGTTAAACGGGTCCAAGTTTGTCTATAAAGTGAGTTGGATTTGATGAATATTGGGATGAAGTCGCTGTCGTCAAGACCATCAGATTCCCCCAGCCTTGAAACGGGAGTTGCTATTTGCCTAGTTCAGATTAGTATCGGTTGTAAACAATAATTGTAAAACATTATAAATAAAGTAAATGATTATAAAAGTAGGTTGGCTTAGCTAAAATGAGCTAATATTTTTGAAAATAATAGAGAATCCGTTTCTTACTCAAAAGAATATTTACAAATAACATTGAGCTAACCTTCACCTTTTTAATTTTTATTTTAAGCTTCTTAATTTTAGTTAATTATTTATTTCCCTAACATCTACTTTATAATATTGTAGCTAATCAGGAAGGGTTACCATTCTAGCCTTCGTGAGGTTTGGGAATTTTTTTTCAAAAGCTTAAACGTATTTTTCATTTTGAACAGTAAAATTCGGTAAGAAGCTAAAAAGTATATACTGTTAATAATCTAAAAATTTACCTGTTTGATTTAAAAAATAAATAAATTAGTTCTTCGGCTAATTATTTCCTTCCCTGTTTCTTGTTATATATTTCCTTATTTTGTTTTAATGTTCAAACTGTACATTACAGTAATTGACCTACATACATGTTTTTCAGTAGTCTCCACCGGCTATTAGCAGATTTCCCTTAAGGGAAATCAGCTATTATATATATATATATATATATATATATATATATATATATATATATATATATATATATATATATATATATATATATATATATATATTTGTCTGTTAACGCTCTAGCGGTCGCAATTTTTGTTTGATCTTTACCAAACTCGGAATTTAATCGTTTTATGTAAAAAGGAAGATCAAGTTCGTTAATGGCTGAAATCGGACCAGTGGGAGGGGGGGATTTTTGAAAATTCAAAATATCTCCGTTATTATGCGTCGGATCGAAAAATTGTATAGAATAAATCTTATTGCAAATTAAATTTACTATAACTACTGTTCTATACATTTATTCTGTATCTTGAATATTAACCGAGATATTTGCATTTGTATTCTGCGTGTGGTCACCAGTAGGCTATGTTCGGACTTTCCGTCGAGAGCTCTGGCGGCCGTTTCTATAACTATTCGTCCCTCGTGAATAGGTTTAGAGGTTAGGTTAACTGTTTTTTGGGGCTAGAAACTACTGGGTTATTACGCCCTAAATAATGTTTTAGGTTTAGAGGTTTCTTACTACTACAGTTGTTATTAGGCAGATTTCTCTATTGTAAAACTTCACGTGGGAAATCTGTTTAGTTTACGCAGCCCCTGCGTGACGGACTTTTAATTGCTACGACTGCCAAGGAAATGACAGCTCCAAATGGGAGAGTAGTACGAAGTGCCTATAACTTACTAATCATTTTGTCTATGTTTGGCATGATAAAATACACCAGACAATTGTAGTCTATATATTTTAGTAACATTCGAAATTACTGAGGATTGCTGGAAGAGTCTAAAATATTATTTGGTGAATAAGCTCTTTGACGAGTTTCAATTGCGATCTTTATATATGCGATACCCTAGAATATGCAATACAAACCAGATTTAAATTAATGCATTGGGTTATTGTGAGGAAAGTGGAATAGAAAGAGCGCACATTTTAGTGTAGAAGTAATATGCTCTGGGTATATGGGCTAAGTAGTAATAAAGACTAGAAGAGCTTGTATTTGCATAAAAATTACTTTATTAGCATAACTGCTGCAGCGGTGCATTTAAACCTATCCTCCTCGACTTACCTGTCAATGGTAGTAATGGAGATTTCTTAGCGAGAAAAAAAAAGATTACTCCGTTTTAAGTCTCTCAAGTAGCCGAGAGATGGAGCCTAGCGGGTCATATGAGTAGAAATTATGCGCACTTCACTATATCTAGGTTGACCATGATGAGGTAAGAATGAGGTGGTGTAAATCAGGTAGTTGTTAAGACTGTTGCTGAGGGAAAGGTCATAACTACCTCATCATACCTGTTTCACCTCATCCATAGACTATACACTGTGAGTGTCTTCAATCAGTAATATATATCCCATTTCACAGAATCTATTTCATTTCAGAGTTTTTCTTTAGGAAAATTAACTGTTCAGATTGCTCACATGACAAAATTACACAAAAATTCAAATTACGCGAATCATTGTAAATGAGTGACAAGAACAAAGTCGGTTTAATTAAAAAATTTGATATATGTATCTATGTTTATATTGTTTGTGTTTTCGCTCTTCTAGTTGCCTGACTTTTTATCTGTAATTTTCGCTTACAAGGGGGAGTGCACGGCCCCCCAACCCCAACCTATTTGAATAAAAATGTTTTAGTATGTAGTACCTAATAAAAAACAAGTTCTGCTAAAGTTAGAGAACGCACTTCTCACGAGTTCGTCTAAAAAATTTTTTTTTTAAGATTTGCCTGATTGTCTTGAGGTGTTGCTAAGACATCTTCTAAGAGTCTCCGTGACTTTATTGATAGCGTTCTCTTTTTGTAACTGCGAGATCGAATCTCGTCGGTAGCGACTTTTTTTCTGGATTTTTTTAAAAAAATTGTTTCTAGCGCGTTTATTTAATAATAATAAATAAAAAGTTGTTTTTAATTATTGGCATTTAAATTTTAACGTGTTTTCCATAAATTTAAAGAAAATTCGAATGTTTCTTGTCAGAAATATATTAATATTAATTGAATACATAAGTCAATAATAATAATGCAGATATTTTGATAGTATTTTTAAACGGCTTTATTTATCTTTGCCCGTTTATTTGTTATTATTTTATTTTACCATTAAATAAAAATATTTAAAATTTAACAGTTTTATACGCTTGAACAATATTTTCATTAGTCTTGGCTTTGGATCACTGACGTATATTTCTATCATGAATTGTTTCCAATACAGCTCGTTTTTGATTGAACAGAATCGCAAAATATCATCTTGAGAGGATTGTATTATAATTCATTCTATTTTTCAGCACCATTGATTGCCACCCGCAATAAAATTTTTAAGTTGATGATAAAAATTTTTATCCAAGTAGAATAGAATGAATTTTAATACAATCCTCTCTAGATGGTATTCTGCTATTCAGATTTTGTTTTTCATTAGTTGCGACACACTAAAAAAATTTCGTTCTAATCGGTGCGGGGATGGCCATGCACTCCCCTTGTTAGGGATAATAAACCAATGGACTTTCGTCAGAATTCAAACACAGATTTAATCATATGGCATAACACATAATTTGTCTTAGTTTCACTTGTAGTTATTTCATACTGGCATGTATTCACAACAACAGATGAGAAATCAGCGGTTCCATACTATACTAGTTCCTTTATGCCTGTGAACTCTTGATTGACATGGATCCATTAATAAACGAATTGATTGTTAATGGTTTCAGGTTGAGTCTAATCGACTGGAAATGATTGCCGAAATTCCAAACTCGATAGAATTCCAATATACTCGCCACCTTGGCTAGGTGCATTACACAGGACAATTAATCCATAGTCTTAGAGAATGGTCGTTATTGTCACACGAGTTTGTCTGTCTGTATATCACGTATATGGACAAACACACAACCGTCTTTACGAAATTGAGTTAACATTGAATCAGGTAGTTTTGCGTCAATGCTTCCCTCTCCTTCCATTTTGTGGGCAACGTGTAGTCTAAGTAGAAACTTCTTGAAGAGTTGTCAACGGGATTATTATAACGTTATGTTGTACTTTTATAGCCTAACTACTACACCTTGTAGTTGTGACCATTGGGTCCTGTCGGAAACTACTCTTTCACGTCACAATATTTACTGACATCCTTCAGTTATCTGATCTCTTTGAATGATGTCTTTCTGGCCTATACTCTGTCGACCGCCCACTATACTTCAGCTTCCCTTTTACTCATCTTATTCAGAATCAGGTTCGATTTCTCTTTTCTTAGGTCATTATATGTAAAATCCTCATTTAGGACGAAACATGTAATTATTAATTTAAACAATCATTCTTATGTTTAAAGTAGAAGTGAAATTTAAACTGGGCGTCAAATGTTTTGTAATATAATTAAAGTGAAAATCAGGAGAGTTTACTGAAGGTTGAAACGCAGAAAGGAAAGCAATCAAGAAGACCTTGTTCCACAAAACTAAAGTTAATAGTGGTTAAAATTTCAAGTTTTCAGCAATTAAAGAAAATGTGTTCATTAGGATTGGAGTTTGAAAGAAAGATTACAGAACAGCTATTATAAGAAATTACTTAAAAAATAAAATATAAAGTAAAATTGGCTATTAACATTTTTCAATCCAATACAATGGTAAAGGTTATTAGCGATTTCACTTTTCAAACGTTTATCTTTTCTTAACGAAATGGATGTTTAGTTTTACACTAAGTCATTAGTTATTGAGTTTTGAAACGATTCAACAAAATTTGAGGCATCTAAAGAATTAACAGACAAATATTATGTATTATATATTTACATAGATGTTACAATGTATATCATTTTCATCAACATCTATTTGGTACGATTGATGATTTGAATATTTGAAGACATTTTACCAAAACGGTGTCACGGGTAGCTGATTCCTCATCAAATAAATTAGTTTAATACACAAGAGTTAATGAAATCCTCTCCTCGGTTTATTTCAATAAACCTTGTTTCTACATTTTGTACAAATATTTTGAAACTATTCTTATCTCGACACTTTCCTTGAGGCCAAGCGTAAATTACGTGAAAGCCGTAAGGTTTTGCTGAAAATGACCACATTCAGTCCATTTCACGCCTGTTAGGCCTTCGTTTTCTCTAATAGCTTTTCGAAATTAAGAAAGCTCATTACTTCGCCGGAAGTCAAATATTATGTGTAATTGTGTTCTGAAAATCAACCTCTCATTACTTTCCTATGGTAACTGTTGTCCAATAGTATCTGGCGAATTCCGTTTAGAGATTTCTTTGTAACCTAAAGCTGTATTGGGATGTTTCTGATTTCAAGGGTGATTATTTTCCTTTTCTTTTACATTCTTTGATAATTTACCGCATCTCTTTTTATAAAATTCATATCTACCAGGCATACCTGGTTTGAAAGAAGAAAATACAGTCTAAATAAAAACTACATAACAGGGAGCGGCTATGAGGATAGCTTGTATTTAAGAAACATTTAGACTGTATTCATGAGGGGGTGGAAAATTAAAAAAATTGTGCGTGGGAACACATCCAAACAAATATTTAATTCATCTTTTAGTTCATGAATTTTCCATAGGGTATTTTCTTCCCTCAATTGACCGGAGAATAAAAGATATATCCAATTTATCTTGCTACATTTATTTAGAACTCAACAATTTATTGTAGATGCTGCAATACCTAAATTATACTGTGTTTATTTGATAAAACGGAGATTGAAAATGCGAAAATCGTCGTTTATGTATTTTGTATTTCTCAATTTAATCTTGATTAAAATAATACCTTACTATTGAGGTGTCTTGGATTTTTATACTTTTCGAGTGTAGATGTTTCTTTACTTGGACAAATGTCTTTTCTGGGCCGGAGTGATTTTTTTACACATGTTTAGTAATAAATCCTGAATTTCCTTTATAGATTTGAAAACTGATATCCCTCTCTTGCACAAAATAAATACTTTCCGATAAAAAGTAAATTACTGATTGATGTTGTTGGGGTGAGGGATTAAAAAAAATGCTTGTGTTTAGAAACATAAATCACGAATATTAGTTTTATGATGTTTAGTGCTTGTGACATAGATAGAAAAAAAAAAAGTATTCGTTATCTATAATAATAATATAATAGAAATTCGGAAAAACAAACAAACTGTTATTTAAACTATATTTACCGTAACGTTTTCAGTTTCATGTTTCTCGTAATAAAGTTTGTTTACTATCATTCATGAATTATAAGAGAATTTAAGATTATTGATCAGTCGAAATACAACTACTATTTATTTAAATAGTTTTAGAGGTTGTTTTTACTTAATTAATTGAAATATTTTAACTGTTTTGGCTTTTGCTTGTGAAACCGCCGGTTATCAGTCCGTTATATAGTTTATACACTCATTCAGATTATAAAATGTGGCTTCCCGCAACTACTGTAAATCAATTCCTTTAGAAATTACATAGAATCTCTGTAATCTTTGCCTTCCATTAGACTTTCTGTTAAATCACTCCTTTCTTTTTGGGCAAAAAAGTGGATAGCGGAATGTGTCAATCGTATCAAATCGGAGCTGTCAGGAAATGTTGAGAGTTGTAGCGGTCAATAGCAGAACGTCTCCGGGATTTCTCCACTGCTGACCCTGGTCGTAGGGGGCAGAGGCCACCTGAGAAAATACGAAAGCTTCAAGATCGGGAAAAGGAAGGTTTTCTCTCCTCGAGAACATGGCGTGCATCTCATAAAAGTGTATTACAATGACTGTGGAGAATCGACACTAATTGCTTCGTAATGAATATTATAGACTGGAAACTTACTCTTGCATCTCCAGAGCTTGTCCTCAGTACGTCAAGCAAGTTATGTGCAAGCTAACCGGATTTTGCATCATTCAGCGTTCTGAACTATGACAAGCGATGATCATCTCATCATCGTGTATTCTCTATTTTTTTTTCATTGATAGAAGCCTATGTACATATGAGTTACTAAAATATGGATTATTTAGTGACTGAGGTACTTAAAGTGGAAATAGATGAAGAGAAATTTACTACAAGATTGGTTATGTACAACTTTTCGATCCGACTCAATCATAACGGAAATATTAGAAATGTTTACCTTTTCTCACTCAAAACCTCCTTTCCCATTCTTCCTTTAATCTTTGGTTTTGCATGAAGCGGTTAATAATTGATTATGGCATTTAACAAATAAATTCAATGAAACAAAATTTCGTCTTGAAGCTTAAAGTACGTTGCATGATATATCAAGATATTGTAAATATAACATGAGCAGAAGTGGAGGTTTACTAAAACCAGAAAACTAAATAACGCAAAAATCTCTGACAATAATCCAGATTGGGAAATAACGTATAGAACAACATTCATAGCGAATTAAATTTGCAACAAGATTGATTATGTAAAATTTTAAAACCAGGTTCATAATAACGAACATATTTTGAATTTTTGATTACCCCATTCCCACTACTCTGATTTCGGCTATTAATGAACTTACATAAAATGTTTAAATATCGAATTTAGTAACGACCATACAAAAGTTGCGCCCGTTAGAGCGTTAACAGACAACACACACGCACACGCACACACACGCACACACACACACACACACACACACACACACACATATATATATATATATATATATATATATATATATATATATATATAGTTTTGAACCGACATCTCATCACCTCTTGGGCAGGATCGTTGGACAATCTAAATAGCCGATTTCCCCTAGTAAAGGTTTTGTCTGCCAAAGAACATGGCCAAAAGAGAGTTACCCTGGTTATGGAGAACCTCTACTAATCGCTTCGTAATGAACATGATGGACTCCTATATGACCAAGTATTAGCAGTTGAGACATGGTGTGCTTTTAGCTGGCAATGATGACTTGGGTATAAGAGCATATGATATAAGGATTCTGACGTTGCGATGCAGTTCATTACGTCACTATGCTTTCTCCCCTACTATTACTGGGATTATTAGCGTCCATGATAGGTGGCATCGGTTTCCTTATTCCGTAATTTTCCAGAGGACAGAATCATTAAGGCGAAAAATGAAATTCCCTCCCGATAAACCTTAGAGTTTTTCTTTAACAGCGTGCGAATTTACTTATCCTTACATTGAAAAGTCAAAATTCGCATTTCTGAGCTTTTTTGCTAAATGCCATTAGTTAAGCTGTTGCTGTAGTTCGTATGGAAAACAGACCCGGGCCCATGCTGACTTTGTGTGTTTGACTCTTTCCGCTAAAGCCGCTTGACTTTTAAAGTCGGGATACAGAACTTTATTTTTTATTTAATTTAAAGTATACAGTTATATAATTGTTCCATTGAAAAATTGGTGTGAAAAGGGAGGGGAGGGAGTTTGGGAGAACGAAAATTAAAGTTGATTATTGTTATTAACGAATGTTGTCTCTCTCTTGTTGCCATTTGGGAGATCTTAAACATTCATTGTTAAAGTTTGCTAAAAGGCTAGTCCGTTTTTGGGCTTAATCCTGAACCAAGTGTGTTACTAAACAATTATTCCTGATTGTATTTATATTTTTCCTCTCTGTCAAACTAAAATGGACCAAGACATCATGCAATGAGCTAGAACATTGCTCTTCTTATTCTGGACCCAATATTTTATATGCCCTTCATAGTTTCATGGCAAGGGTCAACAATAAAAAACATTTTTTCAAGCAAACTGTATTGATACTGATTCACATGTTTCGTGACTTACATACCACCTCTTCAGGGGCTATCCCTTTTCAAAAAAAATAATAACAATAATTTAACAAATCCAAAGATCGTTGTTATTTATTAATAATTTCCTCTAGTTTTTGGACACTGAGTAATGTCTACTGAGGGATACTGACGTCTAATTGTTTGTTGTTTTAAACGTTGATTACATTTAATCAAACGGCATTTTCATGATTTAAATAGCAGGTTTAAAGTGATTAATAGTGACTAGATTATCATGGAGTGATTTGGTCAGAGCGTAATGAAAGAGGCAGTGGTGGGGCGACAAGCGTACTATCTGAGCTGCGTCCATCCGAGTGTGACCCGTCATAGCCGGTTACCCACCGCCTCGTTCGGCTGCCCGGGGTGTTCGCCTTAACTATACCCCCGTCGGCTAGTTATGCTCACCTACAGCAAGGGAGATTGAAATTTTTTTTCTTCAAATTACTTCGACCTGTCACACGCCCGGCTCATTACCATGTTAGCATAAGAAAGATGTCTTCCTGCATTATGTTTCTATTGGCTATTAGTTTCGCATGAGTGACATCTTCAGGCCTATATTGTAAAATGGACGAGAAACAGGTTCGGGAACTTGAAGTTGACTGGGCTTGTTGTATTTGTTTTACCAGATTACGCTGACTGGGGAAAGCGTCTATTGAGGTTGTACTCATGATGGGATTTTCGAAAAATGTCCATCCATCCTACCCAGGAAATAACGAAAATAAGCTCCGTTCAAAATTTGATGTATATACCTTTCTATACCTATCTATCTATGTATGTTTAAACCTACTCTGAAACTAATTTTTTTGCTAACATTGTCAAACACATAAATTCGAAATATCTCCGTTGTTATGAGTCGGATCGAAACATTGTACAGAATCAATATTATTGCAAATCTAATGTTCTATAAATGTTGTTATATACGTTTTCTCACTATCTTGATTATTAACGATGATATTTGCATTTTGTTTTGTTTTTGGTCTTCATAAACCCTCACTCCTACTGTCATTGTCATATTAACAATAAGCTGTTGTATTATGAAGCACTTTATTTGAAGCCTAAATACCAAATATTGTTCTCATTGAACTTTTACGGTTAGAGATAAATACAAATAAGTGGAATGATCTGGGAAATGTGCTTATTTAACGCAGCCCCTGCGAGGCAGACTTTTTTTATTTAGTGAGGGTGCCACTTAGTCGGTTAAAGTACTGTAGACAAAAACATTTTGATTTACTGGATCCAGGAACATTATCAACCAAACATTTATATCTGCAACTATGATGCAAATATGTCCAACGCTCTAGAGACAGCTATGAAATGAGCATTATATTTTCTAGAGTTTATTAAAAATCTACAAAACGTGAAGCATTAAATAAAATGTTAAATTAAAGAATAATAAGAAATAACAGCAAGAAACGAGTACTAAAATATTCAATACTCCAAAATTTCTTTGTTTAGTTCTAAGCTTGATCTTGATAATTTCCATGTATGGGATAGTGGGGTTGTGTTACCCTTACTTTAAATTTTCGTTTGAACCAGTAAGGCCAGTTTATTTTTATCTCGTTTAATTTTCAAAAGAATACAATGTTTTAGAAAATAAAGGGTAAGGCAAACTGATGGAACAAATTTTAAAAGGAATATATTTATATGAGGCATATATGTCATCCTATTTAAAGAAAATTGTGCCAGGATAGCTACCCGCAGCTTTAATTCTTGTAGTAAATTTTAGGCTCGCATTTTTGTGTGGGTTGTTGGGTTGGTGTCCTTAGACTTAGTTTGACATTAACTATCCTCTACACAACAGGTGCTAATTGTGGTTGTTGTTGGGGTATAAGTGTGAGTGCTAACTGCAGAATACTCCCAAGGTTGTCACTTTGCTAAAAGAACTTGAATATACCTGATAATTACACCAAATTAGCTCTTGTAAATTGTTACTATTTCTGTGCGGTTGTAAATTGTTATTATATCTTTGCCTTTGTATATTAAATTTTTAGGCGATGTGCCGGTTTTTTGGTATCTTTGTTGAACATAGAAAAGAATTGTACGCTAGAAATATAGAAGCGACTAAGAATAAAACATATTTTGTTGTCGTTAATTTATGAGTAATTTACCTCAAAGTCCAATAGCATTGCATTTTTTTTGTATTCATAGTCGGTTCCCCTTTGTTCTACTACACAAGGTATTGCGGCTTGAAGGCTAAAGAAGTTATAAACTTATAAATACCATTGATTTAGCGCTTTTTATTGGCTACAGTTTCTTTTGTTACGTAGATGACTTTGACGTGTTAACACCTTAAGGAAGTTGTTCCTTTGAACAATCAAGTTACACAAGCAGTCTTTGACGTTTATTACTTACAGGCTGTGCCCTACAACAGTTTTAGTCTTTGCGGTTGTTAAGTTATCACCGGAACGTGTTTTATCGATGGTATATTTCAGCCGCTGTCTAAGAACTCTCCTATAATGCGAAACATGATCTATCTTTTTAATGGTTTGAACTTTTTTAAGTATTTGTTCTTGACTTGGTTTGTCTAAGTGACTAATACTTTCAATTTTTGTCTTTAACAAAACAATTAATTTTCTTTATTGGTTTAGGGAGACACAAAACAATCGTAGCTTTGCGACTACCACAATTCAAAGATCGTCCCTTTTGAATTTTGAAAGGTTCATTATTCACTCTCTGTCAACTAAAACTGACACCAAATAAAAATTTAAACCTGAATTTTCTAAAGTTGGATTCCTGATACCCTCGGACCACGATTTATGCCACCTTGTTGATTTAATCAGTTCTAGCTGATATCCTAACTTTATTCTTTTTAATGCTACTATTTGTTTGTTTTAATTGACCCTCCTTTATAGTAAGTATTTAATTTCACATGGTAAACCTTGTTTTGACAATATGAGTTTATTTAGTAACGAACTCATTAAATAAAATCCTTAGTCTGGGCTAGAAAAGGTTGGTACTCTGTAGATAACCAACCAGAGTAGCATAAAGTGGACGTAAAATAAATAATATAGTTTATTTATATATAACATTTTTTTAAAGCGAATTTTTCCTTTCAAAAGTAAGCTATTACTTCAGGACTCCGGCCATCATTGTGATGGCTCTACATAGGATCGGAATATTTGATGTATATACCTGCCTGTTTTCAGTTAATATGACAAATATTGAACTAAACGCTTCTTCGTCTAACATTTCTTGTCAGAAATAAAATCTTAACAAATAAATCCTATAATGCTTCTGGTCCCAAAGGTTAAATAGAATCGGAGATATTTACATTTTTTTTTCACAATCCCATTCATGTTTCTAAAAAAATATTCGATCTCATTCCAATCCGCTCTAAGCATTCGTGTACATCTAAATTTTAAGTGATCAGATATGAGCACGAACAAGATAACAGGGTTTCCATAATCTAAAATAAGACCCCTTTTTATCCCTTCCTATACTATCTGGTATTTCTTTGTCAGATATTGTGTGACATCTTCAATAAGATGCTAACCTTTGGAAAAGATAATGTTCCCGAAGTTAATGAGCTGTACCAGTAATATTGTTATGGTGTTGTGATGCAAAAGAGTGTTTGGTTAGTTAGCTATTAAAAGTAATCAGAGCGCGATCCAATATCAACCCGAGGTTCCATGTTCCTTTAAGATATGTTTTCTTTTACAAAAAAATAAATCAATATAAAATTCCAGAGGTGTGACTAGCCCAGCTGAAAGGAAAAGTTTAGATAGAAGTCGTTCCCTTTCATCTTCTGCTCCCATGCTGGTCCCTAGGCCGTTGATGGGTTTTGATTTCTCTCCATTAAGCAGTGGCCTGGTTCCGGACCACCCGGGCTCCCCACCAAGGTACGCATTGCCGCGGTCAAGCAGCGCCTACCGATGAATGTCCGACGTGAGATCTAGGTTATGAGGGTTTCCCTCACCGTTTCCAGCACCGTGGAAAACAAAGAAAGGAAATAAGTTGGTTGAAAACTCACGTCTGCGAATACTTCTGAAGCTTTCTGTTTTACTTGACAGGCGGCTTAGCAACTTACCTCTAATTACATTACTTCTAGGTACATTCTCCTGTAACTCGTATTCTTCACAAAACAAATTCTTAACCAGGCGTTGTTATCCTTAAGGATTCCGAGATCTGCACATTCATGACAGGATAATATAGAAACGTGGCGAGACAGACGTGAACTATACAGATGTTTAAGAATATTTGTCCCACGAATAACTTCAATACGAGGGTATATATGGATGGCTAAGAAAAAAGTGGTATAAGTCAAAATAGTTACTTTTTCAATAAACAAGTGTTAGCGTTTGACACAATAGAAAAATCAGTGAATTATCTAGAGTTCATTCAAAATTTACTTTTTTAACTTAACGATACCTGATACTGTTGTCGTACCTGTAAGTAAATACAGTCATTACTGGCTAATCGTCGAGTACATGTGGCAAACGCTTTCGGTGCGATTCTACCATGCTCAAGTCTGGATGGTGCCATTCCACCGAAAACGCCAGTAATGGCGGCATTTATGATAACCATTCCACTGTTTGACATTCCAATAACATGATATTATAATATTTGTATTTATTTTGTATTTTCTTTTAGCAAAATACTGACTTACACCACTATGTTTCCGAACCATCCATATGTTCCCTCTTTATTCAACGCTATGTACCTCCAGGAGCCTGATTTATGTTATTGCCCTCGAGGTAAAAATGGACCCAGAACTTCAGAAGCGATGAAGCTATGAACCAGAATGAAAATGATATTGGTTCTGTTGTGTATTCCATCTCCCAGTTTATTGCACTGTTGATAACATTTTATGCACATTTTTGTTCCTCTTTGAAATCTCTTTCCAAGTATTTAAACTTTTTTTAACAATTGTTTTGATATCATGTATTAATTATTATTGGTTACTAATACAGTAAATCTTAAAAAACACCTTGATAAAAATATTTGTTTGAAATTCTGAAAACAAGCAAGCTATGACTGTGCATGACAAAGGTATTAATTGTGTTATGTTTTGGACCAAGAGCTCAGTCGTATTGTATTCAGAATTAATTGTCGTATGGGATTTTTTTCAGTAAGCAAAAGTTATAAGATGCAAAAGGGAAAGGTAACTGATAGCGAGAAGGAAGAAAGTAACGTTAAAAAGTCGTTAAGGCCATGTTTGACGACTGATGATGGCGACTCGAGCTAGGAAATGACGAGGCACGAAAAGGAAATTCAGCTTGCTTTTCACCGCCTTAACATATAAATTGATTTGTCCTGGGATAATTGATGATCGCTCTTGGTTGAGATTTGTCAGTAGGTGACAAGATGGTTTCGCAACCCAGGCGCTGACTCAACCGCCATGGAAGAGTTCGGTATCTAATTGGTTCTATGTCATTTTCTTTGAGAGTCATTTGTGACTGTCTATTCAAAGCTTTTTGATGTGCCAATTCAGGACAAGTCAAAACAGAAAGCGTATTCAGATAAGACCGGTGAGCGTGGAGCCTCTTGATGTTTCTCCTTTATCGACAGCCATCTTAAGGCATATGGAAATTATTTTAAGTATCGATGATTATTTAATGATAGGATATCTTTGAATATAATAGGGTACTTTGAAGACCAATAAACTTGAATATGGATAGTTACCGATAAGCTGATTGTAATAGCTATGCCAAATTATATATTTATGTTGTATGATCGGTCCATGGTGGGCTTTTGAATGATGAGTATACTTTTTAATGCTTCCTGTATTCTTCATTTTCTTATTTTTTAGTATTGTATTTTTTTTGTGTTACTTATTTATATATATGAGCTTCGCATTATTATAACATGCCAGAAACGTAATTGAGCTGAGTTTAGTCCCTCACTATTTAGGATTTTGATTTGAGTTGAACAGGCCTAGCTGTTGGAACGTTATTTGTACTGTCACTCATAAAATTAGATTTATTATTTTATTTGACATAATATTGTTATTCTTTCAATATTATATATATATATATATATATATATATATATATATATATATAATATAGCCATGTGAGTAACGGCGTTGGCCTTACTCTCAGGATTTCATTTAGTGACAAACTCATTAAATAAAATCTTTAGTTCCACCCTGGCTATAAAGAGTGTTAACCTTTTGATAACCCTTCCCAATTAGCCGTAGATGCAAAAAGTGGACGTTAATAAATAATTTAATTATATTGAATTTTACATTATATTGTTGAAAACATTAGCTTTCGACTCATTCTATACGTTTGATTCATCTGAGATCGAACCTAAGACTATCTGACTATCTGGATCCTGCTCCTTGTAAGCAGAAAGAATGAAGTTCGAATTTTAAGATAAAATTAAGAAATGGGACGAATCATCATAACTAAACAATCAAGCTGTGAATAACGTAATAATTAATTTGGTACTTCGTAAATCAATGTTCAGCAAAACTACAGCTATGAACAATAATCTGATTCTGCTCGGTATGTGGAATCTGTTTATGGGAGACCACATTCCTTTTTGATTTTCATTATTTTTTGTAACTTACCACTAATTGGACTTTCAGACACTTTTGTATTTATTATGATCTCATTTCCATGGCAATGCTATTATTGAAATTAATTAAATAGTTATTATTACGTTAGTTAATCATAAATAAGTAATATACTTAACGCCCGTTTATTTTTTCCAGAGATGTCTTAGCCTTCCTTCATTCATCACGTCATAAATCTGGAGTCTCAATTTCAGGTATTTATTTTATTTTTTAAATGTTAATTGTGGTTGTACCCTATATTAGTACATTAATAATATTGTTAATATTTTTTTATAGTTGTGAGACGTTTTTTGTTTCCAACTGTAAGTTTTTTCTTAAAATGTCCAAAATTATTATTTATGGTAAATTAGCTTTTTTCAATTTCCTGTTCTTACAATCGTAAATACGTACTTTTGTTTGCAAAATTGTCTCCAGCATTAGTCTTTATTGGAACCGAATAGCTTATAAATATTACATAGAAGAGTATTAGGTTTCAGTGGCTTTGAGAATGAATCATGTGTCAGTGAAATTACCGAATTTTAGTTGTTGATAGACCCCTATTTCTCTGTGGAAGTGTATATTTATAACAAATCTGCAAATCATGATACACAAGGAAATATACAATTTTGTATTTAATACTATAGAATTTCCAAATAGGCCATAACTGTAATTTTGATCGTGTCATTAAAACTTACCAATTGCATTGTCTAGCGGATTCCTTGGTTAGCTAGTCATTTAGCTCAGATGATAGGCTCACTCTTCTCTCCATATTTTATTTTATTTATTTAGAAATCTTTAAAATACATATTTTTCAAGGAAAAGAAAGACTCAGATATTTTTTGTACATTGAAAGGTGCATATCAAAAATTAAAAGAAAGTTTTTCGTTTAAATGCATGTACTGTTTATGGAAATCATGCTTTTACGAGTAGCTGTGAAATTAGTACTTTTTGAAAATATATTAAGGTAAATTAACTCTTTCACTTAAAATGTTAGGAAACAACGGTTTTCATTATCCACTTCTGTAAACTTTGCCAAAACACAATGCCAAATGACTAGTTTGTTTACACGTAAACCAAATGGGGCTCTTGTAAAAAAAAAAAAAAAAAAAAACTGATTTAATTTTTGTGTCTGATTAAGCGATTATTATTTCTATGTGTTTTCATTTTACAATGCATTAGATATTATAAATTTAACCATATAAAGTAAATAATGATCGGAAACAACATCTAATAATTACGTGTAATTAATAATACTTTTCGGAAGCGTAATTCACAGAGCGAAATTGACAATTCCTGGGGCTTTACCACATAATTCTGACTATATTGTTGAAAGACCCTGGGATTATATTTTATATATCATACACATTAATAAATCCATTAGCAATTCTTTTCACTTCCATCTTTTACGCCTGGAATAATTTATAATCTCGCTCTGGAGAGTAAGAATGAAAAAAATGTTGGCAGGATGTGCATGTCCAGAATTAAGTAGGGACTTCCCCGGCTAAACTATTCGCGGAATATAATTTCACTGTGGTTCATTCAGGATTCCAAGACCTTTATTCAGTCGGTGTTTTAAAGCAGATTTACCACATGGGTAGTGTGCGAGGTTCTATTCCTAGTAGAAGATGTGTTTGCGCGCGCGCGCGTGTGTGTGTGTGTGTGTGTGTGTGTGTGCGCGCGTTCGTGCTTGTGTGTGTGCGTAAGGTATAAAATGCAAAATTATCATTATCTCTGTTTGTGAAGCCTTGCCCTGGATTTCAACTCGAGTGGCTTATGCATTGATAAAATTTTTCTTATGCAAATTTTCAACTTGAAAAGAAAGTAGCAAAGTACTTTCTAAGGACTGGGTGTAGAAAATATTTTTTATGTTATTATGTTTTGAATAATGGCCGATGAAGGTGTTCACTGAAGCTCCCAAAAATGCTAAAATGTATGTATATTGACCGATAATCCGCTGGAGTAGAATGTCAAGGCAGCGAATCACACATATCGGACAATGGGCAGCGTGGAATTGTCAAACCTGAGGTATTATGCAACGAATTAAAAATATTATACAACTAATATTGTTTATAAAATAATGTTCTTCAGTAATTGTTCTATATGTTTTTCTCTAAATTGAATCTTAACCGTGTTATGCTTATATAATCGATTTTGGGCTTCACTCAACTTCTACACCAGTTATGTTAAATTTAAGCTAATCGTCTCATTGAATATATCTTTAATTAAGGTAACACATATCACTAAACAACTCATGCCCAATTTAAATGTTATGTCTTTTTTACATGAAACGATGGAAAGGAAGATCGCGTTATCTGAGAAATATTCCAAAAGTTATTAAGAAAAGCTTATCTTAATCTTGGAGAGAGAAAAAGATGTCCATTTCTTCACAAGTTTTTTATTTCAGTGCTAAGCGCTTTTGGAGACTATTGTCTCCATCTTCAAAGCTACTTGCATGCGCTCAGAGGGAAAGACAGCAAGTGACTTGCTTGTGATGGAGCTCTTAAGATGCATACAATTGTCTTCGGAAGTGCTTAGCGCTGAAATAAAAAAAATTGTGTAGAATTGGACGTCTTGATTTTTTTCTCTCTCTAAGTACACTATATTCTTCACTTCCAAAAACTCAGCTGTAAAACTTTTCTTAATTATTTCCCTGTTATTATCAATATTATTTATGACACTCATTAAACATAATTATGGATTTTATTGGTGTCTTTTCATATGGCGATTGATACGTGTTTGTTTTTATGCCATAAATTGTTGACATCTCTACTATCTCCCCTCAACTACGGCTGTATATAAAGGTGTAGTATAGACCATAATCTGAAATGGGGTTCGTATAATAAAAAAAGGCCTTCAGGGAGGGGCTGCGTAAAATATGCAGATTTCCCACGTGCTGGTTTATCACGCTTGTGATCTCAACAGAGCACATATTCCCTATTTAAATGTAAATGACCGATGCGTAGAAAGGGGTTAGGGGGGGGGTCTGAAGGAAGAATACACGGTAGTACGTATAACGCGCATTATGCTTGAGTTACGAAATAATGCGTAGAATAGCAATTGTAGAACATCAATAGCTTAGCAAGATTGATTCTATAACATTTTACGATCCGACCCATAATAACGAAGATATTTTGAATTTTCGAATTTCCCCCTCAAAACCCCCACTATTCCAGATTCGAATTCCACCGTTAACAATTATGATCTATAGTGTAGACAGGAAATCTGCTAATACCTATTTCGGTCATTTAATTTAAATTGTTAGAGGTTAAACGTGCAGTTAACCAAGTCTTGTGACTTTTAAATTCACCGCGCCCACTCCATTTAGTTATGAGGTGTTGTAATTATTAAGAAACATTTGTGAATCTGCTTAAATTGCAACTACGCAAAGTGTTATTGCAATGGTATGGAAATCCTTGAAAAACAGTCATTTGCATATATAAGAAAACTTAAAACTTAAGTCCGTCACGCAGGGGCTGCGTAAACTAAGCAGATTTCCGACGTGACGTTTTCCAGTAATAAATCTTATCTCTAAACCTATTCAAGAGGGACTTAATTACTTGCTCCACACATTGTTCCTGGACAAATGTATAAAAAAAAAAGTTAATCTAAATAACAAAGTAAACAGCTTTGGTATGTGCATGTTTGTCGAAAAACATATAGACAATGAAATATCGCAAATTTTTATTTCAGGCCTCCCTTATAACCCCCACTCCCGTTCTAACCTAAAAATTTTAATATAGCTTATAATCATGGAAGAATTAATGCTAATTGACATACCGTTTAATCGTTAGCGCCCAATGAAATGGTTGACTCCCGCTTTAGTTTAAAGTGTATATCTCGTATATAATTCGGTATACGAAAAAAGTGTATATAACAAAAGTTACTCTAAATAACAAAATAAACAACTTTTGTTATGTTCATATTTGCCGAAAAACCAATAAGAAACGAAATATCGCTATTTTTAATTTCTGGCTTCCCTTATAACCCCCACTCCTGCCCGTCCCTAGAAATGTTGGTATGGCTTGTTATAATAAAAGCGTTAGTGCTAATACATATACCGAGTTTTATTTATTTCGGTTGGGTCTTTTGTCCCAAATAAAATTATTCACTTCCGCTATAGGTTTTAGCGTATATCTCGTTAATAATTCGGTTTACGAAAAAAGTGTATATAACAAAAGTTACTTTAAATAACAAAATAAACAACTTTTGTTATGTTCATATTTGCCGAAAAACCAATAGGAAACGAAATATCGCTATTTTTAATTTCTGGCTTCCCTTATAACCCCCACTCCTGTTCGTCTCAGAGGATATTAATATAGCCTAAAGTCTAAGTTGGGTTAGTAGTAATATACATACCAAGTTTCATTAAATTCGGTTCAGCCGTTTATGCGTGAAAAGGTAACAAACAAACAAATAAACAAACAAACAAACAGACACCAAAGAAACAAAATGCAGTTATGGTGTCTATGACATGTGAAACGAAAAGTTATCGTGAAATTTCGCGAAAAAAATCAATGTACAGACAGAGGTTACAATTTTATATATATATATATATATATATATATATATATATATATATATATATATATATATATATATATATTTATAATTTTGAACGGACCTCATTTTCTTCATCTCCTGGGTAGGATCGATGGACATTTGAGGAAATGTTTCGAAACTCGCGTCATGAGTACGTCCTCAATAGCTGATCAAATTGTCATTTGATTGTGAATGTGAAATCGTATTAATCAAATTGATTGGGGTGACATCAATTTGGTAATTTACTTATTTCATTAAAAATAAAGTATTTTATTAATTTATTAGATGAGAAAAGTATAAGCAATAATAAAATTTCTTGTCATAGAAATTACCCTCTGTCAAAGGAAATATTAGTTAACATAAATTCCGAAATCAATAGTGTTTTGTGAGATTTTCTTGAGCAAAATGTGAAAATTGTAAATATCTGACTTCCAGCATGTTATTATAGCTATATTTCTTCTTATTTTGCTGTGAACCGACTTGGAATTGTAATCAGTCGTTGTAACTAAGCAATTGTCACAGCCATTGCACCTACAATCTAATTAGCCACTTACAATCTATAATGCAAATTTAAATGGTTTCTCTGATTGCCTCTATTCAGTCATCTAACACGGAATTTAATGAAGTAATTTATTTCTTTTGACAAAAGGCCTTGGTTTTAAGTTATTCTTATTTTTAGGTTGATTCTGAGTCAACTCATGAATGCTATGTGAAAAAAAAAAAAAGTTTAATTCAAATTCAGAATTAATTTTGATAATTATTAACGAAATTATAAAATAGTGTAATACCAGAGTAAATTCATAGAAGATTAGCGGTTTTAAGATTTGGGTGACGAAATGTATCATTTGATAAAGCAAAATGTACCGGGGTTTATTCTATAATTTTAAAAAAAAAAATGTATAGAAATGGAAATAGCGCATGATAAAGAACGTATTAATGAATAATGAACCTTGAATTTGAGGTCTATAAGTTTTCTGAATTTAAATAATGCTAGAATACCAGTCATGATACTTAACACGTTCCTGAAAATAATTTGTTTCGTTGTTCATTGCTTGTCAAATTTATTGTTTAACATAGTTTATACAATATGAAGTATAATATTGGTTTATTTTCAAATATTTATAATGTCTTTTTATTTTATGAGTTTAATACTTATGACCTGGTAGCCAGACAATAGTGCAATTGTTCTTCTTGAGCATTGTTTTTTGTTAGTACATTCTAATATTCTGATAAGAAATGGATGAGTAACATATATATTGGTTTTATTCCTTGAAGGGAGGGGCAGGAGTCCAGTGCAGATTGTAATGTTTTGGTTCTCTGAGTAGGTTATTTTTTTCCTGAGAAAGAACTCACAAACCTATTTAAAAATTGACCTGTTCAAAAATCTGTCAAACTCGATTACTAAAGATGTCGAAAATGAAAATTTAATGGCATTTAATATGGTAATATATTTTAATGGATGTTGTCAACAACAAGTTGATTAATCGCAGAACAGGTTTTTTCTTTTTCTTTTTCAGTTAGGTTGAAATTGATTGAGGGAGAATTAATTGTCTACCACTGGCCAAATTGGATCGTATGAAAGATAAAGCAATAATTTATAAATTTTGATTATTTAGTGAATAATGATTTATTTATTGGGAATTGCACCACTTAATCCGACTGAAGCCACAATAATTTGGATACTGCTCTCAAGCTAATTATTTTTTTGATTCTTTTTATACTTATTTTTTTATTAATTGAGGATTTCAGATGGCATCTGTTTCAATCATACGCGAACTTGGCAACAAGTATTCTTTTATTTAAAACTGGCAGTAAATTATGTATAAAATAAAGTATTTCCCCAGTAGACACCGCCTCATAAAATGGAAGTATCTACATTTTAATTTAATTAAGACCTGGTTTACAATATCAGTCCAAGTGATTCTAATGGATGATATGTGAAATATAGGTATTCCTTGCATGATAATTCTTCACAATGTGATTAATAAAGACCGTTGTTAGTTTTTGAAAGGCTTTTCTACTTCTCTTTTATGCAAGGAGTCATTTTTCCGATGAATGTTACTCCCAATCTTAAATTGTTAGTACTATGGCTGCTCCATCATATTTGCACTCAATAATTGTCTGATCTTTTTTATTACTAATAATTGTTACCAACCGCTCAATTTTATAATCATTTTATGTAAAAAGAAAGATCAAGTTCGTTAATGGCTGAAATCTAACTAGTGAGAGGGGGTGTTTAGGGGGGAGAATTTTGAAAATATCATCGAAATATCATCGTTATTGTACTCGACTCGAAAAAGATTATATAACTAATCCTATTGAAAATTTAATGTTCTATAATTGTTGGTCTATACAAATTTTCTGTATCATGAATATTAACTGAAATATTTGGAATTTTTAGTTTTTGGCTTTCGTAAACCCCCACTCCCACTCAAGTATTAACAATAAGCTGTTATACAGGTTGGGCCATAAAGTTGGACGGATTATAAAAAAATATATAAAAAAAAACTACAAAGCTGCGGAAAGAAAAAGTATATTTATTGTAAAGTAAACAAATGGGAAATTTATTTTTTAAAAATAACGGTGTAATTTAAGATCTTTAGTCAAAATACGCCTTAATGATGTTCTTGATATGGCGAGCTCAGCTGATCTCTTTCGGGACGACTGTTGGGGATCACGCCGTACGGACGCCACGACTTCGCTTACATTTTCCTCCGTTCTTACCGACCTTGGACGTCCCGCAGGTTTTTCAATTAATGTCGAACCCGAAGACTCAAACTTTCTTACCCACGATCTGATCGCTCTATCACTTGGACATTGGTTTAAATCATGTAAATTAAAATGCGAGCGAAATAGACGCCGCGCAATAATGCACGAATCGCCATTTTTGTAATACGCCTTTACACAGAACGCACGTTGCTCACCGGTGAAACGCTCCATGGCGACTGAATTTCCGAGAACCAAGCTACACCTATTCCAAGGTCAAATACAAAATATGGTTTTCATTGAGTTTTTTCTTTCTTATTCTTATTATTATTTATTAACATCCACTTTTTGCAACTGAGGCTAATTGGGACGGGTTATCTACAGGTTACCACCCTTTTCTAGCCAGGGTGGGACTAAGGATGTTACATGAATTTCGTCACTAAATTATTTCCTTTGCCTAGGCAAGAATCGAACTCGCCACTCTAGGTTTACCTTGTGAGATTAAGGTCAACGCTTTAACTCACATGGCTAACCTGAGCTAACTTTTCCTTTGTGAGATACATGCAAATATGTTGTGGTGACGTCATCAACTAAGAGTTTTTTGGTTTTTACTGGAAAAAGTTTATCTTATGTATACCCTACTCGATATTTAACCGTTTCAATCAACACTAAAGATTGTATTTGCTATTGGCTGAAATCTGGGGTGAAATAGTGAGTGTTTAGTTAGAGGGAAGTTAATCCGAAAATTAAAAATATTTCCGATTTTATGAGTCGGTTGGGAAAACGTTAAATAACCATTTCTACAATTGTCATTTTATGCATTTGTTTTCGTAACTCTGCTAAGTATTAAGCGAATTATTCGCGCATTCTTCTATCCAGCCTTCAGCAACCCCCTCCCCTTCTACTCATTATATTTTTTAACGTAGTAATAGAGAATATGTGGTGAGAGGAGATCACAAGTGTGTTATACCAGCTCATGGGAATTCTGCTTAGTTTACGCAGCCCCTGAGCGAAGGACTTTTTTTTATGAATAGAAATCAGTGTTTCCCAATGACATAAATCATTATTATTTTGACGTTTACCGATGAGCCTGAAAAAATTATTAGTCTATTTAAGAAGAGGTCTCAGTGCATAATTAACAAGGAAGAAGGAAATATTAAAATTTCTTTCATGAAATAGAAAGTTTCGCTGAGCCCGACATACTTGTTCTTTGAAAGTAAGCGAAAAAGTGTGAAATCTTGTAAATTCGAACAATGGCTCTCACCTTAGTTTCCAGAATGTAACATGTAGAAGAACTGCAAGAATGCAAGCCACAGTTGTTTTTAGAGTTCATGCATAATTGTGTGAATGATTTCTCTTCAAGTTTAATGCACTTTTGTACTTTATTATACTATACATCAGAATCAAATTCGTAAATATATCGTTGTAATATATTCTTATAAACGATGTGTCTTTGTGGGTTTATATGGGTGGGTGGGTATGTATTTGATGTGCCATAAAGTTTAAATTTTTAGTCTGAATCATTCAAGGATGTCCTCTAACAGCTCAATGAATAACTACAAATAAAAACAATTAAGTGCTCTAATAAATTTTGAATAAGAAACCCCATCTACATTAATACTCCCATTTACAAAACAATGTGTTTAAGACATGAATTATTGTTTGTCCTTTCTACCTTAGTTTCGCATTTCGAGGATCTTGTTTATGGCACTGCTGTAATACGATTTGCTGAAACTTAATGGAAATTGTTGCTACTTTTTTTTAATGAGAACAACCTCAAGTATCTTCTCTAAAAGAAATTTGTAAATATTCGCTTACATCTGTTTTAAACCTCCTAGCATTTAACCGTCAGTCGTAGAAAAAATGTTTTAAGTCGAAAGTTTAAATTTATTTTTAGGCGGAATAAATGCTAGTTTTCCTATGTAAATTTATAATAAGTATAATTTGAAAGTAGGAAAATAAAAATTATTTTCTAAATACTGCAAGAGTTATTATAAATATTTTTTAGCATTAAAATTAAATGAAAATATTTTTGTCTTCGAATTCCATTTTAAACAATAGATCCATGTGCTATGAGTAAAAATGTATCCTTTATCTGTGCCTATGCTATTTTCTTAAATGTTTTTTTAACCAAAAAATATTTTAATTATAAGATTATGCTTTGGTAAATAATGACAAAAACTAATGCTAGAATTATGTTTAAAGCTAAAATAATTTCCAAACCCAAATTTTGGAAAGTAAGTTAAGCCTATCACTTGTTTGGGTTCCCTCACATTTTTGTTTGCAGGATAATGAAATGGCGGATTTGGAAGCTCGTGGTGCTCGAGAAGATGGAACAACAATAGACTTCATCTCCCCAGGTGATTGGAAACAAGAGTTTAAAAAACTCATATTTCAAAGGTGGAAGTCAGACTGGTCGAAGAAACATGACAACAAACTGCGACAAATTAAAGGAATCACTGAGCGATGGAATACTGCAAACAGAAAAATTCGAAAAGAGGAGGTAGTTCTGCCCGTATCCGAATTGGACATGCAAAATTAACACGTAGTTATTTATTATAAGGTTTATTCCCACCAACCTGCGATTGTTGTAATGTCCATCTTACTGTCTCACATCTTCTCCTTCATTGTAAAAAATACCATCTTCCAAGAACAGCTTTGAACATTAAACCGAACTTAAGAGAACTCCTTAGAGACGATGAAGAAGACATCAAAAGGATTTTGTATTTTTAACAGAAACTCGTATGCTACAAGAACTAATAGATCAATCTACCGCTCATGACAATAGTACATGTGGTGTATTTTAATAAATAAAATTTATTTTTTTTGTAATACATTTCGTGGAACTAAATTTGCAGCGGGTTGAAACGAGGCAATTTTTTTGCATATTTTCATTTTTTTTTAACAGTAGTAAACAACTAAAATTTCATTTTTTTTTTTGGGTGCGTAGTCAAATCATTGTTATGACTTACAGTTAGTTAGCTACCTATCCTAAGGAGACTTGGTGGGATGTTAGTCTGGCTTCTCCTTGGAAGGAGTGACGATTACTTTCACTAGGACGTACGTGGTCTCTGATCGCCGGTGACCTCAAGACCTAAGGTGCCTGTTATACATTCCCCATTCACCACTCTCTTGTATACACCACTTGGAGGACTTTTACTTAACAGTGTATGTGTTTAAAGTGAAATTCACTAAGTATAACTGAGACTGGCTTGATGATGCTACTTCTAGGTCGTTTGTGGTTAGATTCAAAGTGGCATCATTCAGTACTTCTTTTCTCTAGTCGCAAAATTCACTTCATTAAACGTTCGTCAGACCTGAGAATTTTGAGGCAAAAACTTAATTGGTCTACTGATCAGAAAAATTAAATTAGCGCCAATATAATTGAGCTAGAAATAGTCATTGAAAATCATTGATACTTGTCACTAATCATTTAATGATCATTTAAACAAACTATTAGTATGAAACTGTAGGTGATGGATGTGAATCCGGATTAAACAAGTCTTTAATTAATTCTTCACAATGACCTATTATATATTATGAGCACTCGCTCAAGAAGTTCTGCGTTGGCACTACATAATCCGGCGCTGAAAAAAGAGATTGTGCTACTCTGAAATAAATCATTTTTATTAAGGCCTTTTTCAGGAATCCTGGTTCGCGTCACCTTCCAGCTCAATCACTCGTATATATTAATACATTTTTTTATATATCAAATCAGCTTATATTTAGACGTTATCAGTGTTGATATTTAAACGTTTCAAGCAAAAGTACACATCAAGTTCATTCATCAACCGATCTTATCCTTTGTCTTCCTTCTTCAGAATCTTAAGGTAGCATACGATTTTCGATCATACCTTTCCATATTACCCTTTAGCATATTTGTCGAAACCCATGCATTAGTACGGCTTGGATAATGGAGCTACAGCTACTCAGTTTCTTGACCCTTGAAATTTTCTTAGCCTTAAGAATTGTAAAACCGCGTATAGCACTGTTATTATCTGGTCGATTTCAGTGAAATGATTATTGATAGAGGTTACTGTGTAGCCCCAATGTATTTGAATCTTTCTCTTCACCGATGTTCCATGAGGAATGAGGAATGTATTACTAACAAGTATTTTTCTCATGTTTTGCTAGCGAGCAGAATGTACTTTTAACAACAGAATCATATTCTGCTCGAAGTCAGTGATCACAGGTTCTACGTGTTTGTATTCTATGTTACGTGTCTAACTGCCTTTTGATTAGCCTTGTTTCTATCTCTAGATTTCTTGTTCCCTTTTTCTAGACTGAGAATCATTAATTTCATTATTTTACTTTTAGCTTTTTCACGTTTCTAGATTGTTCGATTTTTTGGCTGAAGTCTCTTCTATAGTCTAGTAGTGTAGTATAATTAATGAGCAAAAATAAGCATCTAATTTCATTATTTCTATTTTTGTTGTGAAGACTCTTAGCTCCTATTTACTGCAGGATGGGACTAAGGCTTAATGATGTTCTCAGCATTGAAGTCTCCTATCACTGTCCTGAAGGTATTGCGTTCAATGCATCATAGACTTGCCTCGAATTACTCACGAATGTCAGTTTTAAGTTCCTGCTCATTTTCCTCCACGAGAGCATAAACATTTGTGATAGAGATGTTAAACCAACAATCTTTTACTCTTAGCACACTAACTCGGGATTGAAACTCAAGACTGACGTCCTATGACTGGGGCTTCTATGACGGGAGTGACTGCTATGATAAAGACATCAATCCTTTTGAATTTGTTTACTTTCCTTTGGTGATTTCTGGATTAAAACGAGCTTCTTGAACAGCTGTTATTTCAACGTTGTACCTCCACTTCATTAACCATCATTTTGCCAAGTCCTGATGTCTGTAAGCCCTGAACATTCCATGAGGAAAATTGGATCCCTTCAGACAAAACTGGGGTCAATAACGTATTAAGAAAATTGTTTTCGTGGCTAGTTTTTGTGTCATAGTGACAACGCTTTTTAAAAAATAAAGTATTCTACAATTGTTTTGCAAAATGTTGCTCTCCACAACTAATAGAAGTCGCCGAGATAATACGAAAGGGGATGTGGAATTATAGAGAGTAAAATGTGTTTGCAATTGAGTACTTCTCATGCCTAGCTTAAATTTCAAGATCTGTTTACGTTGATTTTTTATTAAAGGAGAAATCGAGAAAAGATTCTGAGCTGAGATGATTTCCCGTTATTTCATCAAATAAAAAATCTGTTTACTGAGAGGCGGACTTTCCTTGTAGGCTCTTAAAACTTTCAGTTCATCTATGTATTAAGTCATATATACAAAAAAAAAACTATTGAAAATGTTACTTGATTTAAGTTACGTGATGAATTTTATCATTTCTTTTAATCCTCGTTCCTCAGATTGTTCGTATAAACTTCGTGTAGGATTAAATTGTTTTACACGACGCCAATTTGGTCAGATTCGAAATGGTTTACGCTAATCACAAGGCTCCGTGATGAACCAAGATAAAGCAACCACTTGATTAATATTTTTAATACTTCGATTATTTCCACTTTCTTCCCTCAGAAATAAATAGAAAGTAATGCGGACCCTGAGGCTCAATTGTTTGTTAGACTTTCTCTGTTTGGTCTTTTCATTTCTTTTTCCAAAACTTATAGACAAGAAATTATTTTTCTGCTGCTTTCAGGATGTTCTAAGATCCTGGAAACAACTATTCTCAGAACAACCGCCAAAGAAAAAACCCGTAAAATATTTTTACCTTCTTGTTTGAAGTAAAAGAAGTATTGTGATCTGGAAAAGGTCTATTTTTAAATTTCAATGGAATTTTTTGTTGTGTTCCTCCCTGAAATCCACCTTAGCTATGAACTTATCTCGTATACTTAAAAACATAAATAAATGCACTAAAATGTTGAAATTCCTTTTTTAAGACTGTTGTAATGTCTAGTTTTGAATTTCCCATTTTTATTGAAATCAACTAAGAAGGGCGGGGGGGGGGGGGGTGGTAGAGGATTGTAAAAATAAAAATTCCAAGTTTCTTCGTACAGAAGATCCCTATTGAACTTTTTTGTTCTTAATATTCTGGACCCAATTTTATTAATATATTCTTCATATTTTATGGCATTCTTGTATGTCTACATTCGCAGCACCATGCTAATAGGGTAAGATGAGTTTTATTTTGGCAGCTCATTCTGACTTATATCATTGGTATGTTTACTCAGACTTTGGGTTTCCGAAGGATAGCTGGTTGGTTATATACCTTTCTAAACTTTTTATTGTTGGCTAGTTTTATGCAGAAGGCAACGGGTAATCAGAGACTCTTTCTTTCCATGTTTGTTTCTGTAGAAATCAGAACTTATTTTCCAGAGGGATTACCAACCACTCTTAGAATGAAGGCCGAGTTAAGCCAATTGGGTGGAAAACTGGGGAAGCCCTCTGGCGGATAAAACCAACTTTGCTTATTTCTTCTCTTCTCCATTCTTCAGCGCAACATTCAGAAAATAAAAATATCTGCAAAAGTAAAAACATTCAGAATTAGATGTGTCTATTTTTCGTTCTTTTTACATCCTTTATATTTGAAGAATATTTCACATGTATAAGGGATTGACGGTGGAATTTGAGGATTGCATTTATATTGTTATGCTTATGTAGAAAGCCAAGCTATTCAAACTCATGAGGCTGTAATTCTTAAGCTTTGTCCTCCCTCCTCCCTCTCTTCTCTCTCTCTCTCTCTCATTCTCTCTTTGTGCCATTTGTTAGATGATAACAAGAAATGAATCTGCGAGTGAGAAGCTATTGAACCTATTCGACAAATGCATTCATTACCTGTGGGTAGATAGAAAAGCTTTATCTTTTCTTTCAACGTGCGGCCATAAAACATGATTGTGCCATTAATTCTTGCTCAGACATGACCCCCTCTGCTGAGGGCCTTCCTTATATAAAAGTCGTTTCTTGGCTGTAAAATGCATTGCTAATATTGGTATAAATGCATTATCACTAGTATCGGCAAAACGTCTGCTAGCACATTCAGTGAGAATTTGGTTCTGGGTTCATTTTTGTAATATGGTATCATTAATTTATTCGAGCAGAATGGGAGAAAGGACATTGCCAAGATTCGAAAGAATAAGACATAATTAACAAATTAGCATTTTGAAGGAGTACCTGCATCCTTTAAATTCCTTAATACGTTTTAAGAAACATTGAAACACTGAGGACCACCTGCCTCGCTAGTTAGTTAAGGAACGAGTGTATTTCTTTTTTCAATGGTGTTCAGCTCTAAAACCTCTCGTGATAAGAATCGTCGAAATCTGCTTAGGATTAAATAAAATTCGAGGCTCGGGCTAGTCTTGTAGTTAAGCCGTTGGTTTTAGTTTACTTGGTAAACCCAGAGGCGTGACGAACTCGTTAAATAAAAACTTTAGTCCTTCCTGGCTAGAGAATGTTGCTAACCTTTAGAGAACCCGTCCCACTTAGCTATAATAGTATAAAGTTGGCAGTAATAAATAACATATTAACCATTTATTTTAAGAAACCTTATGTGAAGAATTAGGCGATCTATTCTAGGTGACTTCTTTCTCTTTCAGTAAGAATTTTGTGACGGTGCTGTATTCATATGATGTGAGTTCACTAATGATCATTCACTAAGAGAAAGTAACTATTAAAAGTAACTGGACTTCTTGGAGATATTACAAAAAATGAAACTTGAGACCTTGGGAACTGCCCATTATGTCAACCCAGAAGGAAGTAGGATAAGAAGCAAGCCATTGTAAAAGTGCCTTCTTCTGGAAAGGGGCTTGTGGAGACTGGTCCTCCGATACTGAAAACGTCCGCCATGCAGTGGCTGCGTTAACTAAGCAGATTTCCCAAGTTCTGGTATTACACTTGAGGTCTCATATCACCACGTATTCTCTTCTTATATGTAAAAGAAAACCAGTATGTAGGAGGAGGGGAGTACTGAAGGTGGAAAACAAGAAAGCACGAATAACTCGCTTAAAACATTAGTTACCAAAAACTGCATAAAGCGACAGATGTAGTAAAATCGAAACTTTAATAAGATTGGTTCTATAACATTTTATGACCCGACTCACAATAACGAAGATATTTTGAATTTTCTAATTTCACCCTCTCTAAAACACCACTGGTCCAGGTCCGATTCCAGGCAGTAACAAAAATGATCTTCATTGTTGACTGGAACAGCTAAATATCGAATTTGATGTAGATCAAATAAACATTTTCGAGTAAAGAACAAACAAATCTTAATTGATGACGTCATCACATGATATGCAGGTGTCTCACAAAGTAATAGTTCAATGGAAACCATATTTGGTATTTAACCTTGGAATGAAATGGTTTATGAGCTCATAGTTAATATGGCGTGAGTAGGAGTGGGGGTTTACAGACGGCCGGAAACTGAAATATGGAAATATCTCATTTAATATTCAATATAGAGAAAACATGTATATAACAATATTTATAGAGTATTATATTTGCAATAAGATTGATTCAATAGAATTTTTTGATCTGACGCATAACAATGGACATATTTTAATTTTTTGAAATTACTAAAATTAAGCTTAACCCCCCCCCCTCCCCTCCTACTGATCTGATTTTAGCCGTTAACGAACTTGATCTTCAATTTTACATAAAATATCGTGTTTGATAACGATCAGACAAAAATTGCGACCCCTAGAGCATTAAGATATATATGTATATATATATATATATATATATATATATATATATATATATAAGAAATTTTTCGAAAATCCCATCATGAGTACAACCTCAATAGCAGATTTCCCCTAAGGGAAATCTGGCTGACATTAGAGCGGATTGGGCTACGCTGGTAGAGGCCGATGCCATTGTCTATCACTGCTTGTAGTAAAAAGGATGCATATTCTTATTGGCAAATATTATTGAGCAATGTTAGCAAAAAAGTAGTTTTAGAGTGGATTTAAATAAACTTTATGTATCACATACACATTTAGTAATTGGTTCTGTTCTCACATGGAGGTTTCTTTGTGAAAGTTATTTTCTTTCAAGACGTGAAGATAACTATGAGCGACCACACTAGTTTTTATCCAGTTATGTCTCATATGACATCTGAGTTACTTCTTCATAGATTAACACGTTAGTGTCCCTTGAGTCTCTGGCTAAAGAAAGAAACGAAAAAGAAAGTTGAGTGATGCAGTTATCACTTGGAATGTTGAAAATCACATTTATTCTAGTTAATAGTTGGATTTATGATTTCCTAAGCATTGAAATCAAGTATTAGTATTTTATTCTGTGAAATTAAAAGCACAATATAGGTCGATAATTAACACAACTTTCACTCTTCATCTGAAAACTATTTTTCTTACCCACATACATTGTTCATGGGAATTAAAAGTGCACCTTGGGAATTAAAGGGGATACATAAAGTGAGTAGTATTTTGTTTGTTTTTCTTTCACTTGTTTCTATGTTACTCATGCGTAAAATGATAATTTGAAATATGACTTACGCCGACACTATACAAATCAAAAAATGTCTGTGCTAGTCTGCAGTGTCATCTGCGCAGATAATCATCTGCGCGCGCGGAGTTCAGTAAAAAACATATTAGCGACAACCAGAGACACCAAACACGTTTTCCCACTAATTTTATTCTTAAAACATTTTACAGGGTGAGCTGTAATCATTATATCATTTTATTTTTTTTTACTTAAAACTAACCCCTTACTTAATATATAATTTTATTTTTAGTTATTATATCTATTGTATCTATATGGGGCTCAGTTTAGCTATAAAGCGTTTACCTTAATCTCACATGGTAAACCTAGATTGACGAGTTCGATTCTTGCCGAGGCAAAAGAAATTATTTAGTGATGGAATTCATTAAATAACATCCTAAGTCTCACCCTGGCTAGAAAAGGGTGGTAACCTGTAGATAACCCGTCCCAATTAGCCTTAATTGAAAAAATGGGACGTTAATAAATAATAAAAATTAAAAAAATATTGTATCTATCTTCTGTTTCATTCCTTCATTTATGTTTTTATTTATTAATTTTTGTTTTTATTGTCAATTTATATTTTAGCAGAATCCTTTTCTGGGACATCATAGGAGATCAGCATTAGTACTTCCCCTCCCCATCACATGGTACATTTCTAATTTTTTCGTGTCCAACTTAAGTTACCTATATTGTCTACAATATGGCATTATCAAGATGGAGGTAAGGTATATTTCTGTAGTTTTACTTATTTTTACAACCTCCATATTAAAGCGTTTCATATGGAATTGAGGTTTTGGTTTGACAATGGCCGATATGAGAACTAAGATATTCATTAATGATTTCAAAAATACATTTAACTCCGTGTTTCTCTTTTAGTATAGGTGAGATGTAAACACTGCATAGTATATGTCTTAGAATTATAATAATACATCAGTCTCAAGCGTGTCGATATTAATTCTATTCTAGTCTTAAAAATTCATAATTTGTTAACTCATACACGTCAACCCTTTCGCTAATTTATGTATAAATTTAATTGGATTACATTTTCGTCAGGATTCTTGGAAATATTTGGAAAATAGCATGGTGAGGAGTACAACCTCTTCAGCTGACTTCCGCAAGGGAAATAAACTAAAACGTCATAACCATTTGTTCTGTTGGTAATTAAAAAGCCATCTGGTGTCAATGCTGACGACAATGGATCTTAGGCTAGATGGGGACTAGGAAGAGAAGGCTAGGAGATTCATAATGAATTAGCCTATAGCTCTCATTTCCTCGGTGCTAATGGGACGGGAGGTTATGGACAAAGGCGGTTATGGGAGCAGGCCGTTCTCGTAATCCCTGTCTCCACGTCTCTCGCCAGGGCGAATTTCTCCGATATGGTTATTATTCCTTTTAGATGGTTCCTGTTGTGTCTTCAGCCTTTTCAGGAAGTTCTTTCTAGATCTCTTGATGATTTTGACGCTGCAAGAGCAGAAAAGTGCCATAGAGCCCGCATCTTATATAAGGCAGTAACGTTAACTCCAGGTTAAATTCTGTACACAAGAGACCGTGACAAAATAATATATTTAATAAGTATGAAAGGATCCAGCAAAGCATTGACGCATCTTTAATCGAAGCGTCAAATGTATTTATTTATTTCCATAAATTGTTAACGCGCCCTTGACACGTCAAATACTTTTGTTGTCCATAAAAATAAATATATTATATTCTTGTTAAATTCCATTTTATAATAATTAATAATAATTACATTTTGTAAAATCTATTGATTTAATAATTATTAAGAAACATATATATATATATATATATATATATATATATATATATATATATATATATATCCCGCATTTTTAATTGACATGCTTTGTTTTTAGTCTTAAATTTATTAAAGTATGCGGTTCTTTATAAATGATAAGAAACTTGTTCCCACCTTAGTGAAACAATCTGCTTGATTTAAATTATTTTTGACAAATTTCTATGAAAAACGATTTTGTAGTTTTATTTAATACAGATACGGAGTACCTGGCTACATTGGTTCAGGCTACACTTCTCTAATCAGTAGGCACTGATGATGGAGCTCTGACTCTGTAAGTGCACTCTGCATAAATTAAAACATTAGTAGAGGACAAGGTATTTTTATTGATCCTGATTTCATTTAATAATTAAAGATTCTTGATAGTATTAATCTTGTGTTTAAAAATGTCCTTCAGATATGAAGTTCTTTAGTTTATTTTTAAACAAATAATATTTTTTTCACTCATGTGCTTTTGTCGAAATATATTTGTTTAGTATTTCAACTGAGATGTTAATAGATTTTATTAATTGAAGGTTTCATATATGAATATATACCTTTATAATTCGTAGTATTTTTCTTGGCTCATTTTGGTGGAAGCGGTACAATATAATTGAGTGAGAATGTCTTTATGGATGAAGCCTATTTATGATGTGTATGACTTGTGAAGAAGCTGCTGAGGTGTGTTTTTATGTTGGTTCAATCTCTTTGAAACACATGACCCACTGATCTCCTTCGGCAGGTTTAGTGATTTACCGAGCCTCCTGTATCATCGATTACCTCGCATGTTAACCCAAGGTGACGGTCTGTTTGGGCCAACGATCTATTGGGAGACTTGGAAAGCCGCGAGCGTATTGTGAAGAGTAAGACCACAATAGCATTGTATGCAGTGCCGCTCCAGAGCGCTTATCAATCGGCAATGGCCCATCTCGCACATAGGGATACCCGCCGTATATGGAGGACAAATCACTTACCGACAACATCGGGTCTCGCTTTCTACCTCTCCATTGTAAAAGGAACTTTCAGCGCATTTACACCCTCTCAGTCAATGTCAATGTTGGCTACGCTGTTTAAAGGAGTTGAAAGAATGGCCCTACTGATGAGCAAGCTGAATATCTCGAAAAGGTGCACGAACGCAATGAAAAAAATAAAGCAAGAACGAATACAACAATCTGCTTACTCACGACAGGTGTCTAACAAAAAACCTCATCCTTTCTCTTGTTGACATGTTTTAAATTTCACAACTCCTTTTGTAGCTACTCTTGAGTGCTGCTTTGGCAACACATAGGAATTCTATTTAGGCAATGAATGAGTATTCAATATAGCCGGCTCCTTTTCAATCATTCGACACTGATTTGTTTTTAACTATAGTCATACTTGAAGACGGCACAAGCCATCCTCTTTAATTGGAGATTTTAATGCCATCCCCTCCTAATTCAAGCACCTTGAACTCTTAACCTTACAGAAAAAGATATTATCTCTTTCCAAATAGGAACACAAACCCATTTTCTCTGGCTCAGATTTTTGAGAAAAGGAGTGGGGCCACTCTTCTCGTTTGACCATTTGCCTAAGATTGAATGGTTTGGATCTTCCATTCTAAACATTACGTCAATTCAAGTATCTTTATATTCTGTGAGCTCTTGCCGTAACGTATATAATTTATTAGACCGGTGTTGATTAAACCACATAAAAACCTATCTCCGACTAAAGTTTACGTTTAAAACGATGGATCTTCCCTCAAATACTTAAATACATCTCGCTGTTAAGAATGAGTATTCAGTGTATATGAGTATGACGATGCTCCTCAGTCCGAACAAGCAACTAGAGTATGTTCATGTAGTAGAAATGACCAGAGTTGGACCCTGAAATAGAAGTATGACTTGAACATAGAACTAATGCTAGAAATAGGCCCTCACGGCTGTATGAAAAACTGTTCTGTGGAGAATAGCGGTATTAAGATACTTCTCAGCCATCTTCTCGGTTGTCGAATCCTTCATACTCAACTCACATGTTCGTGCGTGTCTCGTGACAATTTTCTCTTATAGCTGTCAGTTTTGGCATATATATATATATATAAATTCACAATGTTGGCCCGAATTCAGAATATTTTCCCCTTTCTTTTAGTAGGGCTCTCTTAAACTAAAAATCTTCATCCGCAATAATTTGTTTCAGCCCCAACATGGGTTTTTAATACATCTCCAGTGACTTCACACTGTATTCAGTGCTCTTCTCTCAAATACACTAAAGGAAAACGATGACCGAAACCTAATTTTTATGAATTATGTAAATCACTGGAGATTTTATGTCCCTTCAACTTGAGTTTTAATTATATAATATTCAATAATTACCAGAATATTGTGGTAGATCGTAAATGAAATAATGGCCCAGGTTGCTTGATTATCTTTGTGGCTTGTGGAAGCTGGACATTCTTCCAGCGACGCGAATGTCAGTGGCGGAAATTAGTTTCTTTACATTTTGTTGGTATGTGGAGGTTAGATACAGTAAATAGAGTGGATATTCTATTAAAGATTACACAGTGTTAAACAATACAGTCAAAGTATTCACAGCCTTACTTACAGTAAAATACAATGAAGTTACAGCTATATGTAGGACCTAGTGCATTACTGAAGTGTAGTCACTATTATTATTATTATTTATTAACGTCCACTTTTTGCAACTAAGGCTAATTGGGACGGGTTAGTATAGTGTTGCCACTATACATAAGACTTGGTGGGATCACTGTTTTAACATTCCAACCCACTTGTCCCTTTTTAATGGTACTGTTCAATGAAAAGGGAATCAATCGGAAACCTGAGTCAAAGCACAAAAGGACTCGTTAGGGCATTTCCTGACGCCCCTTCTCTGCTGAAAGACAGCTCGAATTGAGGAAGTGTCCTGAAAGAGTCTTCACTTAGTTCTGTTGACATAGACGTCACAATGCGTCCTAAGATTGATGTCCTCGCCTACGCAGAGCTAGGGTACTCCTTCCAGACGCTTCTTACGCAATTGCAGTGGCAGCCTCCCTTGTCTGCTTTCACCTATCGTCAACAATTAGATCTAGATACCATCCTCTTTGGGAGTATCGATATAGCCTTACGCAAGACATTTCTCGACAGTCGGCCGTATGATGCCAGATGAAAGCATAGGAACCAATTATTTCTGAGTTCTGTTGTAGAAATCAAGCGGACAGGTAAACTATCACTTTCTTTATCGCCTCATCATACCGAATCTAATCAGGATTTTACGGATTCTGAATAAGATTAGTGACTTCTTTTTTATTTTCATCTCTATAAAATAACCAGAGAAAGTTTTGTATCTAAAAGATATATAAATTAGATGTTTCCATGTGCTTTCACGAACAGAGATCATAATCTTTTATTTACCTATAATTGATTCCGTAATAATACAGTTATCAGAAATACGTTCCCACTTGAAGAGGAAAATTGGTGCACTGTAGTCTCTTTATTACACTAGATGATCAGATAAGCCTCATTCAAGGTTTATTGCTGTTACGTCCCTGCAGTTTAATTCAAGGTTATTTGCAGGAGAAGCGCACTTATGGTTGCAAGTGAGACTTTATGCTGGTAGGGAGGCTATTTATTTCATTTATAGCAAAAGCTACAGTATCATAAGGGTTGGTTTATTTACAATGAGACGAGGGAACTGGAGAACCTTCCTCAAATGGGAACCAACATTTTCTCTCAATATAACCATGTTGTCTTATGCATGCACGAGTTAGAAAATATTTCCTTCTTAATACACATCAAGCATTAACACTCATGAACGAACATAAAACACTTAAATGATCATTACAGTGTTACAAGTATAACCATTAAAAAAAATAAGGAGCCTAATCTTTTTTTTTCATCCCTACATCCACAGCCTATGACTTTTTAAATTGGCGAACACGTCTGAGAAAGACAGCTGATGTGCCGCCGAAAATCCTGTTCAAGTGTTGACTAGACAGCAGACGTTGATTAATGGTACTGAGACCCGCCGATGCGGCTGTAGAATAGCATAGTCATTCATTGTATAAATAGACACCTTTATAATTAGTTAATTCTGTTCCAAATTTTTAAACGTATCAAATGACGAATGAGACAAAAGATAAGTGACACATGAACTTTATATATATATTATATTTACAGACAAATTTTGATCATAAGTAAAATTGTCAACATTGTTTTAGGGGTTCAGGTTAGCCATGCGAGTTAAAGCGTTGACCTTAATCTCACAATGCAAACCTACAGTGGGGAGTTCGATTCTTGCCTGGGCAATAGGAATTTATTTAGTGTCGGAATTCATTAAATAAAATCCTTAGTCCCATCCTGGCTAGGAAAGGGTGGTAACCTGTAGATAGCCCGTTCTAATTAGCCTTAGTTGCAAAAAATGGACGTTAATAAATAAATAAAAAAAAAATAAACATTGTTTTAGGTGTGAGTAGATTTTAGTAATACAGATGACTACAGTTAGATTACTTAGCAAGTTTCTTGACTAATTTTTGAAAGAATATAGGGAGGTACGTGTTTGTTATTCAAGATACGATATCTACCATTCAATGACAGTGGTACCCCAGTTTGAGACATGTTCAGGGCCGGATGTAGAGGCCCTAGGTCAGTCCACTTATGAGGTCTTTGCTCCTCCCATTTCTAAGTTCGTAAATTACACGAGAGATAAAAAAAATACACCATTTCTATGATATATATCAATATGATAAATGAAACATGTTGTGATTGGTAGTAACCTTTTTTTATTTTGCTAACCATGTGAATGTAGGCCCCTCTTGATTTTGTGGCCGTAGGATAAAGACTATATCCGAGCCTGGACGTGTTCTTGAACATATTCTTATAGACTTGAGCTATTGCAATTTGATAGCTATTTTCGAAATATTTCACTCTCCACCAGAACTTAATATATTCTTGACGCACTTCGAAACGGAGTAAGCCTTAGCAAATTAGTACTTACAAGTTAAAAACTCAAAGGATTTCCTTGATGTTCCATAATTTTACTAAGTTTTCTAAGACGTAGAATAAATTTATTTTTATTATATTTCGTCATCATTAAGGTGAAACTTCTACTTTGGAGTTTATGATACTCAGGAAATATTAAAGAAAAACTTAAATATATGCATTGAGTGCTGTATGAAAGGCTTAACCGGCAATTTTAACACTGACTTTCACAAGAATATCTCGACCGCCAATGAATGCGTATCGATATGGATAATTTCCGTATTTACTTATCCAATTTACTCATTTTAAACTGTTGCATGAGTTCTAAGAAAGACATATTTCAGAGCTTGAGGTTCGATATAAATTTACTGAAGATTGTTTAGGCAAAGCAAATAACAAGTAACTCATTTAAAAACTTAATATTAAAACTAATAAAATCTATCCATCGAATGAAGAAAAATATTCTGTACTTAGGCTTCAACTACTTGTAAGCTCTAGTTCTACAATACAGAGGAGCAATTGTAATTTTCACTAATAGTTTTGCAACGTTTACGCCTATTTTGCAACAGACTACCCAATTGGCTTTCTTCACTCAATACTTTTCAGGTCTTATTGATTTCTGGCTTGTTTGAGCCTCTTTGAAACCCTATTCAATGAAATGCAGGATAATTTGAAAATTGCAAAGTTTTCAGACCTTCTCAGTTCTGTGTTTCTCATTTCTTCAACGTCTGTAATTTCCTGACATTGTCTCCTGTTGAGATTTGGTGGGCTGTAATTGGAATCCCATCTGTTTCCTATCGTCGGCAAGCTTTTGGTTTCCCTTTCTTGATTGTTTTACGAGGACCTTGGACAGATGGCTGGGTGAATTACAGCTGGTAGTTATTCCCCTGACTGGCATTTAATCACCGGGTGATAAAGCATAGTTCTAGGACCTACAATCTCGCTGGGTATTGCCGTCGCACAGATGGCCGGTGTAACCACTTTTCCTCCGGTTTCCAGAAAATCGTAAACCTGACCAAGTCTCGTGCCTACAGACGTCGTCAGCTCTACTCGTAAAACTTAATTTTACGATTCCCCATTTACATAAGCCTTGCCTTTCTCTTTCATTCTCGTAATGTTTTTATTTGTTTTGGATTTTTAGTGATCATTAAGACCTTGTACAAGTTTGCCTTCTAAATGTTTACTTATTTATATTCTAGAGTGGTGAGTTCGATTCTCGCCTGGGCAAACAGGAACTTATTTAGTGACGGAATTCATTAAATAAAACCCTTAGTCCCACCCTGGCTAGAAAAGGGTGGTAACCTATAGATAGCCCGTACCAATTTAACCTATAGATAACCGTCAGCCTTAGTTGCATAAAGTGGACGTTAATAAATGAAAAAAAAATCATTTATATTCTTTGTGGCCAGCTCTTTTACACATCTTTGAAATAATGAAGATATATAATGACTGCATTAACTCAGTTTTGCCGTAATAACTTGAGTAATTGAGCAATAATCAGAAGATGTATGGAAAATGTCTGAATTTTATTGTATAATATATCTTTTGAATACTGCACTAATATATTCTTAAGGAAGAGGAATATCAGCCTAAATTCATTTTTTAACTAAAACGATTCCCCATTCACTGGGGAACTGAAAACCAATCAATTTAAAAATGACTTTTTTATGGATGTTTCATATCACTGATTGACACAAAGCAGACGGACATATTATTTATAAATATGGGGAAAATCACCTAAATATCTGCTGTTCTTCCATATCCAGATTTAGGCTATTAGAATATAATAGCACCTTTGTTAATATCATTACGTAGGCTATCTAAATTTAAACAAAACATATCCAGAGTAAATTAACTAAGATGAGCAAAGCAACTTTAAAATATAGTCACCTTCTTAGGCTTGCTGACTGAGCTGGCAACACCATAGGAGAGAATCAGGAATATTTAATCACGTACAGATCAATTGAACTTGGTGTCTGGGTTTGAACTGACCAGAGTTTTGACCCAAGGGTTAACATACTTAGCACTAGGCAATTTGTATGCAAGTCCATTTATATGGTTTAGAATATATTATTATCTTTTTATTTTTATCTTCCATTTATCGGATGGGTTTAAGTCTGCTGTGCTCTATTCTTAGGTATTGTTTTTTTCTCATTCCTTCATTCCATAATATCTATAGTTTCAATCCCTTGCTTCGTTGTCAACATCCTAAACGTTTGTAATAATATTAATATCAGATACCGGAGTATAATATATTGTAACCTTTTTTTCTCCCATTCCATTTTAACTGAATAATCTTTACGGCTCTCTAACTACTAATGAAGTTCTAATTGACTTCTGTTCTCACTTTCCTCGCGCCATCAGTGACTATTAGCTTGGCAATGCTGTCGTGGGAAGTGATACTGTGAATTAAACTTTCATTTTGAACTTTTCAGGAATTTCGTAGATCCCACATTAAATGCTTGTTATACTCCCTAAGTAGAAGTCATTTCCATACGTAGGCTGGTAGAGATTCAAAAGGGTACTCTGGATAAAAACAGGTCATCTCTCATAGGCTTCAAAAAATCTCAATTTTTTAAATTTTGCTACTCATTCTTATATTGTTGATAATCGTAACTTCCACTTTGTGCTACTAATGCCAATTGGGTCGGCTTTTCTACAGGTCATCACCCTTTTCTAGCCAGGATCGGACTAAGGATTTTATTTAATCCTTGAGTCCCTGATCCCTTTGTCCTTCAGCATTTTTTATTGTACTCACCCAATATAATTTAGGCTTACCCAATATCTCATATTGCTCGTGATTGACGGATTCCTCATTACTTCCCAATTCTTGTTTGTGTTAGTTTGATCGTTACCAGACTTTATATCTAATATTTGGTGCAAAACTAATGATCGTTTAATGGAAAACCAGGTCTTTAATGGGTGATGTCGGAACAGAAGGAGTTGGGGTTTAGAGAGAGGAATTTGGAAGATTCCAAATATCTCCGTTATTATGTGACGGATCGAAATTGCATATAACCAATCTTGTTGAGAGTTTAATTTCCTATAAATGATGTCCTACGCTTCTACTTTTTCGTATACTTTTCTGTATCTTGAATATTAACTGAGATGTTTGCGGTTTTTAGTAATCATGCTCAGACATCGCCAATCCTATTCATGCGATTTTCACATTGAGTAGCTGTGTTACTATACATATCGTATGCAGATGGTATTTCGATTTCTGTTTACATAGGCTTCTTACTACGGGAGAAATAGAGAACAGATGGTGAGTTGAAATCACCAGCGCGTCTTGTACCTCGCTATCGTTCTTGAAGCTGCCACAGTCTTAAACCATTCGTGCCCAACCTACAATAGCATAGACCTACCTTTTTTTATTACCCTTTTAACTAACCCATTAATTATCTTTTAGAGCTGCCTGCTGGGTCGTATTCTCTCCATAATTAATATGACCCGAATGTGTAGTTACTCTAAGAATTAAATAAAATGTAGCTCAACAATCCGCAACAATTGTTTTTAAAATATATCGTCCACGTATCGCCGTCTCTCTTTCTCTCTCTCTCTCTCTCTCTCAATCTCTCTCTCTCTCTCTCTCTCTCTCTCTCTCTCTCTCTCTCTCTCTCTCTCTCTCTCTCTCTCTCTCTCACTCTCTGTCACACACATAACCTAAAACATATAAGTTAGGTTCAATAATTTAAATCACATTTTAACAGATGAAACACTATGACCCTATTACATAGGAAAACATACTGTGGCTTATTGTAAGAAGACTTTTACGGTGGACTATTTAGTATAAACTCATGAGGCTTGCTGTTTTCTATTCTTACATGTACCTATCATATTGTTACGCAAGATAAGCCAGCATAATTCGTTTCTATCTTCCTGAGAATTATATAAATATAAATGATAAAGTACTGAAGTGAGTAAGAGTTTGCATAACTCCTGTGGTTGGTTACCCACATTGTCTGATCATTAACACATACATAACGCCGAGTTATAGCTGAGCCTGTTGCAACTTTATTTGTTTAATGCTACACTCATATCTGAAAGTCGTTAAACGACGAGGGCTCACAATTGGCTTGCTATTTTTGGAAACCTTGTAATTATGATTGAGAAATATACATTTAATGAGATTTCGGTGATTATCCTACCGGGTTCTCTAGACTAAAGTATGTATAAGAGGCGAGAGTCTGCACACTCCTGCAGTTGAGAGTGAAGGGAATTGGTCTGTCTGTCGGCTGTAGTAATTACAGGATCTTCTTGAAATTCGGTAGATCATCAGTTTCTTGGCTTCTTTTTTTCTAGCGGAGCAGTAGAGTAATAAGTAAAGTGAAATGACCAGCGTGTTATTTCGGTGCGTGGGAAATCTGCTTAAATTACTCACCCGACGTTTTCTGTAACACACTCGCGCGGTAATCACTCGACATCCCGTGTTCAATTTAAATGTCATATTTTAATAGAAATATATTTACTTCTTTTAAAGGTTTTTTATAATAAAAAAAACCAAAAAAAACAAAACAAAATGGGCATAAAATAAGGGATTTCCTGTTTACATAAGCTTTTTATTATTGGAGAAATAGATAATAGAATAGGCTTATTTTTTGTAACATTTTTTTTTAATTATTATTTATTAACGTCCACTTTTTGCAACTCAGGCTAATTGGGACGGGGTATATACAGGTTACCTCCCTTTTCTAGCCAGGGTGGGATTTTAGGATGTTATTTAATGAATTTCGTCACTAAATAATTTCCTTTGCCCAGTCGAGAATCGAACTCGCCACTCTAGGTTTGCCATGTGAGAGAAAGGTCAACGCTTAAACTCGCATGGCTAACCTGAGCCCCAATGTAACATCTGCATGATGAACTTTTTATTATATTTAAAAGTAAGATATATTGGCATTAGAAATGTTCAGAGTTCTTCCAACAACAATAATAAATACTACATAAACATTTTGTTTTCCTATTAGGTAATTGTTTCCATTTCAGGTAAGATAGTAAAAGAACGGAAATCTAAGCTACTTGCTCCTTGTTGCTCAAGGAGGAGCATACATTTAACCTACTTCAGTGTCAAAAATTAACATATTTGCTTCACTCGTAAATTTTTTAGCTGGTTTGGGTCTTTCAGTAGACAATTGAGGTAGTACTCATGACGCCATTTTCGAAAACTTTTCAAATTTCAATGGATCCAATGTAGGAGATGAAAAAAATGATGTCCCTTAAAAATATAAAATATAGGTCAGCATATATTTAATTGAAATGATTTTCATAATAACTAAATAAAATATTAGTGTTATTCACTTTAGTTGAATACATGTTTTATATTAACAATTCGTATGTTTGAAAAATTATGAGTTGAAATATTTAGTCTTTTTATCATCTAGGTATAAAAACTATAGCTATAGCATAATTAATGCTCCCAGGAAGCATTTAAAAAATTATTATATTTGTTAATATTGGGTTTAGGAGCTCGCTCCTGGGAATATGTTGATTGTGAAATGGTTGTAAAAGAGAAATATGCTATTGGAGCATACTAGAATATTTATATTGTTTAAAGTTGTTCAAAATTATATTAAAAAGTAAAGTATTGTAGGACTAAAAAAGAAATCGGGGGTGTGTGTATACCTACCACTACCGCCAGTAAGCTGATATGAAAAAAAAAGTCCGGCACGCAGGGGCTGAGTAAACTAAGCAGATTTCCCATGTAAAGTTATACAATAGAGAAATCTCCATACGAGTGCCGAACGGTTACGGAAACGGCCGAACTAGCTTTTGGCGGGAACCATAGCTCGTCCGTTACACTTAATAAAAATGCAAATATCTCGGTTAATATTCAAGATAGAGAATAAATGTATATAACAATATTCATAGTAAATTTAATTTTCAATAAGATTGTGTTCTATACAATTTTTCGATCCGAAGTATAGTAACGGAGATATTTCGAATTTTCAAAAATGCCCCCTCTAAACCCCCCCCCCTCCCACTGGTCCGATTTCAGCCGTTAACGAACTTGATCTTCCTTTTTACGTAAAACGATTAAATACCGAATTTGGTGACAATTAAACAAAAATTACGACCGCTAGAGTGTTAACAGACATGTATATATATATATATATATATATATATATATATATATATATAAGTTTTGAACGGACCTCATTTTCGTCATCTCCTGGGTAGGATCGATGGACATTTAAAGAAATTTTTCGAAAATCGTGTCATGAGTACGACCTCAATAGCTGATTTCCCTTGAGGGAAATCTGCTAAAAGTGCAGGTTCAATCCCCCCCCCCCACCAAGGGAGAACATGAATTCACGAATTCGCTAGTGTCGCAGAGGGTCTAACGCATGTTTACGTCTGATGCCCCTCGGGATGACTAACGATTATGACCCCATGTTCAGGCAGGCTGGCACGGTGAACTGACCACTGACCCCACCGGAAGATACAATGAATTTCAGGGCCTCCTTGGTTAACGGGGGTTGTGATCACTGACTAAGTAAAAATCTGATCACGAATCCCTCAGCGGTGGCTAAAAATCTTAAAGATCTATAACTCCAAAAGAAACGTATAAAAAGAGAATAACTTAAAAGAAATTTCTAATTAATCTAATTGATAAAAAACCGATGTATTTCTAATATGACTTGTTAATACGTGCATATCAGTTTTTATTCAACTTTTTGACAGTGTTTATTTAATAACAGTCTGGCTAGTATAAATATTTACTATATTTGTTGTGAAATACTTTGTTGTTTTAGCTCTTGAGAACGGCACGGATGTGCTGAAAGTTCTCGTGCCAGGAATACGAATCTCCATTATGAGAAGACTTTAATCTTCATCCCAATGTACTATTTTATAACTGATAGATACCGTTGTAACTGCCTTCTGAATAAAAAACCATCCGTCACACAAGGGCTGCATAAACTAAGCTGATTTCCCACTTGAAGTTTTACAATAGAGAAATTTCACGTGAGCCTAACAGTTACGGAAACGGCCGAACTAGCTTTAGGCGGAAATTCACGACTAGAACCCAAGTTAGCCGATCTCAAATCGTCCGTTATGCGCACCCACTTAATAAAAATGCAAAATATCTCTGTTAATATTCAAGATTGAGAATATTAGAAAAAAATAAATATTTATAGTAAATTTAATTTGCAATAAGATTGGTTCTATACAACTTTTCGATCCGACGTATAATAACGAAGATATTTCGAAAATGCCCCCTAAACCCCCTCCCTTCCACCAGTCCGATTTCAGCCATTAACGAACTTGATCTTTATTTCTACATGAAACGTTTAAATATGGAGTTTGATAACGATCAAGCATAAATTGCGACCGCTAGAGCGTTAACAGACAAATATCATCATCTATATATATATTTGAACGGACATCATTTTCGTCATCTCCTGGGTAGGATCGATGGGCATTTGAATAAAAACTTTGAAAATCGCGTCATGAGTACGACCTCAATAGTTTATTTCCCTTAAGGTAAATCTGCTAAAATTCATTCCTTCCACTTCAAGAGGAGTAGGATCGTAATATCTGTGCTGGGCTTAGAGCAATGAAACTTAACCTGGATTTGATATTATAAAAATTGTTTAGCCTTTACATTAGACGACAATGTTATAAATCGCTGATTAAAATAGTTGTGGATTAATAGGTGAGATAATTTATATTTGGTGCAAGGTGTTATGGCGGTCAGAAGGCCGACCTGTCTAAGGTTATGATTGTTAGTAAACATTGACACCACGGGGCGCTGGTGTCTCGTCAGTCTTCTTTCGGGATTCTTGCCGTCAACTTCTCGCGGCTCTTTTATTCCTGTTAAAGCCTTTTAATCACGTTCTCCACATGCCTTAATCTTAGAAGTTTTAATTTTTTAGTAAGGTTCTTATAAACTTGTGACAATGAAGACTGCAATTACGCTAGCGGAGCTAAAGCGTCGACGCAAGCAGATAATTGATATGCAGGTGAGACGAATAATTACAAAGATATTTTATTATAACATAATATTGACGTTTTTCATTAAAATGTTAATTGTTTAAATTACACTTGATATATCGCGAATATTTATTCTGATAAAGGAAATGTTTGTTAAAAATTAGTGTTACTCATTTTTCTATGCAAAGTTTTGTTCAACTACGTAAGAAGTATTGGATTAATAATTTGATTTTCAATAACTTGAAATTGGCTACCGTCTGGATTAATTATGAATTCTTTTCCAAAATTGAAATTATAAATAATTATTTTAAAATTACAGTTTTAATATTACAAAATATTCAGAAGGCTAAGCTTTCAATCACCATACAATATTTTCATAAAATTAATTTGAATATTGGCTTTCCACGAATTCAGTCTGTTTTGGTGCAAGAATGTTCCTACCTTTCAACTGTTTTGGAAAGGCCTTTTTGTAGAGTACGTCATACCCAGATTGCATATGAGCCCTGAATGTATTGATAATTTGATTAATTGTAAAGATTAATCATAATATTTAATGCATTTCCTTGATATTTACATTATACATGCTTACATATAAACAAGGATGTTCAATAATATACCAACTGTTATGTTACCCCAGTTTGCAATTGTTCCCTAAATTCAATCTCGAAAAGCAAATTCTCACAGGCACATTTAAGGTGTTGGTTAATTATATAGAATTTAATAATTGATATGCAGGTGAGACAAGTAATTACAGGAATATCTTATTATTAGTATTATTTATTAACGTCCACTTATTGATACTGTGGCCAATTGGGTCGGGTTATCTACAGGCTACCCCATCCTTTTCTAGTCAGGATGGGACTAAGGATATTATTTAATGAGTTCGTCAATAAATAAATTCTTATTTGCCCAGGCGGGAATCGAACTCACCACTTTAGTTTCATCATGTGAGATCAATGCCAACGCTTAAACTCAACTGGCTAACTTGATATTTTATTATAACTGAACTCAAAAACATTTTGCAATATTTCGATCCCTTAAACACACAATATTAAAATTTCTTAGTAAATTACTTAGAATTGAGGCTTAATATGGAACTTGTTGATTCCGGGGGAAAAAATATTCTGCACTTGAAAAATTGAAAAAAACGTATATAATTCATTTAAAAGGTTTATACTTTCATTATGAATAAAAAAACTTAAGGTTATGATAAATTGCTTGCAGAAGATTATGTTTTAAAAAAAAAATCAAATTCCTCATTTTAATAGAATCTGCTAATTTTGCCGAGTAACAATTAGCAATGTGAATGTTATTAAGTTTCTTATTTTTACTTCAAATTTATTTATTATTGCTTGATGTGATTTTGTGGGGGGGGGGCTATATACAAAATAGCTGCAACAATATTTTTATAGGAAACTCATGATTGGTTTTATTTTTTCATTTGTAACATCCACCTAGCTCACCCATTTGTTCTAATACTCGATTTTGAAGATCAATTCAAGAGTTTTGAATTGGAATTTATCTTAACATGGTTAACGAAGATATAAGGTAGATGAAAGATTAACGTAGCCATTTATCACATTTATAATGTAGTACGTTCTGTAAAATAAAAATCATGTAGTTGCTAATACTTTTAGGCTCATACTCCTCTACTGATTTCATGTTGTTTAATTTTTTTGCTGTTATTTTCTAAGATAATGTTTATCAAATTAAGTAAATAATAGCTCATTTTTCAAGTAAAATGACTCATATAATGCCAATGGAATTCTTTCAGGTGAATTATTATTTGAACTATCAGTAGGAGATTACTATAATAATGATATTTAAACTCTATAAATGACACGTTTTAGTGTTCATCATGTCTCAAGGCTACCCTAGGATATGCAGTTATCTCTTGTTCAGATTAACATCTATCTAATTTGTTTGAGGCGTTGGATGCATGGAGAAAAGATAAATAAATGTTAAGAACGTAATAACAGGCCATGAAAAGTGTTGTTTTCACAATTCGATGGCTTCCTCATTCAAATCCTTTCTACATGAGTCTGGGATTGTGACTAATCCCGCATTAGATTTCTATAATTATTAGACTGTAGTTAGAATTCAACGATTCTATCGTGTAGTTTGTTTTATTTATTTATTAATATTCTGCTTCTACTCTGAGTGTCATTAGCACACACAAGAAAAAGTTTATATAGCATTTAAAAAGGGTTACAGTCTTAAGGAACTGAAGTAGGTTTTTAACAATACTTTCTTCATTCTTCAGAATTTTGTGTAAAGAAGATCCAAGATTTTACCTTCTTCTGGGCTTGTTGTAGACAGGGCAATGCACTAACTCATGCTGTACAGTTAATTTTGAGTTACTATTTCAACAGGTTGGATAAAAAAGATATTTAGGAAATATGTATGTGTGAATTCTTCTTCTTTTTTTTTTTTTTAATTCTTGAATTGTGTGAATTCTTCGCGGTGGGTACTGCTTTCCCTTTTCCTGTTATTGTTTTTAATTTTTACTAAATTTCGCTATGATAATAACAATCCGTTCTACTCTCGGTTCAGTATTCTTCGGACATATTCGACGTCTTTGGCAGATGCTCTGTCGGTGGTTGCACTAACAGTAGAATTGGATGCATTATTGGCTCTTCATCTACTTTTCATATTAATATTTTTCTGGGATGACACCCGCACCCAAATGAAAATTATTTCTTTATCGCTAGATTAAAAATAAAATACATAGCTATACATAACAGAGCAATTATTTATTTATTATTATTATTATTTTTTATTTTGTTTTCAATCTTAAACCTATTTTACTTAACTCTATAGTTCTTTTGGGACCTGGGCCTCTTGAACCATTTCGGGCAACTGATAACTGCTCTTTAACTTCCTCCATCATTGTTGCCTGGTTCCCGCAAGTCTTTCACTCTCAAGCAACTCGGTACTTCATTAATGTTTTTTCATGGATATATTGCTATACGATTTTCTGTTTAAAAGTTGATGTCTTTCTTAGTACCGTGACTTTTATCATTTGAATAAAAGTAAATTCACGGAGTGCATAGGAACAATGATCGTAAAAGTTATTCTTTTATATAGAGCATTAATAACCCTATAAAGTCTGCTTGTGTTTAATAGCTTTCTTGTGTTAGCGTCAATAGAACTCCGTGACTCATCGTTAAGTATTTCTTGATAACAGTTAATATTGTCTACAGCGCTCTTATATTCACTATGTTTCTGTGTCATTAGCCATTTGAGGAATATTACTCACTACAGGTTACAATCGAGTTCATTCATAGAGTGATATTTATTTCATGAGAAGGTCTTATAAATGTACTTCAGTTTTCCTAGTATTTATTCCTTTGGTATCTGTTATCATCAGTATGCTATTTTGCGTATAACAAAGGGAAATTGTTATGATTATCAATAACCCAGTCACCGTGGATCTGAGTTTTCTCGTGAAGTTCAACACATCGGTGAATCATGTTATTAGATGACAAGTTAAAATTGAAGTGCTGTTGCTTCACTGGAATAGCACACATATGACATTTATCTTTCATATCTCACCTTTGATTACATGTTGTACCTTAGATTGTAAGAGGAACCAATAAGCGTTATTTAGGCTGGGGGGGGGGTGCACGCACACACACACACACACTCACACACACCCTCTCACTCTCTCTCGATCACTAATATATAAATACGCTGTTGTAGCTGGTGGTCCAGTTTACTTTTTATTACTTACTTTCTTATGTATTCTTATTTGATTGGTAACGAACTCGATATAGAAAAGTCTGATGCAAAAATAAAGATCCAGTTATTTTATTGTATTTTATTTTTTATTTTCTTAAACTAATTTGGTTAAAATCTAATTTTATCTTTTTTATAACTTTATTGTTGTTATAAGTTTTACAGACAAAACATTGTTACAAAATGTATGTTATATATTATATATCGCAAATATATATATATATATATATATATATATATATATATATATATATATATATCCCCCTGCACATGGTAGTGCACAAAGGAAAAAAAATGGAGCAAAAAAAGATCTAGTATGCTAAAGGGTGACATCTGACAACCGTACTCGATATATAAACGTTTTATGTAAAAACAAAGTTCAAGTTAGCTAATTGCTGAAATCGGACAAGGGGAATGGGTTTAGAAGAGGAAAATCGAAAATACAAAATATCGTCGTTATTATACACGTATCGAAAATGGTATAGAACTAATCTTGTTTTATATTTAATTTTCTATAAATGTTGTTATATTTACTTTTACTTTATCTTCAATGTCAACTAAGAAATTTACACTGTGGGTTTACTGAAGGCTGAAAATGAAAATTTCAGCATTCAGTAAACCCCCAGTTTTAGTCTACGCACCTTAACGATCTTTATTCCATGAGAGGTCATATTCCAAGCTTAAATACCAAATATTCTTTTCAACGGACTTATATGGCGTGATATACATACAAATACGTTCTGTGGTCACGCCATCAAGAATAAGTTTACTTTCTTGACGTGAAAAATTTTTATTTGATTTGTACCATACTCCATATTTATTTAACCGGTTAATTCAACACTAAACATAATATTCGTTAGTGGCTGAAATTGAGCCTGGAGTAAGAGGGATTTATTGGAACAGGGGAATTCCAAAAATCTCTGTCATTATGAACCAATCTTGTTAAACTAATCTGCTCTAAAATTGTTGTTCTATACATTTTTTCGCCCTCAAATATGAAGTGAGTATTTTTATTTTCTCGTTTTCAGCCGTCAGTAAAACCCCACACCTACTCATTGGATTATTGCTTAGAAATAGAGAATACATTCTGGGATGAGATTACTACTGTATGCCATACCCCAGAACATGGGTCAACTGTTTAGTTTACGCAGCCCTTGCGTGATTTACTTTTTATTTTAGCAGGGGGGATATTTAGGCAAAATTATAGATGATTAAAACCTGATAGGGTTCGTGTTAATAAAAATGATGAATTATGTTTCTTTACTTTTGCGTTTGCTCATACTACACTTTCAGCTCTTGCTTGAGATATCTTATTTTCGTTCCTTGTCTACTACGGGTCACTAGCTTTTCTTTGGGCTATCTACCTAGATTTAAATATTCTTATAGAACCCAGAGTACTTTGAACGCTTTATATTTGTCGACCACTTATTTGAATGGGCGAAGTGAAATCAAGCAGGATGGAGTAAGGAGAAAGATATTGCGTAAGGGTAGTTGGACCAGAGATACTGTCTGGAAGTCAAACAAACCGGTTTAGGGATACCAGTCTCTAGGACCAAGTTCAAGATCATGGCCACGTCAGGGCAGATAGAGAGAAAAAAATAAAGTTATAGCTCAGTCATGTTATGAATTTTAAATGTAATGGCTGTTATTTCTTAAGTTTTAGCCAAGATCTGGGGGATAAGATGTAAACAGATTATCAATATCATTCTTCCAATGAGTATGGTGAGCGTGGTGTCAGTCCTAGTCTTCATATACTGCATATCATATGTATACGAGGTAAGGTTTGATCCGGGCCGCGAGACAATTTGAAAAACCTAATCAAACAAAACTATTACGCTACTAAGTCCAAATGAGGAAGATGACGAAAGATTTGTGCGTTCTGCAGTAGTTATAAATGTTTGAAAAGTTCTTTACATTAATGGAAGTTAATAAATCAAAACATCGTACAAGGCTAACTGACGACAATTTGGAAAATTCTTTTCGTCTTCGTATCAGTGGAATTAATCCAAGCATCGATGTACTAGTTTCCCAAATTCAAACTCATTGATTGTACCATGTTGTACCTATTTTTTCCATTTCATTTTGTTATTTTAATAAATTGTATTATAATTACATTGTCGTTATAATTTCATGTCTGATATCTATCGTTATGAACAGTACTTTAAAATGCACTACTTTTAAAAGCGGCCCGCGAACGTACTTGCACACTAAAATTTAGCCCCCAACATTTCAAAAGTTGTCCACACCTGGTTTACAGTTTGAGTCGCACAAGTTTTGAGAGAGGCCGTAGTCCTTATCTGGTAGATCATACATCGTGAATCACTCGTTTTTATTTGATTTGTTTGGTTTTAAAAGTTAAAACGTTATACCAAAAAAAAAAAAGAAGAGAATCAAAATATCGAAAATTGCAAAACATAATGTTGAAACTTAGCAGAGAACGAGATGATAACTCATAAAACAGCCACATGAATAAAAACAATGATGAGCAAATAACTGTTTTCAGTGTAGGCGGAAGTTTCCCATAATAATTGCTGATAACTAGTTGTATAATTGAATAATTAAAAAAAGGTCTAGGAGGAGCTATTTAAAGTAAGGAGGTTTCCCGCGTGCCTTATGCCACATAAAGGATGTTATTTCACATGCTGTTCTTTATTGATCTCTTAATAAATAGTTTACGTAAACGGTACTTGAAATCTAAACTGAGCAAGAGGATTTTGTCATATATTTTTATTGAAAATCGTAGAAGTAGCATTGGAAGTTTTTTGGATGCTGTAAACGCAAAAGTATAAATAATTCCGTTAATATTTCTGTCAGAGGGAAATGTATTGAGCATCAATTGTAGGAGACTGCTGACATCACTTAAGACAGCAAGTTTGTAAGGACCATGAAACAGTATGTCAGAAGCCCTTTGATGCGAATTATTCGCTCACCAAGTCAGTAAGGCTGGGAGGCACGTTATAGTTGTCGCTATTCTCATAGTTGCTAATGCTTATCACTCTGGAGGGATCTAACAATTATGGTCTCAAGGGGAATTATCTTCTCTCATCCTGATATTTTAATGTACAAGGCCACGGTAAACCACAATATGTGACTCTCATTCTTACCTGGAAATGGGGTTTTCCTGGACACGTGAGCAGTCACTGTGTACATAAAATAAAAAGCCGGAATTCAGGAGAACCTCATCAGGGCGTGTTAAGGTATTTGCAGCGCAGTAAAGGAAGGATGACTAATGCAAAGGGATCGTCGGTGCCTTAGGCGTTCATATTGATTGCTTATCATTATGCAATAATGTCGAATGACTTTATCAGCACTACAGGTGTTCCTAACGTGTATGGATAACATTACTGTACCCACTAAGTCGTATTCATAAATCTAGGAAACACTTGAGATAGAAAATGCGTATAGTCATGTTGCGTCTACTTAAGGTTCTCTTGACCCCAAATATTCACAAGACTTAGAGCTAATAAAATCTCTTTGGGATTGTTAAAGGAACATAATTGGTATTTATGTCGCTTGTGCTTTTATTTTGTGCAATATCCAGTTTGTTGCTAAATTTAAGCAAACTTCTGTTCGTCCTCTGAATATAAAGAGTATGAATAAAATGTCAAAGAATGGAAAATTCTGGTTATCCTTTTATAGAACATATAAGCTATTAACAACACAAATTCATTTAAGTCCATTTCACAGAAATTAATAGTTTATTTTAAATGTGATAACCTCCTTCTAGGTGTTCATAGCTTCTAACAACTTTCCAACTGTTTGTTTATAACCTCTCTTATTTTTGTTTTAATATTAATATCTCATGATTGTTGGCAATAATTATGATGGTAATTGCCGAACTAGGTCTGAGTAACTGTCTGAGGCCGTTGTTTTGTTATTCGTCGGCCAAACGGCCGTAAAACTTGAAGGATTCATTGATAAAGAAAACTATTTCCTCCTTCTGACTGAGATCATTCCTCTACCACAAAGCCCGAGCGTTCCTGTTATTCCCATTTCTTTTTCTTGATTCCCGCCTGCCCCTGGGAATTTCGTCCCCTTTTTCAGCTATTTCTAAATGAGCACTGGGATTTATATGCTTCATGTTCTCAGATTTCCTGCTAGTCACTTCTACCAGTACAAATAGCTACGTGGGTTCTTTAACGTTCCTTTTGTATCTGTTTTCTCTGGTTGAGATGCTATTTGGAATTCCTAACAGTTAGGAATAAGTCAGATTATGACAAACGGAGTAATCATTTAGTGATGTCAATTATTCAAAACAGGACTATGGCATATATTAATTGATGTCGAAATTTAATATCTGGCGTATTCGATTCAGGAGGTTAAATATGTAACTTATCACAGATAGACTATTATGAAAACGTCGTCACGCAGATCTACACGGGTTCCCCCTGTGCTGCTACTCCATACAACAATTCAAATTACTCTGCTGACATTCAAGTTGGAGGGAACAGCATTTGTACATATAAAATATCGATCTGGTCCATTATGCCGGATATATATTTAAACGGATCTTATTTTTCAACTCATCTACTAAGAATAATTTTTTGGAAAATTAGGATCGTTCTTTGGAAAGTTAACCATGGGGTTGTACTGAAATTTGTCTCAAAATCGTCTATATTTTCTTAAATGTTCATCAATCCGAGGTCTGTAGAATTTTGTTATATAATAAAATTATCTGAAAGGAAATCTGCTTTCTTTAGCCCGCGTGGTAGACGTTTAATTTGTATTTCTGAAATTGTGACTGCATTCTAGGTTATCTTTTCTTTTTTTAATTAAGCTTCTGAGTTTTTCTTTTCTCCTTTTGAATTCGATTTCTGAGTTCTTATTTTAAAATTTTAAGCTAAATTCTTCCGCCTTCTCATTTTGCTATCCCTTTTTTCTGGCAGACAAATAAATTTACCTCCCTAAACAAGGACTTTTATGGAAAAATAAGGAAGACGTCATTCAGGAGACGTGGGGAAGAGTCCAATTTCATTATTTCTTATATATTTTTGATTGTTGAGCCCCAGTTTCCGGAAGGCCGCTCAGATACCCCAGGGCGGATCCAATCCATTAGAGCTAGGAACTAGAACAAAGCAAGGCCGCTAAGCACTGATTACCCCCATGCTAGAGGGTTAGCCTATGGGATAATGCTCGCTTGACTAGCTTGCGTGCCAAGGGCATCCTCGCCAAACAAGGAGATTAGCCAAGTATATCTTGACTGATGGATCGGACCATCTCCCTTTGATGTCAAGAGCCGCAGGGATCGAACCTCGTTAATTCTACATAACTTTCCCACAAGTCTGATTACTGTAGAAGGAGAGGCAGTTCCTGAAACATTCGTGCTTGGCAAGGGTCCAATTTATAGTTAAAACTTTGAATACTCGATATTTTAGCTGATAAGCAAAGCGACGTGTCACTTTTATTCGCAAAATAATTGACTAATGTTTTTATCAAACGTTGTTGTCCATGTTCTCAAACGACCGATTCAACTTGATTATTTGAGGAATTTTGTGGTCTATAAAACTGTAAGTTAGGGTTTTGGGCAGAGCGTTAACCTATCATCCTAAATTCCGCAAGCAATAGAGAACAGTACTAACTGATGATGCATGTATTGCAAAACCGGTATACCACGAAAGAAGTGATAGCGCCAGTAGTATTTGGCAATATAGGTTTTCTCCATTGGCTGTTTAAATATTTCTGTTTTTTTTTTTTTTTAAATTTATTAATGTCCACTTTGTGACGTTTAAAAAAAAAAAAAAAAGATAAAAAAACCATCAGGGCTGTGTAAATTAATCAGATTTCCCACGTTCTGTTGTTCTGTTTTGTTTTCCACTGATGTCATCACACCATATATATTCCCTGAAAACACGAGTAACTGGATTAATATTCGACTTGCGAAAACATGTATAGAACAACAGTCATAGAGCATCAATAGTTTAACAAGATTGGATCTATTACACTATTCAATCCGACTCAAAATAACGGAGATATTTTGATTTTTTAAGTCCCCCTTCATATTCCCCTTCCAGTTAAAGCCATTAACTAATATGATATTTATGGGTATAGATCAAATAAACCTTTTTGAGTTAAGAACGTGAAATCCTATTTGATGACATCATCACGGGACGTATATGCATCTCACACAGGAGCATGGGATATAAATTCCTATACTGCATAATATAACATTAACTGATAACTGCATTATAGGAAACATTAAACCTCTGCCCCTTTTGGAGATTGAAAAAACACTGCCTATGAGATGTTTTTAGCAACGTCTTTAAATCTTCTTATAGAGACTATTTATTAAACCGCATCTATGGAGAGTTACATGAGGATTTAGAAATAGTCTCTCAAATAATAAGAAGATGTATAGAAGTTAAAACATCTCATAGGCATTATTTTTTTTAATTGCTAAAGTTGTAATCCACTTATAATAATAATACTGGCAGAGCACATGGTAACCTTGCATTCGTTTGTACAAATGATAAACTGCAAATAGTAACGGTATAATGTTGACATTGCTTTGTCATCGAATGTCTGTATGTGTACAAACTCTACCCATATCTGATTTTATAAAAGTTTTGCTTCACCATAACGTATCCTTTAAAAAATGTAATAATTTTTCCTTTATTCATAATGTTTAAGATAACTAGCGTAAAATACTTGTATTTTGTAACTTTGCAAGGATAATATCATTATACTTTTCTGGATTTACAATAATCTATGAATTTAGTAACTAATGTTTTTACAAAGCTACAAGAGTAGATGGGAAAAATGGCATTCTCTAGCCAGCAGTTTATGAACATCCTATATCATTCTATGGATTCTCTATAGTTGTTTTATATCTCTACTCGACAGGAATGCCTAAATTCTGGGCTGGAAACTCTCTTAGGATCTAAGGAGTACTTTAACATTATTACAAATTTTGGAATCATCATTTTACCCTTTGAGAGGTATGCGCTTCCAATGCTATTTCTTCAACTATTAAAAGGGGGCTGCGTAAACTAAGCAGATTTCCCCGTGAAGTTATACAATAGAGAAATCTCCATACGAGAGCCGAACAGTTACGGCAAAGGGCCAAACTAGCTTTTGGCGAGAAACTAGTCATCCGTTATCGGCCCAAAATTAATATAAATGCAAATATCTCGGTTAATATTCAAGATAGAGAATAAATGTATATTGCAATATTTATAGTAAATTTAATTTGCAATAAGATTGATTCTGTGCAATTTTTCAATCAGACGTATAGTAACGGAGATATTTCGAATGTTCGAAAATCCTCCCCTCTAAACCCCCCCTCTCACTGGCCCGATTTCAGCCGTTAACGAACTTGATTTTTCTTTTTACATAAAACGACTAAATATCGAGTATGGTAACGATCAAACAAAAATTGCGACCGCTAGAGCGGTAACAGACAAATATATATATATATATATAGGTATATATATATATATATATATATATATATATATATATATATATATACTAGCTGAGATACCCGGCTTCGCTCGGGAATTCATTTGAGGCTGAATGGTGATGGTATATTTTTGGCAAGGTTTTACTTTGCACAATATTTTGACATTTACCCGTTCCAGTGTTTAGGGTTAATACCCGTTGTTGGCATTTGTTAATAATAAAATTATTTTTTTATGTAAGACTTCACTATCCTGCATATTGTCTTATTTCCCGTCTCCTGTGCATTATGCATAGATTTGAATTATTTAGGAGAAAATATTGACATACATTTGAATTATTTTTTTCAGGTGAGGTACCTGGTAGTTCATATTGAAAAGAAGTGTTGAGCAAATTTCTCTAAATAACAAAATAAACAACTTTTGTTATGTGCATATTTGCCGAAACCCCAATAGGAAATCATTATTATTAATTTCAGGCCTCCCTTATAACCCCCACTCCTGCCCGTCCCTAGAAATGTTAGTATGGCTTATTATAAGGAAGGCGTTAGTGCTAATACACATACCGAGTTTGGTTTAATTCGGTTGAGTCTTTAGTGCCAAATAAAATTGTGGACTCCCGCTTTAGTTTATAGCGTATAACTCATTTATGCTTCCGTATACGGCAAAAGTGCATATAACAAAAGTTACTCTAAATAACAAAATAAACAACTTTTGTTATGTGCATATTTGCTGAAAAAGCAATAGAAAACGAAATATCGCTATTTTTAATTTCAGGCCTCCCTTATAAACCCCACTCCTGTTCGTCTTAGAGAATATTAATATAGCCTAAAGTCTAAGTTGGGCTAGTAGTAATATACATACCAAGTTTCATAAAATTCGGTTCTGCCGTTTATGCGTGAAAAGGTAACAAACAAACAAACAGACACGAAAGAAACAAAATGCAGTTATGGTGCCTATGACATGTGAAACGAAAAGTTATCGTGAAATTTCGCGAAAAAAATCAATGTACAGACAGAGGTTATAATTATATATATATATATATATATATATATATATATATACATACATTTTTGAACGGACCTCATTTTCGTCATTTACTAGATAGGATCGATGGACATTTGAAGAAAAATTTCGAAAATTCCGTCATGAGTAGAACCTCAATAGCTGATTTCCCCTTAAGGGAAATCTGCTAAAAAAACACTGTTTACTTATTCGGTCGTACTGTAACCCAAAATACATTGACTACTATTTGACTAGGTTGATTTTCACAGATCTCTGGGCATTTTAAAGTGATGTAACTACTTGAAGTTATTCAATAAGAGGGATTAGATATATTCCTCCAGTCATCTAGCAAAGTTAAATAGTTGTCTTTATGGACACTGCTCTAGGGCATTCTTGAATTTGATCTTCTGCGGAGATGGCGTGGCCTTGTTTGTCTGACTGATGGCCTGGTCATATAGGCTCTGAAAAGCATGTCTTCTGTACATGCAGTGTTTCAATGTCCTTAGAGGAAGACTTTGAAAGATGCTATTCGATATTTAATAGGAAACAATACAAACGTAAAGAATTTACAGGACGAGCCACTGTAACTGTAGTTTAACTTAAAGATTACTGTACGTAATTCAGGGTTAGATGAGAAATACACAAAATTATAATTCTCGGGAAAAAAAGAATCATTCAATATAGAAATAAGGATTACTCTTTTTTTATAAAATTTATTTTTAAACTTTAATAAATTTTAGGACTAGACGAATTTTTCGACCCTTTTTCGAAACCTCAGCTAAACATAAGAACACCCACAGCAAAGTAACATGCAATTTAATAACTGCTGAGAAAATGTATTTTTTGATAAAATTCTTTCTTAAGAAAGTTGATATGCAAATATGTTGAAAGTAACTTTTTGGAGGTCAAATCTCTCTTGTTTCCTTTCAACATGATTTAATTTGGTCAAAATATTCCCTGTTCTCTTAAATTAAATGAGAGATGAATCTTATTTGATATCGCGTACTTTCACTGTCATAAAATTTTCATGCGAGAAAGTGGAGAATCCAATTCAAGCCTTAAATGTCATTATTATTTTTTCTTTCATTTTTATACATAAAACATTGGTATAAAATAAATAAATTTTTGTATTTTATGATTTATTTTTTATTTTTAACTTTGACGGCTTAAATATTAAAAGTCATAACATACCATCTGGTCTTTGGTAATTTGTGGGTATTGAGATTTATTATTCCATTTGCAGTTCACATAGAAAATGAAATTATTAAATACACAATAACTCAAAAGTTACTTCGTCGTCTTATCAATGTAGCTATCAAAAATTAATAAAACCCTTTTGCCACTTACCTGCAACTAAGAAATAAAGAAGCTGTCACTCTTTCGGAGGTTTCCCTAGCCTCCCATCCTTCCAATATGCCAAGAACAGCTTGTCTGTGGACGGTGGTATCGTGCCAAGTAAGCTTATCGGATTTCCTCTGATGATGGAGCTGTAGTCTCCGCAACCATGTTCTGGAAAGGGAAATATATTGTCTTGGTGATGGTGAACCAGGATAAGTGAGTGATAATTTACATTACATTTTCTTTGGATTTATTTACACAGAACGAAGGATAGATTTACATTTATATAGTCCTATAGAGAGTACAACCAGTGTTCTTTGGTATTACAGCTTGTGCTGAGTACAGATGACCTTCCACAGTCCAATTTTGAACCTGGTATTTTAAACGAAGTAACCACAGCACACATTTTTTCCTCTTTTTTTTTTTCTTTGTCGATTTATGATCATAGAGCTGTCTCGAACCGCAAAGTGCATTCCTGAATAAGGCCCTACATCATTAGTAGTCTAGAATGATAATTACACATATTATATAGGTTCTTAGAAGTTGAGACTGTTTAGGAAAAGATGTTGTGCCATTTGCATAAATAGAAAGTTGAACCATCTATTTCTATTCGATAAGAATTTTGTCAAAATATTCGAGCATAATTTATCTATTGTTGATGGATTTGTTGTCCATTTACTTTCTTATCATCACACGGGCCATATCCTCCTGCTCAGGTTACTCGGAAGGTGTAGAAAAGAATTATATGGAAGTTATATATGGTAACCTAGAGGTTTGATCTGGAATCTGTTATTAACTGCCCATAATGCTAATATTTCATATATGGAGAATGTGAATCAAATATAATCATTCTTTTTAAGTATCCATAAAGCAATTCATATTAAATAAAGCCCAAACTTTGAAATTAAATTGGTTTTAAGTGGACTGAGTAGCTCATAAAGTAGAAATATTGCCTCAGTCTAAATTACCGGGAAAATTATTTAGTTAGGACCTCATCTAATAAAACCTAGAAAAAGGTAGTAACCTGTTGATGGGTAACATTATATCTGATTATACAAATTGTGTAAATTATATATGATTAATGGATTTTACATTTAGGAATGACGTTAAAATAGACCAATTCACTGTGCTTCATTACAACACAATTTATGGTGGCATTAATGTTTCTTTCATACTTTTTTATCCAAATTTATTCAATTCCTATTCTAAATAAACAAAAACTAAAATTTCCGGCCGTTAACTAGTTCATAGTAATCATTTTTTAACAGTGCACCTACTGAATTTTTCTGTATGGCATCCGTTATTTCCGAAAATTATTATAAACTCCAAAGGGAAAAGAAAAAAGTAATTTCCACGCATAATTTGTTTGAAAGGATAAATGACACCCAGAATCTATAACAAAGCGATGAAAATGCTTAATCAATTTTCTTTGCTTCGAACGATTGTCCATAAAGGACGTCAAAACTCAACTTCCTTGAGTAGAAGGTTTTATTTTTTCTTTCTGGTTATATTATTGTGGCATTTATCTAATTCACGATCATAGGTTCTTCAATAAAAGCAAAAATATTCGTCCTTGTGCATTTTTATAATTATTCTGTTACACTCTATATCTTAGGGTATTAGGTATATATGGTCATTTGTATTTTTTTTAATTTCAAATATAGTGCCTGGGATTGGTCCTAATAAGATGTGTGAATTTTTGCATTAAAGTGATATTGTCATTGGGGCAATTATTAACTGGGCTCTCCCCCCAGAGATCCCTCAGAGATTGTTGAGTTGGGGAAAATAAGGAAATGATGAGTAGTTTGTGAGAAATCGGATGTCATAATTTAACATTTCTTCATATCTATTTGATATACATAAAAATATCTATAAATTATGTTATTGTATATTTAGATTCAATGCATTTGAACTGAGGAACTGCATATCTCATTCAAATGAAATAAATTTAAAATGAAATGCAACAAAACATTTTGTATATTATGTTTAATAGGAGAGCAAGGAAGTCATTTGGTGTCAACATCGGTTTTTCAGCATACAAAGATTTTTTTATGAATGAATAGAATACCTGTTAACTCTGTTCAACTGGCTTTATTTAGTTAGCGTCTAAAAGGAAAGTTTCTTTTTCTGAGTTCCAGGTTTGTTAATTAAACATAATCGAATAATATTTGTCTTTATTGGGAAAGTATTTCTAAAGAATTTTTAAAGTGCAAGGTTAGTGCACTGAGAGCGCGGCCAAATGTAGATGAAGAGATATATACTATTTAAAAAAAATAGAAAATAATGGATAGAATAACCTGTTTTTTCGAGAAATTCCAAAATCTTTTGTTAAATGTCTGTCACCTTTTTTTAGTTACTGTAAATGACTGTTCTGTTCTCAGGCGTTCACCATGTCAATGTTTTGATGCATTTTGGACTCAAAACGTAAAATAATTATATTTAGTTACGTTTAATCTGTGGCCGTACGCCTCCCAAACATGTGCATTAAAGTCCTAGTTTGTGTGTACACGAGTTCTCTGCCTGTCATTAGGCAACCTATGTAGGTATTCCACTAAGGGGTGGCTCTTTAATAATCTATAATATATGCATTTGGATGGAATCATCGATGGATTTAGTTCCTTTCAGAATATTTTTATTCCAGGAAACATTGACAAGACTTGAGGCTCAAAAACACTTGACTTGAATATCGCTTTGTTTTTCATTCAGTTGTAGTGCGTAAAGCAAATTTATTTTCCAGTAAATCACATTACAATTATTTCAGAAATACATAATAATTTACATAGTGCTTGGTGTATACTGTTAGCACAAGTGACGTATGATACAGTTCATAAGTACATAAGACATGTTTCTATATAAATATTTAAAGATTATAATAAAAATTTGTAATGATATTATATAATATTGATGAAAATAAAAGAACAATAACAGCAATAGAATTGTTACAGTATTATAAGGTCATAAATAAACAACTGAATATCCAAATTAAATTCAAAACAAAGAAGCCTGCGATATCTTCCAGCACTCTTAAGATATTTATACAAGTTAATGTCTTCCGTTCAGGATGGATATTAATTTATCCCTGCTGAGAGTAATTCAATCAAATGCTGCAAGGTGGGACTCTCGGAGGATGAGACAAACAGCGAGGAAGTGATAGGTGTCTTCCGGGTTCCTGGAGGTTACACAGTGAACAGTTGGCGGTGTAATCCAATGCATCTTGTTCTATAGCTCTGATATAGTGGAGATTATTTACTACAGTATATTCTAATGCTTGGGTGTGAAATGAGAGTTCTTGGTTAGAATGTGAAAAATGATAATGAAGTGATCACTCTTAAGGAGAATACTAACAATGACTATTACTAAAAAAAAAAAAAAAACTTATAAGCCCCGCAGAATGTCCATGATTTCCTGTGTTCACAAAAGAAACGGCTACGAAGAAAATAATTTGTAGAGTGACTCATTATTTATGTGGAACGTTTATAAAGGTTGTCCGATGAATGGGGTACCGGGTCACAAAGGGAGCTGGGCCGATTGTGTAAGTCGTCGGAGGGAATGAGACAAGTAGACGAAGAGGAACCTCAGAGAGATTTAAAAAGGTATTAACAATACAAGGAACATCCCATTAGCCTGTGGTATTATGAAGGCAGGGACATGGAACGGACCAGCCATGCTTTCTCACACCCCGCTCGAATGACAATGAAGTCACTAGAATGCGACTCCAACTCTCAGAAGGGACTGTGTGTCTTGCCAGGGCTTTCTTGCCAATAGTTGCACCAATGGTTCTCTAATCCGAACAATAATTTGTAACAGTTCACAGTTTAACGACTTAAAACCAAGATTCGTTCTCTTTCTTTTAATTTTGTAACTAAACTGTGAATAATTTAGTGTATTCAATTAATAAAAAGTACGTAAACTAAGCAGATTTCCCTAAGCCCTTGTGAAGTTTAACAATAGGTAAATCTACACACGTTAATGGCTGAAATCGGATGAGGGGGAGGGAGGGGTTTAGAGGGAGGAATTTCGAGAATTCGAAATATCTCTGTTACTATACATCGGATTGAAAAATTGTAAAGAAACAATCTTATTGGAAATTAAAATTACTACCAATATTGTTCTATAGATATTTTCCATAGAATGAGTATTAACCGAGATATTTGCTTTTTTATTAAGTGTGTTCCTGATAACAGAGTTGAGATCGGCTGAAGTCGGTTCTATTCGGGACTTTCCGCCGAAAGCTAGTTCGGTCGTTTCTTTAACTGTTCGGCTCTCGTGAAATTGGTTTAGAGACTCGTTACTTCTACTGTTATTAGTAGGCAGATTTCTCTATTGTAAAACTTCAGCTTAATCTGCTTAGCTTACGTAGCTCCTGTGTGACGGACCTTTTTGGTTTATAGTATAATATAATTTCCTGTTATATCCTTAGTCATTAGGCATCAGGTGCGTGCCACACTCAGTTTGACTTAAAACTTTTTAAGGTTTATGGAATACATTCTTTTGCGGCTTCTAAAAATATATTTATAATCCCATTGCTCTTTCAGTAATTAACACTGCCATCGTCAAAGCTACAAACAATAATAAATAAGGAAGAAATGCATTTAGCATAATATTAAAAATTGTCAATAACTAGTAAATACATAAAAAAGTATTAAAACGACTGAGTCTTTAACAATAGAATATATAACGATAAATATTTATAAACCAATAATTTTTAACATAATATTAAATATTCTATTACTAAAGACTCATTCATTTCAATTTTTTTTTCATGCTTTCACTTGTAATAACACTATTTTAACTATTAATCTAAATTATTTTGTTTTACTCATTGCTACAATAAACAAGCCACACTTGTTTCTAACAAACTTTTTATCATTTTCATATAAATTTTAAAACATATATTTATGTGTTATATATTGGTCTGTTAATACCACAAGAGAAATCGTAAACTATAGTTAGAAGTTAAACTCGTCATTCTGTAGATATAATAATATTGCCAAGAATTATTACCAAAGAAAACATGTTTTGCAATTCTTTGTCACTTTGTAATAAACGTTATGTTTATTTAATGTGAGTAAACAAATCTGGTTTACTGACGCTATATGCAACGAATGCACATTAATATGCATTGCTAATTTTGATGACGTACAACATATCATTTTGAAATATTTCTTTTTGTTAATTAATTGTCTATTCCTAATTTGGGCTTTTTATCACAGTCCACTTTTTCAAGTATTTATAAACTGAATTAATTAATTTCTGGAGATTAATTTCAGACTTTAAAAATACCGTTTATTAATCTAAGTTATTCTTTAAAATAAAATTGAGTGATTGAGCAGCTGATTTATATTGACACTTATTCGATCGGACTATATTTTTACTATATACCTGATTTCATGAATACTTTATTTATTGACCCACCTTATATTTCATCTTACAATGGATTGATACACTAGAAACTTGGTTTTGAGAGTGAAATAACTCTTTTGAGCATCCCCCACTCAATGGTAGGATTCCCTACTATTTTGGCTGAAATCACGATAAAGAATTTTCGTAATGTATTAATTAATCGACGAAATAGTCATTTGAGTAAAAAGAAAAACTTATCGGACATTAGCCTACGAATATTTCCTTGAAACGACACCTTTGTTTAACCCATGAGTAATCCTATTGAAGTCAGTCCAAATATTTACCCTTTTTTTGAGTAACGATTCTAGTGACGGGCTTTTAGGTATTTTTTTTTCAAGTAAAAGTTTTAGTCATTTTGATGTATATATTGACTGAATTTCAACAGTCATTTCAATTAACTATTATTATACCAATTTCAACATTAAACATCAAGTACTGTATTTTATTAACTTTTTTTTTTCAAAGGTTGGCAGTTAAAGGAAGAACACATTAAAATGATACAATAGAAAAATGTAATTTAAATTTAAGAATCATGAAAACTCAATTAATCTCTAATACAACTGGCCAAACGATATGATCGGCTTATAATAACCATTCCAAGGTAGTTGAAATATGTGTCTTTATATAAATAAATGTAACCATCCCGTAAGTATTGATGGGTGTTTCTAAGTTCAATGGATATTTCCTTTAATACTGCTTAGAAATAGTTTACGTCGGCAATTGTTTTTTTCCTAATTGTTAAATCCATTTTTTCTAAATGTTTCCTAACTCACGGTTATTTGAAAAGTTAACACGTTGTCTTATGAAGAATACTTAAAATAAAATTAATATATGTTCTCTGCCTATACTCTCATAAAAGTTTACCAAATTGAACACAGACTATGAGATGGGATTGATTTGAAGCACCTTTGTTTAGTTTATTATTATTTACGTCTACCTTATGCTACTATGGCTAATCGGGACGGGTTACCTACAGGTTACCAAACTTTTCTAGCCAGGGTGGGCTTAAGGAGTTTATTTAATGAGTTCGTCACTAAATAAATTTCTACTGCCCAGGGCGGGAATTGAACCCGCCACCCTAGGTCTACCACGCGAGATTAAGACCAACGCCTTAACCCTCTCGGCCAACCTGAGCCCCTAAGCACCTTTGTAGTATGATGTATAAAGTTTATGAGTTTAAAGGAAGCCGGGCTGGGAAAGACTACATCTTTAGTCTAGATTGATCTGGTATTTGCCAGAATGTTTACATCATTGATCTGACAGCCTCCCACTGGAAACCCAGGATAAATGCAAAGGCTTTATGCATTATTGAAGAGACATTTTATGTGGGACTGCCATGTAAGTCTCCTGCCAAATGCCAGTCCTTAGAATGCCATTATGTCAGTATAATGTTATTATCATGTAATCATAGATTTAGTATGATGTTTATTTGTTTCCTAGAAAATAATGTGCTCTTCGATGTCTCTGGGGAAAATCGAAATCCGGTTAAAACGACACCATGTTCTTATTTATGATGTGTGCGAAGTTCTACATATTCTATTTCTTTGTGAGACTTATAGACAATGTATATAATATGAATGATCTACTTGAAAGGTTTATTTAGATCCAGAGAAAAATATTTCCTTTTATATCCTAGTTGAGAAAGGAACTCCTTCGGGTAGCACCATATCTCTTGTGACACTCTAAATAAGGAGTCATTGTAGTTGGAAGCACTACAATATAATTTACTGCTTTTGCACTATGATGATGTGAGGTATGTTTAGATCCTGAATCCATAATGGAAGAAGATAAATGCATTTTTTCCCCCCTTTTCTTTTCCATGCCGTCATATTAATCTTGTATTCATAATTTTTTCCAGTAGTTTGCTGCTACAGAATGCTAATAAAATTGGTCTTTAATTTAGTGGATTATGCCTGCCATTACAGGTTTTACTATCGGTTCTATTCTCGATGTATTCCAGGTGTAACTGTTATCTTTGAATACTTTTAAGAGAAAACCTTCTTTATCGGTTTTTTTTTATCGTGTCATGTATAATTGTCTTGTGTCCAGGTGAAGTATTATTTACAGGCAGTTCATTATTCAGTTCAAATGGGTGAGTGCAGTTTTTATAATATCAAGGAATTTGATTTCAGTCTTTTTTTGTATTTATAATAATTGTGACTGAGTCATACCCTTTCAAATATTGTTCATGTAGTGTAAATTAAGTCAGATCACATTTAATTGGTTTTCGCTATAACTCAACACTATAAATAAGTTCCTTATGTATATGCTTTATTTGGGCGATATTTGCTTAAATGTCCATAGTAGTACTTTCGCTTAAGCTGATATTTTTGTTATTTAACTATACAAATAAGTAAAAGTAATACTAACGTCGTTATTGTATGAGATTAATTTGAAGAAACGAACAAAAAACGGATTATCGTGCTTTTGAGTTTAAAGAAAATCCCCTATCTACTTTTGCTTCAGAGCATTAATATAGCATAAAATTCTAATTTCGTCTAAGGTTGCAATACTTACACGAGATTATGCGACTTCTATGTATCTAGGTGCTATGATCGTTTTACTGTACATTGTTTGTAATTTGCATTTAGTTTGTCATTGTCAAGAAATGAACTGCTAAATATGCAGGTACTCCTGTGGGTCCTCGAACCCGATTTAGTGGAAAATTCAGGGTTAGGGCAGGTGTTGCTTGGAGAACTATTAGTGATCTAATCTCATGGAACAATGGGATGGTCGGGGAAGTACACCGCTACTTGGGCTGTATTAAACGGCTGGCTGACATCCTGGAATCTTCAATATTCAGATAGCAATGACATACCTGATATGATGCTACTAGAATTATATGAATATTCATAATAGATTTAGAGAATGAATACCTTTGTGACTAAAATCAACGGTTTCCTGTATATTTTTATTGTGTTTGTCTTACACACACACACACACACACACACACATATATATATATATATATATATATATATATATATATATATATATATATATATTTCTCTGATAACGCTAGGTCCTGTTTTTGTTTGATTTTTGTCAAACTCGAAATTTAGAACGGTTTTTGTCAAACTGAAGATAGAGTTCGTTAACGGTTGTAATCGGACTAGTGGGAGGGGGAAATTTTGAAATTTAAATTATCTCCATTGTTATGAGTCGGAATCGTACAAAGCGATCTTATTGCAAATTTAGACGTCTATAAATATTGTTAGATTCTTTTTTTCTCTATCTCAAATACTAAGCGAGATATTTGCATTTTTTAGCAGATTTCCCTTAAGGGAAATCAGCTTTTGAGGTCGTACTCATGACGCGAGTTTTGAAAAATTTCCTCAAATGTCCATCGATCCTACCCAGGAGATGACGAAAATGAGGTCCGTTCAAAATTATATATATATATATATATATATATCTATATATATATAAAATTGTAACCTCTGTCTGTACATTGATTTTTTTCGCGAAATTTCACGATAACTTTTCGTTTCACATGTCATAGACACCATATCTGCATTTTGTTTCTTTCGTGTATGTTTGTTTGTTTGTTTGTTTGTTTGTTTGTTTGTTTGTTTGTTTGTTTGTTTGTTTGTTTGTTTGTTACCTTTTCACGCATAAACGGCTGAACCGAATTTTATGAAACTTGGTATGTATATTACTACTAACCCAACTTAGACTTTAGGCTATATTAATTTTCTCTGAGACGAACAGGAGTGGGGGTTATAAGGGAAGCCTGAAATTAAAAATAGCGATATTTCATTTTCTATTGCGGCAAATATGCACATACAAAAGTAGTTCATTTTGTTATTTAAAGTAACTTTTGTTATATGCACTTTTGCCGAATACGGAAGTATAAATGAGTTATACGCTAAAAACTATAGCGGTAGTCCAAAATTTTATTTGGCACAAAAGTCTCAACCGAACTAAACCAAACTCGGTATGAGAATTAGCACTAACGCCTTCCTTATAATAAGCCATACGAACATTTCTAGGGACGGGCAGGAGTGGGGGTTGTAAGGGAGGCCTGAAATTAATAATAGTGATATTAAGTTTCCTATTCCATAATCGGCAAATATGCACATAACAAAAGTTGTTTACTTTTTTTATATGCACTATCACCGAATACCGAAGTATAAAGGCGTTATACGCTAAAAAGTATAGCGGGAGTTAACAATTTTATTTGGCACCAAAGACTCAACCGAACTAAACCAAACTCGGTATGTGTATTAGCATTAACCCCTTCCTTTTAATAAGCCATACCAACATTTCTAGGGACGGGCAAGAGTGGGGGTTATAAGGGAGGCCTGGAATTAAAAATAGTGATTTCATCTGGGTTTCGGCAAATATGCACATAACAAAATTATTTGCTCAACACTTCTTTTCAATATGAACTACCAGGTACCTCAAATGAAAAAAATGATTCAAATGAATGTCAATATTTTCTCCTTAATAATTCAAATCTATGCATAATGCACAGGAGACGGGAAATATGACAATATGCAGGACAGTGAAGTCTTACATAAAAAAATAATTTTATTATTAACAAATGCCAACAACAGGTGTTAACCCTAAACACTGGAACGGGTAAATGTCAAAATATTGTGCAAAGTAAAGCCTTGCCAAAAAAATACCATCACCATTCAGCCTCAAATGAATTCCCGGGCGAAGCCGGGTATCTGAGCTAGTATATATATATATATATATATATATTTGTCTGTTAACGCTCTAGCGGTCGCAATTTTTGTTTGATCGTTACCAAACTTCATATTTAAGAGTTTTACGTAAAAAGAAAGATCAAGTTCGTTAATGGCTGAAATCGGACCAGTGGGAGGGGGGGTTTAGAGGGGGGATTTTTGAAAATTCAAAATATCTCCGTTATTATGCGTCGGATCGAAAAATTGTATAGAATCAATCTTATTGTAAATTAAATGTACTATAAATATTGTTCTATACATTTATTCTGTATCTTGAATATTAACCGAGATATTTGCATTTGTATTGTGTGTGTGGTCGACGGAACCCCGCCATGTTCCGGACTCTCCGCCGAGAGCTCTGGTGGCCGTTTCTATAACTATTCTCCCTTGTGAATAGGTTTAGAGGTTACTTACTACTACAGCTGTTATTAGGCGGATTTCTCTATTGTAAAACTTCACGTGGGAAATCTGCTTAGTTTACGCAGCCCCTGCGTGACGGACTTTTTTAACTGTTTCATAATTTTATTCAAGCACTAAAGATCATACTTGTTAATGGTTGTAATCGAGCGAGGAGTAGGGGAAGGGTTTAGAGGGCGGGGAATTCGAAAATTCAAAATATCTCCGTTATTGTGACTGGTATCGTACAATTTTGTTAAAGTATAGATGAGCTACATTTGTTGCTCTACAGGTTTTTTGGTAACTCAAATATAAATTGAGTTATTTATACATTCTTCTTTTCACGCTTCAGTAACCCCCCTCATCGAATTTTTACATTACTAAATTGAGAGTGGGTGAGATAATATTAATAGTGAGTGATTCCACCGCGTGAGAAATATCATTATTAGTTTACGCATCTCGTGCGTGACGGACTCGGTATTGCTCAAAATGCTAACAAATAAAATTTTTATTTTCGAAGAGCGTCAATAATTAATTTGAAAAAAAATTGAATTTAGACACCCACCCCTCTTCAAAACAATTACGATAGTTATTTATTGGGAGTGTTCCCCACAAGGAATGCAAATATTCTTAGATTAGAATGACTATACTCTTGAAGAGGAACTCAAACAATGTTAGAGATTTATAAAAGTATTTTCCGATTATACCTTGCAAAATATTAAGACTGTTTAAGAGATAAAAAATAACTCCGATAACATTGTTTACATTATGACGCGCTCTTGCTTATTTGAATTAACCAATTGTTGAGTAAAGAATGGCGAGAGATTCTACAGAGATTAGTGTCAGGTTTGTTAAAAATCACAGGGCTGGCGTTAACTAAGCAGATTTCTAGAAATGAGGAGCGGTGATGATATAACCACAATTGACATCATCTTGTAGTCTGTATTGTTCCTTTTCTAAGAACCATTTAAACATGATATTTGCTGGGGATATTTGAAGAAAGATGGAAATCTACTAACAGTGTTGAAACCATGGTACAATATATATTGATGAGCTTTAGTTTGCAGAACGCCTTGCACACCCTTTGTTGACACATACTTCCAGGATGTCGTCATGGACTCATATAATCTATTTATCTGTAAATACTTCGGCTCCATTTGCCCTAGTGGAATGTTGTGGGTGTAATGACATATATAAACGCACATTTATACTTATCTCATTTCGTCTTCTTCTTGAACCAGGGAACTATTGTAAAGCATTCCATGTAGAACTAACATTTAAGTAAATTTCTGGTTGAAATTGCACTAGGAGGAGCGGATGAGCTAAGCGTGTGGTAAAGAAATAATTTGACTCTCGATTATTTAGATTCGGTTCGAAAGATATCATACAGTGATTTTTTTAAATTATATTTTTCTTGATGTCTGTTACTCTCTTGCTGTGCATTTTCAATGATGTTCCGGTCACCTTCCTCACGCAAGGTACCTGATACATTGGTTGTCCAAAATAAAAACTTAGTTGAGCAATCTCTTGATGAAGATGCCCGTATGGCCATCGAATACGGAGTGAGAGAGGAGAGCCGACCTCTGCTATTGCATACTGTCCTGAAAATAAAAGTTTGACCTCTCTCCAGCAATTTGATTTGAAGAATGGAGCAATGAATGCTTTTTAAGTATGTAAATTTCAACAATTAATGCTTTTTAAATATGTAAATTTCAACAATTAATGCTTTTAAAATATGTAAATTTCAACAATTAATGCCTTTTTTTTATTTTTTTTTACAGATACCAGTAAGATCTGTTTGTCTTATTTGGTATGGTTGTCGGAGACATAGAGAATCACAAACTATAGCTTTGCTGCCGTTTAGGTGTGAATTATTTTTTTTTTTTTTCCAGGTTTACAAAATGCAGTAGTGTAAATGATTAAAATATCTTACTAAACTATTTATCGGTATAATGCCATAAAATTAAGATTTTTTATAGTACAATATCAAAGTCCTAGACTAAAGAACACATTAAATAATGATCTGTTTTTTTTTTGTTTTACTTGTTTTCAAAATTTTGTGAAGCCACGATCGAATTTATCTCATATTGGCAATAGTCCAATATGAATATCAGGTCTTGTATCAAATTTAAATACCACGGATAGTTTTTATCAGACCTTGTATTGTGTGAGACACATGGATGCATTTGCAATTTGATAACTTCAATGAATGTTCTTTATTTATGAGTCCTTCATTTTTTGAGATACATAAAAAAATTGATATTTAACCAATTCATGTAAAATCTAAAGGTTTGGCTCGTTAACAATTGATATCGAGAAAAAAAAAAGAATATGAGTTGGATGGAAATATATTATAAAACCATCGTTGTTGAAAATGTAATTCTAGATTCAACCAGCACATCTGAATAAACGACTGACATTGTTATAAATGAACTCTACAAACGTTTTATGAGTAGTACCTTTCGCTAATTATAAAGTTTTTAATATTTTGATACATATAACTTCACTAATTACACTAGTTCAATTAGTTCACCGTTTTATTGCAAATAGTGTTTCTAGTAATTTAAAAGGTAATAATTGAATGTTTTATCGCCTGGGAAACCATTTAATTGGCCAGTTATAAAAATGCAATATCTAAAATGAATCTGGAAATAATAACTTGTTGCAGAATAGTCATTTAGGAAAAATTAATTTAAACTGTTGCACAATTAGGACAAATAATTTTCTGACTAAATTGTATAACATTCTTTGCGTTCTTGAATAAATGTAATTTTCTCCATGAAACGTTATTTTTATGGGAGTCATTGATCCGTAAATGGCTCTTCAAAAAGAGATATTTTGTGTTTAGTGCACTCCCATATAATGTGGATCTAATTTATAAATAACATCAATAAATGTAATAATGTCATGTCCTAACATTATGTAGTGTGAAGATACTTAATTTATGTTTCGCAATTGTGAATTGTGTTAATCTTTGACTGTTATTTCTTCCGCCCTTTGGATTATTACGAAGTGCTTTCCGTCTTTTGGATATTTGCAGCTATGAATAGTTGAGTTATGAAGAGTTCAGTATCAGCTGTTATGCTTCTCCACGATTTTTAAAAATTATATATATATACATACACACACACACACACACACACACACACACACACACACACACACACACACACACGCACGCACGCACGCACGCACGCACACACAAATATACCTCCCCCTAGGTGTTTGCTCAGCATCGAGGGAGGAAGGATTAGCTGTTGACTAAACCCCTCCCCCCTTCTTGAAGTTCTTGGACTACTAAAATTTGATTGATTGTGATAAAAACTATTCCGATTCATTATAAATAACAATATTAGATATAATAAATAGTTCTGAATAAAATTAATATGTTTTCTTCTCATCTATGTCAGTAATTGTTTTTTTTTTTCCAGTTAGAGGTTCGTAGACCCTCGTAGATGTTTGTTTACATTTTAGTCGCTTCTCGTCGGGAGGTTACTAAACGGACAGATTTCATATTACCGTTTTAGCAGATTTCCCTTAAGGGAAATCAGCTATTGAGGTCGTACTCATAATGCGAGTTTCGAAAAATTTCCTCAAATGTCCATCGATCCTACCCTGGAGATGACGAAAATGAGGTCCGTTCAAAATTATATATATATATATATATATATATATATATATATATATATATATATATACTTAATATACACTCAACCGCAAAAAAAACCGGACACTTAGATTTAGTCTTATAATTTTGTTAAATACTTAATATATATGTATATTAATCTTTTTAATTAAAATAATTGGTTAATCTATAGGTTATTTAAACAAAATCTGCCAAAAGTGAATAATTTTTATTGATTATTTACACAAAAATACAAAATAAAAAGATAAATTAACACATTTTAAAAAAAAAATATTCTTCATTTTTATTACAGTGAATGGTAGACTTCGCTACCCCAGGCGTTTCGGCAATGTAACGTAAGCTCCGGCCTTCCATCTAAGTTTGAAAGACCCATTATTCTGGACCGAAATAAAAATAAAACGAAAATGCTTGGTTAATAATTAAAGATGTTTAAATGTGCGAAAAACTACTTACAGTTTAGAATAGATCAACTTCACGACAAATAAATCTAATCTGAGTTTTAGCAGATTTCCCTTAAGGGAAATCAGCTATTGAGGTCGTACAAATGACGCGAGTTATGAGAAATTTCTTCAAATGTCCATCGATCCTACCCAGGAGATGACGAAAATGAGGTCCGTTCGAAATTATATACATATATATATATATATATATATATATATATATATATATATATATTTGTCTGTTAACGCTCTAGCGGTCGCAATTTTTGTTTGATCGTTACGAAACTCGATATTTAACCGTTTAATGTAAAAAGACAGATCAAGTTCGTTAATGGCTGAAATCGGACCAGTGGGAGGGGGGGTTTAGAGAGGGGGATTTTTGAAAATTCACAATATCTCCGTTATTATGCGTTGGATCGAAACATTTTATAGAATGAATCTTATTGCAAATTAAATTTACTATAAATATTGTTCTATACATTTATTCTGTATCTTGGATATTAACCGAGATATTTGTATTTGTATTTTGTGTGTCGTCGGCTATGTTCGGGAATTTCCGCCGAGAGCTCTGGTGGCTGTTTCCATAACTATTCGTCCCTCTTGAATAGGTTTAGAGATACCTTACTACTACAGGTGTTATTGGGCAGATTTATCTACTGGAAAACGTAACGTGGGAAATCTGCTTAGTTTACGCAGCCCCTGCGTGACGGACTTTTTATTTATTCACTTGATATTCACGATCGTGTTGTGTTACCAGTATGTAGATTTATATTGTTAAACTTCTCGAGGGAAATCTGCTTAGTTTACGTAGCCCCTGCGTGACGAACATTTATACTAATGGAAATGGCCATATACTCATAGAGATAGAAAATGGCAATTGGACGAAAGTATATGTAAAATAGCTGTTATTCCTAAACGGATTGAAATAATAACGGTTTCTATTTCTAGTCAAAATACAATGACGAGATTAACTGAATTATTTTCATAAAATATCTGTGAGATGAACATTTTTCATATACATAGTCAAATGTAATTATTAATCATTAATGGGTAAAATAAATAAAGTTTCCCGTCAAAAAATCGCTTCACCTTGTAAATAGTAAAAAAAAAATATTTGATAAAATTCTGTTCAGGCATTCCGCTGTAATAAATACCAGATGTATGAAATGGTGGTGACCAGAAGTCGGACGTAATCAATTAGTTGTTTTATCCATAGTTGACGGGTTTGTTTATCTACACAACTTAAATTTATACTAAAAACAATTTGATCGTTAGATTTCTTCTGATAACTGTATTAAGAAATATATTGAAAATATAAGGTTTTAACTTGAAAATTCCATTCCTGAAAATGCCTCACAAATGTTCAAGACCATTGAAATAGTCCGAGACGTTTTTAAGTGATTAAGTAACAAAAGATGGACAAGAATGGTCAGAAACATGAAAATACATACACGAAAATTTGTACTATCGAATTTAAATAGAATATTAGACAAACCCAAAATTTGATTTAGTTAAATATAATTACAGTATAGTATAATTTATAGTACGATTTTTTGGTTTTTTTTTCGATATTCCACAATTTACGCTTTATTCATACAGCTCTTAGTTAATTTATTCATAACTTTTTTCGTTACATTTTTTTGCACTTTATTTTTTTTTTGCAAGGGAATATTGTTTCTCCTTTAATACTGATATATTTTCTTCTTTTTTTACAGGTAACGAAATTTTTCTTCTGGTATAGCAATAAAATAGGTAATTATTTTATTATATTTATTTAATTATTATTTTATTACACTTTACTCTCTCACGGGCTAATTTTAAACTAGAAAAGCTGATTTTCACATAGACTCATTGTGTGTAAAAAGAAATAAATATACTAAGTAAATTTTACTTATAATCATTTGATCATTTCTGTTATTTAAGTATCACACTGGAAAGAATGGCCATTGAAAGAGAGTTTATGTTTTAAGTACAGCTCTCTTTAGGTGATGTGGGGAGAGGAAATTTGCTAAATTTTCTCAGAAGACAACTAAGTTCGAACATCTTTCATCATAAAATATTTAATCTTTTAATATTTTATGATAAAAGATACGGATACATGTTTCAAAAAAGAGTCAGATTTACCAATTCGTTACTATCAACTGTGGAAACGCGTTCCATCTATACCAATAAATAACTTTTCTGTTTGTATATGTGTGGTGAGCTGCACACTCATTATTATTTATTAACGTCCACTTTTTGAAACTCTGACTAATTGGGACGGGTTATCTACAGGTTACCACCCTTTTCTAGCCAGTGTGGGATTTTAGGATGTTATTTAATGAATTTCGTTACTAAATAATTTCCTTTGCCCAGGCGAGAATCGAACTCTAGGCTTGTCATGTGAGATAAAGGTCAACGCTTTAACTCGCATGGCTAACCTGAGCCCCACAAAGACACACACACACACACACTCATTAATGGTTTACGGTTCTGTGAAATACACAATTCTCTCTTCACCCATTAAATTTTCATCGACTATTTGAAATTGAACAATTGACCCTTTTTATTTTTCTGACACTTAAACTTGATTGATTTGGAAAAACATATCATTTTTAGTGTTAAGTTTTGGTCACTAATGAGAAACCTCCATTTGAAATACTTGTACTTTTTAACACCTTCTTAGTTATTAACTCAATTCTAATCAGAGTTTTTTCCCCCATTTCCATTTTTTGTTAAATAACGATCTTTGAAGATCTCGCTTAATATATTGAATTTTCTTTCGCTCTCATACAAAAAAAAAAATAATAATTCGACAAGGAAAGTGAATTACTGTAACCTTCTACATTATTTAACGCGTTTGTTTTACTAAAAGTTTACTCTTTTTTCCAACAACAAAGAAACCTATATTAATAAAACTTGAACTTCGTAATATTTAATTGAAAGGGCCCTGCTATTACACGTATTCTTTTAGATCTATCAGATTAAGTTTATTATTTTTAATGTTACCTTTAGTTAAGTAAAAGAAAAAAAACCCTCCAATTTCTAATTTTAATTGGAAAACTATTATCAGATTTGATTCAAGCATATTTTAGAGCGAACTTCTTAGTTATTTTATTTTAAAAAGGTAATACAAATTTAAGTAAATTGTAATATTTACCAAAGTAATCTCAACTGCTTTCCTTTTTACCAGAAAATAACGCTTTGTTTTCATATCAGTTGAGCAATGGGTTTTAAGTTCATTTTGTATATATCGTAACTTTTATTAATATTTATTAAACAAACGTGATCAATGGTTCTGGAGGAAATGTAGCTGGTGCGATCACCAAGGCAACCAGGATTCCTAGAGCGCAAACATCACGTGGGTAAACACGCTCAGAAAGCAGCTGTATCAACACATGACAATGGAGCGCCGTGGAATTCGAGCCACCTTAGTGGTATAGAAACCACCATTTTCAACTTCCATGTTAGCATATTACCAATATATTGGCGAAGTGCTCCTGATAAGGTTTTCGAAAAAGCCTTAAAATGACCACCACTCCTGCTGTAGTAGGCGGTAAAAGCTATGGGCACTGAAGGTACCTAACTGAATTATGTTGAATAACCACCGGAATATACAGCAATGATGTTCAAATACTTGCAATAAAGTTCATAATCGTACATCGAACCCTTGTAACCATTCCCCCTTACGTTGTTGGAAGTATGCGGTAACTTTAGCCGCATTTGCCTCAATAAGCCTTCTGTGCTGTACAGTACGTGTATAATAAAAGGAAGAATAGAAGTATGCCAAGTTTGATACTCCGTAAATCAGAAAAGAACATTGGTCTTGCATTGAGAGGTTGTTTAACAAATGCTTTGGATCCTACGAGAAAGCATGAAATACGAGGCTTTTGAGGCGCTCGTGTTTATATCCACGAACGTACGCACAGACCTATACGCACCCTTTATATACATACATCGCTTGAAAAAGCCTACAGTTACAAGCATTGACTATACTAGTTTATAAAATGGTATTCCTGGTATTGTACTATAAAAAGGAAAATTAGCTTCCTTGACCAATAATTGCTGAGGTATACAAAAACATAATATATAAATATTAATTGGGTTTCTCCTTTTGACGAAGGGACTGATGATGAATACGAGATCTCAAAATGATGAGGATTATATCTAAAGTAAACTGTAATTTCTGTACACACTATCTCCTGTCCTTAGTCAGATTCTTATGTTACAAAGAATATACCTATCACACTAGCCTAAAGAAGAATTCATTCTCTGTCTTCATATTTAGCTGCATTCCACAGCCTTTATTATTTGTTAGTCTCATCCTGATAGCTCTCTCTCTCTGTCTCTGCCTCTGTCTCTGTCTCTGTCTCTGTCTCTGTCTCTGTCTGTCTGTCTGTCTCTCTCTCTCTCTCTCTCTCTCTCTCTCACACACACACACACACACACACACACACACACACACACACAGACACACACACATACGCGCGCGCGCGTTTTATCGAAGAAACCTACTGATATATATAATATGGGTGTGTGTGTGCGCGTGAGTGTGTGTGAGAATTCACACTTATTTTTTTCTTTACTCGCCAATGAAGACCTTAGAGGTTTTTAGGCGTCCCTGATCGGGATATGTTTTTAATGTATGCGCCTTCCGTCAAACGTAAGTCGTAGGGAAGCCCTGGTGTTGTCTTGTTCGGGATTCTGTTAGTATATGTCTTATCGTCAAGAGAATGGCACAAGTTGAGCAAGTAGGGCTGTCAGTATTCGTCATTAAGTATGAGTGTGTTAATTTGGTGTGGCCGATTCTAAGTCGAGAGAACTACTTCTCTCATAGAGTTTCTAAAACTTGATGTCCACCCACATGCATATAGTGTTTTTAATAGTTCGTAATTTTTTGTAAGTACTTGTGTTAGTCCAGTCTGTTTGCCATGCTATCTGATGAGGTGTTTTGTTTGTCTTGAAAATTTCTTCATGTAATGCATCTATTTGTTCATGAGTTTTTCAGCTGCTATTTTGGCCTCTTGGGTCCGCAATATCATTCAGTCCTACGTTTTCGTGTCCTGGCAACCGCCAGGATGTAGTGTGTTTGTCTAGTTTTACTCACCGTTATACTTCGCTGTCACCCATTCAAGAACTGACCATGATCGATGTTGCTGGAATTCAGTGATCCTCGGGAGCACTTATATTTAGGTATATATAGTTTAATAATTAATTAGCTAATTGCGTGAGTGTCGTTCAGTCATTTAAATTTATTACGCACTAAACTGTTTTAATGTTCCATAACTCTGTTATTATCAATATTTATTTCATAAGTTGCTAGGGGATTGCGTAATTTTGTATTTTCGTTCTACTGAACTACAAAAATTGGTACTCCAATCATTTGGCAGTTGCATGTAGTTAACGAACGGGATTCGCGTAACCACTCAATTCAAGTAGTATTTAACAACTGTCTATTTTCAACTCATTTCGCCAATAAACTTATCCCCATTTTCAAAATAGGCCAATCTTCGTAAAATAAGGCAGGCCTGTTTAAAAATGGTGTCGACACGCCAATGATAATTGAGCGTTTATTTTCTTATTCGAGTTGACCTTTTGACTAACAAGTACCGTCGGCCTATCGCTGCAGTATTGAGATGTGTTCATTGCTTTCCCGCGTATAATAGGGAAATAGCACATTCTTACATGGCACGCAGTTGGCTTATTCTTTCTGCAACCACCTGCTATTTCCTTCTGGAGAATCCTTCATCATATTATTTATTCCTTTCACACCCTATCATCCCTCAACGCCATACGAATTAAGGCGTTGCTCTTAATCTCACATGATAAACCTAGAATGGTGAGTTCGATGTCCGTCTGGTGTATACGTATTTATAAAGTTGCTAACTGATTAAATAAAAACACTCGTCCAATCCTGGATAGGAAAGTGTTGGCGAACTGTACATAACCCGTCCCGATTAGCCGTATTAGGACGATATGGGCGTAAATAAATAACATTACTATAACTTTCCATTTTTTCATCTTCTCGTGATTTTTAACGAGATCACACACAGGGACTGCCAAAACTGAAGCAGATTACCTACGTGCTGGAATGAGAAGCAGATGCCGTCATATCAGGTTGCATTCTATATTTCCCCCTCAGTTAGTACCCTTTGTAAAAAAAACATTTCAAATTTAGGGTGACCAATTATCGATTTCTCTGAAAAAGAGCTCACACAAAGTCTGTTTGAACTCTTTCATTAAAACGTTTTGAGGTACTTAGAACATAGACGGGGGAGAGAATTTATCCTTTAGTATTAGATGAACGATCTTGAGTTAAGAAGAAGGAAAGATAAACGTATAAATATCTTTTGGAAACAATCAAACAAAATATTTATAATTCCTGTTTGACAAAAATGAGGACCACTCTGACGTTAGATATATAGACTCTCTCTCTCTCTCTCTCTCTCTCTCTCACACACACACACACACACACACACACACACACACACACACATTCGTATAACGACAGAGTGTACCTTATTTTTCTTATGCACGATCGAAGGGCATATGAAGAAATGTTACTTAATTCACATTTAGGAAAGATCGCTTAATCTATCCATTACAACCCGATAACCAGATTGGTAGAAGATAAGATTTGGAATAATTAAAAATTAATTCATCTTGTCTATATATCTAACCGCAGTACATTACACTAATTTTTCTCTTTGTATCTAATTAACAGTAGTAACTATATTTCTTAAAAAAAATGAACTGCACTGAATTGCCGATAATTACTCGAATCATGAATGAAAGAATAATTATTAATGAATGAAGCCTACAAATAACTTATTTTGAAGTACCTTGTTTTTATTATGTAACATCTGCAAATCGGATTAGCATCTATTTAATGTGCAGTGATGTAAATGACAATACAATTTTTAAAGGAAATCCCAAATTATATAGTTTTTAATGTATGCTGCGTGTTAATACATGCGTAAATCTTGTAGAAACTAACAACAGTGAAGATAAGATATCTGACTGCTACGTTGAGTCAGTTTCATTTCCTAACGAGATGAAAATAACATCTCATTAAAATTAATTAATGTTATTACAGTGAATTATCTCCTCAGTATGTAACTTTCTCCGAAGGCTGAGAACTCAATGCGCTCAGCATTCGGTTGCGGGTTCTCCTGTTGACTTAACTTTAAGCAATTAATTTTAAAACAGTTCCAGATTAAAATGAATATAAATAAAACCCATAGCGTAAGTGCTGCGTAAACTAAGCAGATTTCCCGTGTGGCTGGTATGGCACACTATTGATACCTTCTCCCCATATATATTTTTTTCCTAAGTACCAATCCGTTGTGTTGAAGTAGGGGTTTCAGAAGGCTAAAAACAATAAAGTACGAACATCTCACTTAAAATTTAAGTAAAGGGAAAATGTATCAAGCAACAATTGTAAACATGAATAGTTTAACAACGTTGGCTCATTAAATTTTTTCGATACGACTCATAATTACGGATATATTTTGAATTTTGGAATCCCCCTCTAACCCTCCTCCCACACTGTTCCTGGTCCGATTTCAGCCACTAAGGACTATGAACTTTAGCGTTGTTTAAACGTTTAAATATGGTATTACATAAATAAATTACATGGACATTGAATAAACATTGTCGAGTAAAGTTAAAGTTCAATGAAAACAATATTTGATATTTAACCTTGGAGTAATGCAGTTCATGGCACAAGAGCTTTTGTTAATATGACATGTGCTGGAGTGGGGGTTTACTTACTGAAAAATTGCACAAATTGCAAATATCGTGGCATGTGAAACGAAAAAGTATTGTGAAATTTCGAGAAAAAATCAATGTATAGACAGACGTTACAATTACATATATATATATATATATATATATATATATATATATATGTGTGTGTGTGTGTGTGTGTGTGTGTGTGTGTGTGTGTGTGTGTGTGTGTGTCTATATATATATGTGTGTGTGTGTGTGTGTGTGTGTGTGTGTGTGTCTATATATATATATATATATATATACGAATAAGCAGATTTAGCAGCCAGAGAAGCCCACCAACTCGACTCCATCAATTACAACTGCAGAACTCTATCAACCAATCAAAGAAGAAATTGATAAAAACTGGCAACACATGTGGAACGAAACCCAAAACAATAAACTAAAAACTATTAAAACCACCATTGGCCCATGGAAATATTCGACAAGGTACAACAGAAGAGATGAAGTTGTATTAGGAAGACTCCGAATAGGGCACACAAGATTTACGCATGGCTATCTTATGACAAAATATCAACCCCCGATTTTTGGGACGTGTAACACAGACTTGACTATCTACCACATATTAATCTAATGTCATAAGTATACAGATATTAGAAACTAATGCAATATTTCCAATGATGTAGAGTGGCCCTTGGAGATTGTTTAATTTTGTTAAAAATTACGAATTTATACAAAGAAATTTAAACTACAAGTTTTTTGTATCCTCGTTGATATTGTTAAAATGGCGACATGGATGAGGATACCAAAAAGTGATTTATAGATATTACAGGGCGATGATAACCTGGTAGTTTTTCGCCCTAAAACCCTATGAAACAAACAACAATATACATATACATACATACATGTGTATATATATATATATATATATATATATATATATACATACACGTATTAAAAAACGTATGTTTGGAAAGGTGGTATCCCCTTGAAAAGAGAACTTTAGGGTGGTACAGTCTAACCAGGATCGAGTTGTTTACGAAACGTGTTTATGACTTTCCTTTGCCGGACCTTGATTGTGTTTGCGGAGTAGATTAGAGCCGTGAAATACAGACCTTTGCTTCTAACGAGCTATAGTCTAGATATACCTGTGGCCATTCCCAATATCGGCCTTGAGTAATCAGCCAGGCTTTAACTATTCACACGCTTATGAGCATTGTTACCACACTGCGAAATTTTCAGCCAATCATCCTTTATTACTGTTATCATACTAGTTCTCTCAAAGTTGGCTATATCGACTTGTTTCTACGAGAAGAATATTCTTCTTTTGACTTCGTTATTCCAAGTAAAGAAAGTATTGCATTCGCGAAAAGTTTCGGTTTTCAGATTCCAAAGGAATTATCCGTTTTGACCCTCCCTTAACCCATTTGACTATTTTTGGCGTGGTACCTATAATTAATGGAGAAGCTTGCTAATAATCTTAGGAAAAGTAAAAAAAAATCAATATGTGGAGCAGTCAGAATGAATTGGCTTTTTTTTTAAATTTTATTTTAGTTTTCTGAGTAGAAGATTGTATTTAAGGAACTGAAGAGTTTTTAAGGGTCATTTTGTATTCCATGTAGGAAGTAAAGGAATTATTGTAATTGGGAAAAGTTTGGATTTCAGATTATAACGGGATTTTCCGTTTTGGCTTTCTCTGAAACCATTTTGACTAGTTTTGGTTTGGCATCTGTATGTGTATATATGTAAAAACGGCTAGGTGTGGAATATTGAAATTTCATATTAAGGACTGTTGTATTGTAACGTCTAGTTTTTTTAGTCAAAATCGACTGAGGCACTAAAATTACAAATTTCTCTGTGACTATTAATTAGAGATACAAACAATTGTAAAGAATAGTTTTCATTTGGCTTAAAATATCTATAAAGTATGTCCTCTGACATTTTTTGATCCGATGCATTCGATCAAAGTTACCATATGGAATATAACCTTCAAATGAAATCATGTTAAACGAAGTGCAACGAAATATTTAGTATATTTAATTTAATAGGTTACTAGGAAATGTGGTTTCCACGTCAATAAGATCCATTTAAATCATTTTAACTCTTTATAAGAAGTCAGCTATTGAAGATGTTATGTCGAGTTCCGTTTCCTAAATGACAAAAATGTGTTCTGTTGAAAACAATAATATACATTAATAAAATTTCTACTTTTGATTTCGATCTGACATTAGCGTACTTCACTGAAGGGAAATCCGCTATTTAGGGTGTAGTAATAACTGATTTTTGAAAATGTATAATATAAATATATATATCTACTACCTACATAACAAAACTTCCGACGGTCGAAATTTGTTTTTGATTACTATCAAATTCCATAAATTGACGTTTCATGTAAAGCTAATGGTCACGTCCATAGAGAAAACTAGAGGGTTTTGAAAAATGATTAAGGGGTATCATGATGAGCTTAACTATGAAGTTTTGTTCAAATAGGGTTCTAACTATCCAGGCATCGAGAGGAGAAATCGATGACAGAATATGGTACGATGCTGTGTGCCATTTGGAGCAAATAGAAAAAATGTTTAGTTGTTGCAGTCTCTGCTTTACGGACTAACTTATGGATTCATTAAAAACACTATTAAATTAGATTAAGTATGGATGAAATTCTTCTTTCCTTTTGGCAAAATGCATATGAATATTCCAATGTACACATGTTTAAAGTGAAATATTGGATTAAAATAACCCATCATGTGTATATTTTAGGCATACTATCTCCCCTTTAAAGTTAATGTTTCGTAAAAAAAATAAGAAATAGTCCGTCAGGCAGGGTCTGCGTTAACTAAGCAGATTTCTCAAGTGCCTTTTTTCATTTATATCAAAGCGTAATAGTTCAATGATAACAATATTTAGTATTTAGGCCTCAAATAAAATGTTTCATAACATAAAAGAATATTGCTAATATGAAATGAGTAGGAGTGGGGGTGTACTGAAAGCCGAAAACTAAAAAATGCAAATATCTCGGTTAATAAGCAAGTAAAAAAATGTACATAACAACATTTATTGAACATTACATTGGCGATACGATTGGTTCTATACTATTTTTCGATCCGACGCAAAACGGAGATATTAAGAATTTTCGAAATTATCCCCCTCTAAACACTCCTTCCTCCTGGTCCGATTTCAGCCGTTAACGAACTTGATCTTTCTTTTTCCATGACGATTATATATTAAGTTGGTAACGATAAGACAAAAATTTCGAGCGCTAGAGCGGTAACAGACAAATATATATATATATATATATATATATATATATATATATATATATACACACACACACACACACACATATACACAATTCTAAACGGACCTCATTTTCTTCATGTCCTATGTAGGATCGATGGACATTTGAAGAAAATTTTTGAAAATCGCGTGATGAGTACGACCTCAATAGCTTAGAAATCTGCTAAAAATTAATCGGAGAAAACAATATAGTTAGCCGTAATTTTTGTTTTAGACTAAGCGTAGGATGAATAAGTTGATGAATGAGCCGGGAGGACCATTTAACTGAAAAGGAACGGAAAGGCTTTGTTTGTTTATTGGCTGTGACAGATGCTAATGACGACTCGTGATGATTGATGATTGTGAATAAGAGAGCGACAGGTAATGAGTTAAGAGGTCCTAGACGGATACAGGTCTTGCATACAGCTGTAGCAGCGGGATACCGTTACAGCTGCTGGTACCTTACAAATGGTCTGCCAACGGGGTGCTCTTGTTGCGGCCCAAAGGTCGTACATTTCACACGTCAATATAACCAGGGTCATTGCCTCCACGACGGGAAACATTTTTTTTTTGTCGAGCCGAACAGATGAATGGGTAGCAAACCTAAAACTCTATTATTACGTATCTCAGAGAGGTCTCTCTGTCAGGAGATGAATCTATCTCAGATGTCTATCTGTCAAGAGTTTGCTTGTCAGTTTACTGCAGAATTCCATTAAAGAGCATGCGTTGCCCGAGTAGGAAATCAAAGTTAAGAAAGGTCAGACATTATTGATAACACGATAATTGACTACCTGCTCTAGAAACCTGTTGCCCATACAGCAGATAGAAGCATATGTAAAATAATTGCCATTTATTAACGTACATTTTCTGCTACTATGAATAATTGGGGTTATCCTGAGGATACGAATCTTTTCTAGCCAGAGTAGGAGTACGGATTATATGTGACGAGGTTGCCACTAAATAAATTCCTGATTTCCGACATGGGAGTCGAATCCAACGTTCTAAGTTTACCAAGTGGGATAGTATAACCTGAGCCCACTTAAAATAAATAAGCAACAAATTCCTTAAGTTCTTAGGTCCTAAAGCCGGGAAGAGCGATTTTATCCTGACGGCGGTGCCTATTCATTCGAAGTATTTTATAATTGCTAGACCTGAAAGTAAGTAAATGCAAAAACCTAGCTAGATCTATGGTAAATATTTTAATTTTTAGATTTATATGTTTTATTTATTTATTTATTCATACAATAATCGCATTTCGCAACTGGGGCGATTTAGCGACGAATCAGTTATTTACAGCATAATAATTAACATATTTAACATATAACATATAATTATTATATTTACGTAAGTATGCTCATTTCTGCAAATATTTTCAGTATTGCCCTACATTATAATTTTTTGAAAATGTTGTTTTGTTTCAAGTATTGTAATACGCGGTCTATATACGGGCTACAGTCATGTAGTAATTCAGTCAAAGTGTATGGTAGGTCTATGCGAGTCCTTAAATAGCAGTCAGTAAGTATATGTTTTATAGTAAGTCTACAGTTACAGTGTTGGCAGTAGGGTTCGTCTTCTCCAGTAGGTAGGTAAGTGTGAGTTAGTCGTGAATGGTCAATTCTCATCCTCGTTAAAACTACTTCTTCTCTTCTAATTTATATAGATTTATATGTGGAAAGTACTGTTCGATTATATAGCTGAATTGTTGTAAATTCTTGCCCAGCTGTGAGTTTAACTCACCGCAATGAAATGATTTATTGAGGTTTTTTGTCTCCCTTATGCCTGAAATCCTTGGGCTTTTTGTCACAAAAAGGGGGTGGGTTTAAATTGTAAAAATGCTTGAAAACCTAAAATCAATGAACAAAAGTGCATATAGTGCATTCATATATCAAATGTTTTGACCGTTTGGTTTCCTACTTTTCCTGTACTATATCCAGCTTCTACATAAGGTTCAAAATTGGTGTCATTTCGCAAGGCATTGCCTAGAACGGGTACTGAGTATTGACGCCCTATGGTCATGAGGTGCAATCATTGGTTGTAAGTGGTGTCCTTAAACCGTTGCGTTACTTCTTTATTGAAAAGGACGAAGACAATACTGCTGATGTGGAGATAGGCTGTTCAGCATCCATTCATGTACGACACTCTACCATACATAACTACGTTTAAACATGATCAAAAAGTAACATATTAGGCCATGTTGGGAAGTCCGACGGGACAAAATATTCATTTTTGAAACGACTGCCATTATGGATTATCATTGATTGGCTGTACCTCTGCGGAATGTCACACAGTGTGTAAACTCGCCTCCGGGTAGGGAATAGTTTCTGGTGGGCGGTATGTATGCGCACGCTCGAGATAGGTGGCTATTTGATATGCGCAGAAACTCCCTGAGGATACTGTTACCGGCGCTGGGTATTGCCTCAGTCCTGGTTACACTAAAGGTTAGATACGACCGCCGTGAAAGTGCTTTGTTCTTAATACATCTGCTAGGAGTGGCCGTTCTTCCGTGCCCCGGACACTACTGTAGTGCAGGTGAAGTCTTTGAATAGGAGTAGACGTTTTAATGTAGACGTTTTCCAGTTCTCAAGAATCTTGCTATTTAGGAGATAAAAGTTCTGTGTGGGAGATATTTAATTAGATGCCAGTTGAGAATATTTAATTAGATGCGAGCTGAGTATATCGTCGAAACCACAATAAGCAACACTGCTACGCAAGATGCTTGAAAAGTATTTCAACAGACACGTACAGCTGTTAAAAAAAAAATGAGGAAGAATATTCTGCTAGGGAAGGTGCTACGAACCAGTTGGAGTTGCTGCCTCAAAGGATTGCCCCTAGAGTAGATAATGAAGATTGGCGGAGAAAGAGTACTGTCATACTAAGAAACTGATATTGCCTGTTTTGAGTGCAAATGCGCCATGCACCTGCATTTCAAAAATGCAAGTGCCTGTCTTTCTTACCATTGGAACTAAGTTAAATTAGTAAATGAAAATAAAATTACACATAAAATCACTTAAACTAAAATTGACGGAAGGTTTATATATGAAATATCCTCCACTTATTTATTTCTCATTCTGCATGATTCACGTCATTTTTGTCTCCTCTTCAGGAATTGAGTTGAAGGTGCATATATTATAAAATGACCACCAAGGCGGTCACGTCAAGAATAAAACGGCTGAAACTGACTTTTCAAATCGGCTGATTATTGCGATACTTAGTAAAAATGATGAAGAGTATGAAAATCGATTACAAAACAAGTATAGTCGTAATTACATCTTCTCGACTTGGAGACTATTGACATATTTGATAGTATATAATGTAGAATTTCATGTCAGTTTTCTTGACCACAACATTCTGTTTGTTTTAGTTATATCTATATTATAGTTAATTATCCGCTTGGTTACGTTCTTGTACATCTAAACGCTCTACATCGACAGTTATATTTGTTTGTGTTTTCCATATTATCGAAATTTTTACAATGGTCTTGTAGTATTTTCTTTTGTATGCAAAATTTATTACAAACAAAACACTTTATTTTTTAAACATTTTATTTAGTCTTCTTGTCTTTGATTTTATCTTTTATATGGCTAAAACGTTGTTTGATGTTATCGCCGAATGCCCACGCAATAGTAATCTGATATTTTCTTAACATGGTTTGCTATTGAACGTATAAATTTGAACGTAATATTCTTGTTCACCTTATGTTATCGTGAATTTTTATTCTGATTGGCAACTTGTTTATATCGGTGGGGTTGTTTATTGAAAGCATCGTAATTTGTCGTTGTCCGCTTTATTGTTCTTTGGTTAAAATAATATTCTATCTTCAATTGTGTAAATTTGCGTTTTTTTGCCCCCTGTCAGAGTGTTTGTTCCCTTCCGTGTCATTCAGTTTCCTTTTTCTGGTATTTAGATGAGTCTTGGTCCTGTCGCGACCTTGACATTTTAAGTAAGTTTTCTTCATTGAAATAATCTTCTATTCAAATTTTGCATTACCTGTATAACTAATTAATTTCGAACATCTCGTTGGAGCAGTTAGCGTTATTTATTAAGCTCAGAAAAATTCACCACATACCATTATACATGACACTGGTGATCGCTTTAGGGAGGGGGAGGGGCTGCAAAGTAAATTATTATTTCCCATTTCTGTCTGAAAATATGTATCAAATCATTCTTGTTTATCATTAAGCTCCCTACAAATGTTGCCCAATGACACGTTTTGCTCAGATACATAAAAATAAAATTTGCAGAAGCCCATCAAGCCCCTGCAGGGCGGACTTTTTTTAAACGTCTATTATAGATGTTAGCAGGACTAACTATCGACGCTCCTTTATCAGATTCCAGCTGTAGCCTTTACTTTGATTGATTACACCTCTCACAGTCAGAGATACAAGTGCCTATCAGAAGTGTTTTCTCATTATATACCTACTTTATAATTCCTCAAATTAAGATTCCCTTCATTTATTAGCTCTATGGTAGAAATATGGTAATATCTCTTCAGGTTTAAAGGTCAAAAAGGACTACTTGTACAGGTTGAATTAATGTCAGTGCATAATCTTTTATTATTTCTCACTCTCCGCTCCTGGGGTAATTTTCTTTTTTTTTTTTTTTGTGGCATTGATGAATAAACATCTTGAACTTTGAAAGTCCGGCGAAAGCCTGGAATACTCGCCCAGTTTAGGTATAAATGAAAGTGCAACAAAATTTGCCACATAACTCAGTGTCCATATTTTATGTATTTTGGGATTTGGAAAGTTGTAAGTTTAAAAATGTTAATGATTTTTTTTTCAGCTTTCAGTTCAGATTCATTCTCACTTTTAAGATTTTCATATTAAGCGATTATCTCGCTGAATATCTGATTACGTGCATAACGAGCATGTCCATGTTCAATTTCACCTCCAATTTATTTTGTTTCAAGATTTTGTAAAGCAGGTTTTTTTACGATTATGAATTTTAACCATATATCAAATTTCACTCATTCTGATCCTGATCCGGTTTTGGTTATTTATGAACTTGACCTTTAGATTTATCCGAAATGTTTAAATATCGAGTTTGGAAATATTCAAATAAACATTGCGACCGCTAAAGCGTTAACGGCAAATTTGAATGGTTCTCAATTGTAGTATTCTATTATATAGGACCCCCTAACAGCATGCAATTGGGGAAAGACAGGTGGATGCATTTAAGTTCTGTACATGCAAGAACAAGGCTAGATAGGAACTATTGGCAATATATATATATATATATATATATATATATATATATATATATATATATATATATATATATTATTTGTGCCTTATTCAGTTAAAGGAATTCTGCTGATACAGGAGCCGGCAGTTCTCTTAGTTTTTTTCCAAAACTTACTAACGCTAGACCTGAAAACTAGTTTTAGCCATAGGATGAGCTGGATGAGAGGAATCTGCGAGATATGTCTAGAAAGCGGTGTCCCAGTCCCCTAAGATGGCACGTTCCCCCGCTTTTACAGTCTAATTACCCTATGGATGTCACTGGATCTCTGGGAAACTACCCCCAACAACTTTCCCTATAGCTCTTTCTTCTGAAGCCATTTTTTGTTCTATGGATCCTTCTTGTTGAACTTGATGCTTGACTTGGTGAATTTTGATCTTCCCATGATTCCCAGATAAAGTTGACTCTATAGTAGTACACAAATGATGTCATCTGGTCATTTTAATCCTTATTTCCCAAGTAGTAAATGTCTTATGGAAACAAGACGTGAAATATAAGCTGGCTATATGCTAAGTAATATAGTAGCTTTAGTTGTAAGTTGTACGAGTATAAGAGGAGTTTACCTACGGCAGAAAATGAAAGAATAGCTCATAATCGTGTTTGTGGGGTGTTGAACAACAATTTTACCTCATTGCGTTTTTAATTTATTTACTCGTACAAAATGTTTTGATCCCATGCATAATAACATCTTTTTGTATTTTACCCTATCACTACACCCCCCCCACCCCCTGCCCCTTGCTCACTGCTTATGGTGCGATCTCGTGAATTAATGTTTAGTACTATTTGAATCGAAGTATGGTATCGATCAAATAAAACTTTAGAACTCAAGCCAATTGAATAGCCATTAATGATACCGCACACATTTGTCCTTGTATGTTACAAAGTTATGTATGTTATTTTGGGTAGGAATAATGCGTTTGATTATAAGTTGGCATATTGTAATTGGAGTGGGGAAAGAGAAATATACAAATAACCCGGTCTCCGTGTTAGAGAAAAAATTATTTCATTTAATACATAACATAACATTCGAGCCATATGAAATGGGTTATTTAGAATTTTTGATATAACTTCTTCTTTAAAGAGAGACCGACTTAACGATCATTTTAATAGATGACTATTCTCGCCATGCACTCTTGCCTCTTGAAATGTTCGGACCTTATACAGATCAGGAGCCGCCCAAATGATGGTAAATGACGTCAAGTGGTTGGGTACCTTGAAATAGCAGCCGTTCAAAAAGTTTCTTCATTTCTCAAAAAGGTGAAGAAAACTTGACAACTTTTTTCCCTACCTTAAAGAGAGAGAGGAGGTGTAGAGTAGAATTTTTGTTGAATTGAACTCATTATGAGCCTGAGGTCTGTCATTTCAAGAAATGTGTCCTAATTAACAGGATACTGCAACATTTTTCATCAATAAAAGCTTTAGGTGTATTTGAAAATTTTATTTTCCAGTTCTCTGTGTACAAAGGGGAAAAGCTAAGAGTTAATTTCCCTATAACTGATAAAAATGTTAAATGAAATACCTGCAACAACTTTTCACGTCATCTACATTTGTCTGAAGCATGTGGAATTGCCTAGCATTGTCATTATCTCCAGTTTGCCTACTCTCCTGCGGGTGACAGGTGCGGCGATGTGCATTGAGGGACAGTATTACATCATCTGATTGGGGATGTGTAGCACTAACTACAAATACTAAACAGCTACAGTTGTATTATTAATTTACACTATGTAAACTTTACAATTAATTTTTTTTTATTATATATGAGGAGATATAATAATACAAACAGAAATATAAAATATGATATGTGAATAAAATGGATACAACCTTTTCTTAGAGTTATGCCTTTTAGATTTTTAAGAGTCATTTAAGAATGTCGAAAATGAGAAATATTTTGCTTGAAGTTAACAGTTGCTTCACCTGTGGCCCTGCAGCAACTCTGAAAACGAATGACAGTTTAAACAACTCATCAGAACGTGGTCACCCATTTGCAGGATTATTTCGTAACAGTTGGTTACGCTGTAACTGTGGAAAGTAAAGAGAAAAAAAAAGTTATGAGGGCGCATACAGACAAACAGTACTAATTATGAGAGGTACTTTATGTGGATTCTGTGTTACTTTGCCACTCTTCACATTCTACCTCTGTTGCTAATACTGTGTCCTACATTTTACACGAGACGTTTGTTACTCACTGTTGTTGGCTGATACACGGCTCTCGCTCCGTTCCCCGGCCTAGGGGCTTAAAGCGAGTACAGTTGCGCAGCAATGCATCTGTCTCTCATATTTATTGTTTGTTGTGAAACTCCTGTCACGATGAGGGGAATGCCATAAGTCAGTCGGGGATACCCAGCCTCGTCCAGCTCGCCCGAAGGAAAGCAAGTAATGACTTTATAATTTATCATAATTTTTGCTCTAACCATTCATCGCCGAGGCATTTGGAATCGTTAGCGCAGCTGCTCGTTAAGGACATTAAGTCCTCGATGGAAGGGAGAGTCAACTTTATAATGAGGGATATCTTTCTGGGCGGCCACAATTAGAGGCTTCCTTGGATGCAATTAAAATGCACTCCTTCAAAGCAGACTGACCGACCACTTCACAATTGGGCCACTCAACCCCAGGTTTGATCCGTTTTGCTGATTTGTCACCGAATCCTACTTTCTTCTTCAAAATTTATTAATGAGTTGCCAGCGAAATGGACAGGATATGAGCCGAATTTGTGGGTTAAATTCTTCATAATGAAGAGCATTCGTAAACCCTTAGTTACTTAATGAAGAGGAAATATCCGAAGAAAAAGAAGTATGAAGTTAAAGAATGTCTTCCAACGTTTTCCCAAAATAATTTAAATTTGTCATTTCAAATTAAATAATGATATAAAGGTTCAATTTCGTCTAAGTCCTTTGCAACTAAAAGGCGGAAAAAATTCTCTTTCTTTAATCTCCAGCTGCCAGTTGAAGCATTTTTAAAATTACCTTGCAACCATTCCTATTTCACATTTTTGAGACTATATTTTTTGAAATTTACTTTAAAATTGCTGTCAACAGCATTAAGGCACAGACACGCGTGCACACACACAAACACTCATAAAAAGTCCGTCACGCAGGCGCTGCGTAAACTAAGCAGATTTCCCACGTGAAGTTTTACAATAGAGAAATCTGCCTAATAACAACTGTAGTAGTAAGAAACCTCTAAACCTAAAACATTATTTAGGGCGTAATAACCCAGTAGTTTCTAGCCCCAAAAAACAGTTAACCAAACCTCTAAACCTATTCACGAGGGACGAATAGTTATCGAAACGGCCGCCAGAGCTCTCAGCGGAAAGTCCGAACATAGCCTACTGGTGACCACACGCAGAATACAAATGCAAATATCTCGGTTAATATTCAAGATAGAGAATAATAGTATATAAAAATATTTATAGTAAATTTAATTTGCAATAAGATTGATTCTGTACAATTTTTTGGTCCGACTTATAGTAACGGAGATATTTCGAATTTTCGAAAATCCTGCCCTTTAAATCCCCCCTCCCACTAGTCCGATTTCAGACGTTAACGAACTTGATCTTTCTTTTTACATAAAACGACTAAATATCGAGTTTGGTAACGATCAAACAAAAATTGCGACCGCTAGAGCGGTAACAGACAAATATATATATATATATATATATATATATATATATATATATATATACAGTTTTGAACGGACATCATTTTCGTCATCTCCTGGGTAGGATCGATGGACATTCGAAGAAAAATTTCGAAAATTCCGTCATGAGTACAACCTCAATAGCTGATTTCCCTTAAGGGAAATCTGCTAAAAATCGAAAGTACCCCATTGCCCTCATCTTATAGGTTGGATTGATGTATATTTGGGAGGTTAGGAAAGGAGCTCCTTAATAGAAAAAGTTAACTGCTTTGTGAGCATTGACTAATCAATAATATGGAATATTACTTATAGCAGATTTCCCTGAAGCCAAATCAGCATTTCTAGAAATTTTATTAAATGTCCATCCTACCTTGATTGTAAATATACACACGCACGCGTACGCTCGCACACACACACTCAAACACCAGACCGCATGACCGTAGTCTTGGTTTGATCATCAAATTCAATATTGATGTGTTTCTTGTAAATGTTAAGAACAAATCCGCTAATGGCCGAAATCGGATCAAGAGCTTGAGGGGGGGGGGGAGGGGGGGGAGGTAAACGGTTACGGATTTTTGAAAATTTCGAACCGACTTTATATTTATTTTTAATATTTTTCGATATTTGTGTTTATTACAGTTGTGCCCCCGGGTTCATTAAACAGTATAATTTAGGGTTGGTTCATTCATCTATTCTATCTGGAATATATTCAGTAGCTGATGCATATCGTGTTAATCTATGATGCAACAATTTGTACTTTATGTTCTTTAAGTTATGCAGAAATAACAATCACATTAGGTGACCCTAGAACTAATAAAACTAATAAAAAAAAAAAAAAAAAAAAAAAAAAAAACTGAATGCCAACAGTGATTGACCAGATGCAAATAATTTTGCCAATTTTATTTAATTTCAATAGTTGGAGTGTAAAGTGGCCAAGGAGATCAGATTGTGAAGGGGGACATTAGTGCTACACTGCTGGTAGCTATGCAAGGTTGATAGGGAACATCGGTGAGGCTATGTTGGCAATGCTATCTACCATAGCAAGGCAGTAGACAGGTTGTATGAGATAGCCCGGAGATCGTGATGTGACCGAACCCTGACCTATACACTGCCTGGTCACTCAGACATTCTTCCCCTTTCGCCATTAGCCAGTTTTAACTTAATTCAAGCTTCGCATTGTCTACCTTCCTCAATTATGTATACGAGTTCATTATATCCGCCTTCTCCAACACAATGTAATGAATGGCTGCTACATTATACCCCATTCGTTTCAATGTAATCCTGTGTATCCATTAATTCCATGCAATAATCGCAAGAGGCTAAGGGCCCAGATCTCTGCTACTCAATTTTAGCAGATTTCCCTTAAGGGAAATCAGCTATTGAGGTTGTACTCATGATGGAATTTTCGACATTTTTCTTCAAATGTCCATCGATCCTACCTAGTAGATGACGAAAATGAGGTCAGATCAAAACTGTATATATATATCTATATATATATATATATATATATATATATATATATATATATATATATATATATATATCTATATATTTGTCTGTTACCGCTCTAGCGGTCGCAATTTTTGTTTAATCCTTACCAAACTTCATATTTAAGCGTTTTATGTAAAAAGAAAGATCAAGTTCGTTAACGGCTGAAATCGGACCAGTGGGAGGGGGGGTTTAGAGGGGAGGATTTTTGAAAATTCGAAATATCTCCGTTACTATACGTCGGATCGAAAAATTATACAGAATAAATCTTATTACAAATTAAATTTACTATAAATATTGTTATATACATTTATTCTCTATCTTGAATATTAACCGAGATATTTGCATTTTTCAGTTTTCACCAAACCGCCACTTGTACTCATGTTACGTAAACAATACTCTGATACATAATAAATCACATTATTGGAAGTTTAAATACCAAAATTCGTATTCAAGAGACCTTTATTATACGAGATACATGCAAATATGCACTGGTGACTCCCCCCCCCCCCATCTTAAAGTTTTGGACTACTAAAATTTTATTGATTGAGATAACAATTATTCTGACTCATTATTAATTACAGTACTAGATATAGTAAATAGTTCTCAATAAAATTAATGTGTTATATTCTGATATATATCAGTAATTGTTTTTCTTTCCGGTGTGAGGCGGGACCCGTTTGTTTACATTTCTAACCTAGCGCTTCCTGTCGGCAGGCTATTGAAATTGGATGAAACATTTCTTATTTCCGTTTGTATTTATTCACGGTGTTGTGTTAGCAGTATGTATATTTATCTATTACTAAACTTCACGAGGGAAATCTGCTTAGTTTACGCAGCCCCTGCGTGACGGACTTTTCTACTTTGGAAAAATAAATCAAGCCCGTCACGCAGGGCCTGCGCAAGCTAAGCAGATTTCCCGTGCTTGTATGAAAAACTAATGATCTCTTCTTACCATATATTGTCTATTCCCATGAGTAGAAGTGGGGGTTTGTAAATGCAGAAATAAGAAAGTACGAATAACTCACTTGATATTTGAGTTACGAAAAACTGTATGGAACAAAATTTATAAAAAATTAAATTTACTACTACATTGGTTCGATTCGACGTATATCTGAGATATTTCGAATTTTATAAATTCCTCCTCTAAATTACCACACACACTGATCCGATTCCAGCTATTAACGTAATTTTTCTTGAGTTTTACATCAAATTAAGTATCGAACTTGGTAACAATCAAACAATTCATGTGGACGAACCTTATAAATAATTTCATTATGTCTATATTAAAATGAATGCCTATGTTGACAGTAATTTTGCTTTTGATATCAACGGTTGACAAGTTATTTCTGAGAATGTAATTGTGATTAATGATGGCATTGTAAGCTTGAATTCAAGGAAACAGAGCGCAGCTGTGAGGTTGAGTTCTATACATCAGGTGACTATCGCCGTATTTCCACCTTATTCCGTAACTTTATGATCAAATACCAATCACCATAAAAACTTATATAACCTTATAGACGGGAATATATAAACATTTTCACATAGGATATAACTTTGTCAAGGACAACTCGCTAAAGGAATTATTGAAATGATTTATATGTCCAACCATCAAACTGGTTACTATACTTTCCGTCCAAATCTCTGTTGCTTGCGTCTTGTCATGGAGATTTTTCTCTCTGTAAGTTTGAATACGTCTATGTTAAATGAAACCATGTTGGAATTGAATTTCTTTTATATACTCAACCGCAAAAAAAACCGGACACTTAGATTTAGTCTTATAATTTTGTTAAATACTTAATATATATGTATATTAATCTTTTTAATTAAAATAATTGGTTAATCTATAGATTATTTAAACAAAATCTGCCAAAAGTGAATAATTTTTATTGATTATTTACAAAAAAATACAAAATAAAAAAAAGAAAATGATAAATTAACACATTTAAAAAAAAAAAAATTATTCTTCATTTACAGTGAATGATAGACTTCGCTACCCCAAGCGTTTCGGCAATGTAACGTAAGCTCCGGCCTTCCATCTAAGTTTGAAAGACCCATTATTCTGGACCGAAATAAAAATAAAACATTAATTAAAGAAAATGCTTGGTTAATAATTAAAGATGTTTAAATATGCGAAAAACTACTTACAGTTTAGAATAGATCAACTTCACGACAAATAAATCTAATCTGAGTTTTATCTAATTGTTTACTAATCCTGAAGGGATTAGTTCAATGGACTTAGAAATAAAATTCTCTGAAATATTGAATAAATTGTCTCATATATTGAGACATAAGGAAAATTATTATAAACAAACCCAACCACTTATTCTTTACTGGCACAGGAATTAAACTGTTGCACACTTTTATTATCAGCGATTACTTCTGTACTGTACTTCCGCGAAGGTTGATACCTTTTTGTCAAATTTTGTTTTAAATATTCTTGTAAGACCACGTTTGTAAGAATATAACCCAACTGATGAGAGAAATAGGTCTGTAGTAATTGAGTGGAAATAGTAAATAGAGCGACCGAAGCGGAACCTATGGAAGACCGACATCCGCTCTCTATGTCCGGCCTTTGTATGCAGCCGTCTACAGCTGTGTAATACCCTCATCACACACTGTAAACCATTACACTTCCATCATCCAACCACCTGCTGCTTAGCCACTCGCTGCTGTCTGGTGGAATCAGAATTCAGGGCTTGTGGGTCAAGGTCCATTGCGACTTAGATCAGCAAAACTAGTAGCAGCTTTAGACAGACAGAAGCTGAGCATTCTGCATCTCTATCTTCATTGGCAGATTTCCCTTAAGACCACCGACCCTAAATCTCGTAAAATGTTGACAACTTTTAGCAGATTCCCCTTAAGGAAAACAGCTACAGAGGTCGTACTAAGTACGCGATTTTTGAAACATTTCCTCAAATGTCTATCGATCCAACCCAGGAGATGAAAACGTCAGTCACGCAGGGGCTGCGTAAACTAAGCAGATTTCCCACGTGCCCCAAGTAAAAGTTCTACGAGAACAATATTTGGTATTTATGCTTCAAAATAAATGTATACATAAATATTTATATCTGCCTGTGAATGCTCTACCGGTCACAATTTTCGGTAATCGTTACCAAACTCCATATTTAAACGATTTATGTAAAACTAAAGATCAAGTTAACTGCTGAAATCCGACCTGTGAGGGGGGGGGGTTGAGGGGTTTGTTATTGTTATAGCAAATATTATGTGCAACAAATGTTGTTATGTACGTTTTTTTCAATATGTTGATTATTAACGGAAATTTTCGTATTTTTCAGTTTTCGTATTCAGTAAACCCCCATTCCTACTCACATCATATCAACAATAAGCAGTTAAATTATATAGCACTTTATTTGAAGTCTAAATACCAAATGTTGTTCTCATGAAACATTTACTTTTTGGGATAAATACAAATACATGACACACGGGGTAATCTGCTTAGCCTGCGTGACGGACTTGCATCACATGCCTTAAATGAACATCAGGAATGATTCATCTTGGAGTAGCGATTCCAACTCGTTTTACATTAGCTTGCAAAGTACATTTTGATTGGATTTAACCAAGAACGTGTTTGATTTCCGAAATGTGTTTTATTTGGTGACGGACTTACAGAATTAGATGCGTAGCTACTCTCAGGCTAAGAAGGGTGTTGTCTTGTTAACAAGGTGCCTCGATCAGCACACGTTATGTGACGGTAAGATCGTTGATCCTTGAAGCCGATCAATAGATGAGTCTCTTGTAGGATAGTTAAATAACAAACGAATACAAGGAAATCCAAAAGAAATATAAGTGCTAGAAAAGCGGAAGAGGCGCCTTGCCGGACTAGAACCCAAAGATCTCCCTGACGTGTTGTGACGCAACAGGCTGCCTTCTCCACGACTTAAATCCGTGACATTTTCACCCCCGCCTTTATTCCTCCAACTGGGAATAATATTTTTAACGAGCTTCGAGATTATCTACCAAATCCCGAATAGTAATGTTCCTCCACAAACATAATATTAAACTCTCTCCTTTCTCTATCTCTTCCTTCTCTCGCAAACACATTCACACACATTTCATTTTTGTTAGGAGTAGAATTTGATTTATTCAAAGATTTGAAGATAAATGTAATTAAATTCATAGTGAAATTAGAAATTGTCTTTCATTAGACTACATTATAAGTATGTCAGGATCTTTAAATCCAACGCAGTATAATTGTAGTTAATGTTATTTATCATAGTATATTTGTATGTGTCTATTATTACTTTTAAAGTTATGTTAGGCCTACGTTTTTAAGAAACTATTGAATACATCCAGAAGGGTTAGTTCACTTTATATATAGTATTGGTGGAGCTAAATTTGCCAGAGCCGTTTGTTGTAAACCAGCTTTTCTGCAGAAAAACGGAGTGAGGGTTTATTACCTAATAAAACAAAAACGTTTTGCAAACGAAATATAAGGACGAATCCTGCTGGAGAGAGGTTGATAACTGTTGGCAGGTTGCGCCTTACATGAATTGGTTGGTGTCGTGGAAGAATTTATTAAGGCAGGGAGATATATTGGACTCTTTGTTAATAAAGACATGACATGATGGTACCACAGTTTCTTTCTATATTCTCTTATTCTTTCTCGTATCATTAATCTTTCAAGGTTATTATATAATTTATGGGCTTTAAAAATCTTGATATTTCGGTAGACTTTAAGGAAGGTGTATTGTTCTCAGATCTACATTTTCGTAGAAACTTGAAATCGTTTTAAACAGAAACTAAATTAAAGTAATTCTGTGGTTGGCTTATTTAGACATCTGATACTTCCAGGTTAGAGTCAAGGCACAAGAATGATTCATAGTGATGAATGGGTTTTAGTCCCAGTACTGGAACCTATTAGCAACGATAATAGCGGTGATGTTCAGTGCATAGAAGCTACCGAAATTCATGTGTTTCATGGATGAGAAGACCACTGGAGCAGATGAAAAATTTGCTCAAAGAGGAAGTCTACGAAACCATGTGTTTGATAACTTCCCATAAGACGAATTGAGGAGTGATTCTGAGTTGTTGAAAAAGTATAATTTTCCTACCATGGTAAAATAATGCCTCAACTATAGATCCTGATCAGCATTTATTACTTTAACCAACACCATTGATAACATTTTATTTATGTAAATAGACACCTAAGCATTATACTTTTTAATGTGGTATTTCTATTATACAATTTGAATTAGAGCAGCCTGTTATTGATAAATTTTATTATTACTATTTAATAACGGCCACTTTGTTCTTCTATGGCTAATTGGGACTGGTTACCACCCTTTTCTAGCCAGTGTGGTAGCGTCACTAATGTCGCTTCGGCGCTACATATACTAAATTTGTTAAATAGATAATAACAAATACATTATTTCCAGTAAAAAATATACTTCGACATCCAACCTTTTAAGCTCTAATATTATAATTGTATGCTCTGTTAGGCTAATGAGTCCAGCCTCCTTTAGGAGAGTATCTGGTTTCAATTACAAATTACTTTGAAAATAGAGGCCATATTTCTTTTGCATCCTTATTCAAAGTAGTCTTATGAAGAAGCTATATAACCACATAATCGATTTGATTTACCTTTTTTTGTCCTGAATTTCTTCCCTCATCTTGTTTCACTTCCATCGTGTTTTTCATTATTTGTTTCAAGGTCGTTTAAGCCATCTGTGATCTAGAAAGTGGCGGTTTCCATCGCCAGACTTAAATTGATTTAATGTTCATGATATGACATTGTCTATAATGGAGCTAACTCTCTACTCCTGACATTTATTCCTGTAGGCACCATACAGTAGGAAACAGGAAACAACTGCTTATTTTTGTGGTCCATTCTTCCTTTTTTATTTTTATGGAAATCTGGATTTCCTGTTCAGGACTTTAGATTTTTAAATGAGAAGAAACCTAGTATTTCGAAATATTCCCTTAAAGGAAGGCCTGCGATCAGTTAGTAAAGAATAATAGACATATAACATAATAATTCGTATTGAGATAACATGAGGGGATTGTTGACAAAAGTGAATATTAAAAAATAAAGAATAATCTTTGGGGAAGAGAATACAAAACTAGGTTCTGGTAGGTCTCGAGAGAAGAAAATTAAATAGTGACAAAAAAAAAAATCATTAAATAAAATAAGTTCTCTTACCTGATTCTTGGATAAACACGGCTGAAGAGAAAGACATAAAGGAGTGACTAATTTTGTGATTATGGCCAGAGAAGGTTAAAATAATCCCTTTGGTGTAAATTTAAAGTAGAATGATTAAACGCTTTTAACGCTTTTCCCCCGATGCAGGGCAAGCCATCAGAGTATTTGAATCCCAGCTAAGATAAAAGGTCTTATAAACGTTATACTAACTCTCAGCTTTGCAGAGTTCAGATATTCCCTGCAACCCTGATTATCCGTTTCTGCTAAGTCTTGGCCTTATTAGTATCGGATAACTTTGAGTCGTGCACTCAATACTGACGTGGCAATTGATGTTATGCAGTCCCGAAATCAAACTATATATTAAACAACCCCTCTTTTTTCTATGAAAGTAACGACAATTTATAAAAACGAAAAAAAAAACCTGTTCTATAACGGTACCTTGTTAAAAATAAGTCGGTTTTAAAAGTTAGGGGGGCCACTAGATAAACTAATTATTATGATTTATTAACTTCCACTTTCTACTACTATGGCTAATTGGGACGGGTTATCTACAGGTTACCATCCTTTTCTAGCCAGAGTGGGACTAAGGATTTTATTAAATGAGTTCGTGACTAAATAAATCCCTATTGCCCAGGCGAGAATCGAACTCGACACTCTAGGTTTATCACGTGAGATTAAGGCCAACGCTTATAGAAATCTATTAATCGTTGAAATAAATACTTTTGGCAATGTTACTTAAAATATTTAAGAGTCTTATTCATTTTCATATTCTTTTCCTTATGCGAAGGAAAAGAAAATGAAAGTTCACAGAGTTTCAACTGATTTATCCTTACTGAACCTCCCTGAAGCCATTTTGACTAGTTTCGGTGCGGTCTGTACTTTTGAACTTACAACTCAAAAACAAATGACTTTGGAATGTTGGAATATCACACTTAAAATTGTTGTACCATTTAGTTGACCACCTCCTTTTATGATTAAAATCACCTGAAGGGGTTTAGACGAGGCATGATTAAGAAATTGCAAATTCCCCTATACAGAAAATTGTATAACACCATTTTTTTCTGTCATGAATACCTCTACAAATTATATTCTATGACATTTTTGATTCGGTTTATTGGGAAGGAGATATGCTACATTACTTTCAAGTAAAATAATTTCAAATGAATTTGATCAAAATATTTCGTTTATTTGGAATACAAGGACGTCTTGTGGGCAGATTTCTGTTATTCATATGTTGTGTCACAATTCAAATTCAAATGCACCATCATGGAGTGTTGTATTTTTTTTGTGGAACAATTATGTGTTTCTGTATAGAAGTGGCTTTTGGTTGAGAACAATCTAGTTTTTTTTTTTCTCGTTTTGATCACTTTCGCTTATTAGTAGGGCATTTATCTAGCAAATTATACACTCCTTCAAAATTAATAACTTAAATAATACCTCATGGTATTCACATACTGCTTTATTAAAAAAGAATTTCGAGTTGTTGATAAGTATACACCAAAATATTTCCTGGATATTACTCAACAGAGACGTAACTTTTTTTTTTTTTTTTTTTTTTTTTTTTTAAATTACGTCCTACTTGTTGTTCTTTCACTGCCTTGGTTTACATACACACTTGTGGCTCATGTCATTAGAGCAATTCATGTGGCTGTGGTAAACCTCAAGACAACATGCAGTGTCCCCACAATCACGCACCTCACTTCCCCAGCCCCTTGGTTTTAATCACCGCTCATTATATCATAACCTATTCATACCGTGACAAAAATAATCATCCAGAATACATCCTCTAAAAATCTTTGAATTTTAAATAGTGTAAAATGTATTTGATCCATTTCGAAGAACTACTATCAGCAGATTCACGTTAAAGTAAATCAGTTATTGAGGATGTAGTGACGAATTTCGAAACGTTTCTTCAAATGTCCACGGACTCCACCTAGAAGAAGGCCAAACCATGTCCTTGCCAAATATACATATATATTTGTCTGTTTACTATATTTTTGAGTGGAATTACTTTTGCTTATTATGTTCAACTGTACACTCACTACATTTTGTCCGAAACGCCTATGGCTATTTTGGTTGCAATTGTCTTACACTTTCTGGGTTTTGAAAAGCCTTTGGCCATTCTCTTAGTAAAAACCTCTAAGTAATCTAAGCTTATTTCTTCCGTACAGGAAAATGTCACAGAAATGAAATGTATTTATTTCCAATAAATATCAACATAACAAAATAGTATACGCTAAATATTTTTATTTTCTATAAAAAAGTTATTAATTTATGTCATTTAATTTCCTTAAGCATTATTAAATAATATTTATACTTAAATAATACATTAGTTATAAAATTAGCTCAAATTCTATGAATACATTTTTTTTAAAATCTATCAGTTTAATTATTATATATAATAATTTAGTTTCGCCAACAATCTCAATACTCCTCTAAATATATAACACTGATTTTTTAATCTATTGGCATGCTTTGTTATTAGCCTTAGTATATTAAAGGATGGCATGCTTTGTAAATGATGAGATACTTGTTACCACCATAAAGTGACATGGTAAGTGATCATAAATTATTTTTTCACCGATTTTTATGACAAATATTTTTTATTTTATTGAATAATTGAAAACATTCAATAAAATAAAAAGTATTAATCTTGTGTATAAAAACAACCCTTAGAAATGGTGTTATTTAATTTATTTTTAAACAAACAGTATTTTTCAATAGATTTAACACATTTGGACATTGTACTCCTGAAAATGATACATGTGGGTTTGAAATATATTCTTTTATCTTGTTTTATGATAATCTGCTGTTCTATTTTTGTAAAACAAGTTTATATTTTGTTTCACGAGCAGTATTGTTTGATACATATATAATGAAGGAAAAATCATTATTTTTGACTCGTCACCCCAGTCACCTCTTAAATTCAGAGGTCACGTTACCACACATACCATTTTCAAATTGTCTCTTATTAAAAAACTACAATGAAGCAAATATTTTTCTTCTGCAGGCGAGATATTTTAGTAGTATAAAAGTCCGTCACACAGGGGCTGCGTTAACTCTAGCAGATTTCCCACGTGCGCCACCTATTTGCATTCATTTCAAAACTTAAAAGTTCAATGAGAACAATATTTGGTATTTAAGCTTCAAATAAAGTACTTCATAACGTAATAGAATATTGTTAATATGAGATGAGTAGGAGGGGGGGGGGGTTACTGAAGACCGAAAACTAAAAAATTCAAATATCTCAGTTAATAATCATGATAGTGAAGAAATGTGCATAACAACATTTATAGAACATTACATTTACAATAAATAAGATTGGTTTATACAATTTTTCGATCCGACGCATATTAACGGAGATATTAAGAATTAGAAATTCTCCCCTCTAACCCTCCCCCCTGTCTGATTTCAGCCGTTAACGAACTTGATCTTTCTTTTTACATAAAACGATTATATATAAAGTTTAGTAATGATAAGACAAAAATTGCGACCGTTAGAGCTGCAACAGACAAATATTTATATATATACAGTTTTGAAAGGATCTCATTTTCGTCATCTCCTGGGTAGGATCGATGGACATTTGAAGAAAAAGTTCGAAAATCGCGTCATGAGTACAACCTCAATAGCTGATTTCCCTTGAGGGAAATATGCTAATAAAATACTGAAGACTGAGAGCAAGAATATAAATATAAATTTGAAGGGACCACCGCTAGATAAGAAGGTTTTCAAATACTGTGTCATGAATATTACCTTAGTAATAAATTTGACCTTAAAAAAATCGACTGTAACGCAATGCGAAATTACAGAGCGTAAAATCCTGTTATGATTCACCCTGCATAGATTTGTGCTATTTATTACAGCTTATAATAAGAGGGTCGATAAGGTGTGAGATACTGATAGGCAGCTCAATAAAAATAGATACTGGGCCGTATGACGTAGCCGATGGAGTAAAAGCTGGGGGTTTATGAGGTCAGCTAGGAGGATGCCGGTAAGGAACTGGAAAGTGAGCTCCGGCTTCGGCAAATATCTTCCCCGGACCGCTAGCTCTAGTACGAACCTCAAGGACGCTCTACTCTACTCTAACGGTCACTTACATCCCCTTTCTGTTACTTACTTCATATATATATATATATATATATATATATATATATATATATATATATATATACATAATTCACGCCATCAAATCGTCCTCTTCTAATGTGCTCATCTTTGAAAAGGAAGCATCAAGAGAGGGAGGTATTTGAAGATGTGGCCGCCAATTCATCTGATTGTTCACAGACTTACCAGCTACCCAGAAAAATTGAAGAGAATGGTTTAAAGCTGACTCCTACTGTCCGGATTGAAGCTAACAGAAGACGTGGATCCAGAGAAGAGGGCTATCTATAAGGCTTTGTTGCCTGTATTATTCAAAATAAAAAATAACATCCTGGACTGGACGTCGAAGGGCTACTGTTCGGCTGAAGAGGAATTCTGTATCAAGAAAAAGTAAATATAAGAATATGGTTAATAAAAGACTAGGAATTCTAAAATCTTACATTTGGATTGTGAACACCCTCCTGTATAAAAAATAAATAAATAAATAAATAAATAAATATATATATATATATATATATATATATATATATATATATATATTATATCAGCTGAGATACCTATGAACGATAAAAAAAAACGTGAATCTTCAGAAATTAATAAATAGAATATTCGTGGTGATGACCGTTGTTAGAGCAATCCTTATATATGTGGCTGTCGTTCACTTGGGTTGAAATAAAACTTCTTCAGTTTGCCAACATTTTGGTAAAATCTATTACCTTGGTCAAGGCAGACTGAAAAACCGATGCACAAGATTAGAAATTATAATTAAGTCCAAATGGTAAAATAAATAATTTGGGAAAGAGTAACAGCTGGTACTGCAATGAAATCAGACTAGAGTGATTATTTCATTGCAGTACCGGCTCTTATTCCTTTTCAAATTATTTATTTTATCTTTTGGGCTTCATTCTAATAAATTTACCGAAATGTTGGCAAACTGAAGAAGTTTTATTTCAACCCACGTGATCGGCAACCACATACAACAAGGATTATTAATAAATAGGTTATTTAAAAAAAATAATATGAAGGACGACAACATTTATAGAAACAAAAAAAGTCCGTCACGCAGGGGCTGCGTAAACTAAGCAGATTTCCCACGTGAAGTTTTACAATAGAGAAATCTGCCTAATAATGACAGTAGTAGTAATGAATCTCTAAATCTTTTTACGAGGGACGAATAGTTACGGAAACGGCCGCACTAGCTCTCGGCGGAAAGTCCCCAACATAGCCGACTCTTGCCGACCACATACACAATACAAATGCAATTATCTCGGTTAATATTCAAGATACAGAATAAATGTATAGAACAATATTTATAGCAAATTTAATTTGCAATAAGATTGATTCTTTACTAGTATTCGATCCGACGCATAATAACGGAGATATTTCGAATTTTCAAAAATCCCCTCCCCCACTAGTTTGATTTCAGCCATTAACGAACTTGATCTTTCTTTTTACATAAAACGATTAAATTTGAGTTTGGTAACGATCAAACAAAACTTGCGACCGCTAGAGCGTTAACAGACAAATATATATATATATATATATATATATATATATATATATATATATATATATATATATATGTGTGTGTATAATTTTGAACGGACCTCATTTTCGTCATCTCCTGGGTAGGATCGATGGACATTTGAAGAAATTTTTCGAAAATCGCGTCATGACGTACGACCTCAATAGCTGATTTCCCTTTAGAAATCTGCTAATTAAATTTGAAATAAGATTGGTTATATATAATTTTTTTATCCGATTCGTAATAGCTTAGATATTGCGAATATTCGGTTACCTCCTCTCAAACTCCCCCCCCCACTCCTCATAGTCCGATTTCAGTAGATGTTATCTTTATTTTTGCATGGAATGTTTAAATGTTGAGTATGGTATTGCCTATGTATATTCTAGAAAGTAACATCTTAATTACATGCATATAGGTGTATATCTTACATATATCTCATATTTAAGCATGGAATATAATGTTTAATGATGCATAGTTAATATGAGTTGAGGAGAAAGGGGGGGGGGAATATATCCATTAATATTCGAGATACGGTAGAAATGTATAGAACAATATTCATTGGAAATTAAATTTGCAACAAGATTGTTTACATGAAACTTTTCAATCCGCTTCATAATAACGGAGATATTCCTATTTTTGGAAATTCAACATTTTACTGCAAATTTAAATACAATTGCTTCAATTATTGTAGAGTTTAATTAGATATAGTATGCATAACCCAGTTTGACGATGATAAACTAGTTTGTAGTACCAGTTTTAGGCGAATAATCAATTAAGTTTTTGTGAAATGAACGAAAGTTGTTGGGATAGAGGGGCAATAAAGTCGGGCGGAAACATCTTTGGAATTGGTTCCAGGTAGCGAGAAAAGAACCTTACTTTCGAATCCCTGTATAAACCATGGAGAAGGTACGGCAGAGTGAATGGGATGGGAGACGTGCTTCTCTCCTCCTACTCAGTGCATGTGTGCCTTATCCACGGGGCAACTCATGGATAGTTAACACATTACCTATTATCATGGCTAAATAGATCATTTCCTTTGACGTGTTACTGGAATCATGGATACCAACTTTCTGACAGCAGAAGGGCAAATTTTACATCCGCAAATCCACCAGCTATGAAATATAATCCGAGCAGTTTCCAACGGTCTGACCTCACTGCTGATCTGCCAACATCTATTCTCCGTTTTACCTGCAGAAAATGTAAACAGGACTTGGAATCAAGCTGGACATGAGATATTTACAGGCTCAGGTGCTGTAAGGGAAAATTGGATTCCAGAGAACCGATATCTAAAAAAAAAAAGTCCGTCACGGAGGGGCTGCGTTAACTAAGCGTTTTTCATATGTGCATCACGTATTTGCATTTATCTCAAAAGGTCAAAGTTCAGTCTGAACAATAATTGGTATTTAGGCTTCAAAGAAAGTGGTTCATAATATAAGAGCTTATTGTAACCATGACTTGAGTAGGAGTGGGGGTTTACTGAAGGCTGAAAACTAAAATATCTAAATATATCCGTTAATATTCATGGTAGAGTAAATATGTATATTACAATATGTATAAGAAATTAAATTAGCATATACCAATAACATTGGTTGTATACACTTTTTCGATCCGACGAATAATAACGAAATATTATTGTCCGAGATTATTATATAATCTTATTATTATAAGATACTATTATTATTCCATAAGGGAAATCTGCTAATATAGAATAACAATTGTAGAAAATACAAAAAGATTCGTTGTATAACCTCTTTCAATGCGACTTACAATTACGAAGATATTTTCCCCCTTCTCTATCCTTTTCAGCCTTTAAGGAACTTGATCTTTTATCTTTATATGAAACACTTAAATATTGAGTTTGGGAACGATCAAACAAAAATTACGACCGCTAGAGTGGCAACAGATAAATATATATTAACCCCCCTAATATTTGTCATCTCTTACGTAGACATCGATAGACACTTTTCTCGTCATGAGTACAACCGCGTTAGCTGATATCCATTGGGGGAAATATGATTGGAAGAAGAAGTATGACAACATGAATGTAGATTCGTGTCATGATACATGGTCGCGGCGGAACCTTTGGATTTTTACAGCGCTTTTTATCTTAGTTTTTCTCTACCCTATTGAGTAAGTGAGACTGCTGTCTTTGGAAAACTTTAAAATACTGGAGTACCGATAGAGTGCCCATGAAAATGTGTGATACTCAGGAAAGGCAAGGGAAGAGCCTTTAGGAGGAGCAGGAGAAATCTAGCTGCCAACCTGGGCGAATGAACTGTGATGAAGACATTGATCTAGGCTCTTTAAACTTTAGAGTTATGTTGTAATTATTTTGTTAATTGATGTCCTTTGAGTCATGTTTATTATTATTCTATTATTATTGTCTTAGCTGGTCTTTATAATACAAGTAAGCTTTATTATTACTTACTAAAGGAACCTAGGTAAAAACGTATCAATGGTTTCTTATGATTATTTTGGGAACACTCTAGGAAAAATCATAGAGAAATTCAGGCTTCAGGCTTATAAAGTTTCAAATAGATAATGTCCATAGGTTTTAGTATCTAGCTATAGAAAGTGAACTCACTTTATTTACTGTACACCCATTTAAACATTTTGTGCTGAGCAGCACTTGTTACTAAATTAAATCGAGACCAATCTAGTCGTTTTTGAATTCAGATAGGTTGTTTTGTAAAAGAATAGAATAACGAACCTAACAACGGTAACATATACCATTTTTATAATAATGATAATGATGTAAAAAACTGTTTGCTAGAGACCTGAAGCCTTGTCTTGTAATTATTTGGTACCCTTTTCATATTACTGTTGCATCCGAAATGTATGAGATGTTTGGTGTTTTATAAAATGATGTTTTGATAGTCTTACCTTAGAATATATTAGTGAAGAAATCAGTGTACCTCTTACACATGCTACATCTTAATATGCAGAAACTCCCATTTCTCCATGGGCTTGTTAAAGCTTTAATTATATATTTGATAGGACTTTTACCTGAACATATTACACATTTAGTTTTTAGTGGATCTCATTTTGATTTTCTGTAGATTTTCCTCGAGGGAAATAAAATGAAAGATCAATTTCTTTACGGCTGAAATCGGACCAGTGGGAGGGGGGGGCATTTCGAAATTTCGAAATATCTCCGTTACTAAACGTCGGATCGAAAAAGTGCATAGAACCAATCTTATTGCAAATTGAATTTACTATAAATAAAATCATATACATTTATTCTCTATCTTGAATATTATCTGAGATACTTGTGTTTTTTTTAAGTGTCAGAGGATAACGGACGAGATGAGATCGGTTCTATTAGTTTCCGCCGAAAGCTAGTTCGGCCGTTTCCATAACTGTTCGGCTCCCGTATGGAGATTTCTCTATTGTAAAACTTCACGAGGGAAATCTGCTTAGTTTACGCACCACCTGCGTGACGGACTTTCACTGTTTAAGACCGGTTGGTGTGTGGAGAAAGCTTCGGAAAATCGTATCGATGTTGATGTAAATCGTGAAATAATTTTTATAATTACAAGGAAAAAATATGAGTTACTTTTGCCCCTCAACGTAATAACCATTATATTTAAACAAATTGAGTATTATACGCTTTTACATTCTCCGCTTAAATAAATTGATTACGTAAAGCCCTTCTGAATAGCCATCAAAACCCTGATGATGATACATAAGCTTCTGTTGATTACAGAGGATGTCCTGCGGGGAGGATGACTGACTATTGCGTTGGGCAGTATTTCGAAAGAGTTCTTCGCCATTATTATAATAACCCGGGGCCGCAGGTGGGGAAGGGTCAGAGTCGTGCTGTTTGCTTTTTACTTACCACCCTCTACGCTATTAGGTCTACACACATTGCTCAACCTATTTGGGCTTTAGCATTGCTATCTTAGCACTAACAGGTTTTTTTTCCCCATGTACATTTTTTCTTTAAAAAAATCTTTCCGGTATAGGTTCTCCTAGAGACGAGACGTGCCTCTGTTAAATAACACATTAAAGGATATGACTCCGAGTGCATGAAATGTCGAAAGATGGCTACTTCTTTCATTCTCGCCTTTTATTGCCGCAATAACAGTTACTCATTTGAAGCTAACGGTATTTTATTTCAGCTATGGCCTACTTGTAGGTTTCATTTACTTCTGAGTTTCTTTGTAATCATAAGCCTCATATAAACCGCAGAGATAGAATCCATTAACAACCCCTTTAGTTTTCAATTGAATTGTTTGCTGTATATCTAATAATTCAATGTGTTATATACAATTTTGTGTAAGGCTTTACTGAATTGTTCGTTAAACTTCATTCATTTACAAAATAATCATTCTTTGAAGAACAAGATATATTCTGGAAAATTATTATAACACAATATTGCTGTTTCTTCTTCTTTCCTCGCTTCAGTAGCGGTTTGAACACAAAAGTCAAAGATTAGCCGGCAGCCTGCACTAGGGTTCACGTCAGATATTTCAGGGCGAATTTTTGGCAATCCGGTTGCTTTTCTAAGGATTTCTCGCCTCTTTCAGTATAGTTTACAGTCCGGGGAACTAATGTATTTCTAACTGTACAATTTACAACTTCGATTGATGTGGAATATTAGTTGCCACTTGAATGCAACCGTAGTGTTGAAGCAATTTCCGGCGAGCAATTTGATATGATGATCCGCTCTTGAACGATTACGTGCTGTGAATTCATAAGATTGTAATAATGTGTCTCTAGCGAGAGAAGACGAGTACTGATGATGACCTCTTGACAAAAAAAATCTGTCACGCAGGGGCTGCGTTAACTAAGCAGATTTTCCACGTGCATCACGTATTTGCATTTATCTCAAAATGTAAATGTTCAATGAGAGCAATATTTGGTATTTATGTTTCAAATAAAGTGCTCCTTAATATAACCACTTATTGTTAATATGACATGAGCAGCAGAGGGGGCTTACTGAAGGCCGAAAACTGAAAAATGGGTATATGTCATAATCAATTTAGTGAAAAAACGTGCATAACAACATTTCTAGAACATTAGATTTGCAATTAGATTGGTTCATTCAATTTTTCGATCCGACTTATAGTAACAGAGATATTTCGAATTTTCGAAATTCTCCCTCTAAACCCCCCTCCCACGTGTCCGATTTTGCGAACTTGATCTCCATTTTTACATAGAACGTTTGAATTTCGTGTTTGGTAACGATCAGACAACAATTGCGACCGCTAGAGCGCAAATATATATAGATAGATGGGTACAATTTTGAACGGACCTTATTTTCGTTATCTCCTGTGCAGAATCGATGGTCATTTGAAGAAGTTTTTCGAAAATCTCATCATGAGTACAACCAATTGATCTATTGATGTTTTCTTTTGTGTCTCCTCACTACAGATTTATAAGCAGCTATCTACCTGCCATCAGCCTGTACCTGAAGACACTCTACAGGGCAGAAGTCAGCCGATGTACTTACTGTTAATTATTGTAAATTTGGTGACAAGAGTGAAACTGTTTGAAGAGCATGACGACGGATGTCGAAAGCCCGTTGTTCAGGACTGTTTCCTCAGTAATCGGCGCCTCATCACGTTCGAGTCAACTAGATGCTTAACTCCCTTCTCTTATTGAAATGAAACTAATTATGAACAATCAAAGGTATGCCATCGTTTGGGAAAAAATACTAGATAATTCAAATATTGAACAGCGTTTCACTAGTAGCTTACAATATTATTAAGCATAGCTGACCGAGCACTTGAGGAGTTGAAACTGGCGAATTGAGTGTACAAAATGAAATTGAATATTTATTTGTTTTGGGTCCACACCCTGTCCAAAAATAAACAATATTATATATACATACATACATAATTTCAATACAACTTAGATATCTACTAATTTGAATGAACAATACGTTGCGAATCTCTTATAATACAAGTAGATATCTACATTAATTAGTCTACCCAATGTAATTTGGGGAGCAAAATAAAATAACATGATATTTTAATATAAAGCACAGTTTTAATATAAAATGTATGATATAATACATATTAAAAGAAGAATAACAATAATGATACAAAAACACTTGAAAATATTAGTTGTCTTTTAAAAAAACACCAGGGTCTGAGGTTAGTCATTTGAGTTAATCTCACATGGTAAAACTAGAGTCGTGAGTTCGATGGTCAATAGGAATTTATTTAGTGACGAACTCAATAAACAGAATCATTTGATCTACGCTGGCTAGAGAAGGATGGTAACCTATAGATAACCCGTCCATATTAGCCTTGGTAGCACAAAAGCGGACGCTAATATATCATAACAATATAATAACTAACTCCATGATACAACTTCAATGTTCAAATATTTATAAATGTTAATCAGTTTATCAATTGAGTCTGTTTTAAAAAGTTTGTATGTCACGCCACCTACAGGTAAATATTTTATTGAGCATGATCAGAAGAGCTACTTCTGATATATATTAATTCTCATGTCGTATAAGAAATTAAAGTAACGGACTTTGGTCTTCAATGTCACTAACACGTCCAGAAGGATCAGCTGTGTTGCGCAGCCCATCGTGGGCTTTTCTAACAAAAATGTCTTCAGAAATAAATTTCACAAACAACAGGCTACAAAAATTAAATTATTAAAAAAAAACAAAAAAACATTCGTGTCACACACAACCTAGAGAGACAAAAGTTGGTCATTTATTGGAGGTACTATTGATAGGCTTACCATGGCTCTATAAAAAAAACTTTTCATCAAAACAACCTGGAAACAAAACGCAAATTCTTCAGTTACTAACCTTGTCTTCAAAGAACCCGTATGAAATAGCGCTAAAGGCTTTTTTTACAAACTTCTCCGTATCTGGTAAAAGTACAAACAATTTTTATAGAACCATTTTATTTTATTTTTATCAAGAAAAGATATACAAATTATGTTCTATACATTTTTTGATCTGATGAATTAGAACTTTATTTAATTTAATAGGAGTACATGGAAGTCATGTTGTATCTAGATCAGATTTTTTTTTTATCTTACCATGGCCTTGGAAAAAATAATATTCTTTTAGGGGACAAAGTTCATTCAAAGGGAAAGAGAGTTCGCGTCATTCTTAAAAAAAAAACGTTTATTTTTTAATAATTACGTACTTAACATCTACATTATTGTATTAACAGCTAGTCTGGTCTATACAGATAACTGTTTAGTAAATAAACGATGTCTAAAATTCGTGAACTTTCTGATTAACTACTGTTGCTTTCTACAGTTGCTTGAGTCAACATCTTCAGTCTATTTTCCCTTTAGTAATTTCAACACGGATAAATTATGGATTTCAAAATAAAGAAAGATAATGTGAAACAATAACGATGAAGAAAGTGTGCAGAAACCGTACTCCATTTCGAGGAAATCTACTTTTGTAATACTATTTGGTCTATTATGAAGGGAAATTATAACAACCTTAAATAACACGGTATGTGAGAATATTTCACTGAGTCCGGATTCATGTTCCAGATCTCGGTTTAGGTATGTTACTGCCTATAGACTTCTCTCTTCCACACAATGGACAATACTAATTAACGAACCTTTCGCACGATAATGGGGAAATTTTCTAATAACCTTAGAAAAAAACAAAACGATAATCCAATATGTGAAAAGCCAGAATGGGTTCGTTTTTATTCATTTCACCTTTCCAATATATTTCAGTTTTATTATTGGAAGGCCATAGTACCATACTTATTTAAGTGTCGTTCTTTTAAAACCCAAGAATATGACAATTATTTTCTGTATTATTTAGATTAAAACATTGGCTTCAGTGATTTGTAAGTTGATTGAATTTAAAGATCAATCTATGTTACATATTTATACCACCTACTAGTTAGGTAGGGTACCCACCTTCGCCCGGGAAATCATATGCGGCTGAATGATGATGGTATTTTATGGGGGCTTTACTTTGTACAATATTTTTACATTTTCCCTCTCAATGCTTAGGATTTACACCCCAGTCAGGCGAGTTGGGGATATGTTAATAATAAAAGTATTTGTTATGTACTTGATTCTACAAAATACACAATATTTTTATATTACCCGTTTCCTGTTGATGTATCTCTTTTATATATAACATAATCATAGATTATCATATTATTATAGTCAAAAATACGGAGTTTCGTTAATTTCGATTTAGTCTTTCGCGTTCTATAACATTGTTGACCCCTTCTATAGTTTTTAGCGTATAACTCATTTATACTTCGGAACACGACAAAAGTGTACATAGCAAAAGTTACTCTAAATAACAAATTAAACAACTTTGTTATGTGCATATTTGCCGAAAAACCAGCAGGAAACGAAATATCGCTGTTTTTAATTTCAGGCCTCCCTTATAACCCCCACTTCTGTTCGTCTCAGAGAATATTAATATAGCCTAAACCTAAGATGGGTTAGTACTAATGTACATACCAAGTTTCATAAAACTTGATTAAGCCGTTTACGGTTCTATAAAGGACATACTGACAAACATTAATTTTAATATATATAGATATTAAAATTGGTAGGCTGAGGTAGAGGGCTTCAGCAATACATAAATGTGCTAGGTTCAAGATGAAGGTTGGACTTCTATACGTTTCAGTACAACATCATGAGGCAGTTGCGGAGCTGCTTGAATGAAGAAGCAGCTTCCTTTAACCTGCAATGTGACAGGGAATACGTCAAGCTGACCACTAGACCTCTTACCAATGACCTGTGATGCGAATACCTTTGCAGTGGATGCTGAGACTAAGAATTACATTACAGTTACGCCTATAAAGATTCACCGGTACTAGGTTTGCCAAGTCAGTTTAAGATCAATGCCTTAACTCACCTGGTAAACCTAAACCCCCTGACGAGAAGTTAGAATTAAATATTGGAGAATGATTTATATAGCGAAACCAGCCATCAACGATATTTGAAATCTTGTTATTACTCCAGTTTCCAGCTTTATGCTCTTAATGAGGACTTGCATATCCCAATGGCGTGCATTTATCACTTCTAGACAATGATAAAATTCCTTAACATGACTATCATTATCATATCCATTAAACCTCACGTGCCTTGTGATGTTGCCTCTTGCACAGTGTGTACCAGGTGTCACATTCTTGAATCAACCTTCTACGAAGGAGAGGTCTTTCTCTTCACTAGTGTCGTAGGTCTTCCTCGTAGTTTTCTGATCCATTCTAAGGAGGAGTTCTGTATGATGCTTCTCTAGAATTGTTGGTTAAACATACCATATATGATAAACTTAAATAGTTAAACATGCCTGTTTAAACATAAATATATAATAATTAAATAAATTTGATATGAAGAGACAAACATGGAAGGACGTTTTTATATAAACGAGATCTTTGTATTTAATGAACCTCCCTGTTTTAAAAACTTGAGCCGGAGACCTTTTTTAGTCCCTAATAACTTATTTGTCTCTATATAGTTACAAGGACTAATGTATTTACAATAAACACACACACACACACACATATATATATATATATATATATATATATATATATATATAGATATATATATATAATCTGTGGCTTGATTCCCTAAACTAGTTTCTCTAGGAAGGGCCTAACGTACAGGAATTCACCATTAGGGAGTAAGAGTTGACAAAAGGCTTTTTTTCGCCCCCTTTGGATTGAAACCAAGAACGGTAACAAAAAGAGCTAAATGCCTCTAATCGGACCGGATTCCAGACACAGATCCAGTTGGTGGGACACGTAGCGGACGAAGGCCCACCATATTTCTACCAACATACGTGACTCGGGGATCAGGAAATCGAGTTCACATAAGGCACATTAAGGCACGTAAGCGGATTTGACAGTTTAGTTATTCTATAAAAAGATTTCACATCCTTCCTACGTGTTTGCCGAGTTTACATTTCACAATATGAAAGCTTAGTTATGGTTTCACAACAGTGCAATAAGTTGTAAAATGTTTCATTGTGTAATTGAAGTCATTTATGTTATTCTTTAATGTTACTTTTTTACGAAATTCGCTAGGTAATATACAATGATTCGGCAATTAACGATTTATACCCTTTTGTGTGAAACATGACTGTCTCTTTCGACATTGTATTATTAAATTGTATGTTACTTATTCGTCATGGCTTTTTTCAAAGCATGTTAGTTGATTATAACTTCATTTCAAATCAAATGTCGTCGTATCATAAGATGCCGCAACCAATAATTATTTCCCTTTTCTTCTATCTAAAAACATATTGCTATATAAAACGTCTTTTCCATTTTTACAATTTTGCTTGTTTCACTTAGATATCCAAGAAGAAATGTAGTTTTTCTTCCATTAATATTATTCTACATCTTTAATTTAATTATTTGACTCTGTACATCTTTAGTTCATTAGCACTTTTTCAGGAGATTAAAACTAAGCGGGGAACTCTTAGAGAAGTTTCGTAAATATGAAAGTTTGCCTATAATATGAAAACATATATTGTTATTATTTATTAAGGCCCATTTTTATGGGTTGTCTACGGGTTATCACTCTCTTCCAGCCAGGTTGGAACTAGGATCTTATTTAAAGAATTCGCCACTAAATAAATTCCTAATGCCCAGGAGGAATCGAATCCACCATTCTCAACCTCAAATGACTAAACTCAAATGGCTAACCGGGGCCCCTAAAAAAAGTAATTACAGATTTATGATAGCAAATGTTCATGCTATATCTAAACTTTCAGCCTAGAAAAGAGTGAAGAACAAGTAATTCATACGAACAGAGATACGAGCGTGCGCGCGCACGACCATACATACATACACACACACACACACACACACACACACACATATATAAATATATATATATATATATATATGTATAAATACTGCGAGTGCTTTATCTCTGCTTAAATACCGCATTTAACTTTACACACGTATCAACTAAGAGAGAATCACAGAATTTGAGGTGAGTAGTGGTAAGTTTATGACGCCATATGTGCGTCTGTCCAATGATAGAAGCTTGAGCTTGTAAACCCAGAAAGTCTACTATAAAAGTGCAGGCCCAGGAATCTTATCAGTTTAATCTGCACAAACGTTTATGGTTCATTGTTCCTATAATGACACTTATACCCAGTCTCGTCCTTTCTTGCCTATCGGTCTTCTCTCTCTATATATATTAATTCCAGTGACTTTGAGGAATGCAACATGCATTTCCATATTGTTATATGTGGCCATTATTGATAGTCTCGTTGTCTTGACCTCAAATAGAGTATCATGATGGGGGGGGGGTGGACTTTATTGAAAAACTATTATAGTTTAATCTTTTCATTCGCGTGCACCCACCCACACACGTTTTTGAATTTATGAATTCCATAATGGCTGAGAAATATGGACGACTGAAATGGAAAATTTCCGTTGGTTCCACCACATCCTATTTCCTATCCGTGAGCCTATTTGTTCCATTGAAAAACAAAATATTAAAAAAAAAAAATTAGTTTGACTATGTTGTGACAGCTGAAAAGTCTTTTGTCAGGTTCTCTTGCTATTTTTATATTTTATTTTTCATTCTAACTAGTAACCCTGAGGATACCGTTAATGTGGTGAAACCAGCAGCTATAATTAATTATTTTGCAAGAAGACTATGTCTTCTATTCAGAAATGGTGGTGGTGGCTCTCCTTATCCGGTCAATGAAAATATACGTGTTTTATAATGCGGCAGTATTAAAAAGAAGGTTGAACTTCTTTATAGAATGTTTAAGCTGGCACAACATAGCACCTCTATGAAACATACCACAAGAATTAGTATTCAATGCTCAAGGGAGATGTGGGCCAAATCTCTTTGGTATTGGCTTTCCTCGTGAGTTTTAGAAGAGGAATACACGAAAGGGCGAACTAAAGCCGCTATCAAATATCTTTGAACGTATTATAAAATATTTATCCAACTGATGCAGTAGGAACGGTATGTATTTGACGAAAAGTAAAAAAAAATGGCGATTCTTCAATCATCATGGCGAATCATTCCTTGAGAATGAGAACTGTGACGATTCCCATGAATAGTGTAGACAAGGTCCAGTCTCCAAAATAAAAGGGGTCACTTCATCAGCGGTATAGACCTGGTTTAGAATTATAATAACTTCAACGAGAATTTTTTAATATAAGAAAAAGGCGTTGGAAAATTTCAGTTGTATGTGCATGGTGCATTTTGCTCAATGACTTAGTTTTAGAAAACTGTAAAATACTTGGATTTGCTGTCGAAGAAAATGTACAGAAAAGTCCAATTCAAAGTCTTAGTTAAAGAAGCATAAATACGATTTAACATTCCTTCTTTATGCTAATGTATATGTCACTTTTTGTATTATTGAAGGAGGAAGTTGGGTGGCGAAAATACTTAAGAACTTCTGAATGTCCAAGCGTTCACCATTTATATATATAATATGTCAAAGGATGACTTCATACTGAGATAAAACTTTAAGTTTGGATTCCCGGTCAGGTTTTCCATAAATCTTAATCCCTTTGTTCAATCCAATTAGCTTCGATTTCACTCACACATTTTAGAAAGTGCGAAAATTCACAAACACAATCAGTGATAATTCGGCATTAACAATGTCAATATTCGTGAGAAAATTCAACTTCGATTCAGTCCTGTGCTTAATTAAAGCACTCAATTAGACTTTTGTTGTGACTCGTGACATCCCTCAGGAAGCGACCCAAATTATCATGGTGGAATATGGGACCTTGTAGTCCGATTCTATTTTTGTCTAAAGATATCTTCCCCTTCTTCAAACTTCTTCCTTATCTTTGCGGTATTGTCTACAAGCTCCGACCATACCACTTGCTTCAACGTATCTCAGAGACAATTTAGAACTGCTATTACAATGACTCGGTAAAAAGAGGATTATAATGACAAATTACAACTTACAATAAAAATTGAATATGGACGAACGAAAAATCTTAATTGATAACGCAATCATCACAAGTAATGCAAGTATCTCACAAAGTAAAAGTTCAATGAAACCATTATTTGGTATTTAATTTTAGAATAAAGAGGTTCATGCTATAACAGCTTATTGTTAATATGACATGAGTAGGAGGAGGAGTTTACCGAAGGCTGAAAACTAAACAATCCAAATATCTCGGTTGATATTCATATTAGAGAAAATATGTATATAACATTTATAGGCAATTCAATTTACAATAAGATTGGCCCTATTCGATTTTTCGATCCGACGTATAATAATGGAGATATTTCGAATTTTCAAATTCCCCTCCCACCAGTCCGATTTTAGCCACTAACGAGGTTGATTGGTTTTTATTTATTTATTTTTTATTTTTATAAAATGCTTATATATCAAGTTTGATGACAATAAAACAAAAATTGTGCCCCCGAGAGTGGTAAAGGACAAATATTTATATAATTTTGAACGGACCTCATTATCGTCATCGCCTAGTTAGGATCGATGGCTATTTGAGGGAATAATGAGTAAGACCTTAATAACTGATTTCCCTCAAGGGGAACCTGCTATAAGTTGTCGTTAATAAATAATAATAATTATTAATGTTCATTAATTATTTTTGCAGATGGCGTACCCGGGAGGCGGGAGCAGCTTCTCGACGGGTAGCTCGGAGTCTACATCTTCTAGTGGCGAAGCTCGGACAAGGACTGTCTGCCTCTGCCGTCGGCCTGGTGTCAAGCTAGGCTTCAGTATCAGGGGCGGCAGGGAACATGGCACTGGATTCTTCGTCACTGCTGTTGAACCTCACTCCGAAGCTGCCAAGCAGGGGCTTGTCGTAAGTCCAGCTTTAGTCTTATTATAGAAAAATAGATACTGTAAGAAGTCCGTCCACAGGGGCTGCGTAAACTTAGCAGATTTCCCATGTGAAGTTTTACAATAGAGAAATCTGCATACTGGTAACACAACACCACCGTGATTAAATACAAACGGTAATGAGAAATCATTGGGTTACTTAAAATAAATTCCCAACTGAAACGGCTTCTGAATTGTAAGAATAATTTATATTTTAATAACTCAAATTTTAGTAGTCCAAGAACTAAAGAAGGTGGGGGGGGCGGTGGAACAGAACGTATTTACATAAATCTCACAAAGTAACGAAGGTAAGGTAAGGTTAGAAACGACAGGTAAGGTTAGAAGAAGCTTCCACCAGAGCCGAGCAGTTATGGAAACGGCCGACCTAATCCGAACTATACCCGACCACAGACTTCATAAAAATGCAAATATTTTGGTTAATATTCAAGATAGAGAATAAATGTGTATAACAATATTTATAGTACATTACTTTTCAATAAGATTGGTTCTATACAATTTTCCGATCCGACGTATAGTAACGGAGATATTTTAAATTTTTGAAAATCCCCTCACTAACCCCCCTTTCCTCTCAAACTGGTCTGATTTCAGCCATTAACGAACTTGATCTTTCTGTTTAGATAAAATGATATATTTATATATTTGAACGGACCTCATTTTCGTCATCTCCTGGGTAGGATCGATGGTCATTTGAAGAAATTTTTCGAAAATTGCGTCATGAGTACTACCTCAATAGCTGATTTCCCTTAAGGGAAATCTGCTAAAATAATAAAGTTATTCTCGTTTGTTAATGATTATCTATTTCTTTTTAAGTGAACAATTTGTATACCAATAAGTCCTCCTTGCAGGGCCTGGGCTATCTAGGTCGATTTCTCACAACTGGAACGATGCACAAATCTCTATGTTGTTCCGCTAGTTTCAATTAAACATTGTGGAAATCCCACGTGTAAGAGTAAAGTTTTGCTATAAGCTGAGGAAAAAAAAACACAAATAACTCCGTTAATAATCGAGATACATTCAAATATATAAGAACGTCAATTGTTGTAAATGGCTAGATTACGAAAATTTGTTGAACAATGTTTTTCTTTTCGATTCGAAATGACGGAGTTATTTACGATTTCGCCTCAATTCATTCTGATTCGATTGTGGACATTAACGAATTTGACCATCACTTTTATATGGGGCGATTAAATATCGTGTTTGATAAAGATCAAAGCAAAATTGCAACAGACAAATACGTATAAACGGGCCTCCATATTCCATCTACTTAATAGCTAAATAGGGGTTTCCTTTGAGACAAATGAGGTATAAGTAAAGATTGAATGGGCGATATGAAAATATAAATAGAGATTAGTTACAGAGGCGAGAAACCTTGTAAAATGTGCTAGGTTTTATCTATTTTCTATTCACTTTCTTGAGGGGCTGCCCTAGTAAAAAGAGAGAAGGAGTGCGGCTGATTGTCTCTTTCTTTCTGCCTGCAGGTTGGCGATCAAATCATCCGCATCAACGGATTCCCTGTCGAGGACGCGACCCATAAAGAAGTTCTACAGCTTATCCTTGGCCATCAGACGACCATTACCTTCAAAGTCAAATGTAAGTATATCATTCGCTATTTCCAAGATACTGTTCTGCTTATGAATGTTCAAATGATTTTTGTATTTATTTAACATTTATTTTAACTATAAGAGTATTATATTATAGAATTATCCTTCCCATTGTTGTTTTCTCTCCTTGGAAAATTAATGCAATATTCATCAAATGATAACAATCATATATAGTATACTGGTAGTAGCAACTGGAACACATTATGGCTATATCAGACAAAACTGAAATTGACTAAAACATGAATATCGACGATCATCTGCTAGCATGAAAGAGCTTACAGGGAAAAAAAGAAAGCCTGCTTGGAGATAGGCTTTAGGCCTAAGCATACTAAACATCAATTAACAAGCAGAATACAGAGCGACGAAGTTATTTATGTGTATAAGTCATTCCCTTCTAACCCATCCGTACACATCCATAAGTAATGCAAAGAAAAGGAAGGCCAAAATGTAATGTGTGGGCTTAAAGGGAAAATCACTAAAAATATTTGTCTTTCCACGAGTAGTAAAAAGAGCCCAACACAGTACTATCAGGTTATAACAAAACAATTATATATACCAACAGGAAGATAAGGAAAAACCAAGTATTTGAGAACGTCTTTATTGTTGGGGGTGTTACCTTGTCGATTTGAGATATGCACATTTCTACTTCTAGAACATAGGGGAAGGCCCTCTGGTAACGGGAAATAATAGTAGAGAAATTGATTTAAGAATAATATCAATTTCAAGATGATTATTTTTTTGCAATGCAGGAAGCTTTCTGATTAAAGAATTTCTCGAGGAAGGCTAAGATGCATATTTATGAAACAGCCATCATAACAGTATAAGATATATTGTAAACTGGCAACTCTAATCGAGGAAAACAGAGGCGCTTCATCAATGAGTATATATACCATATATATAGGTGCTCTGATAGGGGAGAGGACCTCAGATTGGAGCAGTGCATACCAGTGCAAACAATACCGAAATAATGGAGTTGTATGAAAAATCTTATATAATCTTATATTTACTCTTAAGGTAAGGCTGACTTTGGTAGTACAGTTAAGTTAAAAGGATGGACTCCAATTGTACAATGTCTGGGCAAGAAAATATTATTTATCCCCTCCTCTGCAGGTGTTGAAATTTCTACATTCTCAGGCTTGTTGTTCCTAGGTTAGTAGTTACGTCCATACAATTGACATCATCCAAAATTGTTCAGATGGATAGAGGAAGGGTCAAAAAGAATAATTCCGTTAAAATCTGACAATCGAAATAGCTCCTTTACTTTGTGCAAAGAAGGAAAATTTGTCATTTTTTTGACAAGTTTACACCTTTATACCCCCAACTACTTTTATTTGGGAGCTGTCAAGTAATAGTGAAAGGTAAAATGCATCCATCCATGTCTATTTAATCATTTTCAAAAAGTTATTAGTACAACATGTAATATTGCCTTTTTTACACATGATAAGTGATCCTTCAAATTGTTTGAAGATTATGGAGTAATTAATATGACAATTTGAGCTAATAGCTCCAAATCAACTTAGCAGTAACTGCATATGAGCATTCAATTGGGATTCCTAGCTTCTACCTTCAATCTCCCTCAGATCATCCAACTACACCTGCTTGAGCTTGCCTATCCTTGACTGGGACATTATATTTGTTATGTATGTGGGTACTTTATTTTTGCTATAAGGGGAATCCTAAAGGAGTCCATACTTTAACTGAATCAAAGCATAAGCATTTTGTCTTTGTAACCATAAGATCTGCTTCCAGGCTATTGCACTACGTTGTTGTTCTTCCCAAGTACTGAGCAGCACTACATCTATAAAATATGAAAATTCTCTCAATGACAGGAATTAAAGTCTCATGACCTCCAGTGTTCCCTTATACTTAGATTTTCCTAATTCTCATGTTGATATATATAATTTTCCTTTTATGTTAATGAGATGGCAAAGTCAACTTGAAATAAGTTTTTGTCTCTTACTATTAGTTATAAGTCAACTTTTAATTATTTAAAAAAATACATATTAATGTTTCATACTGCGGATTAGGAGTACCCAAGGATTCCTAGTTCTCCAAAAGCCAGCCTTTTCCCAGAAGTTATCCAATTTATTGCAATTAAATTATTCCCAGCAATTCAGTTTATAACTTATTCTATTGTGATGATAATACAACAATGTAGTAAGTGAAGCTATTTATGGTGTTTATTAAGTCAAGCATTTTATTATGATGTTATTTATTAAAATTTAGTACATCTATATTCCAATTAAGCAAGATGAGCACATTGATTTATTTGTAGATTACTAATGGGGCTGTATGTGTTGAGTGTATTTAATAAAAATGAGAGTTTTTGGTTCAAGAACCCATGAAGGGTCTGAGCCAACAAAGCTATTGTAAGGAGGAAACATGTGGACTGCATGCGCTCCTTTTCTTTTGTAGCATTATAGACCAGGTTTTGATTCATTGTTTTTTCTGAGTCAGCTTTGTACTCCTAGTAAAGATGTTTACTGAAGACTCACAAATTATAACCCTTACATGCAGTCTGGTTAGAGAAGGTTAGTTATGATAAACTAACCTTACTGTTTACTATTTGCTGAATGAATCTGAAATCCATCTAAATGCTATATATCCATCTATCTATATTTAACTAACTATTAAGTAGACAATTGGTAATCTGTTATTAATTAATATATCTTTTTCTTTTTTCAGCTGTAGGAATGATACCGGTCAAAGAGTAAGTAAAGCAATCACTGTATTTAATTTTAATGGGATTACAACTTACATAGATGTTTATGGTAAATGACAGATTTATTATAATCATTACAAAGGGATTTTTAGAGATTTTTGTAATTCATTAATTAACTTGTAATATAGGAATCCAGAAGATGAGTTGTCATGGCAAATCGTGGAGCCCAGCTTGTTACTTACCAATGGTCATCAAACTGATATCTACAAGGGAGATGTCTGCGATGACAGCACTATGAGAACTGTCACTGATGTCAAAATGGTCCTTAGGGTTCCTCCTCGAGCAAAGCTTGGCTGCGGGTAAAGTATTTTAATTTGCTTAATTTCATTTAAATAAAATAATTAAATTTACTATATTAGTTCCACTTCATGCCAATAGTCTCCATTTGAGACAAGTTATCTATAGGTTACCACACCTTTTTTAACCAAGGTGGTGAAAAGATTTTATTTAGAGTTTGTGATCAAATAAATTAAATTCGAATTGCATAATGAAATAATGCATTCTATTCGGAGAAGAAAGTTTATTCTTTATTATTTCTTTATGGTATAATTTTCAATATTTGATTTATTTTTTAATTCTTATTTGGAGTAAATAAATCGATTCAAAAGTAATGATCTGTCTCGAATAGATATTTCAATGTTAAATTCTTGCATGACATTAAATTCAAAACCCATGACATTGGCTAACATGTTCTTAGCAGCTTCAATATTGTTAGAATTTTTAATCATATTAGCAGTAAACCCTTTTCGATTGTAAACATGAACATTTTGAGGATAGATGTTGGAAATCCAAGATAGATCTTGGAAATCATCGAACTTTTTACTAGTACATCAGTTAAGCTATTGTAAGTTCAGTAAATATTACACGGTTCAGAACCAACATTTCTTCTCTCTTATCTTCCCTTTTAATTTTTTTTTTATTTCTTTTCGTCAGATATTTACCAGTGAAGGAAGAATACCTCTTATCTAAAATCCTTATTCCATTTTTTACCCTGAATAAGCAATTATTGATTGTATCAATAAATAGAAAAATACATGGATGTGATGATCAATTTTTGTTTAGTTATAATCGAGTCTAATAACTTCCAAATACATTTTCATCATTTAATATGAAATGTCTGTAGGGAGATGAGGATTGAATTTAACAAACTATTCTGATTTTTTATAAAGCTTCTTAATATGTTTATTTTCTATTTTTAAATGATTACTTTACCTAAGCATTGCCCAATTTCCCTATAATTAAAGTTAACTAAGCTGTGTGGCACAATTGTTCAAGAATAGTTTATACTAGTCACTGCATAGGTTTTTTGGTGAAGGATATGTGGTATAATTCATTCAAGCTGTTCTTTAACTATCTAATGAAGTTCAGAGGGCAACTAATACATTTTACCTAGGGCGATGAAACTTACAAATTCTGTTACTATAGAAAATACTACTGTGCAGCTTAGTAGCATTAAATCCAAAAGTTATGTATGAAAATAAAAAATATTATTAAACTGTTCATTACAGGATCTGCAAGGGTCCTGAGTGGAAGCCAGGAGTTTTCGTTCAGTTCACAAAAGAAAACAGTATTGCAAGGCAAGCTGGGCTTAGGCCTGGTGACCAAATCATTCAGTGCAATAATTTTGTCTTCACACCAGAGACACCATTTAACGAAGTAAGAAATTTTCTATTTTCTATTAATACCTCTTCATTTTATTCAAAGATACTTTAAACATTGAGATAATTTTTATGGCAACTAATTGAAAGTGTAACAATACTGTCTCACTTTCACTTCGAGTATCGCAGCATTTAAAATGTGCAACTTTAACATTAATATTAAATTGTAACTTAGAGTAAGATAATTGATATAACTCTGCTCTACACTAAGTAACCATCTTTGTAAAATTCTACCTGAGAAATCAGTAAACATTTTTCAACAAGAACCCTTATAATATTACCTGACAATCCATCTCTATCACTGTCTTTAAAACTTTTGAAAGCTTGAAACTAATGGGCATAAGAAAACTTATACTTTTTTATCCCTGCATTTTCCCTATATTGTGCATGTTAATTTGCCACAAGGCAAAGCTTCTGTTAAAATGTGGCCTTATTGAATGCTTTCCATTTCTAATTTATTTTTAAAAATGTATTTTGTTCTCTTGAGGACTCGCACCAATACCTCTAACATGACAAGTGTAAGGACTCATTATGTTTGCCAGCATGTTATGAACTTCAAAAAGTCTGTCAATATGCAGATTTCCCACGAGTTGGAGTGACACACTAGTGATCTCATCTCACCATCTATTCCCCATTTCCCCCAAAGAATGGAGCCTATGCAAACAGGAATTAAACAAGTCAGTCGTGCAGGGGCTACGTAAACTAAACATATTTCCCACATGCTGGTGTGACCTACTACTGACCTCATCTCACCAAATATTTTCTATTTTTAAATAAAAATCTTATTAGTAGAAGTGGGGGTTTAGTGAAGACTGAAAACAAGAAAATATGATTTACTTGCTTAATATTTGAGTTGCAAAAAACTGAACATAACGAGAATTGTTGAGCATCACTGGTTTAACAAGATTGATCCTGTCGCATTTTTTGATCCTCTTCATAAGAACAGAGATATTTTGAATTATCGAATTTCCCTCCCTTTAAACCCCCCCCCAATCCAGGTTCAATTTTAGCTATTAATGAATATAATCTTTAATATTGAATGAAATGGTTAAATTTTGACAAATAAACATTTTCACTTAAATGTACATTTTTGAGTTAAATATGGATTGATGAGATCATAACACAAGGTATTTGCATGTATTCCACCTAGAAAAGATCTTTCTATGTATATAAACATGCAAAATATGTTTTTAGGATTTGAATAAAGTGGTCCATGATATAACAGCTTATTTTTAATATGGCTGGAGTAGGAGAGAATGTTTACTGAAGACTGAAAACTAAAAAATGCAAATATATCAGTTAATATTCAATACAGAAAAAAACTTGTACATCAGAGCATTTATAGGCAATCTAATGTTTAATAACATTGAGTCTACACAATTTTTCAATCAGACGTATAATAACAGTAATGTTTCATTTCAAATTTAGTGTAGTTCATGGACAATCGATGAACTATTGCTGAGTTTGTCAGACTAAACGTTAAGTGGTTTCTTTCTAATCCCAATTCACTGTTCAAAACATTATTTGTCACATATATATATGTAATAGCATTTTTTTATTATAAACTATGTAATGTTCACAATGTATATTCCCAAAAGCAGCCCCAAACACATCAAATATACTTATTTTATGTATTTAATAATCATTCTAAAAAATTTTCTATCGTATGCCCGAAAGAAGAAACTTAGTATTCATAATGTTTCACATTCTCTGGTATGTATGCTGTTGGTGCCCACTAAATGTTTGATTCCCTCTTTAATTTTTACCGTTTATCTCGTTTTTACTTTGTTATCCAACAAAAGTGTATATAACGAATGTATATAATATTGGTTATGTGCACATTTGCTGAAAAATCAATAGAAAGTGAAATATCATGATATTTCATTTCAGACCTTCCTTATAACCTCTACTCCTCTTTCTCTCAGAGAATATTAATATAGCCTAAAGTCTATGTTGGGTTAGTATAGTATACATACCAAGTTTCATAAAATTCGGACCAGTAGTTTGGGCGTGAAAAGGTAACAAACAAATAAACAAGCATCCACCAAAGCCACAAATAGCAGATATCGTGTGTATGACATGTGACACAATAAAGTATTGTGAAATTTTGAGAAAAAAATAAATGTACAGACAGATGTTGCAATTTATATATATATATGATATGTTCAGTGACTAATTTTCTCAAAGAGAAAATTTGGTGAGTAAAATAAGCATTTTGAAGATTGAAGACAACAAAATGCAAATAATTCGCTTAGAATCTGTGTTATGAAAAAATGTATAGAACAACAATTTTAGAGAACTAAATGCTTAAGAGGGTGGATTTTATAACATGTTTAATCCAATTTATAATTACAGATATTTTGATTTTTTTTTAATTAAAAAAAAATCCTATTTATTGACTTCTATTAGAATGTAAAAGATAAAAAAAAAATAGTTAAGTTTGAATAAGAAAGCTACCAATGATTTCACACATATCATTATTGAGCATAAAATTGATTATAGTTTAAATAAATTCTTATAACTTCTAATTTCCATTTTAATGAAAAAAAATTCATATATTTATATTGACTGCATACTACAATATCATTGTTTTAATTTCAGGCTGTGTCAGTAATGAGATGCAGTGGTGTTTTGGAATTGTTGGTGAGGAAGGGAGCTGGTCTTGAATTATTTCCTGGAGAATCGTCAGGTTATAATAGTTCTGCAAGCAGTGTTGCTGGTGATAATCCTCCAAGATTAGCTGCTCTTCCTGAGGAATGCAACAGGTACCTCACATATGGCAAACGTGGCTTAATTCTTGTGCTAAAATTGTTTTCAGATTAAGTTTGTATTTTATGATGATTTCCTAGTAATTTGGATATAAATCTTTTATTTGGATTGTTTCTTTAATTGATGTCTAATCATAACACATATTCGAATCCTTCTGCCAGATACCAAGACATTGTCAACATGTGTCTCTGTGTGATGGATGAGTGTATTGAATATGGTACTCCATGATGAGTTCAAATCACCCCTTCCAGGGCAATAATACAGACAATAAAGAGCACTAAGCACTCGTAGCCTCAAAACTTGCAAAGATACTATTGTCAACATTTTCCCCCATAGCCACCCTTATTAATAGTAGCTTATTAATTAGTATAAACAGGTCCGTTTTGTTTATATATATATATATATATATATATATATATATATATATATATATATATATATATAATAAAAAAAAATTCTTTACTGTTTAAAAAAAAAATGTTGCTCTCTTGTTGAAATAAACATTCAAGCCATTAAATGAGTTCCCACAATTTATAATCCTTTGAAATCCTTGCCCAAAATGCACTGGACCTGAGTGGCCCCCTTGCTCCTTCAAGCAACTTTCATACTTCACCCACTCGAGGGTTAGGTATTCCAGATTACTATAGGCCCTCCAGCAAATTTGACTCACATTGTCAAAAGTCACCTTGAAATCAGTGTGTAAGGTGTTATAGATACTATCACCTCATGCATTTTTTCAGTACTTGTCAGAAATACTAGAAATCATCTATGTTTGAATCCACTTGTTGAACACGCTCATGTACTCTTCCAAGTATCCTTTCATTAATCTCCATTAAGCTCACCGACAATATCTTATTAACTATAAGGAAAAGATTTATGCCTCTGTAGTTTTCTTGTATACTTTTCTTTATGTTCCTGCAGCCCCAATTGAGGTGACCTAGCTTTCTCATTGTTGAAGGAGTTGCTAACTAGCTGGCCTTTATTTAGTATCTATTTTTAAAGTACTGGGTCCACATTCTCAAAAATTATCCTGGCAGAAGTCATTCCTCTGACTGAATCCTTGTCTCATCTTTCAATGAGAGCTGTCATCTGACGGAAAATCAAAATGCAAACTTAATTGCTGATAACAGAAACTGCTAAAATATACCATTTGAATAATGTATATAAAAGAGCATAGGAACATTAAGTTTCTCTGTGCTATTTTTAGGATGATATAATTCACCAGTATTTTTGGGAGATATGTTTGTATCATGTTTTTTTTTCTTTCTTCCAGCTCTAGTGATGGTACTGTTAATGGAAATGACAGACGTTTAGAGCATGACCATGTAAAAAACGGAAGGAATGATTACTCAAACGGAAGACCAGAGTATACTAATGGAAGACCAGAATATACCAATGGAAGACCAGAATATACCAATGGAAGGCCAGAATATACCAATGGAAGATCAGAATACACAAATGGAAGACAGGACTATCCGAATGGCTGCACCGTTATCCATGTTAATGGCGATGAGACTGACAATAATAAGAAGGTTTGTATCTTAAATGTTATACATTTATATGGCTTTAAAAATGTTTATAGTAACTTGGTAGAATAATGACCTTAATAAATCCACTTCACAGACCATATGACGGAAGGTCATGATAAATCCAAATCTAAATGATTTATATTATCATTTTTAAAGAGAAAAGAACATGAAAAAGAGGGAATAAAGGAGAATATGTACATTATACTAAAATTAAAAAAAAAACTCAATTTAAACATTTAAATTTTTTATTTTTTAAATTATTAGAAAATTTGTAGAATTATTTACTATTTTAAACTTAGCAGAAACAATATATATTTGTTTAGACCTCATAATGGGGAAAAAAAGGATAAAAATTTATGCAGGGAACTGTGATATCGGCCACATTATTTTCTTTGTAATGCATGTCATACTTTTTGGTAAATATGAATTGGAGTACATTCTAAGCAAAGATATACAAGGGTAAATTACGAAAAATAAAGAAACAAAGTTACAAAATGACTACGTTTATAGCTTGAATAGTAATTAGTGCAGAATGATCAGGAGGCCAAAGAAATGTATGTTCCCTCCTAACACTACAGAAAAGTTGACTTGCCAGAGGTATATATTGCATCATTAAATATATTTTTTGTAAATAATTGTTATTTCTTATCTATGATCGTTTACTTAGAGATGCATTTTCTGAGAGGCTAGATGCCTCTCATTTTAAAATAGAAAGTTTTGTGTGACTCTTAGAACCCAATCTTATCACGCCAGATAAAAATTCAAGGCATATCATTGAGTTATGCACATTCCCTAAAATATGTTATATAAATCAGTTCATCCATAACCACCTATAACCATGATTATGTTATGTACCTATCACCTACCATGTGTTGGTAATATTAAAATCTTAAAAATAGCTCAAAAGATTCAGTAGTGCTGACATTAGACAGAAGAAACAATATTTCTCCAGCCAGTTACCATTTCTGTTCATATTCGTTATGAAATTATTAAATATAATTGAATTGCTTAATATCATGGTTTATGACTTAAAGACAGAGAGTGTGAGCATTATGTCATGTTTAGGAACCATTGTTCTTGTTGCATAACACTTGATAATTCAAAAGCAGTTGTTTATCTCTTTCTTCCAACGTAACAAACCTAGTTAACTCAGACTTCTGGCTTTTAATTAGATCTAAAGAAAGTATAAAGTCTATTCTGCAATGGATAGTTATTTGTTAATTAAAGCTTAAAGTTCCTATTCTTAATAGGAGACAAAATAGTGTGAAGATTTATTTTATTATTATTTATTAACGTACACTTTATGCTACTATGGCTAAAGGGATGGGTTATCTACAGGTTACCACCTTTTTCTAGCCAGGGTGAGATTAAGGATTTTATTTAATGAGTCCGTTACTAAATAAATTCCTATTGCCCTGGCGGGATTCAAAGTTGCCACTTAACCATGTCATATTAAGGCCCATGCTTCAAATCACATGCTTAACTTGACCCCCGTATGAAGATTTATGTCAGTTGTATTTATTAAATGATGCATCTTAGAGAAACAAATTTTCCAGATTGCAGAAATTTGTATGGTATCACAACAGCTAGAAACTAAAACAACCACAGTGTTTGTAGAAGTCCACCACAGTGAAGATGATAGTGTATCAAACACTCAAGTAAGTTAATTATATTGTTAAAAAAATGTATAATTGCTAGTTACTATATAATATTACCACTAATACTACTATATTATATTATTAATATATCCTAGTATAATCATAACATGTAAATAACATTTTTATTATATAAAAATATATTTATTTATATAATACACAGCATATACAAACAATTTAAAGGCAAAATCCTATTATCCCCAGACTGACTAAGTTAACTTTAATAAAAGTCAAGTTTTTCAATGTGTGTTCAGGAGCTCTAATTTAAGAAATTTTATTATATTTACATTTAATGAAATCCCTTTGGGAAAAAAAAATGAAAAGAAATAGGCTTGTGTTGTTGTAGGTCTGAAATAAACAATAATATTTACAATTTTTTTTTCATTTATTACTGAAATTGGATTCATGAAATTCTGAAAATTTACACATAAATATTAACTATTTAGTTAGACGACTGTGTTTTGTAAGGTTTTAAAATTAGTTTTTTATTTACTTTTTACATATTTATAAATTATTAGGATTTGTTTTATTCACCAAGTATTATTTTAATTTCTTCATTATATTTCAGTCCGAAGTTAGCACTGACAGGCTCACAAACAGCTCATCTGTAAGTTCGTTTACTAGCAGTGCTAGCAGTCTCAGCAGCGCGATTAATCAAGAAATTGAGAGGAGATCAAAGGTATATCCAATTCTTAAATTGACTGCTAAATTTTTAGAAATATATAGATCACTTAATTTTACTCATAAATAATTTTTTTTTCTTTTCAGAGATCACCTGGAAATGAAACTCCAGTAAAAACACATAAACAGGCAGATAAACTGATAAAGAATGGCCTTGCTAAGGAGAAGGTGGAACAGCATGAACAACTTATGATGGAATTTAAGAAAGCTCATAGAAAAATGTTTTCATCTGATTCAGATTCGACTATCAATGAGGTAGTTGCTGAATAATTCATAGGATAGCAATTATTGTAGTGCTAAACATGAAAACAAATCTTTCTAATTCTGTATTCAAGTTTCGTTCTCAGTTATACCAAGTTTGAATTAATACTAATTTTCAGCTCTACATTTTTTAAACAATAAGTAATTAAATAAAAAAGCTGTCTTTCAGGAGTCGTTCAAACTAAACAAATTTCTCTCGTGATGGAGTGGCACGCTGATTACATCTCTCAAATTCTGATTTCCATGTATCTTTTAATAAAAAGTGTACAAGAAACATGTGAAATTTAAGCTCAGTCATTAAAAGGCTTCAGTTAAAATTCATGAGTAGGTGTAGGGTGTGGGAGTATAGAAAATACAAATAATCCCACTTACAATCAAGTTCTAATAAAACGTAAAGAACATATTTTATAAAATAATGGACAATTATATAATGATATATATTATTAGTTGATTATATAACAATGTTTATCAACTTTAATCCTACTCCTCCTGGTTGAACTTACCCTTAAATAAATTTAAGCTTAAGTTTTACGAGAAGCATTTAAATGTCAATGTTGGTAATGGCTGAATGAACACTTAATAGTCATTGTGACCAAAGGGACATTACAGTACTGAAATATTTATTCATGTCTTATAAAAACTATTCTCTATAGCTCCCTTAGTAACAGCTCAATATAGAAAGGGTCTCTCTCCGTTAATATTCGAGAGAGAAAAAATTGCAGGGCATTTTGTCAGTAATATAACAAGTTTTGAAAAGGCTCATAATATAAGAAACACTTATGATTATGCAGTTTTTTTTTTTTTTTTTTTTTTTTTCAATTTCAACCTTCTGGTATGATTTTATCTAATCTTTAGTTTTTTTAAAAAACATTTAAATATCAAATTTGTTAATGATCAAGCAAAAATTGGACCCTATGATCACTAACAAACAAGTAAATATATTTATAAATTTGAATGCATCATCATCATCTAGGTAGAAGCGGAGGACATTTGAAGGCATCTTTGTAAAGTCACGTTTTGAGTAGTATCAATAATTGATTTCCTTTAAGAAAAATAGCATTTACTCAAAGTTTGTTTTTCAGACCTAATATTTTCTAAGATAAATAGGATGAAAATTAGTATTAGTCTGCAGTCAGTTATATTTTTTGAAAACCAACTTTCAGATATCTTAAAAAATCCATACATATTTTATAGTTGAATACCTTTTATTTTTTAGTTTTTTATATTTTAAATATGAACCCCACTACCACTGAGAAACTTTATACATGTTTTATTGCCTATTTTTGCCATTTTATTTTTAGAATAGTTTTTCTCATACTCCAGTCTCTTATTTATTATTTAAATTAATTAAGTATATGAAACATTTTATTATATTTATCAATAGCTCAAAATAATATCAGACCACTGAACTCTAAGTGGTTATTGAAAGTTAGCGCTTATCTGCAATAACCATTTAATATAAATTTAACATAACAATGTTATTTGAAAAATGTTTCATTATATATTTTTTTATTTTTGAGTATATCTTTTAAAGTAATTGATTGGAGTAATACTAGTATGAGAGGAATAGTCTCCAATTATGAAGTAGTTGCACTCCATGATACCCAATCAGCTAATACTGAAAAATTAAATTGAGTCAATTTCTTTTTATATCCACTTACTGCATAAATGAACATTTCCCTTTTTACTTGATGAAATGAGCTATTTGTTAAAATTTAAAGAATTAGTATACACTATAATTCATATATATTCTCAAAAACAACTTCTTTTTACCAAATATTAAAAAATTTTCCAGATCACCTGTACACAGTAATAATTATGTCAGCAATTATCTTTTGAAGTGCCCATGTTAATTAGTTTAGTGAGGCTCCAGTTACCAAGGACATTGCTTCACGTCGTTATCAGTTGTTTTCCCAACGTCTTGGCTTTTAAAACCTACCTGTCACAGTATACCCTTGCTAGTCCATTGTGTTCCTTCTTATCAGATAGTTGATTTCAAAGAATGAGTTCCAAGCCCTATTTTACTTTAAGAACTTACTATGTATGTTGAAGGCTGCTTCAGTGTGTGTAAAAGATTCATGTATTTTTGAATTGAATTTATATATATTTCATTAGTTCATAATGTTTAATAGGAGAGAGAAGAGAAAAGACTGCCTGAACCGAAGAATAATTTGTTAAATAATGAGAACAACAGTCAGAATAACGCCAAAGAAGTTGAGAGGATAAAAAGTAAGCGTCAAAGTGCACCTCCTCCTCCACCACCGGTGAGTTATTATTCCTTTTTTGTAAAGATTTAAAACTTGTAGTAAATTACATGATTTAGTAATTAAATTTGTTTAAACAATTTGTGTGCTTAATTCATTTAAATTATATGAATGCTCATTTCTATTTTCAAATGCTTTCTAAAGTATTATTTGATTGAGGTTTATTGTTTGTATATAATATATTTAAAGTAGTTTTATTTAAAGCACAATCATTTTTATATGTTGTCGGTATTTAAATTTAACACTGGAGCACACCAAACTTTTTTATGGTATTTAGATTCATAAATGGATCAAGTTACTCTAGACAGGTTACTATCCAGTTTTAGGTAAGCCAATAATTTTTGAGTCTTGTCAACAAAGGATATCCATTACCGTAAGAGAATTGAAACTATAAATAAATGTTTACTAAAGACATACAACTTAACATTCTCACTTACCTCAGTCTCTCAATCAAACAACAGGCATTCAAAAGTGAAAGATTAAAATTTCCAGACATAAACACATAGATAGATGCTGAAGAAATAATAAAAATATTTCAAAATTATCCTCAAAGAAAAATTCATCGCTTATAGTGCTCAAGTCAATGTTTTAAGATCAGTACTTTAAAAAAGGGTGCTAAATTTATCCCTAACCATAGATAAATCCATTAGTAACATAATATTTGAGTTAATTATATTATAATTTTAGAATATTTTGACAATCAGAAGTATATAGACTTTAGTTGGAGAAGAAAAACTTAAAATTGAATAGAGTTTTTTATATTGGAGTTAATGTGGTTGTCAGTCACTTAGATGTAAATGAATTTAACAATAATTTTTCCTGTATTTTAGAAACATTTATATTCTTTCTGAAAGCCATAAATGTTAAAAAATGATAGGAATTCAATGTTTAAAATTAACAAGTGCTTTGAGCCTAATATTTATTTATGCAATATTAAACATTTTATCCAGGTTATGTAACTTAATGAAAACATTTTTTTAGGTTCATATTAAAGTTGGCTTTCCTTTAAAATTTTAAGGTGTTTCTGAAAAGATGAATAAATGTCAGCTAAACTGAACTTTCAAAACAAGAACTACATCCTAAATTAACTAAAACTCCATGAGGAATGCTAGCATAATTTGAAAACAGTCATTGATAAATAATAGTTTGCTTGTTTTGTGTACTGTTAGTTTGTTTATATCTTAAAAATTTACTCCTTTTTATTGTTATCCAAATTTATTCAATTTTAGTATAAACGTAGAATACCAATTTAAAAAATAATATTAATTATTGTAAAATGACGATTCTCAATTTTATAATTACATGGTAAAATAATAATAATTCTTAATATAACAGTGATAATAATATGTTAACATAATACTTTTCAATTCTCTAAATTTCATTTTCGTGTTAGATATATATGTACCTGTAGAGAATGTAACTTAATTAAATAATTGAATTGGATTAACATTTCCACGTGTAGGCCTTTATGCATAAAATGGTATTAAAAAAAATCCTCTATTTTATATTCAAATAGAATTTATCAAATTCTTTATCTTATCTCTTTTGTATGAGAAAAAATGCAAAAGCTAATTAATTCCCATGATAAAAATAGGTTATCATGCAAAACACATATCCAAGATGATTACTCGCACACCTCTTCATTGTTTGTTTGTAAACATGGGTTCTCTTTTGCTCTGAAGGTGTGAACTAAATAAAAGTTGTGTGTTTTTTTCCAATTATACATTATAAGAATGTAATATAAGTTGAGCTATGTACTTTTCCGTTCCCTAGCGGCATTCTTTCTGCTGATTCCATAAACCCTGTTCTTTTGACTACTTTTTACAATTTATTTTTTTTCAGTCATTACATCTTACCTGGAAAATCACTTTTGATGTAGTGCTAAAAAATAAATAATATTTCTTAACACTTTATAGTGAGTTATAATGTCAACAATTAAAGCGATCAAAGTAAATTGATTCTCTTGGGTGTTGTTTTTTGTTCTTTATGAATTTTAGATAGAAGCTATTTACAGATTATCAACTTATTCTAAACGTTGGCTCTGAAATAGTGATTTTTTTACAGCAAGGCCATTTCTCAGAATAAAATTAATTTATTTGTGTTCATTTGTCTAAACTAAAGTAACAAAAAATGTGGAGGCTTATAAATAGACCAACTCAATCATAATGTTGGATATAGACAGTTTTAATTAATAAAACTATTAATTTGTCTATGTCTTATTATTTTTTTTACATACTCAACCAGAATATTTGGATACATATTGATTATATAAAGTGAAACAAATTTTGTTTCGTCAATTGTGCTGAAGATATCAAAGGGGTTATACTGGGCAAATGGTTTCAAATGTTTATGAAATAATTTAGCCTGTTTATGAAACAGTACGTTGCAACCACTGACTATAGAGTGTTGCAGCTTACTATCTTTATGCAATTACTTGAACCATAGATTAGTGGTCGCATTCTATTGTAGTTTATAAAAATATTTGAGGCGTTTAGTTTCAAAACCAGGTACATCCATTTTCAAAAATTTTTCAGGACTGATCAAAATAGATTTCATTTTTTAAGAGTCAGTTTAACACATTTTTTTCATTATCTGCCGGTATTGATTTTGGAAGGATCTAGATGGTTTTGGAACAAACGCGTCCAATACATCATTTCCGGCATTAAAAACTTATGAAAAATTAAAAAAAAAATGTTTTTTGAAAAAACGGATGTACCTGGTATTGATACCAAACGCCTCATTTATATTGTGCTTACATTACTTTTTTTAATCATTTGTCTACTACTTAATAAAGTGTTTGGATTTATTTTTCTTACAATTTTTATTTAGACTTTTTTTTCTTTTTCTAGTTACCAGATGAGAAAAGCCTGGAGAAACCTAAATTGCCATCAACTAAAAAGCATGCGCCTCCTCCCCCACCACCTTCACCTCCATATTGCCCAACTCCCGACTATGACACTATAAGTTTGGCATCTGAAAAGGGGAAGCAAAAAGGAGACCTTGTTGAGATGCAAAGCTTAGAATCATTTAAATTAACAAACCCATCTACAGTTAGACCCAAACCTCCAAATACATTTTTCCCTAAAGGCTCTGAACACCTTAACGGGTTAGTTGTGTTGTCTTTGTTCAAAATTAGTTTATTTACATATTTATGTAGGTATATGTGTATTCTATGTAATTTAAAATATTAGTGCTGAAATTAAATTGATGAGGTAGCTCACTAAAATTTTGTTTTAAATTGTTATATCCATTATTTGTTTTAGTTTTAAACTTTTTAAAGACTAAGAATTCATTCATTAAATATGTTGAATTCTTGTCAAATATGTTGGAAATAATTTTTTTCTAATCAATTAATACATAACTAGACAAATAAAACCTCTTAAAAATGTATTAAGATCTCTTTTTTCACCCTGAAAATGGTGAACTAGTGGTTCATGGAATCTAATTCCTAAGCAAACTCGGCATAGTAAGACTATTTTTTCTTTCAGTCTGAAGACTATTTGCTAATTAGGTAAGCTCTATTAGATTAGAATTTTGTCAACTTGAAGTTAGGGAACCAGTAATTCATGGAATCTAGTTGTGAATTAAATACATCCTAAAGATAATGTAGATTACCTCTTTTTTTTCATTCTGAAGATGGCAATTCACTGAATCAGGGTACTAATTGATTATTCTCTATCAGAATACCTCTAATAGGGAATCTGGCTATTAGTTAAATAAACCTTGTAAAGTAAATGTACCTCTTGTTTCTCTCTGAAGATGGTTATCCAATGATTTATATAAAACATTTACCAGGAAAACAAACTCAACATTCAAGCGTTTGGGGAACTTAAGGTGTTAGGATATCTAAGGCTAATTGTTCGTCAATACTAATGTAGTGTACGCCAATAGAAAAGATAGTAGGTATTTTATACTTATCTAAAACAATGAAAAAAAAACAAAAAACAGTCTTTATAGAAATCTTATCACAACAAAGACTAGACCCTTCTTTTTTTAATGTATTTTTTTCAATTTCTTTACAAAAATTGTTTGGTCTTTTTTACCCTCAATCCTGCCAGGGTAGAAGAGGTCATAATGACTAGCCAATTACCTTATTGTGAGGTTAAAAGCTTAATTTATAGGAAATAACTAAGTTTCTTTAAGCACTATTCGGTAAAAATATGAACTTAATGTTCTTGGATTCGTATACATCATTAGCATCTTTTCTGTACAGGTTTTGGATTAATTGGTGACAATCTAAAGAAGAGATGGAGTTAATTCATATCGTATTTTATTAAACTCATATAATTATGAATGATGGGATTCGTTTCCATTTAAAGATATTTTGATAAAGATAGACTGATTATTAGGAAAGGGTAATAACCATGGTTTTCAAATGAAAGTCTTTAGACTACTAGGTACCATGAATAATAGGAAACTATCCAGTATTGACAGGGTACTCTGTTAAAGAAGTGCTTCTTTGAATTCCATCTTATTAATAGATTTTCAATATTATCTGTATATTCATTTAGGGGTTGGATCTTTGAGTTTAAAATTGTGAAAAAATAATTCATAGCCATTTGAATTGTGGAATTCCAAATAGAGTTCTCCAGCCACTCCAAACAGTTTTAGGGCAGATCTTGAGTGGAAGGCTCCAGAACAAGCATTTTTGGGAGATGCTGATTTGTAGATAATAAAACCAATAGCCAAGATCATACTAAACTTCAATGCACATCATCAACATGTTTTCCTGCTCACCATATTTAACAAAGGATAGTACTGTTGATCTTTGTTGATGCTGCTTCTCTCTGAAAGGTAGCAGCCCTATTGCCAGAGCCAGTGCTTCAAAAGAACTTTAACTAAATATTTAAAACTGTGTAGAAAAGACTTGGTTTATTCAAAATTAACAATATCAAAGAATGTTGAGTGTTTTTGAACAGTTGCTCCCGTTCTTAGTGATCATAAAAGGGAGATTGTTCATGTTAGAAATTGTAACAAAAATATAATTAATATTTTTCTATTTTATAGATGTTAATGATTAGTTGTTGTTATTGATTTTATTTTATTTTTTTAAGGTTTTCTCCTAATGGTAAAGCAAGTTCAGCGCCTATGAGAGATACTCCCAAACCTCTGGTGACAATTCGAGAATATCCTGGAGGCAAAGACAGAAAGAATCCGACTAAATTTGATTTTCTTCAAAATATAACTCCTCCTACTAGTTGTGATGAGCCTATTTCTTGTCGTCTTCAAAATGAACTTTCTCAAACATTATCCCGAGCTGCTACACTTTCCAAGAATGAGGAAGTAATACACAAAACTATATTCTATAACATATTAATTAGTTTTCATCGATCATGAATTCTTTACAGGATGACTAGAAGTTTTCCCATGTTTCTTAAAGGGTAGAAGATAATTGAAATTCTATAAATGACTGAAAAAAAATTTCTTTGTTGTACATTTTTTAACTAGACTCTTCATCTCACCAGGGCAATCGACAGTACAATGCCTATTTAAATAAGAAAACAATATCATTTGCAATATTATTAATATTATTGTAAAGGAAATCAATTTCCACTTTAACTGGGTGCTATGGAGGTCCTTCACTCATTCAAATATATAAAAGTGTACTTAAAAGACAAAATAAATTTATACATGGTCATATGGTATATAGATGTATTCTTAGAAGAATCACCAAACTATTATTTATAATTTAAGAAATATTTTGACAGGAAAGAATTAAAAATTTATTACTATTTTTTTTATGTGCCTACAGAATAGATTTTCCTGGGAATGAGGCCAGTTTATTTTTTATCCCCAAAGTGGGACTGATGAAGACCACCTGTCAAAAGTTTTCAGTCCCTGATCTGCTGTATGATAAGAACTGATCATCCAGCAGTTGTTATCAGTTTCTGTCCCCTAGCCAGTTTTCCTATACAACATCCTCCAGCTGACAATGTTGATAGTTTGTTCAAACATATGCGTTAAGGCCAGATATAGTTCATATATATAGCAAAATACTATTTTCATTCCACCTTGAAACTACAGGCACAGAGATCAATATTCATATCCAAAGTGGGGATAAAAATGGACAATACATCTACTGTATTTAAATGAAGTAAAATAAAAATTATTAATAGTGAAGGAATTGACCATTTTTATCTGCCTTATGGTTACAAAAAAAATCAGTTCTATATTTAAATAAATATTTTATATATTTAAATAAATAATAATACACTACATAACTTAACACACCATCGCACATTACGTAATTTTCAATCTCTAATACTTTATGCAAACCAATTAAAGAAAAGATTTTGTATTATTATTGAGAGTTGGTAATAAGTCATATTTTTCAATAAAGCAGGGCAATCAGGTTAGAGCTTATTAAAAATCATAAGTCTGTTTAGAAGGTACTATGTAAACTAAGCAGATTTCCCTCCCCCAGGAATATGATTTGCTGATGATCTCCTGTTGCCATCTATTCTCTATTTCTTCTGCAGTAACAGTCCTATGTAAACAGAAATTAAAATGTTAAGTGGACATAAGATATTTAGTGACTGAGGATCTTAAAGTGGAAATTCATATGTTTAGAAGTTGCAAAAGGCTGAAACCAAAACACACGAATAACTGCATTAATATTCGAGTCAGAGAAAAAATATATAACTCACCAAAAATATTTGAACATATCTCGCACAGTAAAAGTTCAGGGAAAGCAATATTTGTTATTAAACTTCAAATAAAATGGTCCATGATATAACAATATATTTTGAAATTTCCACCCCCCTCTCTCTGGTTTGATTTCACCTATTAGGAAAATTGATCTTTAGTTTTAAGTATAGAGTCTTGGAAACAACAAAGAAAATTGTGCCTGATATATATATATATATATATATATATATATATACACTAGCGGACCCGACAGATGTCCTGCATGATATTTCAAGCGATTAGGATATTAAATTTAATAATATTATGTTTATTAGCTACTTTTAATAGCACAAAAAAACAACTTTTGTTATATACACGTTTGCCTAAAATCAAATAGAAAATGAAATATCACGATTTTTTTATTCAGGCCTCCCTTATAACCCCCACTCCCATTCGAACCTAAAACATTTAATATAGATTATAATCATGGAAGAATTAATGCTATAGAGTTTTGTTATATATGTATAGTTTTGAACAGACATTTTCATTATCTTCTGGGTAGGATCAGTGTACACTTGAAGAAATTCTTTTGAAAACCATGTTATGTTACAACCTCAATAGCTGATTTCCCTTGAGGGAATAAAAAAAGAATTTATAAAATATTTTAATAATACTGTTAATATTGGTAACTTTTACAATTCCTCAATTATTGCAATAAATAGAAAAAAACAAAACAAAAAAAACTAATAATTGGCCACTGCCTTGTGTCCTGGGTGTCTCCCATCTGTCCCTGATTGCGTTTAGGCTAGCATTTGTTTAAGGCAAGGAGTACCATTACTAACTTTATTGTTTAACCTCATATAGTAAGAGAAAATTTGTTTGTTATCATATTCAATAGGTATAAGCAGTGCGGGTATGTGCTGCCCACTGCTAGAGATATAGCTTTCTTTTCCAGCTGGTGTGCTTATGCAAGCAACACAAAATGAGTGGCTTAACTAATTGTCAGTTTACTTTTTTTTCTCTTTACAATTGAGGTTTTTGTTTTCTATTATTTATGTGTATCTTAATATGTAATGATGATTATTTATATGGACCCATAGCAACTACAATTGAATTGTTTTTGTTTTTTCAGTGCTGCACTGAATCAACCAATAATCATTTAAATGGTAACCCAGCAAAAGGGACTGTAGTAACTATTAATGTATCGCCACAAGGAAAAATGGAGCCGTCTAAGCCATTTTACCTCTTCCCAAACGGCAGTCCTCTGAATGGAGTGGATAATAAAAAGCTATCAAGTTTAATAACTTCAGCAGCAAGTAAAAATTCATTAGTAAATGGGAAAAATAAGCCCAATTGTCTGGAAACTCCTCCTAAAAATTCTGTTACATTCAATTTTAGCAACAAAACTCAAGAAGTGAGAAATGGCCATGGACAGAAAAATGGCATTTTGAAAAATGGAAGTAGTAATGTTTCTCAAATTCAGATCCCAACTCAAATGGCTGTTGAAAAATTATCATCTCAAAAGTCCATAAAGTTTGGTGGAATGTAGTAGCTATTGTATTCATTGTTTACCAATTGAATTGTATATGTTGTATTTATGTTTTAAGATACCAGTAATTTTTCATTTATTATAAAATGTAAATTATATATATTTTCTTTGAAGTGCCTTATAAATAATTATGTTGACTGCAATTTTAAGGTGCTGTATATTGGATTTTTAAATCTTTCAATTTATTATAACAAAAGTTTGCTATTTAGTGAAAGTGTATGGCAGGAAAAAAAGAGCTACTTTTGTTTGATGTATTATGTAGTATGATGTGTTTGTATTTTTGTGTCGTATTTTTGGAAATTGAATTTGAAAAAAAAAAAACAAAAAAAAAAACCTATCCTAAGAATATTTTTTAAAAAATCTCACTTAGGTGCTCTAGAATTGTTTATACTTTAACTATACATTTAAGCAGTACCTTAAATGTCTTATTTAATAAAGAACTATAGTTTAATGATGTATACTTAATGTTTTGTGTACAGAGTTTGAGAATATGTCATTCTGTAAGATAAATAAGTTCTAGTCAAGTACAGTTAAAAGCATAAGTTTTTTATTTAGTTGCATTATTAGCTCTGTACATTGTGTAAACCACTCATGTATAATAATTAAATACATTTTGATGAAGTAATTATTGCTCATATATACTGAATGTTTTTTTTTTTTTCATTTTTCCCCACTTCTCATTATCAGTTAATGTATTTTTGTCTCTTCTGCACATCTTTAATTCATTCTCTTTTAACAAACAAAAATGTCTATTTGATTAATAATTTCCATTTAAAACACAGCAATCAACCTCCAAAAAGTTTAGGAATGTGGTATATTTTCCCTTTACATTATGTATATCAAATTTGGAAATTGTTCCGGCACTTGGCCATTATCAGTCCTTTCTATATAATGTGCCTTAGATGTAATATTGAACCCGTTTCTTCCTTTCTAGTACATTTCATAAATAATGATTTGTAATGTATAATTCCCAGTTTAAAAAGATCACTAATAGCAGTCATTGAGTGGTCTAATAATTCGTCAAGATGATGACATATCCATTTTTTTTTTTTTTTTGGATCTAACTATATATGTCATTTTATCTCATAAAAATAATATATATAATTTTAAATGGACATCATTTTCATCATCTCCTGTGTAGGATAGATGAACATTTGAAGAATCGTTATGAATATCGCATCAGTACAACTTCAATAGCCCCCCCCCTCTAGGGAGATCTGCTAATATTCTTTGATTTGTTTATTATTATTTACGTCCACTTTATGCTGCAATGGCTAATCGAAACGGGTTATCTACAGTAATATTCATTGAACATACATAGTTTGAACTCAATAATTAACATTAACATTTTTTTTTTAAACTGGTAATTTTGCAGTAATGTTATTATTTATAAAATAGCTAACCAAAAGATTTTAAGATACAGAGTAAAGAGTTAAGTTAAGTTAGTCAGCTGGCGAAAACCATTTTGTATAATTTATGCACTCGACGTAAAAGGAAAAGACACTATTAAAACTTGGCAGTTATAAATTCACTGATACCAATATTAGTTTTTGTTCATTTGACAGTCAACCATAATTATGGAACCAGTTTTTTCAAAGAGGAAGTTAAAAATTTCAAAGAAAAAAACAACTCTCTTTATTCTACTATTGGTAATACAAAATCCCTGTTCTTTCCTCTTTCATGAAAGAAATCTCCTCTTTTTAATTTAATGCAGAAGTGATACAATTTGTTAAAAGTTGGGTTGACTGCAATTTATTATGTGACAATCACTATATAAAGTAGGGATCTTTGGCTTATAATGCCTCTACAAGTGATGCATCAACCACCAGTTTCTGCCTCTCACCAAATCCATGATAGTAAGCATTCATCTTTTGGGCTCTTGAGCAAATGAATTTTCATTCTTCATCATGCCCATGGTAGAGGATCAAAGTGACAGAAGCCAAGTGGCTCAGCTTTGGTACCGATTAGGTTGTTGACAGTGATACTATTAGTTCCCATGGTTTTAGGAAGTTAGAAGTAATTGTAAGTTTCATGAAATTATCTGGGAGTAATATTTTGTCATTTGCCAAGGATACATTTGTCGTAAGTGAATAGCAAAATGGATTTCGTGATGTGCCTAATTACTTAATTCAAAGGGGCCTTAATTTATTATTTGAATCTGAGATTAATGTTAATATGTCTTAGTTTTTTGTAATAAACAATATGGTCTGCCTATATTCCATCGTTATCTGAAGGAGCTACCATCTGTTTCTTATATATTTATAAGCAGATTTCCCTTAAGGGAAATCAGTTATTGAGGTTGTACTCAAGACGCGATTTTTGAAAAATCTCCACAAATGTCCATAGCTCCAAGGAGATGGCGAAAATGAGGTATGTTTAAAACTGTAAATATCTCACTCTCTTATATATGCCATTCTGGACTGGAAGAATTTGTCAAGTTAACGGTGGGAACAGAGCCTACAGGACAGATGGCTGGATCACTCCTTTCTGGATATGGAGATTTGAGTCAGATACTGTGGACAGGAGAAAAGAGGTGGTTTAGGTAGAGGAGTTTTTTTTTGGATCTTTTGGGAGAGGGAGATGGAGCAATAGTAAGGCATCAGTTTTGCTGAGATTGACTCAGATGTTAAGGGAAAGTAGGTAGTTTGATTCGCCCTGACAGACGAATTCGGCTTGGGACAGAGCGAGGGTGGGGTTCATGGAGGTGATAACTATTGTCACATCGTCTGCCTAAGTTGCAATCTCAGTCGTTGGATACTGTAGACTCATCAACAGAGCGGTGAACCGTGTGAAATTGGAAAGGGATAGTACTGTCCTTGCGGGACTCCGAATAGGAGAGGATTGTTACAGGATAGGGATTTGCCTACCCTTAATTGGAAGGTAAGGCATTGAAGGCAGGAGCAGATCATTGGGAGTTGTTTGGTACAACCATGCTCGGCAAGGATGGAGAGGAAGGTCTGAGTGCAGTGGATGGATATCATGGCTGCGACGATATTCCTGCGGAGGTTGCAGGTGCTGTTGGGAGTATAGGCGATATTCCTGCAGAGGTTGCAGGTGGTGTTGGGTGTATAGGCGATATTCCTGCGGAGGTTGCAGGTGGTGTTGGGAGTATAGGCGGGAGGTGTGGAGAATGCAGTGACGAGGATGAACAACTCGTTGGGGAGGAGCAAATCTAAAAATTATTTTTTCTCATAGAAATTTACAAATTTTTGATGGAGTATTTTCTGCATATACATGATTGATCCTGAGTGAATAGTGCGATAATGATCGGGACAGGAGTCAATTTTATTTGATTTGAGGAATTGAATCAGGAAAGGGAGGTGGAGGCAGGAGTTGAGGAGGTAGTCAGGATAGGATTGTTTTCCGTTGATGCTTCCGTAGGAGTACGTACTGCACTCAGTTATTTATATCCCTCCCTTTGTGTGAAGCAAAATGACATGACATTGGCCGTCCTGAGGGCTCATGCTCTATCTGTCTAGAGCAGGTATGGACAACCTTTGACATGTTGTGGGCCAAACTTCAGTGTGCAAATACGTTCGCGGGCCGCATTTAAAAGTAGTACATTTGAAAGTAGGGTTCATAATTTTTAGTGATAGATATCAGACATGAAATTACATGACAATGTAATTAATTATATTACAATTGGGGCTCGGGTTGCCCGTGCGAGTTAGGGCGTTGGTCCTAATCTCGCATGGCAGACCTAGAGTGGCGGGTTCGAATCCCGCCTTGGGCAGTAGAAATTTATTTAATGACGGACTCATTAAATAAACTCCTTGGGCCCACCCAGTCTAGAAAAGGATGGTAACCTGTAGATAACCCGTCCCGATTAGCCTAGTAGCATAAAGTGGACGTAAAATAAAATTAAAAAAAATTATATTACAATTTATTATTAAAATAACAATATGAAATGGAAAAAATAGGTACAACATTAAAATTAAATCGTAAAATTTGGAATTATTACCAAAAACGAAAGTTGAATAGTGACACCGAAATCAATGAGACACCTGAGCTTGAATTTGGGAAACTAATCCATCGATATCGTTAGTCAGCCTTGTACAATGTTTTGATTTATTAACTTTCATCATTGAAAAGAACTGTTCGCATTTATAAATACTGCCAACGGCACAAATTTCTCCTCATTTGGAGTAAGTAGTGTAATATGTTTGTTTAATTGAGGTTTTCAAAATACCTCGCGGGCCGGTTGTTTGACATATGGTCTAGAGGAACATGGATTGCTTCTTAGTAATCTTTGTCTCCAGCAGTATGGTCCCTATGAGTCAGCCTGAAGCTTTCATTCCAATTCGTAGTATTCCACTATCTCATGCAGGATCTGATCTGGGTGGTCACGGAGTTTAGGGCGGGAAGGAGTTATGGGTTCCTGGTTCAGTGCCAGACGTTTTTGAGAGAATTCCGGTGCTTACCGAGGTTTAGTATGTAATGTGACGGTGTTTTGGTGTCAGGGCGTCCTGACAAATCTTGGGGTGGCGCACACTGGAGCGAGTGATAGGGTAAGCCGGACATTCATTAATATCTCCGTTTCTACTGGTCCTAGAATATTTATTCTGGTGTCATTTTAAAGCACATCGAATACTCTATTGAACTACCTCATCAGCAATTTTTTAAACAATTTTGCCAGATGCGATATAACGGTAGGATGAATTTTAAATGTGTACATACAGATTATGTATCGCTTACTAAGTAGAGAATTGTGATTTGTAGACACATAATATCAACATATGTTTTATAATTTTTTATTTTTTTAATAAATTGAAGTTCACAAACGCAATACTAAAATTGTAAACAAAAATATATCTAGAATAAAAATTAAAAAAAAAAAAAATCTATGTATTTAATTTAATAATGAGAATTTGTAAGCTGGAAGAATATCTAACATTTCTAAAATTTCAAATGTTTTTTATTTTTCAATTAGAAGTTCTTTTACTTCCGAAGATATTGTTTCTAAGCGATCGCTATCGTTGTTAAGTGTTGGCCTTAAATGTGATATTAAAGGGTCTGAATTAATTAACAAATTATTCAGGATATCTCTGTTGGTAGCCGTCCTTGAAAATTTTCTTGAAAAAGATTCTCTGTATGCGCGGAAGTATTTATGGTTAGCCTCCTGAGCATCTTCTGACAGCATACCAATTGGTACAATAGCGTGTTTGACTATTTCCGGGCCATGTATTAACAGTTTGTGAACTGTTACTGGCATGTATTACCATCCATACAGATCCACAAATATCGCAGCTCACTTTATGACACCTTGGACCTTTTTAAAAGGACAGTAAAAACATTTAGACAAGAAAAACACGTATTTAACTATTTCTTCGTTCAATTGCATAGAGGGGAGGCGTTTTACACCGTACGTAGTTGGGAAAGGTCCGCGGGAGGTATAATACGTCTTCCGCACCGAAAGTGTTAACACTAAAAGTAAAATATTTAATGAATAGGCAAGTTTAGGCAAGATCTGACGACGTTGTAAATAAGACAATATACTCCTAAAAGCATGCCAAGTGGTATTTTTTTCAAGCAAATACAAGCGATTGGCGAATTCAATTAAATAAAATTATTTTCATCTCAATGTAAAAAAAAAAAAATTAGAGAAATTTTAAAAACCTTTGGGGCCAGTTTTTGATTTGTTATAATACCCTTAATGTGTACTGGAAGCAACACTAATTTACAAAATTAAATAAGAGTTCACGACGAATTTAATAAGCCAAGGCTTTTCAAAAACATAGCAATTATAACCAGGCATTATGTAAAAACCAATGCAATAATATGGCTAAAAATCAATCTGCTCAATTGAAAAGGGTTTATGTGGTACTAACAATACAATCAAAATCCCAAATTATAACTTTTATTTTTTCCCCCAATGTCCAACATTACTGAAGGATCTCTCCAGTGTGTGGCGGTGCCATCTGATGAGATGATAATGTCAGTGAACTCGATATTTTCTTTTCATGGGTCTGCTGGGTTAGTAGGAGGGGGGGGGGGTTAGCATCACCCATCGCGATGAGCGAGCACCGCCGTGTTTTCATACCTAAGGGACTTGTAGCATTTCCAATCTGCCTTATGAAGCTAGTAGTGGGTGGATGTGGACATGGGAGGGTAACCCCACAAGTTATAAAGGCCTGGTTCATGATCACTAGTCGCAAAGCCCAAAGCGGTATATGTTGGCACTATGTGTCCACCTAGAGAAGACGAAAATGGGATCCCTTCAAAATGATATGTATATACTTGTCTGTTACCTCTCTAGCGATCACAATTTCTATTTGTTTTTCCAAACTCAATATATAAGTGTTTCGTGTAAAACTAATGACCAAGTTGTTTATTGGATGAAATTCGTTCCGGAATGGGGAGATTCAGAGGAGGAAAGTTGAAAATTCAAAATATCTCCGTTATTATGCATCGGATCGAAATATTGTATAGAACCAATCATATTGAAAATGTAATAGTCTATAAATGTTGTTATGTACATTTTTCACTATGTTGATTATTAACAAAGATACTAGCATTTTTCAGTTTTCGGTCTTTACTAAACCCCCTAAGCTGTTATATTATGAAGCACTTTATTTGAAGCTTAAATATCAAATATTGTTCTCATTTACTATTTGAGATAAATGCAAATAAGTAACGCACGTGGGAAATCTGCTAAGTTTACGCTGCCCCTGCGTGACGGACTATTTTTCTATTCTGACTGGGAATTGTTTATCAGAACGCTAGTTATCAACTTAATAGCTAGTTATTTCCCCTACCGTCTTTACAATGATGAAGCCTATACTAATCGAAATGTTCTTATTTAAATCTACTTCCATAAATATTTGTATTATAATTAGTCGATGCCTAACCAATTCCAGCTGATATTGAAGATTTGATATTTTATCCAAGTTTCTGGTTCTCTCACCATCGCTTGGGGGCTCAAGTTGGTCATGTGATTTAGTTAAAGGCATGCTTTTTATTTCATGAGTGGCGAGTTCGATTCTGAACAATAGAAATGTATTTAGTGACGAAATTCATTAAATAAATGCCTTAGCCCAGCTAAGAAAAGGGTGGTAACCTGAAGATAACCCAATTCTCCGTAGTAGCACAAAGCGTACGTTAATAAATAACATACATCAACATCGCTTGACTTACTATATGGAACAGACCATTGAGTCATGTGTGAAGCAATTGCAAATGACGTTTTGTTTGTGTGAAGGCAAATAATGATTTTAAAAATTGTAGTAGACCTTGTCAATTTTGGTCAATAATATTGTTGCCTCTTATTATTGTTTCAGATATTATGTATTGCTCTCATGGGGCATAATGGAAGTACCGTGCATCACCATTTACAATGGACTTAATTCGATGAAAATGAATAAATGCTTTCATAGCAAATTCATATCCACGTACAAACCCTTTTAGCAGATTCCCCTGGGGGTAAATCAGCTATTGAGGTTGTACTCATGATGGGAAGTTCAAAAACCTTCTCCAAATGCCCATCGATCCTACCTTAAGGAGATGAAAATGAGGTCCGATCAAAATGTAATATATGTATATTGGTCTGTTAACGCTCTAGCGGGCCCAGTGGGAGGGGGGGGGGGTTCCGAGGAGGAAATTTCGAAAAATCTGGAATATCTCCGTTATTATGCATCGGACCGAAACTTTGTACAGAATCAATCTCATTGCAAATGTGATTTTCTATAAATGTTGTTATGTACGTATTTTCATTACATTGATTATTAATTGAGATATTTACATTTTTTAGTTTTCGACCTTCAGTAAAACCCCAATCCTACTCATGCCATATTAACAATAAGCTGTTATATTTTGAAGCCCATTATTTAAATACTAAATACCAAATATTGTTCTCATTGAACTATTACGTTCCAAGATAAATGCAAATACGTTACGCACGTGGGAAATCTGCTTAGTTAACGCAGTTAGTGCGTGATGAACTAATTAAAGTCTGATGAATTACTTTACAGTTATAAATACTAAAATAAAATAACAAACTCCAATGCTTCAAAAAGTGTTTTCTAAGGAGATTCTTAACTTAAATGGGACAAGTTGAATCATTTTCTTTACTCAAACATGTTTTACGCCCCGTTACATTTCTATAAATAGTTGTGGGGCTGTAATTGAAGTGTGTAGAAACAAGTTTTCGCAAGTATATAATTCTCCAGGGTATGGAGTGTGTAAGGGTGGGGGAGTGGGGTGGCCATCTTGATTCTGCCTGGAGTTTTGTTGCCGGCCTCCCTTCGGTTGACAGCAGTGTTAGGGCTTATGTTTAGGTTTCGTCTTATAGACAACTCTTCTTGAAAACTACTTTTAACTTACTTCAGAATCTCATTTCTATTTATTAAAATATACTCTACTCTTATTGTCTTTTTCCCAGTGAGGGTTGAATAGTTTGTTAATATTATATCACCTCTTATCTACAAAAAAAAAATTCCATATGCTCTCTTTAGATCTGATTATCTAATTTGAAGTCGAGTTTTTTTTTATGTGAACTGACGAAGATTACTTATTCTGATAGAAAGGAAGTCCCCAATTAAATATGTAAGTAAACATAAGTAATAATGTTGGTGACTCATAGTTATTAATCATAGATTTGGCATATTGTAATCACTGACTGTTTTACTTAGTCATATTTTATTGCATCCCCTCCAAAATGTTTCACACAATGCTTGATAAAATGTAAAAGAATAGTTCATCATTTGGTGTACTGTTTTGTATTTTACAATTATTCTGATTTAAATCTCATACTCTTTGTAAGTAATAAGAACTATTAGAAATATTGTATGGTATTGTTTTTAGTTGTCAAAGTTCCGCAGTCTGGCTTAACTTGTGATATTCATTAATTTTCATTACATCTGTTATCTGCAGGAAATATAGTTCTGATAATGTTTTGCATTGAATGTTTAGTTTATGCAGTTTCACATTTACATCTGAAATCATCAAATTGCTTAGTGCTAGAAATTTTATTATATTTATATTAATCTGGTTGCAGTTTCACTTTTTCTTGATGGTTTGTAATTTTAAATATTCATATTAAATTTCTCATCTCTTGTAAAGTTATGAGAATGCGATAATTTATATATTTACCCTTTAGGCTGGATTCTTCAAAATGCATACAATTTCTCAAGTTTATGAATTCTTTGATTCTTCATATGCATATATAATTTTTTTTTTTGAAGTCCTTGACATCAAAGTTGTCGTGAAATGAATTCATTGAACCAAATCATACTCTAATACTTTAAAGCAAAAACATTTAATGATATATGTTACTGCCAGTATGTGGCCACAATCTAATTTTTGTTGAAACTGGAAGAAGATGAAATAAACGTTATCAGTATTAATAAAATTAGATATATGGAAACATCAAGCAGACCACTTTACCTCTCACCAAAGGTGTGTCGTAGACCTTGGTCCTTCATGGGCCGTTAAGCCAAAGATTCTCATTTTAAAACTAAATTATGGGATAAATCATTTTTAAATTAATGACTCAGAATGTTTTATGGGTTAGAAGGGAATAGTAGTATAACAATTGTCTTATAATTATAAAATTAGGTTGAAACGCTAGTTCTGCATCACTTCTTTAAACCTTTCTTATAAATTGTATTGCCTTTTATAAACCCTTTCAAAAGTATACTTTTAAAGAAGTAACATATTCTGGTGGTATGACATTATAAACATATTTTGTTGTTAGAAAGCATTGATTCCTAATATACTTATTATTATTCTTTTAGACCTCCATGATGCAAGTACCTGTAGCCATATCATGATGTTTTCTGACAATGTTTCTTTAGTTATATTATTCAGTTATAACTTCTCCAGGTTTTTTTTTTTTTACTTTTTAAGGTTGGAATAGAATGGGGAAACTAGCAGTATGGCTAGAAATAAGTTAGTCGACACTTGATGATATAGTTAATGCCCGAAGATATTGATATGTAGATAATAATTATTTTTTTCCAAAGGAAGGACAAAATTGTTTTTAACAACATTCTGAGCATCTGTTTGCTAAACCGTTGCCACCTATAATCCCAGATTTAAAAAGGAACTACATTTGCAATAGATTTGAACACTGTTTTGAGAAGTTTGCCAAGTCAATGATTTCACTGTCTCTGTTTTGCATTTGAATATATTTCACCAGTTACTTTATCTTTGTGTTTGGTTTAGTTTATAACTTAGCCCTACAAAGCTTGCTCATATTTTTTTTTTGTTTCGCATCTAGATTCTAGTAATCATTTCAGTGAAATTTCAATTTTAAGTAATATTTCTGCGAAGTATAAAATTATAACTTTTCAGGACAGTATGTTTAGCTAGAATTCCCTTGGTATAAATCAGCTGCTAAACTATACATTTTTGGAAAACTTGTTCATGTGCATCAATTCTACCCACTATGTGACAAAAATGAGTTATGCTTTAATTCTCTCACACACTGGCACTTGCTGTGCACTATTTATCAAATGAAGTTGATAGATTGAAATAGGGAGTACACCTCTTTTACATTTGACCTGGAAGTATAGAACAGGTAAAACATTAAAAAAATCATTTTCTGAGCATGGGATAGGTAGCACTATGTTTTTAGAAATCTTGTCATCAAACCAACCTGTTTCTGTTTGGCAATCCATCTATTACGATCAAACTTTTGGTTATATGTTGATCATATGTAGAATGGTTAGTTTCTTAGATGATCTTAAAGTATTTATGCATTTAGAAAAACAAAAATAATTAAAATTATCTATGAGAAGAAAATTGACCTGGTAAAAACATAATTCTGCAGTGCATGAAAAGATGAATGATAGCAAGTAATGCCAAACTAATATAACCCTTGCCAACCGAACATCTGAAAAGCAATTAATAGGGCCAGATTATGTTATTTGCAACAGCTTATTATAATTCTGTGCAAGGAAAATTGTGACCCACATGGAGAACAAGAATGAGAATTAGTCCCGAGGAGTAAAGAGTTAATCATCTGAAGTAGGAGTTGGAGACTGAAAACTGATTAGTGAGGTGGTTTTTGCTTCACATAGATTGATATAGTCATAGCCTTAATACTGTTAAGTAAAATGTGTACAAGCATTTCATTTTAATCTGCCGAAAATCTAATCTTAATTATATTAATTCATATAAAGCCATGCCATTAATTAGAAACATGAGTTAATTAATAGTTCCTCCTTTTATCATATGCATTTGAAGTTTTTTTTCCCCTTAGAATCCTCCAATTTGTTATTGCTATTTATGTGGAGTTTGTTCTAGGAATAGATTTGATTTTTTATATTTGCTGGGCTGTCAGTCAAATTGTAGGTTGAAATTGAAGTACTATTCTTTTTCAAACACACACATGCATGCATGCACACACCACACTATTGGATGTATGTGAGTGAACGAAAAAATTTCCCCTAAGGAATTAATAATAGCTTTAGATCCATAGTGGTTTCATAAAAAGAACTATAAACTGGATCTATCATTCAGTGTGTCTTTATTCATCTATCATTTATAGAACACAGTGAAATTATTACCAGTGCTCTGCTGATCTACCTGGCGATACCATATTGAGCAGTAGGTTTATTAACGCCAGTTTAAGACCTACTGTTCCTCTCACATGAGGGATGTTGGTGAGAATTATTCTTGATTTTTTCCTGATAAAGACTCTCACTTATTACTATGCCCTCAAGTTCCTTCTTATCACCTTTATAGCTGTTAAATGTATGTCAGATAAAAATTACAGATTTTGTGAACACACTGTTTGTTTTTATTTTATTTTTTAAATTCTAAATTTAATCATTCTATTATTCCAAGATTATATTTTGTGTATATATTTTATAAATACGAAATTAATTTTTTTTATTTTTGTAGATTAAAAATGGCATGGAGATTTAAAGCATCTAAGTTCAAGAATGCTGCACCGATTGTCCCTAAACCAGAGAATTGTGTCAGAGATATTTCTGTTGGATCTTATCAGACTTATGGAAATAACATTGCAGCGTCAGCAGCATTTATGGCATTCAATGTTGACCACAATGGTAAAATCCTTTCTTTATATTTAATAACTTTGTATTAATTTTCATTGTTTATTTATTATACTTGAGTTTGCTTATTTCTATAGTTTATATTTATTTAATATAAATAAAAAATATTCATTGTAGTTAAATAACACATTTCAGGTTCAAGTCTTGGTGTTCTTCCAATTGATGATTGTGGCCGAAAGAGCAAATCTATGCCTCTTTTGCATGCTCACTCCGACACGGTAACTGATATGGATTTCTCTAATTTTCATGATGGATTGTTAGCTACAGGCTCTCAAGATTGTATGGTATGGATGAAACAGCATTTCGTTTCTATAAGAGTCTATAGAAAATTGAAAACGTTTATCTTTGAAACTGCTAACATGAGCTCATAAATTTATTTTAGGTGAAAGTATGGCACATTCCAGAAAAAGGTCTCGAAGAAAGTCTGTGTAATCCAGAAATGACATTTTCTCACAGGCAGCGCAGGGTTGAATGTGTGAAGTGGCATCCTACTGTTGACTGTCTCCTTACTACCGCATCATACACTACATTAACATTATGGGATGTAACTGCTGAAAAAGAAATATACAGTAAGACAAATAATTTATAATACTTATTCTATAGTATATTATGATACCTCTTACAATTCTGTTTTCAGAGTTAGTTATTACTTATTATTACTCCATATTCTGGTGGTTTGATTTATATTATAAGAAGCCTTATGTACATCTGCCCATTATTTTGTCGCACTCTTTCTACATTCCGGTGCCTGCTTAAATTTTTAAAATGATAGGTAATCGGTGACTGGAGTAGCCAGTTTGAATCCTCTATCCTCATTTGGAAAATGTGGAAATCATTTTTTTTTTTTAATGTCAAAGTATTAGTATATACATACATAACTGAAATATATGCAAGTATTATATTAAGATAACTCAGATGTTAAAAAACTAATGCCACTTTAGAAAGTTAAATTATTTGTAATGAATTTTTACTCGTGGAGTTCTATGGATGACATCTGTTATTGGAAGTGCCTTTCAGAAAAACATGTATGTAACACAGTTATCTGCCTATATCTTTTCAATTTTGTTCAGTGATTTTAAACATACAAGTTTTTTTTTAGCAGATTTCTCTTAAGGGAAATCAGCGATTGAGGTTGTACTTATTTTTGAGAAATTTCCTGAAATGCCCATCGATATTCCCCAGGAGATGATGAAAACGAGGTCAGTTCAAAACTGTGTGTATTTGTGCGTGGGTGTGTGTGTGTGTGTATAAACAGGGTCTAAAAACGATGTCGGAAAAGAAATTATGCCTTGTGGGAAAACCTTTCTTTAATCCTAGATTGTATCATGGTTTAAGAACAATATGAATATGAAATTGAAAATAGAGGTATTACTTGAGGCAGAAAAAAAAAATTGTCGAAAGTTTAATATAAGTCCGATTCTAAAATAGTGAGTGATGTGGACAGCAACGTACACCTGAAGGAGGGAATAGAGAAGCTAGAGTGGTACATGCTTTCCCCGGGAGGATCTTCCCTTCATAACATTTATTTTGATTGCACTGAACACACTAGCAGTCATATTTATGTTAAGGCGAAAGTGTTAATTACAAGTGTATTGCTTGAAAAAAAGAACAAACCTGTTTACGATTTCTTTAATAATATAACATGCATCTGTCATTCTTATTCTGATATATAATAGATAGAAGAATAGGAATGTAGGTGGTAGGGGATACTATTTAGAACTCAGGGTAGTAGCGGACAAGGGAAGGGCTGCGTGTGGTTGGCACTCTCATTTCTATTCTTCCTGAAGTGAGTGGGTTATTGATCTCAAGAAGTTAAGCTGCTACCAAGAAATTAGGAGACCATTCAGATTCCAATGATATCATTAGTATCCCCTATTACCTCTACTTTTTGCTAACAATTCCAATCCATTTTTTTATAAAATTACAGTTTTTTTAAATAATTTCATTGTGTACACAAAAAATAATAATTTATTATATTTTAAAATGTGAATTAATTTCTTTGTATACATTTTCTAGGCATGAATGGAGATTATGGTTTAATTCAAAGTATTTCATGGAAGAGTGATGGGACAAATATTGCTCTTCATACAAAAGAAAAAACTGTTTGCATCCTTGATCCTCGAGCTGATAAAATTGTTCACAGTGCTGATAGCCATCAAAGTATTAAGGATTCTAGGGTAGTTTGGCTTGGGGATACAAATAGGATCTTGACAACTGGTTTTGATGCCGTATGTTTCATTATAACTTAATCAAATCCCTCCATTTTTTGTTGTAATACATAAATTAATCCTGTTTTGTTTAATTATTTTTTAAGGCTCGTCAACGAGAAGTGTATATAAGGGATCTGCGTAATTTCAAGACCACTGAAAAAACATTAGTCTTGGATAGCTCTACTGGGTAAGCTTTCTTTCTCATCAAGTTGCTATAATAAGTGTAATAATGGATTACTATTTATTCTGTGATTATATTTTAAGAAAAGTGACTGTTTAAAATAAGTAGTTGCTTAGAGCTTATTATGCTAAATATTATTGTTCTTTTAGTAATGGTTTAAAATTCTAGACAATACATTTTCTATTTCTCTAAAAAACTATAATACCTAATTGCATGTTGTGGTTTTACAACTTAAAATACCTTAATGCTGTTCTGGTTGCAAGAGATTTGAATGATATCTACAGATAAATTCTAGTCATGTTGCTTGATACTAAAAGTAGGACAACACTTTACATTTGTTTAGTTCGAGGGCGGCCCTCCCAGTAGTAGAGCTCGGCCATTCACATTGTTGTCATTTCTTACAGAGTAGAGAGTGCCAGATGGTGGTTACAAGGGTCTGCTGAAAACATGTTAATGTGAAAGAAAAATATACTTGAAGATATAATTTTCTTATCCTGATATTATATTTTACATAGTCTTATTGGGTATGTAATGTGTTAAGTATGCTAAAGGTACCTAATTTTAGAGATTCAGAATACGGACATTGAAGTGAATGGCCAATTCTGCATGTGCTCTTTTCTGTCTTTATATTCTTCTTTTTGAAGGTTTTCCGAGGAATACTTTAACCACTATAGGCATTGGGTGCCCTTAGAAGCTTAATTAATCTTATATTATTCAGTTTCATTAATACAGTTTAATCTGATTTCTACTTTAAGATTACTTAATTTTTTTGAAATCTCTCCGAACTTCAAGAGGGCAACCTTTGTAAGCCGCTTAAAATATTAAGTTCTGTGTCCAAAACTCGGGATCATTTGGGATTATTTTATCAAATAGGAACCTTATTTTTAATGGATATAATAAGAGTTGTTACTTTTATATCACTCGTCCGATTAGTCCCAGTAGGAAAAACCATTAAGTAATACTATATGTATTATTAATTGCCTCCTAAATGTGAACTGTGAGAAATATGAACTTTCAGTACTTTAATTTAACTTGAAAGCTCCTGCCTTTGTCTATTAGTTATCAATTACGAAGCCTTTAGTTAGCCATTTTGAAAAATCCTGTCCGAAGTCTAGTAATAGTGAATAATTATTAAATAGTATAGTATAACATAAGTATATAAATAACAATTTATACTTCACCTAGAGTGGTGAGATCGATTCTCTCGTGGGCAATAGGAATTTATTTAGTGACAAACTCATTAAATAAAATCCTTCGTCCCACCCTGGCTAGAAAAGGGTGGTAACCATACCAGTAGAGAACCTGTTCCAATTAGCTGTTGTAGCACAAAGTAGATGTTAATAAATAACAACAACCTTACCACTCTTTTTATTTATTCATTGTCTTCTATCTTTCAGAATATTGATTCCTCTCTATGATCCTGATACCTGCATGCTCTTTCTTGCTGGCAAAGGAGATACTACGATTTCTTATCTTGAAGTTACAGAAAGGTATATTATATTTAATTATTTTACTGTTATATTTTTGTATATTTTTAAAGTCAAGGTTTTTTAAATATCTAATTCAGGCCAGCTATAATGTCATTTCTGGTTTTGATATGTGGATTTTGTTTTGATTGGCTATTGATATAAAAATAACTGTTTAATAAAAGTTTCCACTCTGAGAATAATTGAAAAAATTACAATCTTAAGTACCTAAAGATAAAATTTCTTCAGTCATCAGTTTAGTAATTTCTTTTCACTCCTTAATAACATTGCCTTGATGGTTGTTCAAGCTTTGTATAAATGTAAATATTTATGTAATTTCTAAGATAAAAAAAATAACCTCTAGGTAATCATATACAGATTTAAATACATTTTTATTTATATAAACTTGTAACTCCTTTTCCTACACAATGGACTTTCATATGTTCTAGGGAACCATATTTAGTTGAAGGAATAAGACATACAGGAGAACAAACAAAAGGAGCTTGCCTTGTGCCTAAACGAGCTTTGAATGTCATGCAAGCTGAAGTTAACCGGCTTCTTCAGCTTACATCTTCTTCAGTTATTCCAATTATGTATCAAGTACCTAGGAAGGTAAGTCTCCTATTATATACTTCGTTGTCACTGGGTTGAAAACTTAGTTTTTCTTAAATGTTTCTATAATAACGATCACACTTTTGCAAATTGTGATTCAACTTAAAACCATCATACTTATTATCATGATGAATTATCAACTGCAACATGTAGTTTATTTTTTTCTGTCAACGCTAAACTTTATCAGTTGTACTAAGGTGTTAATATTATCTACTTTAATGATTGTTGTACTTATAAACATTTCTTTTCAAATTTTTTTGCGGAATGCATTCTAAGGAATTTTTGCCCCTGACAAGTACCCTAGCAGTTCCCACCTTTGTGTCTTTCTACCTGTCTTGTCTGTGTGCATTCGAGTGTGTGCGTGCGTGCATGCGCACACGTACTATAAAATTGGTATGTCAAGACATTCAATCTTTCATTATTAAATCATTATTTTTTTTTTTCAGTCTTATCGAGATTTCCATTCTGAACTGTTTCCTAGCACAGCTGGTAGCGAGAGTAAAATGAATCCTTCTCAATGGATGCAAGGATCTGATTTGCCTGTACCAAAGATTAGCTTAAATCCTGCTGATAAACAAGTGAAGGTAATTCTTAATCTAGATTTCATAGAAAAAATTTAATCTAACTAATAATTGCTTACTGAAATGATAGGCATCATGAGGACATACACATGTTCCTTAGTTAATTAGTATAAATTATTAGGTATATATTTAAAAATCTTAAAGGGTTAGTAAATTTATTTTGATTACTCACATGCATAGTAGTCTGATCGTTTGAGGTTGTGAAAAATCATTTTACCAAATCGCCAAGATGCGGGTGCTCCTGTATAAATAAATAAAAAAAATGAAATCATTTTAGTGGATTTTAACTTTACTTTGTGTCATCTCCTTTCTATATGGTCTCATTTTCATGGGGTTTATTTTTCATTATTATACTTTTATGCTTTATTATGATTTATTTATTAAAAATATTATTTTATATTTGCAAATTATTTTTTTATTTCTTTAAAAACTTTCTTTCTTATTTTAATAATAATAATAAAATTGATTTGCTTTCTTAGAGGATATTGGGAGTTAATCTTTATATTTAAATGGAGACGACATCCTTCTAAATGCAATCTTTGGTTTTATATTCTTAGAATTTAAATAAATAATTCATGATCAACATAATTGTCATAACTTCAATATAATTTACTTTGTGCTTGTAGGTCTGAGATACCTGTACTATAGATTACTCCGCTAAACCACTTATTTGAATTTTTAAGTTAAATTTCACTCTTTTTATGAAAATACATTTTTCAATTTTTGAAATAAAGATTTATTAACTTCTAAGGGTTTAGTATCTCTTTGAGATATTTAGAATTTTATTTTAGTGGAAAAAATTAAAATGAATTTCATCGATCAATTTTAATAGTGAGACTCTAATTTCTTTTTTGCTATTTCTTTGTATATTTGTATATATGTGCTTTTAGAAATTTTAATATTTTTATAAACATATTTTGTATGCACTTGATATCACCTTTAGCAAATCCATAGAGGAAACATGGCTGCCATTAGGCAAGAAATGCAAGAAAAAGCTGAAATGGCTGCTTCTAAAATAAATGTTACAAAGCCGTTAGAACCTCAACCAAAACCTTTTCGAAGTAATATTACTAGCAGCTCTAGGACTTTGTTTGAAAAAGACAATAATGAAACCAATGAAATTAAGAATAAGCGAGTAGAGACAAAAAGAGAGGATGAGAATAAAATTCAAAATGGGAACCCACCAGCGGAAAACACTCCACCTAAGCCATTGCCTCGAGTGTCAAGAACTGGCTCTTTGTCTGAAGATGAGGCAGCTCCCAAGCCAAAACCAAGAAGCAATTCTACCCAACCTATTTCTCAACCCCCATTCATCTGTTCTATCAACATTACTTCTGGCTATAAGGTTAGATTGCTCTCTGCGATTCCTCACTTCTCATCATCGTTTGGCTCTGTTTTGTGTTTTGAGCACTTAGAGTTGCAGACCTGCTGGTTTTATTTTAAAACAATTACAGTTATGTGCTGCATGAGTGCTTAGTCTCATTTAAGAGTGCTTTATTTATCTTGAACTGGCCATAAATTTATTTTTGCAAAAAATAGGTAATTTGTTTTAATTAGTTTTGCCATTTATATACATCAAAAGATTGCATGGCTATTTTTTCTTTTTATTTGGTTTTTGGTGAGTTGCATAATTTCACAATATGCATTGTATAGTTTTTGAAGCAATGTTTTATTCGAACACATCAATTTAAAAAGTACTGAGACACTTGATCACAGAAAGATACTTATAAATAGGCTAGTTTTCTGCAAGTTTGTGAATATTTGTTCTAATATTCTAATGGTTCTGTAAACATCACTTTACTTTTGTTTCTTCTGATTCATATCAAGTACTTCATTCTAATTTTTAGTTATTTTACATGGTTCTACTATATTGTTAGGTAGTGAGATACTGAGTTAGTAGATCTGCTGGCTGTGATGCAGGATGTTTAAAATATTAAAACTTCTGACACATTTAACATTTCTAGAACTACAATATTTAGAAGGAAAACACTAATAATGCTATTACATTAATAACAGTCAATTTTCTTCTACAATATTAGATCTATGAAATTAATGCTTTTCATATTAGCTTTTAAGGAGAGTTGTTTGCCAACAATATAGAAACATTAAAATTGATGATAAGGGTGTTAAAAAATGAAACTGTAAATATCCATATTTCTGTGCATCAGACTTAAAAAGTGTTATCTATCAATACAATGTGTTAAACTTCTATTTAGGGGATCGAGATATAATTTGCAGAAAGGGAGAACAGTCCTGGGTTGTATTGATGATAGAGCTTATGGCTACTGTAAACTCAAGGAATCTCAGATATATATGTGTATTATATTCCAAATTTTTTAGAAATACTATGGAGAATTTCATCCTTTGCTCCCAAAGAAAGCAAATACATAATATGTTTAAATTATTCTATTAATATAAGGTACATAAAAGTTGTGGCTTGTCAAAATTATATTTCTTGAAGTTATTCTTCATTTCATTTACGTTGTTATATTTTGCCAATGTCGAAATATCTTAACTTGTGACATTATATATTTACATGAAAATTATTGAATTATTAGGCAATTAATAGATTTAATTGGAAATTATAACTTAGTTGAAGTTGTTTTAACCTTTTAACAGTTTGACTTTGGTGAGAAATGTATGAAAAGAGTAAGATTTTTTTTATGCTATGACTGACACAAGATAAAGTGTGATTAACTAAATATCCTTTTAAATATATCCTATTTAGAGAAAGCAAATTAAAGGGGATCTGTCTATAGGATAGATACTAAAGGGAAACAATCCCTAATTGTCAAAATGGGATTTCTCTGAATGAGGTTCAGACTATTCAGTATTGAATGAGTCTTTCTGTCAAAACTGTCAAGTTGCTAATAATTTACATTTAAAAAAAAATATTGTAGTATTTTTCAAGTGTTTCTTACTTAACTGGTTCTCCTTCATGAAATTGTTAACTTCAGTTGAGAAGGATGAACTTTTATATGCTCTCTTGTGAACCTACTACTCTTTTAGCCCATAAAACCTGTAGGCTAAAAATTACATATTATTCCAATTATCATTAAGTTTGACTAGTATTTTGCTTATTGACTACCTAAAGATTTGCTCTGGTACATCCGTCACCATATTCCAGAGTAAGAATGACTGAAATTTAAGGGATCTCTTCCAAAAATATAAATAAGTTCTCTTACAATCGAGGGAATTGTTAATTCTTAATTAGAGGCCTACATCCAACTGCCCTCAAGGTGATCATCATTGATATGGGGCATTATTAAATAAATAATATAACAAAAAATATTGGATACTTTACTATTTTGGATATTACCCTTGAAACAATTTGTCGTAAAAATTATATAGGCATATATACTTCATTGAGTTTTAGCTGTAATGCATGTTGTGCTTGTTTGTTTAATTTGCATGAGTTTTTGTTTTTAGTGTTCTCGAAAGTTACTGATTTTTTACTGAAATTATAAGTTTTTCCTGTTAATATGTTTCATTTATAATATATAAGTGTAATAAAATAATCTCCTTATTAATGGAATTAATTAAAAGTTCCTTTTTTACCAAGTAGATATGCTAGGTACTTATTTTTTGTTACAATATTTATTTATAAACCCATTATTGTGCATGGTACATTTAAATACTTATGAGACAGGAGATTTCAGCCCATAAAGTTGTGTTCTGCTCAGGGTGTGTAGAATCTAGAATTTTTTCATGAAATACATTCATTCTGTGAGGGTGAAAGCATTTATGAATTTAAAAAATTGTGCGCATTGTAGTCACATTACTTTTTTGAATTTGTTGGAATTTATCTTGAGTCAATCTTTACATAAAATAGTCAAAACTGGAAACTAGAATAAAAACTAAAAGTACACACAACTTTAATAATAACCTTGTTAATCTTTCTTCCACAACTGTAAAAGTCGGTAACTTATTTTTAATATTACAAATTAAAAATAAATATTTCATTCATTGGAATAACAAACGACATATCATTTCTTGTTTTGATGAAATATGAGTACATTTGCTTTTAAAACTTAAAATTTACACTACAACACAAGATACAAATATAAATAATAGTCATAATATAACTTCGTTTTGTTTTTGTCAATTAGCACTGATGAACTTGAAAGAAATCTTTGAAAAATCAATTATTACATTATTTTAATACTGATTCCAAAATCGCTGTGCTTTATATTTACTGCAATATTATTTAATGAGAGACTTGATAATATTTATACTTTGGTATTGCAATTTGTCTAATTGCAGTTGATAGAATTTTAATTTAATTGTAGTAGTAATTGTTAATAATGAAAGTATGTCCTTTCACTTTTTATATCAGTACATACTATTTTCATCGACACAATTTGTTTTAATTCCTACCCCTGTAACATAATTTGGTTATTTGTTTTGTTGTTTTCCCTACCAGTTGTAATATTGTATGTTGATGCTTAAACTTCTAACACTAGTTTGTTGATCAAGAAAAATAAAAGTATAAAGTTTGTTTGAAGTTTAATATTCTGGAGTCATTCCAGATGCAGCATCAAATTTAAATTTTATATCTGTGCCTGCTTATTTGTAACTAAAAATATGCCACTTAAAATGTCTCAAATTAACTTGTAGAACTTTTAGTTTTTGAGTAAGTTATTCCGAGTATGTAATATGTGAGGTACAAAATAGGAAATACTATTTTCCAGCTAAGTAAGAGGAAGGGTTCAATCAAAGACAAACCATATTTATGTTAATGTCTTTATTAATGGTGGTTTATAGCATGCACCCCTCTTATCAAACTCTTTTTCCGAATGGCGGTCTACCATAATCCTCATTCTGTTGAACATTATTTGCCTACTGCAAACCTTGTTGTCATGCCTTTTGCTGTCACTTTTGTTCTGCCATGTTTAAGATTGACATTTTGTATATTTAGTTTAATAGAAATAAAGGAAGTCATGTGGTCCATAGACCAGATTTTTTCCGAAGACTCTACTTAGTGTCTCGGGCACTTCATTCATGTGTGGAATTATAATGGGTGTGTCCTTGTCGTGGCTACTGACTAGAACTATTTTCTTCTGTATACTCCTAAGCACCCGGGCCACCTCCCTAGTCAGTAGCTATTGTTCCCTCCCTCCCACTCCTCCCAGCTCCTTAAGATGTTTTAGCAGATTTCCCTTAAAGGAAATCAGCTATTGAGGTTGTACTCATGACGGAATTTTTCTTCAAATGTCCATCGATCCTGCCTAGAAGATGACGAAAATGAGGTCCATTAAAAACTGTGTGTATATATATATATATATATATATATATATATATATATATATATATATATATATATATCTGTTACCGCTCTAGCGGTCACAATTTTTGTTTGATCATTACCAAACTCGATATTTAGTCGTTTTATGTAAAAAGAAAGATCAAGTTCGTTAACGGCTGAAATCGGACCAGTGGGAAGATTTTCAAAAATTTGAAATAGCTCCGTTACTATATGTCGATCGAAAAATTGGACAGAATCAATCTTATTTCAAATTAAATTTACTATAAATATTGTTATATACATTTATTCCCTATCTTGAATATTAACCGAGATATTTGCATTTTTATTAAATCTTGGCGACTAACGGAAGGGTGACTTTCCCGCCAAAAGCTAGTTCGGCCGTTTCCTTAACTGCTCGACTCTCGTGAAATGTCTCTATTGTAAAACTTCACTTGGGAAATCCGCTAGGTTACGCAGCCCCTGCGTGACGGACTTTTTTTTCGTGCAGAAGATCTTGACTACTGCAATGCTTAATAGTCCTATTACACAAAAGCAATTGATCACATTGTATTTCTGGGTGGAGATGGGAATCTGCCTTCCTCATGCTGTGGGCTTTCTACAGACTGTGGCAGCCTTTATACCAACCTTACAATCTTTAGCTCATTGTGAGCATATCAAAAAATCATGCTGCTTTCCTTCACTTGTACTGCAAAATCCCATATTTGTATTTTTGATTGATTATTATGAAACTATATTTAAACATTTCATGTAAAACTAAAGGTCAAGTTTATTAATTCCAAAATGGCACTAGGAGTTTGGGTGATGTTTAGAGAATTGATGAAATATTCATTGGCAAATATTTTTGTATTATTATGGGGCAGGTTGAAAAATGTTATATAACTTATCTTGTTGATAAATCAATTGTTTTTCTTTATATATTTTTTTTCACCTGAATATTAAAGATTTTATTTGCATTTTAAAATTATCAGCCTTTAGCAAACCCTAACTTCTACGTACTAATAACCTTTCATTTAAGACTACTATATTACTAAATATCTAGAGTCTAGCATTAATTTCAACCATTGTGTTAGATAGGTTCTAACTAAGGGACAAATAGGGAGTACATCATGTAAGAAAATTGTTAAATTTACACAGCTCCTGACTTTTTTTTTTGTTCACTTCTTAAAAATCACAACTTCTTTACGCCATTTACCAACGAAACTAACCAGATGAATGAGAAAATTCTGGAATACTTTTGGAAATTTTTGGATTACTTATGGTTGTGACCACTTCATATTGCCAGTGTTTTTTACTCCTAATTATTTTGAAAAAAAAAATACTTTTATGTAATTACACATTTTATAAAGAGTAAAGGTATGTTAGGATTTAAATTGCATTTGGATTTTGGGAGTATTATAAAATTTAAAGTAATATACCAATGTAAATATTATGTACATAATCTGTATATAATTATATTTTTTATTTAATTAAATAACATCTTAACAAGTAGAAATTTTTTTTGTATATTAATGAATTTGTACTGAATTTTCAGCCACGGTTAGGACCAAAACCATTCACTCCACCGAAATTTGATAGCGGTGATGCTGCAGACAATCGAAGTATTGTTCTTGACAATGACATTTCACCGAATATAATGACTACATCTCTACCAGATTATATAAATTCAAATTCAAATTCTGTGAATGGAAATGAAAAATCGAGCCCTGAGGCTCAGCCAGATCATGAAAACAATGATGAGGTAAAGTAATTTTACTTAGTGTTTTGTAAATTCGTGAAATGGATCTTGTCTCTAATATTATAACCATTGCTTGAAAAAACTCGAGGTTTTTGTTATTTAGTATATCCATCACCTTTCTTGCCACGTGGAACTTAATTATTCGCATTCTTCCTGAAAGTCTTGTTATTCTAAAAGCTGACTTTTGACCTTAGTTGATAACCAGTTTCTTTTAATTTCTTTGAGTCATTTAATTTCCTTAATATTTACCTCTTTATTCCTGAAGATTTTAAACCCTAAAAATGTCAGTGTTCATGTGATACTCTGTTTCTTGTCTATGAATTTATAAGGAATGGTTAAATTAATAAAATTGGGTATGGGAATAACTTTTAATCAGTTTTTATATATACAAAAGATATAGTTCGAAGATGTAAATATTAAATGATTTCGTTCAAAATAACTTCTATCTGAAGAAACAACCATCTCCCATTTTTTTGGTAATAAACAGATTCCTCAAGTCAAAACTCTTATTTCTTCCAAGGCAATCGAGTCATTGATCCATTTTTGCTTACTGGCATATGGGGAGAAACATTATCCAGTAAGTGCTGACTGTATCGACTGGGACAAATTAGTCTGAAGGGGCAATGCCATGTGAATATGGTGGGGTAGGACCTCCTATTTCATCCTTTTTAATATGTTCGGAATGGTTGACCAACATATGACCTATAAAATCAGTTTCTTATATCTATCATGACTTACAGCCATTTTTCTTGAATAGATTGTTTTGTAAAATACACTAGTTTGTCATTAACTTTGGGAATTAATAGTCTCAGTAGCTTATTGTAGATTACATCTTACATGTCCCACTGGGTACAGAGTACAACCTTTAACTAATGTATATTGCCTTTTGGTGTAGATGGACCAGGTTCACCTGGCTTCGCCCATATTAGTTTAGGATTGTCATAGTGAATCCATTTTTCATCGCCAATGATGATTCAATGCAAAGACTCTTTCTTTCTTTTCATGGGAACAAAATTTTGTACATGACCAAACATTTTACATTGCCCCTTTATTTCGACCTGTGTGGTTCCCAATTTCCTGCCTTCTGAACCATTCCTAGTGCGTTTAGGGGTTTTCAAATTTTGGATCAATCGAAATCCAATGCTGCTGACAATTCTTTAAATGTCTGACAAGGATCAATATCAAGGAATTTCTTTAAATTGTTTTTTTGGAACATTTTGGGCCACATAGCATTCTTTGACATTGGCATTGAAATAACCACTGTGAAGTGTCGTAATCAGCATCTGCAAGTTGGCTCTGATGGGGTATAGTCACCATAAGCTTCACAGGCAAGTGGTACTTCTTTAGAACAATACAACATTGTCGATGCTATATGAATACTCAATATTTGTATTCAAAAAAACATCTTATACTCCATAGTTTAGATAAAATGCTAGTGATACTATTAATACCATCTACAGCAAAATGATTAAAACATATTCCCATACCCAATAAATTTCTTCAATTATATCCCTCAGGTTTTCATGATTAGCATTAGTTTTTCTGAGTATTGTATATTACCATAAATTCTTATTATTTATTCATAGTATTTGTTCTTTTTTGTAGGAGGATGCCACTGTAGTTTGTAGTCCAACAGAAGAAGAAGAGGACCAGAGTGGTGGTGACATTTTGAGAGGAGGGGTGAGGGCGAGTATTGCTGAGAGAAGAAAAATGTATGAAGCGCGCTCTCAGTCTGTTCAAGAACCATCTTCTGTATCACCTGTTCCATTGAGGAGAAGAGATTCATTAAAGGTGATTATAGTGCTTAGTACCTTATTTTCCTGATTTATACCTTCTCTTATGAATGTTCTGGTGAGTTAAATTTAAACCTCTTATTTTAGCAGATTTCCTTTGAGGGAAATCAGCTATTGAGGTTATGGTCGTGGTGTGATTTTCATAAAAATGTCTTTAAATTCACATCGATTGAAGAGGTCAAAACTATTTTCATGTGCATGCATGCACACGTTATGTGCCTGTTAATGTTTTAGCGGTCAGAATTTTTGTGTAATCATTATTAAATTCAATTTTTAAAAGTTGTATGACTGAAATTGAACTAATGGAAGAAGAGAGAAATATTAAATTCAAACTAAGTTCATTATTATGAGTTGAATAAAAAAATGCTATGTATTCAATCTTGTACAAATTTAATTTTCTATCATTTTTTTCATGTCTAGAATATTAAGTGAGTTACTTGTATTATTTTGTTTTCAGTATTCGGTTAACACCCACTTTTAGTCATTGCATATTAACAATAAACCAATTTATTTTGAAACTTGCTATCCCAATTATTATTGATATGTGAGATACATGTAAATACATAAGGTTTGGTGTTGATATCACCAATTAAGATTTTATGTTCTTGACTCAAAAAAGTTAATTTGATCTATACCCTACTCTATATTTAATAGTTTCATTCAACAATAATGATCATATTTATTAATGGCTAAAATCGGACCAGGAGGAGGGAATTCGAAAATTCGAAATATATCAGTTATTATGAGTCGGTTCGAAAAATATTAGAGAACCAATCTTGTTAAACATCTAATGTCTTACAATTGTATATAACAACTGTTAAATAATAATAAACGAGTTACTTGTATTTTTATGGTTTTAGCAGTAAATCCCCTGTTTTAATCGTCAGATTTTTACTTTTAGTAACTCAGCCACTAAAAATCTCATATTGAGCGTATATTTCCATTTTGTTTATCCATGCTTCTTACTATAGGAGAAATAGTGATTAGATCGAGATGACCAGAGTGCATTCCAGCGTTTGGAAAAACTGCTTAGATTATGCAGTCCTGCATGAAAGATTTTGTGACCATTTCTCATGGTTCCCTGTCTTACTTCTCTAATTAAGGATGTCCTACATCCTAATAGTTAGGTCACTAAGCCATCTTTACCTGTGCCTACTTCTTTTCTGACTTCCTCCATATTTTATATATATATTAAATATTTGTGTATTTTATTTGAAGGGAAGGGATTGATTGGTCGAGACAATATACAACCCATATAAAATATATTTTTTTAAGGCTTGAAATTCCCATTCTTTCAATATGACCTGTATTCCCTTCATATCAGGACTTATCTACTTCTTTAGACAGTAAAATGACTTAGATTTAAATCCCAACCAAATAAACATTTTTTTCTAATATTTTTTGTTAGTGAATAATTTCTCAAGACTCAAACCTTAGCTTTCTGGCTGTATATGACAATGTTCCACTATCTATACCATATAATTGTCACTACAAATTCTTATTTTTGTCTGGGTGGTAATCTCCTCAAATTCGACTAACTTCATCAGTGTTTTAAAGAGTAGGCATCAATTACATTAATTTACACTTAAAGTAGCTTATTACTACTAAGAGTAAAATTGTTATTTTTATGAGCCAGAATTATATAAATATTAAGATTTAGTAATTAGTATAAATATTAATATTTATAATGATTTTATATGGGAGAAAAATTGTTTAAATTATGTTTGTAATTATTTTTTCTTTATACACAAATATTGATTGTAATGTAGTTTATGACAACTGCAGTTGTATTTTTGGTTGGAATTAGAGCTTTTTTCCCTAGTGGGAACTTGATTATTACACTAAGGGTTCTTTAACCACCAACGGGATGCTTACATAATTTTTTTATCAGCATGACTTCAACATTTCTCCACCCATTGACTTGATTTTTGGAAGAATTTTATAACCCTATGATTAGAAGACCGGGTTCGTCTGAGGAAAAATATTTTCATATCACTGCTGTGGCATGCTGAGTATTGCTTTTGATATCGATGTAAATTAAATAACTTTTTAATTTTTTTTATTATAATTTATTCAGGCACTAAAATCTACTGCTATAAAAGAAGAAGAGTCTGCAAGCCAGAGGCAAGCCGCCACAAAACCCCCAGTAGCCCCAGCTACAACAACTGGTTCCTCAGCACCCAAGAGAACTTCTACTGTATTCGGTATGCCTGCTATCAGATTTGTTCTTATAATTACCATTATTATCTTTGCTATATGTCCTAATTACATTTTTTTTTCTTTTTATAGGCAGAGTATCAAAGTACCGACATCTCAAAGGGACTCCCGCACATAAATCTCAGCATATAGAGAATGTTCGTAATGTTAGTCGGCAAATATCTGGAGAGTGTGATGGTTTTCACTGTAAGAATTTATTTTTTTAATATTTTTTATTGTAGTATCAGTTTATTGACTCTTGTATAAGAATTATAAAACAGTAAAGCTTAACTCTTTCCATTTTATTCAATACAGTGATGCACAACCATGTCTTAAGTCATGGTAACAAACTTCTAATATGCCTTTCTTCTGGTTTAGAGGTGTATATAAAGAAATTCTGAGCCATGGGAGTGTATAAAGAAATTTTGAGCTATGCGATATTTTTTTGTCTCATCTGCTTGAATGTTATCATCTAAGCAACAATATAGTGTCATTTGTGGCAACATTAGGCAACCTTTGTCCAGATTGTTATCTTATTTCATTATTCAGTTCAATGATAATGTTTTCCTCTACTTTATGTTTTCAAAGTAGTGGTAACTCATAATGTTTTTTTGCTGCTATGGCTATTTGAGAGGGTTTATGTAAAGGTTACCCACCTTTTTCTAACCAGAGTGGGACTAAGGATTTTATTTAATGTTTCCGTCAATAAATAAATTTCTATTGCCCAGGCAGGAATCGAACTCTCCACTCCAGGCTCACCATGTGAGATTAACTCACATGGTCAACCCGAGCCCAAGTTAGTTTACTCAGTGGGTTGTGAAGCGAAGATATAGGTTTCTAATATTTTTTTTGGTTGAGTTTATATTACATTTTAATCCTATATTAAAAAAATAAAAGTAAAGTATTATATGTTATATAATCAGATTATGCATGTTTGAAACAGGCAATAAAGATAGAGTTGGAGTTCCACTTGGAGGCCCTGGAGGCAAGCTTGCCGTTTTTGAGCTTAGTAAACCTGGAAAATTGCCTGATGGTGTTACACCCACTCTCGTGAATGCCACAAACATCATGGATTTTTCTTGGGATCCCTTTGATAATAGGAGAGTGGCTGTTGGTAAGATTTTTTTTTCTATTCTTGTTTTTTTAGCTTCTCAGACTTGGTGCTCTTTTATTTACCTCAAAATGTTCTTTGCCTTCATGACAAAACCTCAGATTTAATATAAAAAAAGTGTGGTCTAAATTTGTGGTTGAAGAGTTATGATGCTTAAATAAGTTTAAGTAAAAATATGCCTTTTAAACAAAGTATCACACTAGCTGATGAGCAGAAGTTTAGAAATTGTAAGTGGAAGGAAATATTTATATATCAGAACCAGACAATTTTTAAATCTCTCTCTCTCCCTAAAAGTTCCGATAAAGCAATAGCAAAATAAAAAGTAAACATTGGCAACTTCTGATCTCTATTGTTGTGAAAATTATATACTTTAAAATGATGTATATTTAATCACGTATTTAAGAAGTGCAAAGAAAATGAGGGCATCCTTGCAAGCAATTGGCACCAGGGAGGAAGTCTGGAATCTTCTAGGTGATGAAGCCTAGTTGAACTGACTAACCAGCGGCAAATCGGCACTTGGACCCTCCTAGACCCGATGGCGGGCTTTATAAAAGTCACCTAGCTCACCCGAGAGTCAGTTTAAGTTTTCAGTTTTCTTAATTGAACATTGTGTTCAGTGGAGTTTCACCAGTTCAGTGCAGTGTGGTGTTTGAACATATGCCAGTTTTACATGTCTTCGTAACTTTGCCATGTGAAATTCATTCTACCAGAATATTAAATGTAGACATTATAGCTGGACTTGATAGACTTTAAAAGAAACTATTAGTGACTGAAACAGCTCAATAATTCACTATCCTTGTTATAAATATCCTAAATTTTTCAAGAGACTTTTTCTTTGGTCTTTGAATACCCTCCCCCCTCTCTAATAAAAATCTGGCTAGGCTGTTGTGTGTTGTCATTTTCCTTCTGATAATACTGCTATGATATGTTCCAACCACTTGAAGGTGGGGCATCTTTCTTTAATGTTCAATAAAATGTTTTCATTATTGGGTAATATACTAGTTAGAGTTGTCTATTAACCTTTGAAAAGATTTCTTAAGTTTTTCCAATGCTTTTGAAAATGCACCTTCCAAGTCTAAGAAAATAGATGAATTAATATCCTAATGTAATTATAAAATTGCTCACAATCCTTAACATTTAACATTATGAGTAATATGTACAGTTCAGATTATGTCATTATTCCACAGCCGTATGTGTTATTATAGTTTGAAATATGTCTATATAATTAAAGACTAGAAGAAGAAAATAAATTTTTCAAAAATGTTTGCAATATTAGCCTTCTTCCTTATAATACTTTTCTAACAAATTCATTTCCACCCTCTTTCTAAAAATTAATTTATAGCTATTAATAGATACACCCCAACTTATAGTTTTGTATATTTATTATATTGTCAATTTTAACATCAATTCATTATTCATTGAAGGGGAAATGCCTGAAGGTCAGTGGTTGAAAAATACGTGAACTATCTCTATTGATTTATTTTCCTCTATATGTTTTGCGTACTCTATGACGCCTCTTTAGGAGTTATAAACTATTATAAAAAAATTCAACCTTACCATCTCGGCGGCCACATCAAGACAAACAATAATGGAGGTGTACCACTCCACTCAGTTGACTATAATATTGATACATCTAAAATAATTTTTAAATCCTTCCTTAAAATTCTTGTTAGTATCTCAAAAATGAATTTACATATTTGTGATATTTTGTTTGCTGTGTGCTATAACTAATTAACACCCTATTATTTTTATTTTAGTCATTAATATTAATTTATATTATGAGTGTAATGAGATTTTATGATTTACTGTGTGTTTAAGGATGTGATGATGGAAGTGTAAAGCTTTGGCTTGTACCTAACACTGGATTAACAGAAGCTACTAATACTCCAGACCGAGTGTTACAGGCTCACACTGAAAAAATTTATTGCTTGAAATTTCATCCCTTGGCATCTGACATCTTAGCAACCACGTCTTATGATATGACAATACGAATTTGGGACCTCACCACTCTCGAACAAGCTTACTGTCTTAAAACTGATGATCATGTAAATATCAATTGAATTTTAAAATTTCATTATAAAATATTTAACAACTGCCTAAATTCTAAGTGCATTTATTTTTATTTGTTTTGTCATTTTACTATGCAATGTCTACTAGGAAAGTTTTGTAATAAGGCTTTTGTTGTAAGCCCTCTTTGCTTTGTATTGTAATTTTGCAATCTATGGTCTATCTATGGGCTCAGTTATTCATTTATTAGCTGTGATAATTAGAAAACCTATTTATTAGCATTGGGGTTTCTAAATGAGATTCAGACAGTTTTTTTTAATGATTAGCTTAAATATAGACCACTGCTTAGAAGTAGAAGTATGATTCTTGTTTGTCACCATTGTCCGACTACATACAGATGGCCTGGAAAGAGAAAATTTCACTTTATAGATCTTTTGAGAGGGCGGGAAGACCATGAATTCCAGTTATGGGGGAAAGTGTAACAACTGGGAGAAAAAAACGATGACCGATGAGTGACCAACCAAAATGTAATAGACATTTATCCAATTCTGTATGATCATTTGTAGATGAAGCAACTTTGTTATTTCTGGGTAGACTGAATGAAGAGCAGATGAAACGTATGGCTTTGTTGTGAGAGGAGTCGTTGAAAATGATATAGACAATCATAATAATGAAATGGTTTTAATGTTATGATGTACCAATCAATATTTTCAATAAAATTTGAACTTTGATGATGTTATACTCACAGCTTTCTGAAAATTACAATCTTCAACAAAGAAAATTACAGCAGTATTTTTCAAATTGACTGGAATTGTGGGTCATGTCTTTTTGGAACACAGAAGGCAGCCACTAATTAATATTCTGAATAGTGTCTACATAAATTCATATAATGTATGAAGAACCTATGACCAAATTCAAGAATGGATATCTAGTTACCATTTTCTGACACCTACCTTACTAAAGCCTCCATGAAATATTTGACCACATAAGGGCTGGGATAAGGCAAAAACATCTTGAGCGTCTTCTTCAAAAATATTTGTGTTCCTTCCTAGTGAAACTTGGCTGAGCTGACTTAAAGATTGGTTTCAGAGAATGGAGAGGTTTATTGAATATAACAGAAATTAAATTAAAAAAAATTAATGAATAAAGCTGTATTATAAAACATTTCTAGTATGCCAGTAGTTATTATTGTAAAAAAAATAAGCTCTTTTAATCATTTTGCTCCTCATTTATTTCTTTTTTAATTTATATTTCAGAATTTGTCTCTTCTAAATTTATTTTTAAAGTAAATATTTAATAATTTTTTATGTCTGTTATTAAAATATGAATAACTTTTAAAAATGTTTTTCTATTACATCAAAAATATTTATTATTACCATTTTGCTAAATGAAATTTACAATTCAAAATATTCGAAAATGGGGGGATCCTATTAAAATAATATTTATAGTGTGAAATTTCTCCATTAGTCAGATTTTCCATTATTCTCTCAGAAAATATTATTTGCATTCGTTTTATGGCTTCATTTTTGTGTCCATTCAATTATTTTTTCTTAATTGTTCAGATCTTTGTAAGTCGTTAACGTGTTCATGTTAAATACCTTGTGCTTGAAATAAGGAGACAACTGAAAAATGTAAAAATTCAATGTGAAATTGGGATTTACTGACTAACTATAAATGCAGGCATATTTCAGTCCTTATTGTTATTTTTAATGTAGTAAGTGCTGTTATGAGTCCCTGTTTAACACTAAGAATGAGGATATTAGTATGGTTTTTATTGTCTACATTTATTCTCTTGAGAATTAGAGTTTTAATTTGTGAACTATCTTATTTATTTTATATTTTACTAGCTTTTATGTTTTAATTTTTACACAACCTTGTGTTCTTGTTTGGTGACTGTTTTTTGTATGGTGACTGTGTTTTGACAGATCACTGAATTTGGAGGTTAGATTGTGAAAATGCTGTGTCCTTAATGAATGTAGAAAAAGGAATTTCTCTACTCAGCACTCCAAAAATGGTTATTGAAATTTATAGTCAATCATAACAAGAGACAAACAAAGCTCATTACAATTACTTTTTCAAATTGTGTGACCTTACCTCATTGGTGCACTTCAATATTATAATTGATTGATATCTATGTTATTTTTTTGTTGACTACAGGTAGTTGCATTAGCGTGGTCGCCATGTGGGCGTAAAATAGCTGCAGCAACAAGGGGTTCTACGCTTGCTGTATATGAGCCAAGGGAGGGAGTGACACCCATTGTCACAGGAAAGGGCCCAGGAGGTACCCGTGGAGCTCGAATAGTTTGGGCTTTAGATGGACAATATATTGCTGTTATGGGTTTTGACAAGTAGGTTACTGACTACTTAAGTTTTATAAAATGCAACCTTTTATTTGCACAACTCTCCGTTTTTGTACTTTATAAGTTATTTGAATTATCAGTTTTTGGGTGAAAGAAACATGGACACAGTGCAAGGAAAACTGGAGGGAGAGCCCCCAGAAAGATATTATTACATAATATTTCTTGATCAGGGAAATAGTACATTAAATTATCGGCAAGATTAATTATATTTATCATGCTGATGATATAATGTACTTTAGTTGTTGCTCCATGCATTTTTCTCTAACTTGACTATTAATCATGCTGTTTGTATTTTTTACCATTTTGGTCTTCAGGGAACCCCCACTCATATTTATATTATTTTAATTTAAAATACTCTTATCACTAAACATCTTCAAGCTTTAGTTTCAAGTTAGTTTCCGCAGCTACTGCGTGATGGATGTTCTGCTTGACGAGAATCCACTTCCTAAAGTGTGTCCATGAGAAGTATGAAAACATATTCTGTGATTGTTATCTGATTTAACTATTATCTGATAATCATTCTAGTGATTGTTTTTTGTCTTTTTAACTTTTTAATATAAATATTCATTATCAAATTATATTTTTTCTTGTTACAGAGTTTCTGAACGACAAATAATGTTATTTAAGAGTAATGATTTCACAACTCCATTAACTTCAGTCGGATTGGACGTTTCTCCTGCTATTCTCATTCCTTTCTATGATGAGGATAGTTCTACTCTTTTCTTGACTGGACGGGTATATTACTTTTCTTACATTGCTTTATTTTAAGTAAGATTCCTTAAGCTTCTTCACTAGATATTGTACTGTAACTGGTTTACTACTCTAGTATATGGATTAACAAACTACCACAACTTTCCAGTAGACCTTCTACAGCCATATCATTCTTTGAAATTAGAATTGGCCCTTAGTCAGGAAATGATGTTGGCCCTTAATCTTCCTCCAGTCATTTCTGATTTATATGCTGCTTTTTTGATTGGAGGCTTGCACATATCTAATTAACTATCCTTAATGCCATTCTCCTTCTAGAGCATCATATGCTAATATTTTGTTGGGATCTGTATCAATATCAAACCTGATCTTTTATTTACACACATTTATGTGTCTTTGCGCCTTAACATTTTTATTCTATTATATTTTGCATCTGATACATAATGTGCTAGGCATCAGGTTAATTAGCATTTGACCCACATATTCTGTCCCACAGTCATGAGGAATTAAATAAATCCCACTAGATTTCAGTCATAATGAATCTTTTGCTGTTCTAAATTTATTTCCCATCTTTTAATTCAACTCTGGCTTTTCTTATGGATTAATCTGTCTAGCCCTTCTGAAATTGTGGCCCTTTCTGCATTACTATCATGACATTATGGCTTTCTTTCCTCTTATTGTCCTTTTGTCTGATCACTTCGTTTTCTTTTAACTTTATAGACTTTAATTTTCTTTTAACTCCTTACTTTTACTTTCTACATTTTGCCGTGTGCTGGCTCTTCACTACTGAATTTATATATGTTAATAGCCCTGTTCACTAAACAGTAATTTTTGAGCTGACTAGTGATGGAGGCTGTAATGATATATTTCCCAAAAGCAGTAGATTAGATTACCTGCACTACATATGTGCTAATTTCTTCCTTCATTCTATACACATGCTGGTTCAAATATATAAAAAAAAAAGTATGTATAATTCCCTACCAAATGGGTAAATATATATAAAAAAAACAGCATTTACAAAGATTATGTAGAACTTTTTTTTGGGGTTACTATCTTGTGTCTTGCTACTATATTATTTGGTGTTAGACACCACTGACAAAATCAGTGATCCCATCTCCATGCCCTATTTTTGTTTATCAATTATACCATTTTATTGGCAGTTGTATGATGTCAGTGTCAATCCAACACAATTTCCAGTTAGTCTTTGCCATGGCACTCATCAGCTTTTATTAATTTGATTGAGTCCTTCATAGAATCAATAGTTAACAGCTACTGTATTTTAAAGCTCTTAAATGTTGCGTTTTGGCCTAAACTCAAGTCATAAGGCACCATATTTATTTTAGAGCTTTCTCTAAACTGTTCAGTTTCAGGGTCAATTTTAATTTTATCTTGTTACATTTAAACTTCGAATAATGTGATTTATTATGTAGCAGAGTATTGTTTACATAACATGACTAGAAGTGGCGGTTTGCTGAAAACTGAAAAATGCAAATATCTCGGTTAATATTGAAGATAGAGAATAAACGTATAGAACAATATTTATAGTACATTTATTTTTCAATAAGATTGATCCTATACTATTTTTCGATCCGACGTACAGTAACAGAGATATTTCGAATTTTTGAAATTCCTCCCCTCTAAACTCCCCCTCCCACTTGTCCGATTTCAGCCGTTAACGAACTTGATCTTTCTTTTTACATAAAACGACTAAATATCGAGTTTGGTAACGATCAAACAAAAATTGCGACCGCTAGAGCGGTAACAGACAAATATATAGGTAGATATATATATATATATATATATAAAGTTTGAACGGACCTCATTTTCGTCATCTATTAGGTAGGATTGATGGACATTTGAAAAAAAATTTCGAAAATTCCGTCATGAGTACAACCTCAATAGCTAATTAGGGAAATCTGCTAAAATAAAGAAAACGGACCATGAGCTCAATGTCTTTACTCTGCTTCTACATCATTCACTGAGTAGTTAATGAGCTTAATATAATTTATTTTTAGAATATTTATTAGTTCATGAAGCTTTTTATTTTCAGGGAGATTCCACTATCTATACCTTTGAAGTTAGTAGTGAACCACCATTCCTGAACCCATTAAGTCATCATCGGTGCGGATCTCTTCATCAAGGCCTATCTTTTCTGCCTAAAAACTGTGTTGATGTAACTCAAGTGGAATTTGCCAAAGCTCTCAGACTGACCAACACAACCATTGAACCACTTTCATTTACTGTGCCTAGAATAAAGGTTTGCTGGAATATTTTTTATTCTTTTTTTTTTTTTTAGATTTTGATTAAGTAGTGATTTTGATAATACCAAAATAATATAACTTTTGGTGTATTATTTTCCTTAATGAAAGACTGATAAATTGCCTTGATAAGGTTGATAAGGAAACATACCCGTGACATGGAAATTTAACAGTTTTTTTATTCAGTGCTTATAATATTTGAAATAATATCACAACAATATTGCTGGAAAACATTTCTGAAAAAAAAAAAAAAAAAAATGTTCATCCTAGATCTCATGAGTCAGACTCTGGGAGGAAGTGTAAAATATATCCATGCTGAAGCATACGGAAACTTTCTTCAGAACATGGAGTTTAACATATAACGAAAATTCATGCCATTGAATAATTTTTTTGTTTAGATACATGCTCTATGCTGGGATTGGATCTTGATTTACTTGAAATTATTAATTTATTTTTGTAAAATTACTAATAATGCTTTTATTATGTGCAGAGCGACCTATTTCAAGATGATCTCTTCCCAGATACTAAAGTTACTTGGGAACCTACTATGAATAGTACTGAATGGCTCTCTGGATGCAATAGACTGCAGCCAAGAATTAGTCTGAAGCCTCCCGATATGGACAGTTGTGAGTAATAATTTTATTCTCGAAAAAGTGTGTTAATAATTGCCATATTAAAAAAAGAAATAGAGTAAAGCATTAATGCTATGGGCATTGACAAAGTAGGGCATAGATGGGACTTTTAAATTTTATTTCAGCAGTAATGTTATGTTTATTTTTCTGAAAAAAAGAGCTCACAGTTGTTGGATAATAGCATTCGGAGATATACCTTAAGTGTTATTCCCTAACAAATGTTTGCTGTTTCCTTTAGAATAAGAAGAAAATTACTACTAATTAAAAATTTAAAATTGATGCCTAGTTGTAACTCCAAATAACAGTTGTGGTGTGTCATGTATGTGTATTACAGCATGAGTAACCTTTGTTTATCCGTAACTATAGTGGTTGGTTACATGCCTGTTATATTTTGTGCATTACTTTTATTTTTCTATGTGAGTAGGCTTTTGTCATTTAAAAAAGCCAAGGGAAATCATTGTATGATAAAACAAGAATCATACAAACAATTTATAAACATCCACAACAATGACATGTGTCATATTTATTTTATTTAGCTAGTGATGGTGAATTATTTAAAAATATTTTAATGAAGCTTTTTAACTGTGATATACAAATATCAAGAACCGACTTGATAATTAATTTAGATTCCCATTTTTGTTAAACTAAATTATAAACGTGCATCTATATTAATTAAATTCAATAATTGTCATTTTTAAAGAATTCATACATCTGAAGCATACCATGAATATTATAAATAGTATGCGCTTTGTCCAATTTATTAATTATTAAAATCTAAACATATGAAAGAAACTTCACTTCAGGACCTTGGCAAGTATTTACATGTCTGGCAGTAACAACCTGGTATGCAGATATAAAGTCCATTTAAAAACATACAAATTTAAATGCTGACTACTTAATTTAAATTTAACGTAGCAATATAAACACACACGGATATATATATATATATATATATATATATATATATATATATATATATATATATATAGACACTCTGTATTATAACATAATTTGTAGAAAGACAAAATTTATGTAATAAAGGTTTACACGCAGTTGAATTTTGATGAAAAGGGGCCAATGTATATGCTGAGTTGAAATTTTTGGTTGAAGCTCCCATGGCACTGGGTGATTGTCTGGAGAAATAGTTCCTTGAGGTCCTAGGCCCACTTTATAATTCCTTTAACCCAACATGGTGTTTGCTCTTGTGCTCAAGAAGAAATAATTCTTCCTGAGTACTGTAATACTATAATGTACTAATTTGCTGTCCTGTTTGGTTCTGTTGAGAGCCAATAGATTTTGCAGGAGGCTATTTGCCAATAATTATTGTCTCCTGGATTATTGTCAATCACTGGTACTGGGAATATTTATAATACAGAGGAGGACACAAAAGTTTTGTCAGTTCTTGTATGGAATTGTTTTTTTATCTGCCCTCTACTGTGTCAGTTTTTAATCCTTAGTCATGATTATCAGAAAGAGAACTGTTCAAACAACACTTTTTCATCGAGTTATCCTACCTTTTTCAAACCAATACCTACTCTTTTAATATGAATTCAGAAAAAATTGAAAGTGGTGTGACATTATTACAAACAAAGATTTACTCAAGTGACTGCTGCTCAAATATGAAGCAGAATTTATAGATCTTTTCATGATAAACGGACGTTTTTGATATCTACAAATGTTTGGTGAAATTTTTCATTTTTGCCCACTTATAAACCTCTCCTCTACCTCAGTCAATTTCAACCAAAAGGAACGGTGCGGTGTACAACTAGACTTTACAACAAACCCAAATATGAAATTTCGAAATTCTATGGGCAGCCATTTCTGTGTTATGCGAGATACATATATACATATGTGCATTGAATTCTGTAGAAATCAAAACCAAAAATTTGGCTGACTGCAATACTTCATACATAGAAGTAAAAAGAGGAAAATAATTTTTGTTCCCACATCCATGAAATTAACTTCTATTATGTTTGAAGATTCTTCCTTAAAGCAGTTACTGTTAAAGCTTTATGGATTATTTCTAGATTACTTACTACAGGGTTCTTTATAATTATTGAAAAAAAAATAGTGTTAAGGGAAATCAGCTATTAAGGTCATACTCATGATGTGATTTTCGAAAATTTTCTTCAAATGTCCATCAATCCTACCAGGAGATGACGAAAATGAGGTCTGTTCAAACTTGATATTTAAGCGTTTTATGCAAAATGACAGATCAAGTTCGTTAATGGCTGAAATGGGACCAGTGGGAGGGGGGATTTTCGAAAATTGAAATATCTCCGTTACTATAAGTCGGATCAAAAAGGTGTATAGAACCAATCTTATTGCAAATTAAATTTACTATAAATATAGTTCTATACATTTATTCTACATCTTGAATACTAATCGTGATATTCTTATTTGTATTGTGTGTGGTCAGCAGGAGGCTCCTATGTTCGCGACTTTCCACCAAGAGCTAGGGCAGCCGTTTCCGTAACTGTTTGTCCCTCGTGAATAGGTTTAGAGATTCCTTTACTACTACCATTGTTATTAGGTAGATTTGTCTATTGTAAAACTTCACGTGGGAAATCAGCCCCTGCGTGACGGACTTTTTTTTAAAAAATCCTTTTGAAATTTCTTTCTTTTTCATTAAAAATTAATGTCTCCAAATTAGTTTACAACTTTATTTAAGTAAATTTTTATTAATCAAATATTATAACCTTTATAGTGTCTGAAGCTCAGGGAACACCTGTTGGACCAGTTGGTAATACTAATAGTGCCAAAGAGCCACCTCCTAAAGTAACTCCTGTAAACCCAGCTTGCAGATCTTCGTGGTCAGATTCTTCAGTTAAACAAAAACAGGAACAGGTATTAAATATTTCAAGTTTGTTGTTCTTATTTACTAGTATTTGAAATTTAGTTTTAAATTTCTCCTTATCATATTTTTATATTAATGGTGCACTATTTTCATTAAGTTAATTCAATTTTCTATAGGTTTTGGTGCCACATTTATGAAAGGAAATGTATAAATTATATTTGAATTCAGTAATGAAGTTCATCCATTAACTTAAAGAAAGTTTTATTTTTAAGTAATATAGGTTGTGAAACTCTACAATTTGAACTATAGATAACAAGCTGAGCTGGTACTAGATTTTTAATTCCATTGTTTGGGAGGCCGTTAATGAGAGAAACTTACTTGCCACACAATTTGTTCTATCAATAGAATAGAGTATATTAAATGGTCTGATTGCTAACCTGATCATGACAATTTATGTAAATTTAGTTAATTTCAATACAATTCCCAATTTTTTAACTGCCATTGATGTGTTACTCTGAGGTGATTCCTAGGTTAAGTGATACTAAACTCTTGAAGTCAGATTTGAACATGTTGACAACAACATGACATCAGGAACATGATGAGTTCCTGATTGTAGAAGATAGTGAAGAAAAGTTTTACCACTTACAATTTTTCTGTCAGTCTATTCACAAATGTATAAGACTATTAAAAGTATAATTTGCATAACTTTTGTAATTCTGACCTTTCCCATTCAGCCGGTGAAGAAGAGTAAGAATTTTAGAGACATTTAGATAATCATATTTAAATATTTCAGATTCAAAAGTCTGTCAGTAAAATAGTGGAGGTTAATTTGAAACTTGAGCAAGATAAAATGGAAGGAGTGGATGAAGTTGAATGGACAGGTATGATCTTCCTAAATTTTTCTTTTATGAATCACAGATGAAAATGCCTAGTTGTGAAAATAACTTTTTTTTTTCTTTTATTTTACAGAATGAGTGTAGGGGCCAGAATATTTATTATTTACTGGTCCTTAAGTGTGGATTAGTTTATACTCAACCTGAGATAATTTTGTTAGTGGAAACTAACAAAATGTTTTCATACAAAGCACAATATCTTTCTATCTCTTCTCAATAATTACCAAGAACCCTAAGCATAATTTGTTATTTATATTTATATATGAAAATATTTATTTATAAAGAGATATTGGTGAGATAATCTTTATGCCTAAACGCACATTCCCAAGGATTTTCTAAATTTTAAAGGAAAAACTATTTCATAAGCGCCTTAATAGTTCGCGTTCAGGAAGCAAGTAGTTGTTCTGGGCATAGCAGAATTTGGGAAGTTGTTGTTGTGGTTTTTATGTATATTAATTTAACATTTTAAAATATTGTTTTTATTTTTGTGTTTTATTATTATGTTAGATTAATTTTTTTTTAAAATTGTAATCATATCTAGTCATGAATTTGAAATTCATTTATACATTTCATGTACCTTGTATATACTGAATCATCATAGAGTTTAATTTTAAGCTATCGTTGAAACCAAACTTGTTCTACCAAATGGTGTGTTATATTTTCTAGAACTTTAGTTTTAAGAAATTGCTCATGTTGTAATAGCATATAAATTATTTATTACCAATTTAAATTATACTCAAAATAGTATTGATCTATGAATGTTTAAAAGCTTTAGCATATACTATATTTTTATTTATCGTGGAAGAAATAACAGCTTTATCCTATAGTTTTATTAAATAAGATACTGTTCTCATATTTAATATTTAATATATTCACTCATAAGTATTATAAGTAGAATTATTTATTACCAGTTATTATGGAAAAAGTGTGCTTTTTTCGGGAATGTTGTTATAAGAATAAATAGGTTTAAAGTTGTACAATACTTTGGCATAGTTTTAATGAAAATTACTTAATCAGTCCAAACCTGTGCCATAAATTAGTTACCTTGTGACAATATACAAGTATCGGTGTATAATATTTTTGTTAGACTATTTGTTTAACTATAACGTACGCAGAATAAACTTGTTTCAAATAAAAGAGAAAAAAAAAGTAATACAATATTCACATTATCATTAGTCATTTTGCATAAAATCATAACAAAAGGTTCACCTGATAAGTAATTAGATACCTTTTTTTAAGATATAGTTATAATGATTATAAGTAGTATAGCAATTTTCTTTGCAGATTCATTCAGAATAGTGACGGTATATATACTTAAATTATGAGGGATTATAATTCAATTAGGGGTTTGTTACTCAAACCTATCACTTAAAACTGAAACCCCGAAATTTAGCCTTGCTCTCTGACAGCTCCCTTTTGGAGTAGAACTGTAACATTTGGGCTGCTAGTCAGTGATTTATTTGTAAATTTCGTTCATTCAAAAAGTACTGACTTTTCTTTCCCTGATTTTTTAAAGCATATATGATGTAGGCAAGTTTGGGATCTCATTTTTTGTTTTGTTCATTGTCATATTTAGGATTATAAATATTTGATGAACTGGTACTGTGAGTAAGAATGGTGCTGGTTGCCTGAAATTTGTGTAACTTTAAGTATGTGACTGAACACTGGACTTCTTTTGTTATTATATATATGTGTGCATGTTGTATTTTGTATGTAACCAATTTTTTAAATTTATATAATATTTATACTGAATAAATTTGCTGTAACTTTTTATATTATAACAATCTATTACTGTCCCCTTTCCTAGCCTTATTATTTTCAATTGTTATCTTGGTGCAAAATGTTTTAAAGTAATATAGACCTCTTAAACAAGCAATTTACAGTGAGAAATTACATTCAATGCTTGGAAATAATGATGAACTTCTATTATTAAATAAAAAATGGCCTATTATTGAATCTGAACAAATTCAAGTTGAAGAGTCCAATGCACTTACATTCTGAAAAGGTACATACCTTTCTTCTGGGACATATTTAAACACTAAATTTAAAAAATATGATATAGTGGCTTGCGTATTTTGAGTTAATTCATCATCATAATGCACTGACAAAAATATGAAAAGCTCATCAAAGTTTCTTTGATTGGCTGAAAGAAGAGTAGTACTCTATTCCTTGGTATGGAACTATGTTTCCCATGAAATCACCTTAGAAATACTTTTTAACATTCTAGAATAGCTCAAAAGTCAATCACCAAAAAAAAAAAAAAACCCATGTGGGCTGTGTAAGCTAAGAAAATTTTCTATATTTTCCGATGACAAACAAACGATCTAAATTCACTTTCTATTCTCTGTTTTTCTCCAAATTAGAACCCTTATAGAAATAATATTTGAAATTTAAGAGTTTACTTGTGGCTAAAATGCAAAAATGCTGACTCCGTTAATATTTGAGTTTAAGAGAAGTAGAAAAACAATTGTACCCCAACTCTTGTTTCATTTTCAGCCATTTTAGATGAACTAAATATTAAGCTAAACTATCTGAGCTAGATAGTTGGATATCTAATACTAACAATAACAGATGATTATTTCTTTCTTGTTATTTTATTTGCATTTATTTTTTCTTTCTCTTCTTCCTTACTTTTTTTATGAGTTTCTATGGGGTGGGGGGAGGCAGCTGTCTCCATAAGTAAAAAGTATATTGTATGTTTATCGTATCTAGTGATTTCTGATTACATGTTGGGCAAATTTCTGATGGAGGTTATTGGAAATACCACAGAATAGCCTCATCAAATAATCATAAATTCTTTCACTTCATGCGACTTGATGATTAGATGAGATATGGTAATTGCTATAAAACATGGTTTGTTAATTTACTTGACTTGTGAGTTTGAAGAATTTTACTACGTCCAAATTTATGAATATACTTTAAGAGGTATATAACTGGCTAATTGATGTTCTTTGGAGAAATGGAATAAGAGCAGAAAAAGCTCGGAGAAATTAGTGATGCAACTTAAGAATCTGGAGAAACCTGGATACTCTGTATAAATATTCTAGTGGTATTGACAATCTTTTTTAAACTGACTAAATTTAAAAAAAAAACAAAAAAAAACCTATAATCAATTCCACTTAATTTCTATTTAAACACAGCTCTGTTTGAAATGTGTATAGTCTCCAAAAGGCGGAGCACACGAAACTTAAATAAACTCCGTTTGAAGGGTACTCTGTGTGGAAAACAGAAAAACTCTGTTTTACGGCACTGACGATGATGCACAGTATCGAAAGCGCTTTGCCGTTACAATAAATTATTATAGTGGAAGTGTAGCCATCAATTTTTTCATCCTACATACATTAGAAGTCACTTCCACCTGCCAGAATACCAACTCAGAAAAGCTCTGTTTATTTATTTTTTGTTAAATTTATATTCCAGGGCAATGAGTTTGAAAAACATATGTATGTTTAGCAGACCTTCTTTCTGAAGAGGAATTTTAAGAAACATTTTGAGCAGTTTTGAGAAATAGATGAAGCAAATCTTTTGGAGGAGTATTATTAGGGTTTGATCATTGGTCCATTATCTCGAACAAGGGCTCTCATAGTCTCAAAATTACATCCATCCGTTTGTCAGTTATTTGACTCAATATACATTCATAAAATACTTTATGTATTAGTACATTGCATAATGATTATTTGAATTGAAGTTCAATCCTCCTGTGCCACACTTGGGAGGATGTTAGGAGAGATTAATACAAAAACCTCTCTCTCCATGACACTAAAGGAACTTCCTCCAAGGGATGAAGTCTAATCTACATTATTTGCTGAGCCTGAAAATTTAGTCAACAGCCAACCTTTAACGATTGTTTCCAATGATCTTTCTGAACTTGGGAGGAACTTACTCCAAATCACTTTTTGATTGGATTTATAATGGGTGCATTGTCAAGGTTATACCCTTGAAATCAGAAACCCTAACTTACGGGTGGAGGATATTAGTAAATTATTTCCTTTAAGGACTCAGCTGTTTTTAATTTGTATTTTTAATATACCACTTGTTTTAAAAGAAAGAACTAAACAGTTGAGTGTTAGCACCTGACTAAGCTACATTTACAGTCTCAATAATAATAATTCTTAAGCATTATTAGTAACTTATATGAACTCATAAGCAAATTGTTTACCTGATAAAAGTTTAAGAATTTGTTTAAAAATTTCCTATTTAAAATTAAAACAGTGCCACACATGCTTACCTCATGTTTGAAGGAAACATCTGTATTCTCTCTTTGTAGATAGGTTGAAGAAAAGTTGAGGGTATATTTTGAAAAGCATGAGTTAAACTTAATTGAGACATTTTCCTAAGGGAAAATTTCCTGACTATTTTGATACAATATACAATGGAGGATTAGCATTTATCTCCAGCCAATTACTTGGCAATACCTAGGCATGCCCTAATTGCACCACAGTTTTGTGATAATTTATTAACCAAGAAATGCACATGCTTTTGGGAACATATTTTCACAGAACAAAATTAGTTCACCTTCATTAGCGGAAGTTTTTTTTTTTTTTTAGAGTAGTGTGGTACACAATAAAAGTAAGGCGTATTTTGCTAAACCTTTATTTTTTTTTAACAGAGAAGCTGACCTTCTCACTAATTTAATTATTTACGTTTAATCTAAGTTTACTCCTTGCTGGCCAGCAAAGCATCTCATCCTCTTCAAGTTAAATGAAATCATAATACTCAACATTGAAATCACAAAATCAGTCTATATTTACAAAAACACTCAACGTAATTACAAATAACACACAAGTTCTAGGCTTTCATTGGCTTCCTATTTTCCAGAGTAATTTGAAATCCGTCAGTTCTCTTGAGGATAATATCTGCTTGAAGCTTCCATTCCTTCATTGGCTTTCCTTCCTTTACTCGGAAATTTCTGAGGATGTTGGCCAAAAGTATTTTCAGTTTAAGCATAGCATATTTACGCCCTGTAACACATTATTTTTTATTACTTCAAATTTAATCTTTTAAAGAAATAAAATATAATTACCCTAGTCCTATAATGGTCACCATATTTATAGCTTTATTGATAATCTAACTGTTTAATTGGAAATGTTAAAATTATGATAAGTGAATCAAAACAAGAACTACTCATATAGTTGAAAAATATTTTACAAAATCTGACTTTATGTCATTATATATTCAATCTATGAATAAAAAATGTTGTAATTCTTTGGGTTTTCAATGATTAATACAACCAACGAAGTCTGTTTTACAACTATATTAGCAATCCAAAGGTTTTGTGATTTCTGTTTTATTTACATTTTATTTTGTTTTCAACAATTATAATTTCTCTTATATCTTCCTTGATGAGTGATGGTTTCAAATAATTTTTATCTTACAGTACCCTTAATATCAATTAAAATATCTCTTTTTTCATCTGTATTTCATAATATGTTTAACCTTTTAAGTCCCTCTTTTCCCAGAGTTGCTATTCAAATATCTAGTCATTCTTCCCATGTCTGACCTCTATCTTTATTCTAGGCAAATTTGCTACTGTTGAATTGGAATGACGTATTCGATAACACATATATTCTTCCTCTGCTTGGCAACACAGTTCTCAAACAGAAAGAAGCTCTTCTAAGCTATAAGAATAATCCTGTAATTTGCCAGGTTTATTTTATTATAGTAGAAATAATATGAGTGTACATTTCAATATTCATCTTATACATAGTCTGTAACATATATCTGTTGGTTGGTTAATTCAGAGCCTGTGTTTTGAATGGGCTTCTTGTATCTGTGTTTGGGACTGGTAACTTGCTTGGTACTACTTTTGAAGCCCAAGGACTGTACCACCTTCATCACCATTGGCTGCTCTCACTGAGGCCACTACCACCAACAACTGCAGGGCCATATCTATGGGACCCACCCATCCTTAGGCGATCAATTTGAACCATAATTACTACTCTAATTCATCCATTTATAATAGTTTGTGCATTTCAATTCGACTGCTAGTCTAAGGAATGTTATAATCATGCCACTCCAAGTGATCAGTATAGTGTTTGAGGATGTGAGCAGTGAACTGTTTCTCAGGTTTGAAGATATGTAGAACTTTAGCAAGTGTGCACAACTCTTTCCCCAGACTGAAATTATTATTACCCTCAAAACTACGTTATACTTAATTCTAATACATACCAACACAGCTCCTTGGCCCAGCACTAAATGGAATAAATGAATAGAAGTGTCTATTGGCCGATTTCTCAGGAAGGAACCTGTCAGGATCAAACTCTTCCGGATCAGGATAGATGTCTGGTCTCCTATGGAGCTTGAATGTTCCAATCACCACTGTACAGCCTGCTGGAACTGTATTATCTGTCGAAGCTAGAAATTGATGAATAAAATTATGTTAGAATAACGAATACCAAAATGAAGCCAGACTATTTATTTCTGTATCAATGAATCCCTCTTAGAAGTTACAACAAAATGACCTACAGTTTTTTAAGTAGCTTGTGTGAACTACGATTAAATAAATGGCAGTACAATACAGAGTAAAGACCTCATTTTTTTTTGTTTTTAATTTTTGTTTCTCAACTTGCATAAATGTTATGATAATCTTGGAATTTATGGCATAAACTATCAGAACAACTATAGATTGTAGATGCAAGAAACTATGTAGCCACAGCATCTAAAATATCTTGTTTGAAGTAAAGAGATATTATCTAAATAATATACTTAAATAAGCCAAAATATGTCTGTCCCAAAGTTTTATAAAAAAAAAAAAAAAAATGATGCCAAATATTTTGATAACAAATTATTTATTACAGGATTGTTACCTAGTTTAACTTCTTGTTCAATTTCTCTTCCAATTATAGGTACTGGCGGGAAGAGACGAAGAGTCTCCATTATACATCTTTCAAGATATTTCATTTCAAGAGTGTCTTGGAATGTAACAGGTCTGTCAGAGTTTCCAAAAATCATGTCTATCTCTTCAATACATTTTGCCTGAAAATAAATTATTATCTTTGTTAATAATTATTAACAGACAATTTAAGTTGAAATGTGAATAATAATAGTAATTGATCACGAGGCATCAGAAAAAGAAGCATGTGCGAGGGTAAAATATTAGAAAGACTATGGGTTTTGAGAATAAGCCGTTTTTGAGATAAGTAGCCCCATTAAACCTTGTTTTGTAGTTTACAAAACATTATAGATTTAATACTTGCTTGATTTAATTTTCCAGATTTGATAACCTGTGGAAACTGAGGCAAATTAAAGTTATTTATTTATTTTAATATTTTGCTGGGGCGAGTAGTTATTTCTCTCTACTATATTTACTATCCAGTACTTAAGAATTAATATGGGTACTAGTTATCTTGTATTATGGGCAAGGTAAAGTTGTTCCAAATCATTGAAAGTGTATTTAAAAGAGATTATTAGGATCTGTAGTAGTAAAAAAAAAATATATATAAATCCTGCAGCCATTAATAATTTTAGCTGATAGGATTAGGCAAAGACTCTATAAAATTTTCAGCTTAATCTGTTCATTTGTGTTAATGAATATGAAGATCGGTACAATGTGAATGACTCATTTCGCCTCACATGCTATCATTGGTAAGTGTATAAAGTTAAACGAATTAAACATGAAGTAAATGATTGACAGAAAAAAATTTAAAATAAATTGTCGGAAAATTCTGTAATTATATATCTGGAATTATATTATATTTCAGAACTTTCTTTTGTATTGTTTATCTGTTGAAATAGTTACCTGAATATCTTGCCTAGCCCCCATGATGCACAAGAAGAAGCTGCTTCCGGCAGCAGTTGTGTCATGACCCTTTCAAAGAAATTTGGAATTAGTTTATGATATTGCTCATATGTACCTCAGAGTAGATAGTTGATTGTATTTTGTTCAACTTTCTTACCTCAAACATTATGGTGTTGACTTGATTTTTGATTTCCTGATCGGTTAATCCATCACCATGATGAGCTCTTTCAATCATTGATTCTAAGAAGGGCAGCCTTCTCTTTTCACCTGAAAATGTAATGTATATGAAATTATAATATTGAACATTGAAATTTAAATATCATTTTTTTTCAAAATGCATTTATAATTTTTGTTTCTTTAAAATAAAAGAAGTTATGTTGGGATATCAAAAATATACCCCCTCTGACAGAATGTGGGCACATTATTTTAGTGATAACTTACCTATTTCATTATCATCAACATCAAGATCATCTTTTAGCCCAGAAGCCTGTCCATATGAAAATTTTTCTTCTGTCTTGGATTCTGTTTTAGTTTCTTGTTTAATTTCCTCCTTCTTAATTTCTTCTTTTGCTGGTGTTATTGAGCTCAGTTTGTTTTGAGAGAAATCTTCCTTCTTTTTCTTGAAAATCTAAATATTATTTCATATATTTTAAATTCACTTATCAATTTAATAAAACTTAGAATAATCAGAACATTAAATAAAAGACTTAATTTTTACCCTGTTTGTCAAGTTCAAAATTATGTTTAAGTTTCTGTCATATTCTTTAGCCAAAGAAGTCCATCTAAATAGCGAGTCAGGTCTGAGCCATAATCTGGTTTGTCTTGAATGAAGAATGTCGCACATGCTATGGGCAAAAAATATTTAATAAAATTATAAACAATTATTTAATTTTATTATTTATTCTCTTTTACTCCAGGCTTGTACCTTTAAAATGCCACTTTAAGGTCATATTTATCTCAATATTATATATAAACAAATGTTAACGAGATTTATTTGTATTCATCATTTTTTATTAGGTCCCTTGTATACAGTGCTAAAAATATTTTAGCCACAAAAAAAATGATTTTAGATTTTAAAGGTATTATGTTTTGACTTTCCCTTAATCTATTTTGGCTAGTTTTGGCAAGTGTTTATGTATCTTGCATAATAAAATTTAAATTATTTATTAACGTTAGGTGGGAATCGAACTCGCCACTCTAGGTTTACCATGTGTGATAAAGTTCAACACTTATAACTCACATGGCTAACCTGAGCCCCTTGCATAATAAAAACAAATAGAAAAACTATCCCTAAAATTATGAAACTTCATGAGATCACCTAAGTCATCACTAACATAATAAATAAGTCTCACAGTTTTTTGACTTGATATTGGAATGCCAACATAGGATAATGCATTTATCTTTTGGCACTGTCATTAAAGCATAGCAGTAATTAAATGAAGAGCTATTGTAATTTAAGTGGATGGTTTTATATTGTACAGTTAAATCTGTTATATGATACCCCCTAAAGACCCATTTTTATTAAAGAAATTTGTAACATGGAATATCTTGCTGGTTTTTCGATAGAAGCATGTCAAATTAGACAATCTTTGTACTACTGAGCAGAATATTTGGTGTTTGCAGAAGAATGAAACCTAGCTGTAGAAGCAAATGCAGTGTTCCGTGAAGAGGAAGAGATAGAGATCCAGGTGCAATGACTTGTTGCAGTTTGACACTTTATTTATTGTAATAGCTGCTATATTTATTCATGGGTTGACTCATTTATCGATGAGGGTCAGTGAATTTGCACTCGCTTGAAATTAATTTATGTAATTATTTCAATCATAATAAGCAAAGGATAGAATGTAATGCTTTTATTCTAATTAAGTCATTGATCCCTATAATGTTAATCAAATCAGTTCAAACAAATATTGGGGTTTACTTTTCATGCTTAATATTAGAGCTATTATTGATATATTCAATGTATTCAATTTTTAATTTACCTATAAGTCAAGCCTTATGCAATTTATTATTTATTATTAATGCAGTTATCAAACCTTTAGATACGAAAATAATAAAACAAGTTATTGCTACACGGTAAATAATTTACTCACTCCATTACAGAAATTGCATAAGTCAAACAATTCCTTCCTTGATCTGCTTGCTTTACTCCCATGACAGTTTCTGAAATAATATTTATTTCTTTGTTATAACTGAAATCAAATTATTTAATATTTCTCAAAAAAGAAAATAGAAAGAATTACCTAATAAAGTTTCTACCATGATTTCGCTCATGTAGTCGTGGCAGTCAAAAGGTTTTCCATTTTCTTTGCCCATTCTGTCGATGACCTTCCTTGAATTTTTGTTGAATTCATCCATAAATCTTTTAAGGACATTCAAGTGGAATGTTGGTGCAATTATTTTTCTTTGGTGCCTCCACATATCACCTGCATTTCAACAATAAAGCTCGAAAAATAAACTATAAGGAAAATATATTTTTTAAACATTTCTAAGTAACTTTCTTACCATTACTAATCAGTAAACCATTTCCAAACCAGGGCTCAAAGTATCTATATTCATTAGACTTTGTAAGATGTACATTACTGCTCAGAATGATCTGAAAATCAAATTAATTTTTTTTTTTTTTAAACCAGAATGCCCTCTTAGAAAATTATGCACATTAATAGTAGATAATTGCTTCTGTTACCTCAATATCTTTTGGGTTTAACAGTGTAATTATTAGTCTAGGTCCGATCCAAATTTTAGCGTAGTTTTCATAAAGAGGGTCAAAGCTGAGTTGGTAAACAAACTCAAGAATTTCTGTAAAAATAGAAAATTAAATATTACTCACTTAAGAAAAGTATAAAGATTGGCCAGAAAAAAAAGCTAACTATAATTTATTAAAAGATAACAAGTTTTGACAACAGATTATGTTGGAGGGGTTCAATTCTCCAAAGACAAAATAGTTGCATGTTGTGGTTAGCAGCCGGATGAGCTCAGGTTTTAATTTATAAATTGTTAAAAATTCACATATTACTCCAGCCTCAAATCCATAAGGCAAGAAGAATTTTATATAAAAAGAAAGTAATTTCTGAGAGGACTATTTATTGCTTAATGCTCATGGCAATTAAAATAAAGTAAGGAGGAATAATTGAACTGGCCAATAGTGAAATATATGAAAGGAGGACATGAAAATACTGTTGCACAGCCCTACATGGAAGAAGATAAAGAATTCACTAGGGAATGGGCGGGAGATGAAATTAGGTATGCACTAGAGTTAAGCAGTGAACTATCTGCAAATTGTGGATGCTATTAGCAGTCTTTTGAATTATTATTTCTAGAATCCTAAATATTAATTTGTTAGGTTCTGAAAATTAGGTGTTCACTATATTATACAAACATCGCAACATATAGAGAAACATTAACCAATAGAAATGAAGATAGAAAGAGAAAAATAAGAACAAAATGAGCTATATTAAAACAATTAAATTAAAAATATGAATAAAAAATAAATAAAATAAAATCCTGAATTTGAAGAAATCATGAAATTAAGGACAAACCCTCGTGACATAGTTTGTTAAATAAATGAATTTGTTATAAGTTTTTAATTAAAGAATGCCTGTGTGGAACACCCTTATCAAGTAATGAGGGAAGTCCGAATGTTCTCCCTGTATTCTAGGAGTATGTGTTCATTAGTGTGTGGAGTGTTATTATTATTATTTACGTCCACTTTATGCTACTAGGCTAGTCGGGACGGGTTATCTACAGGTTACCACCCTTTTCTAGCCAGGGTGGGCTCAAGGAGTTTATTTAGTGAGTCCGTCACTAAATAAATTTTTACTGCCCAGGGCGGGAATCAAACCCGCCACTCTAGGTCTACCACGAGAGATTAGGACCAACGCCCTAACTCGCATGACCAACCTGAGCCCCTTAGTGTGTGGAGTGTTGCAGTAGTTAGTCTAATCATTAAGAAGGAGTATGTGCCCAATTCTCAGTGTGTCAGTACCACTCGTTTCGCCTTTTCATAAGGCCAGAAGTAACACGATTTGACAGTCTCAAATGATTGGTTGAATCAGTTCAATAAGTCAGCTAAGGCCGTTTTTCATGCAAGTGTGAAGTAACACAGAGATCTTGTGGAGTGATTGTACCTCTAGTATTTCAGCTATTGGTCTCTTTTGCTAGGGTGTCAACTGCAGTGAACTATGTTCCATAGACCTAGCGACAGCCATAGTTATTTTTTTTAATCAAAGTTGGTCTCATTCTGAAAATGAAAGGTGCCACAATGGTGAGATGGCTAAACATGTTGTTAATGGAGAGTAAAGAGCCCAAAGAGCCCGTAAAATATGTTTTTATTTCATTTACTTTATTAACAAGTCTTCACCAGAGGCTAATTTAGTCTTAATATATCTTAGTTATGTTTATTTATTTATATGTGTTCAGGTTAAATATCAACCCTCTTAATTTTGATTTCAATCAATGCAACAGTTTTATTGTTTTTTTATCAGTTTATGGAACTGTATGTGCTATTTACGTGAATGAAATAGCGAAGTAAGTATAGAAGGACTTAAACTCACTGTTGTGGCTGTTGAAAGCAATATCGAGAGCATTTCCAATGACTGGTAGTCCTGGTGGTCCGGGGAACTTCTCTGCCAGCTCGTAGAGGCGTTTCCTTCCCATCCTCCAGTTGATGTAATACAGACCCAGTGCCGTCAGCACCAGGAGAGAGAATATTTCAATCATTCTGAAACAGGAATGCAAAACAAAAAAAAAGTTAGTAAAACCAATGTCCTTTTACTTATACGTATTTGTCGTAGTACTTTTTATTGATTATATTTATTAAAGACATTAAATTCGTCAAATGGAATATTTATTTTGCATTATGCAACTCCCGTCGTTCCAAATTTGTAATATATAAGTGATATGCTTTAAGCAAAACATATACTTATTGTTTACATCTTCATGCAAATAAGATATTCTAATTACCATTTATTATATACAACGTTTATTAACGAATCCCTTTAAAACTTCGTTGAAGTTTAGACTTCAAATTGTCTTGTGGCGGTACCTTCTGTAAATAAACTCTTTCTTTTTATTCTAGGGTTACAGGCAAATGGAAAAATGCAAATAATAAATTCAAACCTTCGAAACTTTTAGTGTAGTAAAGCTAAAACAAAAAAAAAAAAATCATCTACCTACAAGAAAAAAAGGCCCGACTGAGCTTAAAAATATATATATTTTTTAATCCTCTTAAAACGCTTTAGAAGTTATTCCAGTACCGTGCTATTTTAAAATGTGATGTAAAACGTTTTATTTGGAAGTCCTTTTTTCTATACCTGTACACCTACACGCGCACATGACGTAGGCCTGTTAACGTGATCAGTTTTGGAGAGTAAAGACCTCGAAATTAAGTTTGATGTATGAAATATTTAGGACTTTTTTTTAAATCATCCGACTCTTTGATCAGAAAATTGCTTATATTATGTAACTTCTTCGAGAAGTAAATACAGCATAAAGACACCAAATAGGAAAAATCAGCTTGGCATAATTTTGTGTTGTGATCAAAGATTCTGAAAGGATCTGAATGAATCACGAAATATGGGAAGCGTGAAAACTAAACCCATATTCCAAAAACTGAGGCTTATTTATGATTGAACTCCTGCCATTTTATAATTTTTGTTTGTTTTGAATGTAATATGATAAATATTGGGAATAGGACGTCACCAGCCAGAAACATGCCCTTTAAAATGAATACTCCTAGCATTTATGATTTCACATCTTCGGATTTTAATGTCCGTCATATAATTCAATTCGTTGGAAGTGCAATAAGTTAACGAATTGAATTATACTAACTGAGTTAATTATCCAAACTCCTCAAAACTGCTTACAAGAATAATCATCCACTGAACAGATAAATAAATGCATTGAAATTAGTAATCATTATTAATATTTGAATTCCCGCCAAAAGATTATAGTATTTTTTCATCATTAAAATATTTAAAATTATTTATGGAATAAAAACATTAGCTTATTATATTATAATTAGTATGTATCTGTTTAATGCACTTATTATATTAAATTACTTGATATTTGATAAAACAGTTTAAAAATAATGTATTCTTAAAATTATTACTTCAGAATGATGTTGTTTACGGTGATATATATAGGTAAATAAACATGAAAGCCAAAAACCGAGCATGTAGTCCTATTGTTTCAAATCTGAATTTATTACACCGCAATAGTTATTAATTTCTGAAACTAGGAGAGTGCTTAATGAAATAAATGATTAAAACTCCGGAGTAACTTTGTTTTTGAATTAGTCATAACTTAAGAGGACTTATATTAATTTTGTCTATCTAGAAAATATGAAAAATGCTTTCTTAAAATTTGTGTCTCTACCTTTAAGAAAATACACTAAAATAATCGGCATAAAGAAATAACTTTAGAGATTTCCAGCCATTTTTAGCCATTTCTGGCTCATTTTAAATAACCCCATTTCAGAGCAAAACAAATTTTGTAGGCTAAGAAATTTTTTAAAAAAAATGTATTTTATTGAAATGATTTTAGCTCAATCCAAACGAACTCAAGAATATTTGCAATTAACAAAAGAAACTTATTTTTTTCCAATTTGTGAAATAGTTTAAAGATTTTATAACCGGGAAATTGCGTTTCCGCATTAAAGCATATCCAAGAGACTATTCTAAGAACCGTGGGAGTTTCCCGATAACTGTGAAAGTTTCTCTGGAAGACAAACTCTTACTTACCTGATTTTCCTATATATTAATTCCTCTCCGATGGAAAACCACTGAAACACTGACAAATCTCACTTATTGATCTCGTCTTAAATACCATTAAATCTACCTCTGACGATAACAATGACATTTACATATAAAAGCATAGACATAAGGCACAATTTGCCCCCACCTTTTCGTTTGGACCCATTGTTTCCGCGACCGGGGTCATATCACATGGTAATGACTCATCCTTTATTCAAACAGCCACTTGGGCATTCTCACGTCGACCAACAATTCTGAGGGATTTTAAAAAAAAAAAATAGTAATGTTACTATTTTGCTGGTCTATGATTATTCTTTTATGTGGAATATGAAGCAGAGTCGTTCCTATACGGTTTAGTTTTTTAGAAGTTATATATTGTCAGAGCCGTCCAGTATATTGATTGGAAGTAGGAAGGCTTTTTGGTTTTATTTAAGGAAAATTCTATTTCAGTTGTATTTGTATTTATCTGTCAAAAGAAGAACATTAGGGCAAGTGTAGTGTCTCCGAATTTCAAATAAAACAGAAACGTGATTTAATTTTAAAACAGTATTATTTGAAAAACATTATCAAAGATTAGAAAAAAAATATTATAGCTCTATTAGGTACATTAAGTCAAATTGTAAGAATGTGGGGAGTGATGTTCTACGTGAAATAAGATAATGGTCATTAAACCACCATTAGCTAGCTGGTCTTGCACGTGTTAAGTTTAAGTTGATCAACTTAAATGTTTTGATTATGAAAAACTCCTATTATCAGAAGACACAAAATAGTAGAAAAAAAATTGAATTTAGTAATTGGCCATACTAGTGTAAAACAGTTTATATAAAATGAAACCGAACAATTGGAATCAAGTATTCATATTTATTCAAACTGTCTGTAGCCCTGACTAACTTTTTTGTTTTCCTTTCTTCAGACTATGATTCGTGGAGTGATTTTTTCTTCGTACAGCCTTCAAACATTTAATTGTACTTAAAAGCAACAATGTGATACGTTAGTTGAGAGCCTTTTATATATATAATAGTGACTTATTGACCTTTATATTCATCAGAGTTCCCAGTGAGTAATATTGTTCTTTCAAACAGATTATTATACAGCCGAACTGTTGAATATAATTAATATTTAATTTACATAGTGTCAGTTTTATTTTTTATTATTATCTTACTAGCTGGAGGGGGGTTTATCGATTATTTAAAACCATTTATAAAACGTTTTGACAATTGGCGTTTAGCGATGTAGTAGTATTTATCTAATTTCAATCGGAAAATCGCCAATTTAAAACAACAAAAAGCAATGAAACAAAAATCTTTCTCAGGGCTGTACTTCTAAATCTCTATAAAAATATACCAATAAAAGAGCAATTTTAATTTATTTGTTAATTTTCAGATCCTATTTTATGCCAAATTTGCTAATTTAGATCATGTTTCCATTGGATAGTTATATAATCCATTTCGTTTTGCTAAGCCACCACTTATCGGACTCAAAATGATGATAGCCTAATGATTTTACGATTCTAATATAGATTCACCTGTGTTTGCTGTGCCACTTAGTGGTCTTCATAGACTAATGGGTAAGTTATTGTTTCTTTTGAGTTTTTGGTACTTATTTTTGTTGTTGGCGTTGTTGAGATATTTTATTGTTAAATTTAAAATGTTGAAGCATTTTATAAACAAAGTGGAGGCTCAGAGAGCTAATCTTGGCTAAAATAGTATGCTGATATTGGTAGGAATCTTGAATTTTAAGAAGATTGGTGTAGTTTAAAAATATGGATTCAATAAAACCGCTTGGTTGCGGTCGAGTGAGGGAGTTCCCAAGATTGGAAGCAAATGAAGGTGATCTGTAGAAAATATATTGAACAGGTCCTTGAATTGTTCTCTAAGGGCATAAATGTCGAAATAAGTAGTGCTTGCAGTCAGGACAAAGCGAGGGACTGAGTTTATGGAATCTAAGATATCAAATTGGCGAATATGGCACCCTTAAAGCTACTGAAGAGATCTACTAAACAACAAACGGACACCATAGCAACCCATAAAACTATTGAAGAGATCCACTAAACAACAAACGGACACCATAGCTACCCATAAAGCTATTGAAGAGATCTACTAAACAACAAACGGACACCATAGCAACCCATAAAGCTATTGAAGAGATCTACTAAACAACAAACGGACACCATAGCTACCCATAAAGCTATTGAAGAGATCTACTAAACAATAAACGGACACCATAGCTGCCCATAAAGCTATTGAAGAGATCTACTAAACAATAAACGGACACCATAGCAACCCATAAAGCTATTGAAGAGATCTACTAAACAACAAACGGACACCATAGCAACCCATAAAGCTATTGAAGATATCTACTAAACAACAAACGGACACCATAGCAACCCATAAAGCTATTGAAGAGATCTACTAAAAAACGGACACCATAGCAATCGCGAATGATTAAGACTTCGAACTGTTGAGGTTGTGATGTTTATGGTTTTATCTTCATCCCAGGATTAACAAAGAAACCTGATGTGACCAGACTGTATGTTTAAAAACGGAGGGGATTACTTAAAGAAAGGTTTCACATTTGTTCATCAGAGAAACGTTATGGAGAGTGGCCAAATTCAGAGAACATCAAGCATCATGATCCAAGGTTTTTGAATTTGTATAACTTGGAAAAAGATTATCCGAGTTGTGGATGCATTAGTTTTATAATTTACTTTGCATTATGTCGTCCCAAAGGGTTTGCTATTCCCTGAAATTGGTATTTAGTTTAATCTATTCCAAACCAAGCAACCAATACAGACGTCTATGGAAGTGGTACATTGTTGGGCGTCCTGGAATTCGAGCTGTAATTACCAAGAAGGAATGCACTTTCCACTATTAAAGAACAGAAAAGTATTTAAGTATAGATACAGATCAGACGACTGACATTTTAATAGCAATAGTATACAGATATAATGTCAATAAGAAGTTAGTTCAGCGTCTTGTCAGAAGGTACCCGAAAATGACCGTTTCAGATGGTGGGATTGTGGCACAAGACCTGGTCCTTCATTGCGTGGCTTATGGCGTCAGTTTCTTCTCTAATAGACCTTGATTACCTTTCCATCTTTTATTTATTTTATTAAAATGATATTATAATTTGATTCAGAAGCGTCAATGCATTTTTATATGACTATTTTGTTCCTGTATTTTTAAATGATAAGATGACCTTATTTTAAAACGAAGTAGAGTATATTTTTGGAATTTTCATAAGGTGGACTAGTCTTTTGCACATTTAACACAGTCGATTTTTAACACCTTTCTCTTAAAAGAAACCAGCTATGGAATTTGTACTTATAAATCACTTAATACACACACACACACACACACACACACACACACACACACACACACACACACACACACACACACACACACACACACACACACACAAAAGCGTGCACGTAAACGTGAGAGGTGATTTACAATAAATGGGAAGGGAATGATAAAAAACAATATTCGAAATATTTCTTAGTTGCGAGACCTGAGATTTATCTTGATCTCTTCCTCCTTAAGTAATTACGGAATTTGTCAAGAGAACAATTATAAGGGCGTATAATCTAAATCTAAAGTGTCCAAACACTAAGCCATTGATTCCCGGAAAATAGAGAAATTTCCCTGGAAATTGAGAATATGAACTACTTTTACTTATTTTTAATTAGCTATTATCTCATTATAATAATTGTAGCAGTGTGCTTTTTTGTGTGTGTTTATTCTTTTCCAAACCATTTTTCCCGAAACCAAGTGATAGAACTAACGTAGGATATGAGGCAAGTGGAACTCATTGTTAACTTGGAAAGAGAAGTAACCACTAATTCTACTCCCACAGTGTAGACTGAACGCCAGTCATGCCCTCCGGACTGATGATGCCCAATTAGGCCAAAATTACTTTTGAGCCAAAGATTTCTGTAATGGAATTCCTAATAACATATCTTATCCAGTTGATTGTCTTTATAATTTAACACACATTTATTATCTTAAATCAGACATTCCGGATCCAAGATTATCGTTTTTATTTACTGCACTGTTATAATAAGAAGTTAAACATAATTGCACATGTAAAAGGAATACTAAACCCACAATGGAATAGGATTTTTTTATTCGGATGAGTGTGAGCGTGATTGTGTAAAAAAAGTCCATTTTGCGAGGGCAAGAAAGAAATTTCCCACGTGCTGGACACTCTGCAGATATGACACTTTTCGTGTAATAAGGAGCTTATTTAAATAGAACTTGGTATTTGAGCTTGAAAAAGTGGCTCATGCACTCTAAGTTACAATCGCATTCCTGGGGAAGGGAACTGTTGGGTTTTACACAAGGCTGAAAATTTAAAATTCGTGTAATTTGCTTTTAATATTTATATATTGTTGCAGATAAACGAATAAAAAAAAAGTATCGTGAAAAGGTAGTAGTAAAATAAGTGTGTGTGTGTTTGTTTGTGAGTTGTGTGTATGTATTATATTATTATAGTTAACACTTATAAATGTATTAATGTTACATATAATTTTCTTTGGGATTAACGGTTGAAATCGGCCTGGGGTGGGGTATTCGTTGTTTTCAGGCTTCAGTGAACCACCATCTATTCTACTCATTAAATTTTCCCTTTAGCTCAGTCATTAAATATCTCGTGACTGGCTTAAATTTTAATTCCTCTTACTACGAGAAAACAAGATAATAGACGAAGACATGAGATCATAAGCGTGAGATCATAAACATGAGATTATAGTACGTTAGAAAATTTCATGAAGAATATAACCCTCACTTGAAATACTACTTAGTGTAAAACATAGGACGTTCTTAGTACTTGATAAATTATTGTACAAACACTAATCTCTGAGTTTTTAATTTTTTTTTTCCATTTTGTTTGATGCCAGCAAGTCCTCTCACTCGAACATCTGAAAATAATTTTCCGAGAGTATATCACGGAACATTTAAAATAGAGCTTCTTTTTTTTTCAGTAATTGAGCTAGTACTTAAAAACCTAGTTTTAGTGAAATTATTTAGTATGTTTTGCTTTAGTAAAGTTGTAATTGTGCTGTACTTCATTAAAATTTGCGTAGAACCAGAATATGAAATAAAATATAGGGGTTTCCTTTTGAAATAAGGGTTTCAGCGACAAGAAATCATATATCTTGTCAACATAGATCAAAATTAACATTGAGAACTTTGAAAAACATTTGGAGAAAAGCTTTGGAATCTATTCTCTCCAAAAATTATAATTGCAGGTGCTTTCATATTTCCTACTGGTTGGACTATGACAAGCGGATTATCTCATACCCATTCTCTATTTCTTCTGTACTAAAAAGCCTATCCAAAAAGGAATTATAATGTTAGCTGGATTTTAGAATTTTCGTGACTCAGGTACTTCATACGAAAATAGGTTGAGTAGATGTAGGGGTTTACTACAAGCTGTAACCCAATAATACAATAACTCAGTTAATGTTCGTGGTAGAGAGTACAATAGTCGTAGAAAATGAAGTTTTCAACAATATGGTTATATAAAATGTTCGACCAAATAACAATAATGGATAAATTTTCAATTCCCCTTAACTTAAAATTGGAGTCAGAGGTAACATATATAGTACAATTGTTGTACTTATAATTTCAAGTACATTGGTTAAGTAATATTTTTCGATCCGACTCATAGTGACTGGGCTTTGCCGTAGTTTCAATTATTCTCCGCTCTGAAATCGCGCCATGAGTACAACCTAAATGGCCTTTAAGGGAAATGTGCTAATATGAGTTGATAATTACAAAAAAAAATGCCTTATCGGAATATGCATTGTGCTGCCATGGTAGGGTGTGATCTAAATCTGAGGCATTACAGGTGTTTGGAACAAGGTGGTCCAAGGCAAACTCCCGCGAGGGCGGTTCGTTTTTACCTCCTTATTATAAGTAACTCTTTTTTATTTGTACTTATTGTTTTATCAGAGTGTCCCACATGAGAATTTATTTTCTGGCAACGACCTTCAACATTTCAGCATTTGAGTTACTTTTGAAGTGTTATATAACACAATTAATTTACAAAATGAATTGAAGCAAAGAAAAAATAATATTCGAATACTAATGCGGATGGATACTGCTGCGCAAAAAGGGCCACTCTGCATTTCGGCACTTTTCTTGTAAAACCTAAATTCATGGTTAAGGAGAGTAGAGTAACACAGCTTTGAAAACAGTCTGTGCGGTCCATTCTCTGTAAGCATTCCCCGATGGCATATTCTTCTCCATGATATAGCTAAACCATACAAATTCACAAACTCTTGTGCTTGTGATCCTCCAACTGTGCTCCAAACGTCTTTCTCTGGGTTCTCCTCCTTCTTTTATATGTAAATTCCAGGTTTCACTGCCACATGTTTTGTTCGTCTGTTGACCATCTTAAATACTTGCACTTTCACTTTCCAGTAGGGGGGGGGATTTTATGCAAGGACTAAAATTATCTGGTTCCCTTTACGGTTTTCCTAGTTGCATCTTCACTGTTACTCTCCGGCATTGTCCCTCCCAGATGTTTTCGGGAACACCCTCAATTTGACAGGGTCAGAAAACTCTCCCAAAGGTTCTTTTAACCTGGGTAGTATTTACTGCAATTTGTAGTAACAATATAGATCTTGAGCAGTTCTTCCAAAAGTTTCTTGAACACCAGTCAGTGCCTCGACATTTCTAGCTGCAATCAATGCTGCTACGCCATCTGCCGCTTGAGTCTGCTCTCAATGGCACCACCAGGATGTGTCGCTATTTTTCAATTGCACAGGTATTTCTTTCTGTTAAGCCACTATTTATCTCAACGCATATACTTCCCTTTCGAGTTCACATAAGGTGAATTCCTCCTGGTGTAAGGGCGACAACTTAGGCCCTAGCGAGGAGTTCAGAGCCGTTTAACGTGGTGTTACTAGGAGTGGTAGAAACAAATTTACTGCCAGTCCTGTCTCGATTAAAGGGGATGTCATGGGGTATGGCCACCCTCATAAACTATAAAGCTGCAACAGCTGTGACTGGTGACATTTCTTTTATTTTATTAAATTTATTTTTATATTAGTTTAATTTTTTTAAATGCTTTGTTTTATATTTTCTGGGCTTACTTTTTTTTTAAATTTCATTTTATTTGATACAGAAGTTTTTTAAATATAAAATAAAATGGAAAAATGGGATGGTTGCAATCAAATCTTAGTTATATTCTTTTTTGTGGACTCGTTTGTGTTTAAGTGGGTGATAAAAGATCAAAATGACAGTTTTATCGATGTTTCGATACCTTTGTAACCGATTACGTATACTAAATAATCTTAGGGGGGTTAAAAACAGCAAGCAGTTCTGGACTACTATAAATTCCCTGAAACCAAGTAACACCAAATTAAGCGAAATAGAGATTGAAGAATGGACTAGATTCTATACAGCACACTACGGCCAAAAATCCATCCATGAATGCAAATTTTTTTCATTCATCCTTATCTTGAGAGTGACATAACACTAGAAGAACTACAATATTGTATCCAACAATCCAAAAATCAGAAAGCTCCTGGCTTCGACAATATTATTTATGAAAACTACAAAAACCTCACGCCGGAGTGGGAGCACTATCTACTCAACCTATTTAATACAGCAGTGGACCGTGAAAAACCCGTTTTACAATGGTCTAAATCAAAACTTCATTTACTCTTCAAGAAAGGGGACAGGAAAGATACAGATAACTATAGGGGTATATCCCTTTTAAATACCATGCTGAAGTTATTTACTTGCATTCTGGCAAGGAGGATAATACAATGGGCTGAATCTGAAAACCTCATACCTGAAGAGCAAGCAGGGTTTAGAAGTGGCAGAGGCTGCATAGACCACATCTTCACTTTAAAGTCACTAGTTGATATTAAATTCAGAACCAAAGGCACCTACTTATATGCTGCCTTCATCGACTTCAAGAAAGCCTTCGACTCTATCAGACACGCCTTGCTATGGGAAAAACTCTTTTCACTGGGACTGGGAGGCAAACTCATAAGGATTATGAAGACGCTGTACGACACTGCTACGACTCAAATAACAGTCAAAGGACAACTCTCGGAAGAAATAGATATAACGTCGGGCCTGTTGCAAGGGGAAAGCCTTAGTCCAACACTTTTCATCATGTTTATATCTGACATAGTCCAATTCTTCAGAGAGAATGGTGCCACAGGCGTCAGCATCGATAGTACTCATGAGACAACAATGCTCTTACTAGCAGATGACATTATTCTTCTTAGTAATACTTGGCAAGAAGCTCAAAAGAAACTGAAGATCCTGGAGCAGTACTGTACAATGAACTCTTTAAATGTAAATGTAGAAAAATCAAAGGTTATGGTATTCCATAAGTCCCCTAGGCTGAAGCAACTTAGACCACTTTACTGGCATGGTGAGAAATTAGAATATACTAAAAGCTACACTTATCTGGGAGTTCCTTTCACTTCTTCAGGAAGATTCAGCAAAGCATCGAAGCATTTTATTCAGAAGTCATCTGTTGCAGCCGCAAGAATTCTGGCAATTTTGCGAAAAGGTCGAAGTGATTCATGGTACACGAAGATAGCTCTTTTTGACTCTATGGTATATTCAACCCTCCTTTATGCATCTGAAATATGAAGCCTAAACTATCTAGATGCTATCGAAGTAGTACAGCTAAAGTTTCTGAAACAAGTTTTTAGCTGGCCGAGGAGTACTGCCAACTACATAGTGCGCCTAGAGACAGGCCGGAACCCCGTCAGGGTCAGTGTTATGAAGAAGGTTATAAACTATTGGTCCAAATTGTCACTCATGCCGGAAGAGAGGTTGCCAAGGCTTTGCTTCAATAGGCTAATTTCCCTGGATAGGAGCAATCCTGATACAATCTTTAATTGGGTCACACAAGTCAGATCAATAGCTAATCACTATGGCTGCGGAAAGGAGTTTACTGGAGTTCGTCAGAACGAAATAATGAAACACAAAAATGGAATTTTAGAAAAGTTAAAAAACCACGACCTTTCAGTTGACATCCACCGAGCTACAAATTCCAAAAGTAACCCCATCTATAGAACTATATCCAGCTCCAATATATCCAGCCCGGAGAACTACCTGGCATTTAAAACAAACATAAGAAAGCTAAGATCTGTTAGCCAATTAAGAGTATCAAGCTCAGAGTACACAAAACTTCAATCACGAAACAAAACTTTTTCATTCAAAGCTCTGGAACCTTGCAATTTTTGTAACCAATTCATCCCTAATAGCCTGTCACATATACTTCTCTACTGTGAAAAGCTCATTGAAGATAGAAATAAATATCTACGAACACTTTCCTCAGCAGTCAGTGATGTACATAAAATTGAAGAGATACTTACTATCGATAGCCTCGAAAAACTACACAACATTTACTACTTCATCACTTCAGCATGCAATACTCTGGAATATATAAGTGCTGATGGACCACACTCCAGTTAAATGTTATAATAAGACGAATTTATATAATTATAGAATGCTATTAGTTATCTTTATGTATTATATTTACCGTTTTTTGTTTTTCTTTTAGTCTTTTTTTATTGCCATATTATTATTGAACTCAAGAATTTGGATTTAATTTATTTATTTAAAAGACAGAATTGTTATTTGTTTATTTAATTTGTACAAGATATAAATCCTTAACAAATAAATATATATTCTATTCGATACCTTTGTATTACTTTTTTCGAAACCTAAAATACAGAAACACTATCAAATCAAGGGAGTTCATTTTTATTAAAAATATACGTATGTAATGAATAAACATATATTGAATTATCTTTCCTGAACTCACAGAGCTTTCATGTTTTTAACATTAATGCTGCTGCTGCAGAACTAATTAATCAAAGTTTTGTAATTACAACTAGCCAATTTAATTCAGAGTTTTTTTATGCATTATACATGGATATTATTTAAAGAAATTAACTCCTATAATTTGATTGTGTATTTTTACTATAGGCATCGAGCATGTTATAAAAAGTACCAAAGCGTCGGGAAAGCAATCTTTTTGATTTTTTAACACCAATCTGACCCATTAAAGAGAATACAACTAAGATGAAATAAAATATTTGTGATTTAGACTGTTCTTATATTCTAAATTTTTAATGGCGATTCCCATCAGAAGAGAACTGAAATCTACAGGCAAACTATACACCGAAAGTACTGAAAAATAATTTTATCGGTTAAAAGTAACAAAATGGTAAGCTAACTAAATATCTGTTATAAGACTTTTGTGCAGGAATAAATACCAATTTTTCAGATCCAGTTCTAAGAAGTCTACTTCAGACAATGCCTTTTCCCCGCACCAGTTGCCCTTGTAAAAAAGGTCCATTTTTCGCAATAAAATGTACTTAAGCCTTCTTGGGAAGCATGGCTTTAAAGATTAAACTAAATAAACAACATATTTTAAAATAATCGTTAATATCAAATTAATTCATTACTCATATAGGTATTAACGACGTTGATAAATACTTCGTCCTCGAGTGTTTAGCAAACATATGCCCTTCATGTTGATAAAGACCGCAGGCTGACACAAGCTACAAGCTCGGCCGGCGGAAGTGAGCCATTATGCGTTACAAAGGAATCAATGAGTTATCTATGAGGCGTTGGCCCTAGTATTGGTGAGTTCAATGCCGAATAACGAGCAATAATGATCTCAGCAAGGGGTCAGGGTGTCTTGTACTACTCTCATAATTTAGGCCAGTCCCTGCCTCTTTAGCAGATCATATCAACTCTTTACCTTGTTCTCATAACTCCAAGGGGTCCACTAATAGAATATCTCTTCCTGGCATTATGCCGGAAAAATCATTATATAAAAGCTGCCACCGCTTCTCTGAAATTGAAAATAAAGGTTCTTTAATTATTTTCAATATATAAGAACTACTAGCACATATGTATATGTACCATATTGCTTCGTAACTACTTCATATTGGTTTGTCCAACTATAAAACAACATTCAAATAATAATAAGAACAATATTTATGATACGTTGGATTAACTTCCCTATAGAGTTGAATGTAGCAGTGTTGGCTAAGCGTTATTCCTGTCATCATAGTGCTCCCTGCCATCTGCGTGTGACATTATAGTCCAAATTGTGCTTATTATTTATTCAGGTACCTCCTCACAGTTCTCAAATGCCCACTGAAATAAAATAAAAATCCGTCTATGAAGATTGTTTCTCGCACATTGTGTATAAATATGAGGAAAAAAAAATAATGCAAAGAACTTTTTTCCACAGAAAGAATCCAAAGAAGAATAACATATCTAGAAATTTCAGAATTTTCATAGAAACTCCCTGAAATAATTAGTGGTTTAACCATCCAAACATGAGTTAGTAGCAGACTACAACTTAACATTCCCAGACCGGCATAAAATATTAATAATAATATACGTAGCAAGAAGTGAACTTGAAACAAAACCAGCTAACTATGAGACCTGGTCTTCTGTCACGATTTTAAGCCACCCCTCCCATCCCGTCCTCTGAGCCTAAATAGTAATTCAGCCAACACTCCCAATGGTTTTTCTTGGCTAACCTTCTAGGTTCACTTTGTCCTTACGTACACTGTCTTCCTTTCATCATACGACAGTGTGTTTACGCTGTTGTGGAGGGTAGAAACAGTAGTGGTCACTCATCTATCCAATCCCACCAACCATTCCACAGTAGGAATATTCTACGAAACTTTCTAGAGTATTTCAGAAAACCACTTCATCCTAAGATGATGTCATTAAATTATGACCGACCGTGTTGTGAAGAACTTCTGATGCTTACACTCCGAGAACTGAACAACGACTTCCAATGCGACCGGCAACCACAACCAGATCCGGCCACTGCCCGTCGGTGGCACCACTTCGGTCTTAACCTCAAAGTCCTGGAATGGTCATCGGGCTCGGGACAGGAAAGCGGCAACTACTGACCCTACAGTTTCGTCCAATGACGGAGGAGGATGCCACCGCCGAAGCAAAGGGGGTTGGAACAGTCTGAAATTGAATTTCATATTTCAGACAAGAAATATCTTTATTTCAGACTCATTAGGGGCTCAGGTTAACCATATGAGTTAAGGGGTTGGTTTTAATGTCACATGGCCAATACGACTTAAGTGAACCAATTAAATAAAATCCTTACCCTCACTCTGGATAGTCAGGAGTGCTAATTTGTAGATAACCCGTCCCAATTAGCCAAATAGTTCAATGTGGACGAAAATAAATAACTATTAATTTGAAAATATTAATTAAATGATCAGTATTGTATTAAACTGTTTACCTAATAATCCTTGTATTAGGTTTTTCGTGTTTGATTGTTTTTCTTTATTTTGCAAACTTATTTCCACGTTAAAAGACTATATTATAGCTCTAAACCTTTTATTTATGTTTCTAAGTCAGTTTAATATATATAATTTTTTTCAGAATATTTTCCTACCTTCTGGACAAGCGCGCACAGGCATATTTCGGGTAGTGGTTGGAGGAAGGGACGACCGTTCTCCATGTCCAAACTTCCTGTTTTACTCAGGTTTCATGGCAATGACGAACGAGTGGTTCCATTTATCCTAGAAAGACTAGTATTAGTATTATCACACTCCTTGTTGGAGGTCGTGCCACTATCATAGTGGCATTCGACGACAGACCCCCATGGGTTAATCCTGCCCCCCTCCCCCCGGATCAGCGGATCAAACAAAAATAATCCTAAAATCCAAAAATACAAGCAAAGAAAAATAAATGCTAAAAAACTCAGAGAGCCCAAGGTCTGACACCTCTTCTTCATCTCCCGACGACATTCCCGTGTCTTGGAAATGGACTGAAAAAGACCCACAGGCGGTCGGAGAACATGACCACTCTGCATGCACCTCAGACGCCCTTGTAAGCAAGCCGGTTTTTGCCAGACTACAACATCGGCAAATCATCTCCCGGCCAATCAGTTATACTCGTATTCCTTTGCCGTGGAGTCGATGCCATTTGTTCACCTTCCATCGTAGAACATTGCCTTGATGATGTGGTAGTTGTCTTTAACGGACTCTAGTCAGCAAGGCAAGTATTCAACTGCCTCCGGCTCTTGTTGAGACTTGTTGAGATCGTCCCTCAACAGTAATAGAGAAAACAACATAGTTCTTTCCTGGCAACCTTAAATCGAACAGCTAAGAACATTGAAAGAGTATCAAACTGAGATTAATACGTAGAAGTGGGGGTTTACTGGAAGCTGAAGAAGAAAATACAATTAACTCGCTTAATATTCGAATTGTTAAACAAACATAGTATGAGTGGTTGTTTACAGATCACTGAAAAATAAATAATTGTTAATATTTTGGTTAATATTTAGTTAGAGCAAATACGTATTAAACAACAATTGTATAAAATTATATTTACAACAAGATTAGTTATGCAGCTATTTCTCGATATGACTTACAATAATACAGATGTTTACAATATAAGTTTTGATTTCGCTCCTTCTTTAAATCTATTTTCCTCCTTGTCCAATAAAGAACAATACTTCGTATTTAAGCTAGAAATGTTTGAAAACTCTTGATACATTGCTCTACATTGCTCTTGATACAATTCAAATATCTCGGTTAATATTAGAAGAGGTAAACCCATTATAGAACAACAATTGCAATAAATTAAAACTATAATAAGACTGATTATAAATTTCTAGATCTGACTCATAATAAATCAGTTCTAATTATTGTACCCCTATTTTCCTCTAACTGCCCTTCCTCCACTCCACTCCTCCTGATCTGAAGTAATTTTTGCCGTTCACAAATTTATCTTAAGGGAAATCTGCTAAAACAATATATATATATATATATGCATACACACCCATATGACGTAGTACAACATTTTGTTTTTCTGTAATTTTTTGCTAACCATAAACTAAAACAATTGCAGGTTTTTATGTTACATTCAATTTCTTGTGGAGGGCATTTTTCGAATAAAATAATGATTTTAAATGTAACAAAATATTTTCAATATAATTCCAAGAATATTTTAAATAATGCCGAATACTAATATGGTCCTCAAATATTAATAGAGAAATTAAAGACGCAAATAATAAAATCTTGTTATTATTTTTGGGGTGTAAATTATCATTGAAAGTTATTTTTCAGAATTAGAAATATAAAATATACACACTACTGTAGGACTTGGAATACTATTTGTTTAGATTTTTATTTATTTATTTTTTGTCTAGCATGTATTTATGTTTCGTTGTTGACATATCATTTTCATAATAAGTTATTCTCTTAATGCTAAATTTCATCTTTGATTACTTCATTAATTTCAGTTCAATGTTAAACTTTAATTCTATATTTTTTTTTTTATTGACTTATATGGGACAAATATAAGATCTTTGTTTGATAATCTTGGTGCTCCCCTCCCCCCCCCCCCCAAAAAAGGCACTGAAGATGGAATTGAAACTGTGAAAGTACATACTCTCTTATAAAAATAGAGGGATAATGTCCTTGGTTATTGATCTATAATCTTTCAATATTATATTTAATTAGTGCATTTAAAAGCGTTACATTCATTGCTTAGAAACGTAATTGGCGTATATCTAGTGAATTTAATTAAACGCTTGAGTTTTTCAAGAATGCTGTGGAAGTTCCTGTTCCTTCAAGAGGGTGTTTTTTACAAATCACATTGCCCTTGTAAGTGAGCTAATAAGGTTGTGTATCCAATACCAATAAGAGGAATTGCTTTATGGCAGCCGTTCCTATAATGCACAGTATTACATGTGTACTTGCAATATATACATTTTGATTATTTATTTATGTTGTTTCAATCTTCGCTGGCGATTATGTTTCATTAGAAAAAAAAGTCCGTCACATAAATAGAGCAGCCCTCGTGAAGTTTAAATACTGGTATCACAACACCACCTTCAATATTAAGTAAATAAATAAATACAAACGGTAATAAGATATCTTTCGGTCAATTATAATAACCTCCCGGCGGGAAGCGTCTGACATGTAAACAATCAGGTCTGCCAATCTCTCACCGGAAAGAAAAACTATCACTGAAATATATCAGAATTAATTTTTTTGAAAAGTATTTTTACTATATGACTATATCTAGTACTGTAATTTATAATGAATCAGAATAATTTTTTTGAAAAATATTTTGACTATATCTAGTACTGTAATTTATAATGAATCAGAATAATTTTTATCTCAATCAATCAAATTTTACTAGTCCAAGTATTTAAGAAGGTAGGTAAATGCTATTATCATTTAAGATTTTATTAAACCAGGTATTCTCGGCGGAATAAGTAAACGTTTAGAGGAGGGGGGGGGGGGTCTTGAAAATTAGAAATATCTCGGTTAGTATGAATCGGATAGAATAGATGGTAAGTTTACGCGGCACCTGCGTGACGAGCTGTTTTCAATGGCCCAAGGACTGGGAAGAAAGGGACTGTTTAATCTTTCGGTATTATAGATATTTTATACTAATTAATATAGGAAATACAAAATCAGAAAAATAAGAGTACGCCAGACGGTAGTATGTGAACAACAATAAACAAAAATAATAAATAATTTTATACACTCAATCTGATAACAATAACCAACGGAGGTTACTGAGTAGCTTAATTCCCTAACAGCAACATAAGGGCATCCCCAAACGGATTTATTCCTCAATGTGATATTAACAGGACCAAACTTAAAATTTCCACAGCACCGTGGAATTAATATAAATTACTGGTTGTAAATATTTTCAATTTGTCGATTAATACTGGAAACTTCAAATTGTCTTCCCTAACATTTAATTTAAAATATTAGCAAAAAGATATTTTATTTTCTTGAGACTACAATTGCCTATCAATTAACAGCCTTAGCATTCCTATGTGTCTTCTAACGTCACTGCTGAACCTCTAGGATCTTAGTTCTGACATAGCTCTCCAATCAACAAGAACAGTGCTTATAACTACAGACATACTTCTGAAGGCTCTTTTGTTGAAGGTAAGATCATTGGACTAGAGGATGAAAAGAAGTAAATAGTTGTATTTATTGATGGTCCTCCAACGGTGCAAACATGCAACAGGATTGTTTTCTGACTCCACTCATTAGTTGGTTCTTCAAGTGAAGCCCTCTCAAGAACTGTTATCATTTTGAGCCAACTAACTATAAATTAACCCTTTGGATTTAGGAAGGCTGGATTAATTGTAGTCTTAATTATTAATGAATATCTCCAACATAATCATCACAAATACACTCTGCCATCTAACTATTCAGTTTTTATTTGTGATTTAACTATTCCAAGACACATCTGATGCTCTAAATGAGAATTCAATTTACCTACCCGGAGAAGAGTACTACAGATTTTAAATACAGAACATAAGAGGTTTGATATCTGCTGCCTACTTGCTCCAGATAGTAATTTACTTAGACGTTTAAAAAATTCGTCTTATTCTGGGCCCGATATTTAATATTCTTCATCTTAAATGGCAAGATTCGCTGAACCCTAAGTCACACTTGCCAGTAAAATTTGAAGTTAAAAAATTGATTTTCAAATCTAAGTTATTATTAAAGTCGCCATGAAAAGTGAGGTAAGAATTTTTTTGCCATTATCAGAAAGACTATTTATGTTATCTTCCGAAATCTCGTAAATGCCTAATTTTTTTCACATACTGGAAAAGAATGCTGAATACAGTTTAATCATATTATTAAGTTTCAACCTGTCAAATTCGCTTAAAACCGTGATGAAATAAATAAATGTCTGGTATTCTAGTAATAGGTATCAAGACTATCGTTTTTGGAATTCCTTTGGCATATGAGGAATGTGGAACTAATTGTTTTTTTTTTTTTAAATTATTGTTAAACGAGACAAGCATTTTGGTGTTAGGAATTTAGTCATTCTGGAAAACAAAAAATCGTATAATCCCTCTGCTATCTAAGGGAAAGTGGATAGTCAATGAGTAGTGACTGCTTTGGTGTACTTAAACCTGTAGGGAAGACATGTTTCTCTTAGGTAACGTATCAGAAGTTTATACGAAAGCTTCTACCGTTTCTCGGTCAATGCTGTAAAAGATCGGTGGACTTATGCAATGCTCAAACCGCAGTCTATCACTTCCTTGCACAAGGAGGAAGTGTAGTCCTCCTGATCAAATACCACAGTTGGACCCTCGAACGGAAGGACCCCCCGGCAAGATAGTTATAGTCCTCACTTTTTACTACTTCCTACGCCCTACTGCAATCAAGGATAGCAACCTTGTCCGCTCCCAACCTTACTGACTCATACGCTGCTTACTTCTCAACAAGCCAATCTACTTTTAATTGGATTGGATACTTTCTCCTTAAGAATTCTCTCTCGTAATTAGCCTATAACACTAATGAACATAACATAACAATTAGCATGTCAGATTTTAATATTAATCAAAGTACGTATTAGACGTAGCCATTTTGTATGTTCTTAAATTTCAATTTAATAGATAGATCCTCCAAACTAGCAAACCTGTATGCGATATGCATCTCCGGCACCGAATATGTTAATGATTTACTCTATTTTCAATAATCATTTAAAAGCATTCTCAGAAGTCATAGGGGAGTTTCCTCACCTTCTACATTTTAGGCCTCATGCTATAGCAAAGTAATATGACACATTATTATTTACGGTGAAACCCGTGAGCAATGGGGTTGCTATAAATGCAAAGTTAAGGCAGTTCATCCCTAAACTACACTTTACGTAGTGAGTAAATTCTCATTTAATCCTTCCGCAACGACTTATTTTGGATATAGTTCCCCAAATGTTTTTCTAAGATGCTTTTCATAGAGTATACACACTATCCCTGCTGTTACTATTTATATTCCCTGACCAAATATACCTTATTTTGTGTAGGTAATTAATTGTCACTAGAAGTGTACTGGTATAAAACACGATTGTGCTCTATCTAAATCGTTTTTTAACTTCTAGACGTTGATCTAAATTAGGACATGCTTTATGGACGTGAGTCATTTTCAGTACCCGAAAATGTTATATTCTGTTTTGACATACTATTTGGCGTTATTTCTTTATGGTTCATGTCAAAAGAAGTTCAACTTAAAATTAAGTGATATGAGGCGCCAGTACAGAATTGGGTTAGTCTATTGATGTACATATTTTAAAGTTTTGGGCCATCAATCAGAATTATTTGTCGTTTTTAATAAGTGAGTCTTGGTTGTTAAAGGAATTTGACTAACTGTAATTTCCCTGTAGCACTAAACAGTAATCTGAAAGGGTTAAAATGATTGAAAGTGTAGTAAGCTAGTTAACACTTCAGAAAGGTTAGAGCATAGGTTTTGGAAGCAAAGAGTAGTAGAATATTGAAATTTTTGGATGATCTATCCCAATGACCCAAAAATGAAAATTGAAGTATATTTTTTCGTAATTTAGAATTTTAGGTCACAGAGTTGGTTAGTAAACTAACAGATCAAATAGTTTTGGTTGCGTAAATTGGTGGTTGCACATGACGTATAGCTTTGTTGAATAAGTTTAATATGAACAACAACAAGCTGTGCTAAATAAATAAATAAAATCATGCCGCATGTTAAAACAGAGTCTTCTGATAAAGACGGGCAAAATAATGGCCTATGCCCTACACATCCTTGGGGTGAAGGAATACTTTCATTCCTAGATCCTCAAAATATTGATGTACTCGAGAGTATCGAACCCAGGAAGCAATATGATATTTCAGAGCTTCCCTTGTGAGTCTAGAAATTGTTAACATTCGCTAAAGGTGTTGTCTGGGTTATACCTAATCTGTCGTGAAAGAATTGAATGCATTTTCCTACAAACACTTGGGTGCCAGCATTTATTACCAGTGTTTTCACTATTTACGGGACGAATGTTCGCCTTCTATTTTCGGCGCTTCTTGAAATCAATCTTCCAGTTCTGCTTTTAGGTATTGCAGCCATCAGTATGAAGGCCAGTATGGGACCTAAAGAAGCAAGGAGGTAGTTGTCGATTCCGAATGTTGGAACGAATGCCTAAGTTACCTGGACTTAAACAGAAGTATTTTTCCATTTATTGTATCTACTGAAACATTCTAGAAGGTTGAGATTTTCTGGAGGTCAGCTAAAGGCGTATCAGCTTGCAACATCATACAAACAATCTGCATAGAAAAGTAGTATAACGTCTTAAATCATATTTCATTTATTTTTACATCAATACATCAATTGTCACAAAAGAAGCTTTCCTTGTCTAGCAACAACAATGAGCAATGAAATGGTCTTAATGCCTCTCCTTGGTGGACTCCATTACTTAGCTGGATGGGTTTGGTAGTTTCTTGCCCTCTTTATTGTGGAAGTCACTCAGGTCATAAAACTTTGCCATTGACTTTAATTCCCCCAAAACTACCGAGATAATCGTAGTGAAACATTTGTTTTTCAATCTACAGGTTATGGACTAAATTTTTCTATATTTTGCGGCACAGAGTCGAAAATGCTGTGACCGCATCTATGGATTCAACTCGGAATCCAGCTTATCTGGTGATATGCTTTTTTTAATTCCCCCAGTACACAAGCCTAAGTATCTGTTTTGGATAAGAATAATGTTTAGGAGGGCTCTTTAAATATAGTGATAAGATTCTGAACATACAACTGAAATACACATTTAACTTAAAATTTCGCTTATTTATTAAAAAGAAGTAACTTTATATTCATGTTTGCTAACAGTGTTGTATCTAAAAAGTTATTAGTTAATTAAACAATATTTGTAAATCGACGAGTAACCATTATAATATCAATAAATTTTCGGATAACAGCAATTATTGTCATAAATTCATCTAATTGTTTATATTTCAAACAAAACAAATGAATGGCTGCACTTTTAATATTCGTGTTGCAGGGTCTTATTGATGAATATTTTGTGAATCCAAGGATTTTCAGGAAATATTTTTTCTTACGATACCATTCTATTTAGTGTACAATATTATAAGAATTTTATGGAGAGAGCTAAGATAATAAATATTTAAAAGCATATGAAAAGGCTTAAATTGGACTTAATGTTTATTCTTACAAACAAAACGTCTGTCACGCAAGGGCTACGTCAACTAAGCAGATTTTCCACATGCGCCACTTATTTGGATTTATCTCAAAAATTAAAAGTTCAATAAAAACAATATTTAGTATTTAAGTTTAAAATAAAGTGCTTTATGATGTAACAACTTATTGTTAATATGACATGAGTAGGAGTGGGGGTTTGTCAAGGCCCCAAAACTAAAAACTGCAAATATCTCGGATAATAATTAAGATATTTCGAAATTCCCCCTCTAAACCCCTATACATAAAATTGTGAAGGAAATTGTTTCAAGCTGCCCATTTTGACTAAAAAGAGTGAGAGTGGACTGACCCAGTGCCCCCTCGCCTTCCTATTCCCCGATTCATGGATATATCTGGGGCGGAGGGGGTGTTTGTTGAGAATCAAGTTAAGGAAATTAGAAAAGTGCAAACCGTGCTGATTGGCATCACATTCATGGTTTAGAAAATGCTGAAGACTTACCTAGTAGAGGATATACTTCTGATTTCAAAGAAATGATGGGAGGGCCCCACATGGATAAAGTCCTACCGAGTTGGCCTAAGTCATCTGTCTCGTTAAATGGAGAATAAATTTATGCTGAGAGGATAAAACCTGCTGTTAATACCTTGTTGACTACAGCAGGAGACTTAGATTGACTTAGACCTCATTTTCGTCATCTCCTTTGTAGGATCAACGGACATTTGAGGCAATTTTTCGAAAATTGCGTCATGACTACAAACTCAATAGTTGATTTCCCTTAAGGATAATCTGCTAAAATGGAAACTTCTTGCATAATAAAAGAAATTCGAAGAGTAGATGAATAAAAAAAACCCCAATTATTGAAATTTTCGTGGTTATGAAGAACACTATAATTATTGTTATCAGGAATTGCGTAGTATTTAAACTTTTAGTTTTATAATTAATTGTATCAAGTTTAGGAAAGAGGAAATGTTAAAGTTCCCACGATTCATCCTAAATTAGATTCATAGGGAAACATTCATTTGCGTCTCGACAAGATGTTCGAATAATAATTAAACGTTACTTTTATCAGGAAAACAACCTGGTGTACGTATCTCGTGTTTAGGAAAAATATTTATTGTGTTATTTTTCCTTTATTCCTAATATAGTCAATAAAAATTAGTAAAGGTTCTTCATTTGAACGTTTTAATTAAAATTAATTACTTGGGAAGGATGAGTTACTTGAACTAAGGAGATTTCTAAGGTGGTTCTTTGGCGGTCAGGATGAACTAGAGTTTGGTGTAAATATGGGGATGAGAAAACTGACCGTTGTTCCACAAGTATCTGACACGTTTTCATAATTTTAACAGAAACATGTTTTCACCACATCCTACAGCCATCATCCAAATGGAAACAATGATTTCAATTAAATGACACGCCAGATGTCACCAAACACCAAAATAAACCAAACGAGATCTTTAAAAAGAGCTTCAGAAATACCAATCATCTTCAGCTAAAATCTGTCGAAGATGCTTGAAACCTACAATTGGGACACTCCTGAGAGGGCTGACATTGTTTCTATTCATTGAAATATAGATATTTTGTTTTTAGGCTGGACTCGATGCAAATCAACGGCACGACCATTAAGGATGATCTTCCGTGAAGTAAGATATAAGTCCATCGTGCAGGGCCTTCAAAAACTAAGATTTCCCGCGTCCTGGCATGGCATACTAGAGATCTTATCACTCCATTTTCTCGAACGAATAAATCGCTTAATATTTGAGTCACGAATATGTGAATGTGTGTTTCTCTCTCTCTCTCTCTCTCTCTCTCTCTCTCTCTCTCTCTCTCTCTCTCTCTCTCTCTCTCTCTCTCTCTCTCACACTCACTCTCTCTCTCTCCCCCCCCTCTCTCTCTCTCTCTCTCTCTCCATATGTATATATATATATATATATATATATATATATATATATATATATATACATACATACATATAAATGTGTATAGATATATGTACAATTTTGATTGGACCTCTTTTACGTCACCTCCAGGGCAGCTTGTCGAACATTTGAAAAAATCGCGTCATGAGTAGAACCTCAATAGCAGAGATTCATTCAATTTTTATGAATTAGGTAATTGATTTAAATTATTCGCCTTGTTACTACTAAGTTTCAGGATTTTTAAAATTTTAATTATTAGTTTATTGTATAATTATGAATATGGTTTTTTACATTTTAATATTCTTTCTTTTTATAAAATTAATAAAAGCATTTCTTAAGTTTCACTTTGTATCTCTGATTTTATAATATTTAGGTAACTACGAACTATTAAGAACACTATTTGCTTGTAGCCATCAAGTTTTAGACACTCTAGGAGAGAAGAAAAAGAGCTTTAGAGACTTAGAATCGGCCACACCGAACTAACACACTCATATTTAATGACAAAGACTGGCCGATCTACTTGCTCAACTTGTAACATTCTCTTGACGATAAGACATATACTGACAGAACTTAAAACGACAACACCAGGACTTCTCATACGACTTACAAGAACTTTTGAAGGAACGCAGCCTATACATTAATAACATATTCTCATACCTACTCAAAATTGAAATATACGGCAAAATTTAACATAAAAATTAAGCTTGTGGTGTGCAATAGGATTATAAATTACATGCCTTAATTTTATTATATGCGTTTGTAAACATGTTTACCCTGAAGGGGGAAATTACGATAATCACTAGCAAAAGTGCCATTTTGAGCCATTCATTTTCTATTGATCATCCACCAACTATGCTCATCACCATTTTTTTTTATTTATGCTTACTTATAAAATGTTTATTTATTTCAACTTGTTATTTTGCATTGTTTTTTGGTATTTGTGGTTGTTACTTGTTTGTTATCTCTTATCTATTTTACTTTTGTTATTTCACTATGTACTATTTTTGACTGTTGAAAGGCAAATCGCCTTTGATGTGATGCCCATAAATAAATTAAAAAAAAAATATTTAGGACTAAAATGTACACCAATGAAATGTATACCCTGGAAGGGCATTCATTATGCTGTAAACTGACGCTTGATTATTCTCATATTTACCATGTTTATTGGAAAGTCCTGGAAATGAGAATTTACATCATTCTCTAATAATTCTGCTGTTCATGTGGCGAGGAAATAGAAAGTTGCATTAATTTTATTGATTGTGGTCAAGTCATGGGGACATTGCGATATGACAGTGGTTAAAACCATGCCTAGTGCTTCCAAGAAAATGTTCCAAGATATCCTTGGAAGATTTATTATTTATTATAAGGAAATACGATATAAAAATAAGATAGAACAATTAATAACTATTTATCAGTTTTAAGAATCATGGAAACTACAACAGTCGGTTTCACTATATTTAAACTAATTTCCATCATAATTCTGTTCATAAATTTATATCTGTAGGCCGGATTAATTAACTTATTACAGATGAGGATCACTTGTAAATTTTCCTACCTTAGATGTGCGGGAATTGTGGACCTTATGAGCCAGAGTGCTCTAACATCCGTCGTGAAGTATTTATAATTTATAATTGGCGAAATGTTGAAAATTCAGTGAATAAGAATTTCATTATTGTTATTTATTAACTTCCACTTTTTGTTGAGGCGGCTAATTGAGACGGGTTATCTACAGGTAACCACCCTTTTCTAGTTAGGGGGGGGGCTAAGGATTTTATTTAATGTGCCCTTCACTAAATAAACTTCTATTGCCCAGGTGGAAATCGAACTCACCACTGTAGGGTTACCATGCGAGATTAAGGCCTACGCTATAAGTCATATGGTAAAGTATATATTACTAATTATTGAAATTGGACAATTTTACAGAACATTATTACTTATTGAGAATAAAAATTGCTCACCTTTACTTATAAGCAGCAAGTTTTTCCATAGACTTACTCTAACCATGCTTATCACACTTGAAAAGAGCTTTAATTTTCCTTTTAGTCCATCACATTAAAATGTGATGATCAAATCTTTCTTTTTTCTCTCGAGTTAACCATAAATAATTATGGCACAGAAGGGTAATACACTTTAATAATAAAGTGTTATATTTTCACACTTGTGACCACTGCTGTATGTTTAAAAATAAATGAGTAATTTTTTGTTGAAAAACTACTTTCTTTTAATGAAATATATTATTTATTTTTCTCTGCTGTTAAATCCGTATATACCAGTCACGGTTCTACTTATCTCATTGTTATTCCAAGTGGTGTCAATTTTACCAAGGAGTTACAAAAACAGTACTGTGTAAACTAAAAGTGATTCGTATAGCAGTCAGTGGATGTAGGAGCTCAGTTCTGGGAAGCCGGAAGTCGTCCTTCCAATTTGGGAACGTGGTGGGTAGGTTTTCTGTATAAAACATCCATAACCAAAAGAGTTGAATGCCTTCTTCTTATAAAAGTGCTGGAAGAACACGATTTGGCTCGGAAGGAAGACCTAACATTCAGAACAACAAATATACCAGGACTCAACTAAACTTAGCGAAGTCAGAAATATTTGTGTTTTGAATATATGATTTAAATTTTATATTCAAAACAAAAGTACGTGCCACAAGTGGGCGCAAGATATTATTAAATGAATATTGCCCTCAAGTTTAGCTGAATTTGTAATTGAACTTTTTAAAGATTTTTTTTTTTCCTTTTGACATTATAGGTCGTATTCCTATAATTGTTTTTACATTAAAAAAATAGAACTGTGTAATCTTCTCCATATAATAAATCATGGAACTGAAGCAAATCATTTATGTACCATTATGTGTATTTTTGTGTTATCTTTTCGCACTTATTTTTAGTGAAGCATGTCTTTTTGTAATTCATCAATGAAAGGAGAATGCGAAGGGGAATGTGGGGGAGGGGGTGGGGAGGGGGTAATCTTGAGTTTTTACTTATTTATGATACATACTTTCATATGGTCAAAAATTCCATATTATGTAAAAATTCGAAAATCTGGAAAGGTGCTTTACGAATGATTTAAAATGCTTTACGGTAACAACGTGACGTTTAAGTGGCCTCAGGAAAAGTGTAAAATAAGAAATAGAATGTTGAAAAGCATGATACAGATCAAAAGTAATAAATATTAAAAGTTAAAAACTTTATATCTTGCAGAATTGTACAAACTCTCCTATTTTATTGATTGAGCTGAATTGACATCCTTCCCTGCTAATATTTATGTTGAGACTGGAATTAAAGAGGTTCCCGAAGGCTACCTGGCTGGTAACCTATTTGTATGCAGCCGGATTGTCCTCCTAGACTGCACGGACATCGTGACCTACACCTCGAATGCAACTTCATTTATAAAACACTATGCATTTAGAAGACTATTGTAGAAAAACAAGCTTCAACTACTCAACAAAATATGTCATGATAACACCATTTCGGCGTCAGTAGTTTTCGCCAAGTACCCTCAATGTTTTGCCATTAACACTTTTATATCTTTAAGTCGGGGAGATGTGAATTCACCAGTTTTGCAGTGTATCTGTTATTTGTTAAAATGGATCTCTCATCAAAGCCGCTAGCACTCCTTCCTTCCTATCTGGAGAACTTGAAAACGATTTACAGACAGTAGCGATACTTGTTCGTCGGATGACAGCTGTTTTGGAGATTGCAAATACCCAAAAATAAATTATATAAATCAAAAATTTGATCGTGTAAGTTGCCACCCCTCCTATTGCCATTTTTCTAATCACCTCGTTCATTGCCTCCTCTGTTGGATGTTTTTCACGGCAAACTGAAACTTTTGAATTTCACACCCGTGATTTCCAGCAAAACCATTGTCATGTGGGCCACTACGTCCCTTCTCTTGCATGAGTTCCACTTCAGTTTATGACTTTCCTTCAAGGAGGCAAATACTTTTAGTTTTGAAGGTGCTTTATGTATCTTTCCGCCATACCTGTTTCTTTTTTGGTCTACACTGCAAATCCTATAAGCTATCTCTAATTTACGATTATATTATTATAGGCTATTTACGATTATATTATTATAGGCTATTTACGATTATATTATTATAGACTATTTACGATTATATTATTATAGGCTATTTACGATTGTATTATTATAGGCTATTTACGATTGTATTATTATAGGCTATTTACGATTATATTATTATAGGCTATTTACGATTATATTATTATAGGCTATTTACGATTGTATTATTATAGGCTATTTACGATTATATTATTATAGGCTATTTACGATTATATTATTATAGGCTATTTACGATTATATTATTATAGGCTATTTACGATTATATTATTATAGGCTATTTACGATTATATTATTATAGGCTATTTACGATTATATTATTATAGACTATTTACGATTATATTATTATAGGCTATTTACGATTATATTATTATAGGCTATTTACGATTATATTATTATAGACTATTTACGATTATATTATTATAGGCTATTTACGATTGTATTATTATAGGCTATTTACGATTATATTATTATAGGCTATTTACGATTATATTATTATAGGCTATTTACGATTATATTATTATAGACTATTTACGATTATATTATTATAGACTATTTACGATTATATTATTATAGGCTATTTACGATTATATTATTATAGGCTATTTACGATTATATCATTATTATTATAGGCTGTCTCTAATTTACATTTTGCTTACAAATGTGATCAGCCCGTTTCCAAAATGCCTCCATGACAGTTGTTTGACTATAGCTAAATAAATAATTTATTTTATTTTCACATAAATAATTTTACCTTCATATAGTTTCCTGTCCTTGGAGTCAACCAGAATTACCTCTTTTTTACTTATTAAGTTCTTTCCTCTGGCCTTTTCTAACCCAATGCAATCTATTTTAATGTATGATACGAACATTCCTCCCAGAGGACGTTTATTTCAGTTGTATTTTATACTTTTTGCTTTTTTTTCTCTTTTTTTACCCCTTAATATTTGTTCTATGTTCCCTCTTCTCTAAAGAGTTCTACTATAGAAAGCAGTTTTCATAATTTTTCTTAACGTCATTGGTTTATATCTCTTTTCTAAAAACACTCGGCTAGCACATATTTTTTCCAAATGGGGCAATTCCCTCTAAGACTTTGACGATAGGAAAGACATACATACAATACATCTGATGTTTAATTCTCTTTTACAAAGCGTACTGCACCTGGTGGGAGTTTAACAATTTAGGCAAGAAATCCTAAAATTTCATCGTTTATATTTGTATTAATTAAAATGTATTGGATTAATTAAATTAATTGGCTATTTGAGCCGTTCATAATGACAAAAATTAATTCATATATGTTCTGAAGGATAGATCAGATGGCCAAGTTGACGGAAGATATGTGTGGAGTCCTCGAACTTCTGACCCTGGTACTTAGAAAGAGTTTAGTCAGCTTATTTTAACCTTCCTTTTGTAGAGAGACACCTCTCTCAAATTTTGGTCAGCTAAAGCCCTTGTTAAAGAGTTTCTTTGACCTCTATTATAAATAAGGCCTTTTCATGTACCTCCAGAATAGAAACCTGATGTAGTCCTTTAACGGCCATACTTCCCGGTTTTAAACGTGTGGAAGCGCTAACTCTGCGAGAATTGGGGGTATTTTGGATAACATGTGTTTAGAAATTTGTGTAAAGTTCAAAGTCTAGGTTTGACACTTATGAGAAGACGTAAAGCTGTGCTATAACTGCTGCCCAAGGCCTGAGGGCCACAAACACCGTATCTCAAAGGAACATCCTCAGAGATGTTCCAGGATATGAGCTTGACTCCAGGGGACTAGAAGCTCATTCAGCACTATCATCGTTACGAGAAATATAATAACAACATTTCTTATTTATATATTAGCAAATAAAAATTATATTGAAACAATGGCGATCTTAGCAGTATTACGAAAAAAAGATTCATTTATTTCTCTCATAGTTTTAAGCTCTTTTCGCTAAATATATATCAGGGCTAATGGCTAATTGGTAGAATATATGGTCGGCTCTATATACAATGGCTGCCAAGCCCGTCACATTTAGGAAATATCTATTTGTAAATTTTAACGTAAGTGCTAAGTCTGAATGGGACGGAACATCTATAAGTGGTTCACCTTTGCACCGGGTTAATTTAAAATTCTTCAAGTATCGTAAAGTTCACTGTTGGATTAATTGTAGTTTACTAAAATGTACAGATATTTAGTAGTAATTAATACTCCATTGTTCAAATGTGGTTACACTATTAAGCGTATTTAAAACACAGAAACTAATTGTCTCAAAAGTATCTTTTTTATGGATCAAAATAACAATTTCTGACTTTCGATCGTTATAGTGTTTGTGATTATATTGATTTGATGAAGGCCAGTGTGCGGTTTGCCACACAATAGTTCCCACTAGTAAGATCGTAAAAAAACCATTAACGAAGCCAAAAGAAAAATAAATTGTTATCTGAAAGGCACTTCCTTTTCCCAGATATTTAATGGCCCGAAAAATGAAATTAGTCTGTGGTCTCTTTCAATTACTGAAGTCAGTGAGCTTTTATTTTGGCGTGACAGGCGCTAATTACGAGACTGATGGAACAACAAAAAAATTATTGAATCTTGCTGTAGCATTGGTTTATTAAAGAACAGGGGCTGAATAAACGGCTGTTACAAATTTTATGAAGTACAACTCAACACATATTCAAAATGTCTGCCAATGTTTTTCATCTACTTGTGTAACTGAAGCAGATTTTCCTCTAAACACTTAAAGGAACTATAGCATCTAAAGGACGAAAACAATTCAGATATATTTTAGTATGCTTACAGAGGAACCCACTACAGAGGCTGTCAGAACAATTTGAGTAAATGGGTGAAAATCATGTAATGGGTACAATGCCTGCTTTGAAAGGAATGATTTATAATAAAAAATGAAATAACAAAATTGCATTTCAAGATACGTAGGAACCTCAGGACTCGGTTACACGCAGATGGGTGAGATCGGACTTGTCCAACAGGAAAATCTTCTTACAGAGGGTGATTAAATAAGGTGTAGGTAGGGTAAGTACTTCCAGGAGATTCTAATTTTAGGCCCTTAAAATTAATACGCCAAAAGCTAAGTAAATGTGTTCTGCTAGAAAATAAGAGGTCCTTCGATTTAATGGAGTTCTCATGTCCTAGATATAGCATGCTCAAGTATGTGGATTTATAATAAAAGAGAGTAATATCGTGGAAGCAGATATAAATTCTGGAATGGTCGTTGGGGGTCGTATTCTGCATGATCTCCTTGGTTGTGATTAAATTGATCAGAAAGGTAATTTACAGAATAGTCTTCAGACCAACAGGCTAGGTTGTGAAATGCAGCACCCCTCCGCTAGTTTGTGGGAATGCAACCTAATGAAGGTGTTGCATTCAGGAAGGGGTTTAAGAACCACAGAACTAATAGACACGCAAGACAATCAATATGTTATAAATTTCAAATGAGTAATATCACACATAGAACTTGAAGGAAACGAAAATGTATTCTGGCTATGAACCTCCAATCAAAACAATAATATTTCAAAATTATATCTGAAACATATTTGAGAGGAAAAATCGAATGAAATGTGGAAATTAAGATGGATATCTACTTTAAATGGAGTACGTCTGAAATATTTTATACCTGACATGAATAAAACAATATACAAAACAAACCCAAAATCCTTTTATCTTACAGAAGGACTACCAGGGTATGACTCAACAAATTCATACTTACACAAAATTAAACGAATCGACACAAGCATTTAGTAAATGAAATGTAGAAATTAAGATGGATATCTACTAGATCTTATCTTATCCATCTTAATTTCTACATTTCATTCGATTTTTCCTCTCAAATATGTTTCAGATATAATTTTGAAATATTATTGTTTTGATTGGAGGTTCTTTATCATTCAAAATTGACTTAGCCAGAAAACATTTTCGTTTCCTTCAAGTTCTATGTGTGACATTACTCATTTGAAATTTATAAAATATTGATTGTTTAGTAGTTTGTATAGTGTATTCATAACGTGTTCAGGTATTTTGTCATGTTTTTGTCAATTTATCTTTGATAACATTGCAGTTGAAGAATTTATTTTGCTGCCAGTTCGTATTTTAATCTTGGGATTATATGGGAGAATACTATTGTTAATGTATTCTAATGACTTAAATATAGCAAGGATTTTAACTTGATTATTAGTAGTTCCTGCATAAATGTTTTATGATCAATGGATTCCAGATTTTTGAGTATGATAAATGGACACCTTGTCAGGTCTTTTTTTCTTCCGTCAGCAGAAACAGTGTAATCAGGATCTATAATCTATCAGGATGTCATTTAAAGTATTAATAGTTGCAAGTCTTCCAGGATGTGTCCATTGGTTGAGTGGTATTGATTGTTCTATGTCTTAAATCTCCGTAGCTCAAAGATTGTAGTGGCTGGTAATTATTGTTATTGCAACCTCAAAAAAAAAAATTAATTAATATAATGGATGTTATCCTGAATAAATTCTTGTTGAAAAGGCAAGAGGTTACACTCTGTATTTATTGCAATTTCTTGTCACATTTTTCACTTCTCTTTCAGTGCTTCTGTGAGCGTATATCTACATAATTATTTAACTTTACGTCACGTAAGTTGCCTTAGGAATACAAGGTGAAAAAAAGTTTTTCGATAGAAGCTATTGATAATATGTAAAAAGTAGAACTGTATTAGAATGGGCACAGACAGTGCCGGACGTGTTGTATTCCGGATTTTAGAATTCAGATGATATGATGCGAGTTATAATTGAAAAAATAAAACTTTTCATATTTCTAAATATTTCCTAATTATTTATATAATTCGAATTCTATTTATTGTAATACTTGGGAAACTTTAAATTTAGATAATACCATTTTATTTGATAAAGTGTAAAATGGTTATATATGTATATATATATATATATATATATATATATATATATATATATATATATATATATATATAAATTTATATATACAACTATGGAAGACGTCTTTCATTTATCTCGTGGACATGGAATATATTACAAATATTTTAGTTTGAACATCCATATATATATATATATATTCAGTTTTCCAAATTCTCTGTTTCTTGTCTGTGTCAGCAAAGCAACTTGTCATAAGCCATTACACTAAGTTTTATTGGCACTGTTTTTCAAACAGGTGGTATTCGTAAAGAAAAAAAATTACAGTTATTAGGGTCCAGTGAAAAGATCTTACATGTAGCGTTTCTTGTTGAGGTGTCCTTTCTGGATATTGTCTATAGTAGTCAAGGCGATACCGTGTATTTCCTTTATAATTTAACATATATTTCAGCATGCATATACAATAGGAAATGTACCAAATTGCTCTCATTAAATATATAAGTAGGGAAAGTTGTTAAGATCATGTAGACTGATATTGTATTCACACCCCAGCCAGCTGGAGGGGATGAAAGCAGAGGAGGTCCTTGTACCTGATTCGCTGCCCTGAAGGACGGAACTCCAGACCTGAAGGGTGGAAGTAACTCACCGAGGCAGGCCTTCTTCAGTCTCAGCCCGGCTTCCAGCTGTTTCAGTCACAGTCGCAACGGTAAGTACCAAACCATTTCGAGGTTCAGCGCCTGTATTTTATATCGATCAGCTGATTTGCCTTATTTTTTCTTTCAGTACAAATACAACTTAAGGAGAACATAAACACTTATTTCTATGCAACTAATTTTATTTTAATGAAGAATTTTTGTTGAATTTTATTGTTTCGGTATTAAACCGTACCTCACTTGTATTATGAACTAAATGACTGCATCTATAAGGCAGACCCAAGGCTAGAATAATCCAGAGTAATCTTTAAAACGTATAACTACGAATTTCACGCTTTTTTCAGTTACTGGACATTATTCTTGTATAAATAATGACACGCGATATATCAAGGAACTTTATCGCAACACATGTCATGAGTGTGAAAGGATATTTGTAGCATGCTTTTTGTTTTGGAAAAAATAATTTGCATACATAAAAAAAATATTAGCTTATGATAAATTAATATAATTCAACTGAGAGGAAGTACGTTCTATACAATAAAGGTGGTGTTAGTAAACACTTACTTATTATAATACGTAATATTTTTGTTTCTTCTACTTCCATATTAGTAAATACTACCTCAAATAAAATGAAATGAATTCTCTTACTGCTATTAAATGTTAATGAAAGGCACACAATTAATAGCATCGGGCATTTTTAAAAAATAAAGCTTTGCAAGACATGTTCTTTAGATGAACCATTTATCTTTGTCAATATATCATTTTTTTTTTAAATTTTAACATACAAGAGTTTATACTAGTACTCACTTATCTTTAGATTAATGCGACTTCTTTAATCTATTATTAAACTTATTTTATAGACATAAACACAAATACACACACACACTCAAAATATATATTTAAAAAACGCTTTTCGTAAAATTTAAAGTTTTGAGATCATAAAGTCTTTTGACAATGGTCCTAATGCTCTGGACATTTCACCATTAAATCAGTCTGTCTAAGTCTTATCCATTATATATATAATATCATTCATTTATCGTCGTTATTCATTAATCCTTTAGTAGCATTATTCAATAAAATTTGGAATGGAAGTTAAATTCACTTGAATGCCTTTGTGATATTATACTTCATAAATTAAATATTCATTTTGATATGATGCAGTGAAGTAATCATGCCAAATACAACTGATTTTTTAGCTTTCAAAATGGGGTAGTTTGTTAAGTGAAAGAATATGTACGTCCCTTCTACACTCTCTTATCACCGCACTCCTTCCAAACTAGGCAAAAACCAGACTTTGACCAGATTTCAAACAATTCCTTCCCAAATGTTCATCGTTCTTACCCAGGAGATGACGAAAATTAAGTCCGTTCAAAATTGGTTATATATTTGTCTGTTGACGCTTTAACGGCTTTTTAAAGATCTAGCTCGTTAACGGCTGAAATCGGACGAGTGGGAGGGGAAGGGGCGAGGGGGGGGGGGAGGGAATTTCGAAGATTCGAAATATCTCCGTTGTTGTACGTCGGATCGAAAAGGTTTATAGGAGCAATGTTATTAATAATTTAGTGTTCTATAGAAATTATTTTATACCTATTTTCGATATCAAGAATATTAACCGAGATATTTAGATTTCTTAGTTATCAGACATTAGAAACCCCCACCCCTTCTACTCATTTCATATTAACAATAAGGTGTATTGTGAACAAAATCATTCTAGGCGTTAAAAAAAAAAATACTGTTTTAGGTTAAAAATACTGTTAGGTCTTTTTAATGAGAGATACATGAAATTTTGTTGTGTGATGTAATCAATTAAGATTTTACTTTCTTACCTGGTAAATGTTTTTATCACCAATACCTTACTCAACTATTCACCGTTTTTGTCAACACTGAAGATCATATTTGCTATTGGTTGGAATTGGACCTGGAATAGTGTGGATTAAGGAAAAGTGGGAGAGAGGAGGAATTCGAAAATTCAAAATATCTCTAGATATTCTAATGAGTCGGCTATTATAATTTTAGAGAACAAATCTTGTTAAACTAGTCTACAATTGTCTACAATCGTTGTTCTATGCATTTTCTCACAACTCTTTTATAAAGCGAGTTATTCAAACTCTCTTGTTTTCAGCCTTTAGTACACCCCCTCCCTCTTCTTCAACTCATGTATTTTTCATGCAGAGAGAATGTGGTGAGACGAGATCAAACGTGTGTTATACCAGCACTTTGGGAAGTCTGCTTAGTTAACGCAGCCCTTGTGTGAAGGGGTTTTTCGATGCAGATACACAGATCAAGGCTGACAAATATGAAGAAAGTCTTTAACTTTACATCCCATGAGGGGCCAGCGCCAAGTCCACAGTGGCTTTGGTAAAATGCCGACTTCGTGTTTGTCGATTTAGAGTTTATACATTGCAATATATTTTCCTCCTCGCTGTTGAGAAGGCATTTGTACTTTTAGTAAAGTAAGCATGGCCTTACTAGGATATACTTATGAACTCCTATAGATGGTCCTTTTCTGAAAATATCAGTATTTTAGCTATATTTAAACTAGTATTTTTTATTTCATTTCTATTTTAAAATGTTATGTAAATCAATTCCTTTGTTGAAATATTAGGTATTATTTTGAAAAAAAAGAAGTATATTAAACTTATAGAGTGTGCATATAAATAGGAAACATTTATAAAGTGGTTTGAAAGTATTTTTTACAATAAATTGGCTTGAGTTGTTTGGTAGTAATTTTTATCGGAACTCTCTCTTCCAATGTTTTAGTTAGTTTGAATACATTAAAGCAAATTGCATAAATCTAAGTGATCCAATTATATATTTTTCGACCAATGAGCCAAAAATAAATGTGACTTATTGATAGCGGTTAACCAGCAAGATATATTCGAGAGAGCAGTAAATGCTGGCATATACGTTTAAGAAGCTTGCAGTTTAAATCTCTTGAAAATTCAATCTACACTGCATGACTTTGTAACATAAATACTTCTTAACAATTTGCCAGAAATTCTATTTAAATTTAGAGAGAAATTGTTTAAACTTTTCAGAGGTAACAGACTAAATGAAGCAAAATTAAAATTCTCACCCCTTTGCCTGTTTGTTAATACATATATCATTTAAAAATGACCCGAAGGATTTCTATAAAGTATTATACTGCTACTAAAGTATTACACTATTTTATGCCACAAGGGAGCCTAAGGATATTTAAGAACCCTCTATTCCAACCCGGAGAGGGGAGATTTCAGTTCGCTAATGCAAATTCATCGGAAAATTGTAAACAACAAATTGTCATTAGTGTAATATATATTTTTTAAGTAATAAAAAGTGTTTTTTCAATATGTTATTATTATTAGAATTTGCCAATAACGTGCTCCAAGCCGTAATGTCAATAACGGGATGGAGTTATATAACATGTTTTACTAGTTAATTTCTTCAAGCTGTTTACCTGTCGAAATATTAATATTCCATTATCTTAAGTACTAAATAATCCATTCTTTGTGTTATAATGCTATTAGTAGTACTAGTACTAAACATTATGATTCATTATTGAAATTAACGTTCTTGGGTATTTATTCCGTACGTTTCACTGTATATGTTTCCATCTTCCTCAGGGCTCTCACTAATCACTATTGAGTCCTTTCAAACACAAATATTAACATGATATTTGCGAAAATATTTTGTATTAAACTCCTAGTAAGTAAATTTAATAGTCATATAGCCTGTGCTGTGAGGTTGGCTAGCAGACGCAAATATAAGAACGTATTGCAGCGTTTTGATAAGTTTTAATCGATTTAATAACAAATTTAGGACAAATTGTTCAAAAAGGAATGAAGGTAGTTATTTAAATTTAAATTATTTATTAACATCCACTTTTTGCAACTACGGCTAATTAAGACGGGTTATCTATAGGTTACCACCAATTCCAGGCCAGGGTGGGACTAAGGATTTTAGTTAATGAATTTCGTCACTAAATAAATTCCAATGTCCCAGGCGGGAATCGAACTCGCCAATCTAGGTTTACCATGTGAGATTAAATTCAACGCTTTAACTCACATGGCTTACGTGAACCCCCGTAATAGATTATAGTAAACATTTAATTAAAATATATTGGTTAGTACTAAAATATTTTTAAGTAATTTTATGTTTTAGGCCTTCAACACCCAGTCACATGTTTATCATACGCTTGAAGTTCAAGTAAATGGCTGGATAGAATGTGAAAACTTGTGGAATTCCTGTAAAATGAAGGGGTTCGGGTGGAATTCACATTTTTTATTTTTTTATTATTTTAGATTTATGGGTACTATGGCATACGTTTTAGACATTCACAAATCGTCATTACTTTAATTTTAAGGTTTATTTATTTTTTCAACCCAAAAATGTGAATAACACTGCTTGTGTTAATAAAGTAGAGTAAACAGCTGGTTAGAGAATTATTTATTTTATAATCTACTTGCCAATGAAATAAAATCTTATATAATTTACTTGAATGGAATATTTCCAATTATGAAAATTTACTTTTCTGTTAAATTCTAAAAAGCTTTTAACGGTATGGTCATTTTTCTTTAAAAATATTCTATATTTTTTTTAATATGCTTACATCGCACTAATGGGATTAATTTATTAGGAAATTTTAGGTGTTAATTTAAGTGTTCAGGCATTCAATATCTTTGTCAGTTTTTGCCTATTTATAAAACATTACTATCCATTACGCCATGCATATCATTACAAAATCTACCATAAGTAAGTAGATAAATTTCCTTGTCGTGCAATAAAAGCAAAACTTCATGTAGCCAATAAAATATAAGAATGTAACTAACCATGAGATTAGTTCAAGATATTTTTAAGGCCTTCTACATATTTAATGCGAAATCAGTAAGTGGCAATTATTTTCATTATTTCTTTTACATTGGAATAATGCTTCCATTAATAATCCGGGTCGTGTGATCAAGGGTAACCTTCACGGCTCACAATAAAAACGACCTTTGGAAATTACAGATCAATTGTGCTTTTCCATTTTACCCATAAATCTTGAGTCTGTAATTTCATGGAAAAAATAGTTAGCGAGCTGAGGCTGAGATCACGAAGAAAAGGAGATACGAAGGACTTATTGCGAATCTTCGGCAGCTATTCCAAAACGAAAACTAACAGGTGGCTCTAGTCAAGAATAATTGTTGTTATCTACAACAATGCTCTTATCTACACCTTCTTCTATCCAGAGTGGAACTAAGGATTTTATTTGGTGAGTTAGTAACTAAATAAATTTTTATTTCCCACGCGTGAGTGGAACCCACGACTCTAGGTTTACCCAAGTTTATTAATATTAACGCCTTAACTCGTATGTCTAACGTGAGCCACACAGAATAATTGTAGAAGATTTATATCATGATGGCGGTTTGTACCGTCTCATTTAATAACCTTGTTTTAAAAAAGTCCACTTGCGTCACGCATTTACATCTCAAAACGTAAAATTTCAATGAAAACAATATTTGGTATTTAGGCTTCAAATAATGTGCTTCATAATATAACAGCTTATTGTTTATACGACATGAGTAGGAGTATGGGTTTACTAAAGACCGGGAACAATAAAGTCAAATATCTCGGTTAATAATATTGAAAAACGTACAAAAAAAAATAAAATAAAATAAAATTATAGAACATTACATTTGCATTAAGATTAGCTCTATACAATTTTTCGATGCGACGCACAATAACGGAGATATTAAGAATGTTTGAAATTGCCCCTCCCCCACCTTCCACTAAATCCCCTCCTCCCACTTGCCCAATTTCAGCCATTGACGAACTTGATCTTTCTTTTTACACAAAACGATTAAATATAGAGTTTGGTAACGATCAAACTAAAATTGGGAGGGGGGTGAGGGAGTATTAATGGATATATGTATGTATATGAATCATCTCCTGGGCAGGATCGATGGGCATTTGAAGACATTTTCGTAAATCTCCTCTTCATGAATACGACCTTAATAGCTGATTTCTCTTAAGGGAGGGAGTCATTAATTTCAAGTAACGATAAATATATTTATCGAAATATCTATTTATCTATAAGAATATATCTAAATCTATACTATCTATAGAGATAGTAAAAAAAACAGATGGATATATAAACAAAATTTTGAACTGGCCTCATTCGTTATCTACGTCGCAAACTGGGTGCACATTTGGAGAAATTGTTCGAAATCCATCCAAGAGAACAACGTATATAGCTGTTATCCTATAATGTAACCTGCATTAAAAAATAATGAGTACTATTTCGTTTTTGAGTACCCTCTACCTAACCACTCCATTTTGGTGATTTTTAAAATGTTATGCTCAGTTAAAATAACACACATTATTATATAATAAGTGACCATTTGTAAACGAAAATGAAATTAAAGTAGTGATGATCTGTGAAATCATAGTAGTTTATCTGGGAAATTGAAGAAGTTGTGATGTAAGAAATTGGGTTGTGTTCTTCGTGATTACTAGAGTTGTGGTCCGAATCTGCTACCAAACCAATCAATATGCTTTTCGAGATGTGTGGAAATTCGAAATATATTTATTTCGTTTTTTTTTTATATTTTTATTCACTGACGGAATTCACTAGGTAAAAGCCTTAATCCCACCCTGGCTAGAAAAGGGTGGTAACTTGTAGAGAACCCGTCTCAATTAGCCTTAGTTGCAAAAAGTGGACGTTAATAAATAATAATTATATTATAGTATTACCCCTGCCTTAAGAATGTAGCAATTGGCTACTCTCCGGTCGCTACAAATATTTTTCAAAGCGTTCCACATGCAAAAAGTTAAATGCTAATTTTTCAAATTATATTTTTTCGTAATACATAATAAGAAAGATGGTCTGCCACATTTGATTTCCTCTGAGCCCTTTAATGGTCATCTTATGTCGACAGGAAGGTTTCAGGATATATCGAGAAATAATCTGACTTCGCTTTTAGCATTTAGTAAGATTTAAAAGCCTACTCTAGGAACTTTCTATGGACTAACTGATAACCTATTCGAAAACCTGTCAAGAGGAATAACGGTTCTTGATTAGTTCTGCCAATCCAGAGAGAACCTTAGGCAAAGAATTTCATAAGAAATCTCCTAAAAATATCTAGGAACTATGACAGAGGTAGGGCTTGAAACGTGTTTCTGTGTCTGATCTGGAACACCTCCTCTACCTTGAGTTACATGACGAAGAACTGAGGTGTTCTGATATTTGGGGCATTTCATAACGGGATGGCTTATCACTATCAGCTGATTTAGAAATTATTGATAATAATAAATGGACAATGAAATGAAGGTAATGTCTGTGGTTAAAACGGAATAGGTAGGTTTAACTTTCTACACTCATCGTACAAATCCATATGCAGTTGATTGATGGCTAAAATCTGCCACTGTCTAGTGAGTGTACGTGCCACGAATATTCCTATAACCCTACCTGTTTTGAAGCTAATCTAAAGTTCGCAACGTCTTTAGTTTCGAAACTTCTCAATAACATAACGATGGTAAATAGGGGTCATTCGTCGGAAAATGAAACAATTTAGCCCCTCATCTAAAGAATTTTTTTTTTCCATAGCCAAAGTCCAACACATTGGTCACGTTGTAAATCATTTTCCATTACGTTACCAACTATAGTAAAATACTGAGCTATGCCTACAACTCGCGAGTTTTTTGCTGAGTTTTCTGAAAGAAGTGAAATTTATTTTATAGTTTCCAAAGTTCGCACTCTCCCAAATTGAACTTCAGAAGAAAGAAAAAATTATAAAATCGGTAATATCTAGGTTAAGTGGCATACTGTGCTCCTAAAAATTGTTTGTTGTTATTTTTACTGTAACTAAAATATTTTCGGATTTATTCGAACTTTATGGTTTTAAGCCCTCAGTGAACCCTCTCTCTTACTCATCAAATTTGAATCTCTTGTTTTACAAAATGCCTTATAGCTTATGTAAGAAAAATTGTTTAAATGGACCTTTAACAGGGAAAAAGAACAATATATTCAAGATATGTTTTTAATTACATTTGTTTTGCTCAATATTCAAAATGGCAGCAGCATTCAGAGCTTCTGTATAGCAAGTTACACTTCAGCGATTACTCAACAATGGATCGGCAATGAAGACGATGAACGAAATACCCGAAAGATAATATCACTAAGATGGCTCGTTTGATATTCATTAATAAAGCAACAACAGTGGATGTATTTATATAGCAGCTTGCCGCTTAATTGTAATCTTAATGTTTATCACTACTCGTTATTTCTTCATCAGTTAATATCATTTAATACTTTAAACCATCGGTCTAAGAGGGTTCATGAGACTTCGTATGTATCTTGTATAAGTTCAACTTGAAGAAGTACAAACTTTGTATATATCCTTTATATGCCCATGATCATGAAATACAAGACCGAATATACTTCACAACGGGTTCAAATTTTGAAAAATTCTTGTAATTTTACTAGTAAATGTTTCTCTGATGTCCATCGATCCTACACAGGAGATGACTAAAAGAAGGACCGTTCAAAATTATATACATACATATATATATATATATATATATATATATATATATATATATATATATATATATATAATTTGTGTACTAGTTGCTAAAAGATGACCAGGGGAACGAAAAGGTATGAATGAGGTGGATTTCAAAAATTCGAAATATCTTCGTTATTATGCGTCGGATCATAAATTTTGAAACAGTCTTATTGCATATCAAATGATATATAAATTTTGTTATATATTTGTGTTTCACTATCTTTATTATTATTAGCCGAGATATTTGCATTTTTTTAGTTTTCATTCTTCATTCCTTCTGTAACACTCCACTACCCATGTCATATTAACGAAAACTAAATGCTTGACTTGGCATCAGCCATTATTATATGCTTCATGGAATCAGTGAAAAATATATAGCAGTTCTTATCACTTTGATATTAATTGAACAGACAAAAATAATTAGACTAAAAATAAATCTATATTTTCTCATTTCAGATGTTCGCATAATACAACAGACACACATGAGTATTATGTATTACTTAAGTAAAATATAACATATGAACACAAATTTTACAAAACCACTTAATATGAATAATTTGATTATTAACGTCCAATTTTGTTACTATTGGGAAGGGTTATCTACAGGTTATTACCCAAATGAGTTCGTCACTAAACAAATTCCAATTGCCTAGGCAGGGAATCGAACTCGCCAATCTAGAGTGACCATATGAGATTAATACCAACGCCTTTACTTAAACCTAATTCGGCTAACCTGTGTGGGTGTGCGTGTGCGTGTGCGTGTGCGGGTGCGTGTGCGTGCGCGTGCGCGTGCGTGTGCGTGTGCGCGTTGATCTATGTTCAGAGAAAAAGTATTTTCAGTGTTGGCTTGTGTTACAGAAAAAGTTTGATCTCAAAAAACTCACCCAGAAATTATTTTCAAAACAGACCCAAAGGAATTAGAAAAATGTAGTAAATATGCTTAGAAGAATCAAGTCTACACTCGTGATTGGTTTTATTTTGTAATATTGCAATTTTATTGTATTTCTTTTGTTTTTAATTATTTTATGTAAATGTGAGTTACAATTCATGTATGGTGTTCGCAAAAAATATACTCTCCCTTTATAGGGGTATAGAGAGGAAACAATAAAAATTCCTGTAACAGGATATGTCATTGGAATCATCCCTTAAGTTTTAGCTGAATAGATAACTAACACAAATACTAATAAAGTTATGAGACACAAACTGTGTCCCGGCACCTCTTAAGGCTGTCGTGATGATGATGATTTAATACATGCCTGCAATGCAAATAGTAACTCATTCATAATTTTCTCAGACTATAATTTTATTGAACCATAGGAAATGTTTATAGAGTGTAAATTATTTAATAACATTATCCTGACTATAATATATCGCCCTTGGGAATCATATTACTGCATTACGGATGGTAATAGTACTCCCATCAGGCATTGAATGTAACTAAGAAAATAACGGTTTCCCTGACTTCCTTGTCTATAAGATCAGAAAAAAACGGAGATAACAGCATAAAAATATAAAATAGTTGTTATGTGGTCACGCAAAAGAAATAACTTAATTGCTATAAGGGTTGGAGAACTTCCTGATTTTTTGTCAAATTTTAGGATATATTGTTGTCAGGGGCAAACTGGGACTATGAAAAGTAGAGAGAGATTACATGGGGAATTTAGGAGAAAAGATCGCTCACGCGCACAAGTTTGTTTTCTGTAATGTAATTATTTTTCTGTGTTCGTACCCTTCTAAAAAGGAATATACCTTCCAGGAAATATTGTATAAAGAAATAATATTTATTTCACATTGGATAAGTAATATTAATATAAACCGCATATCGTAAATGCCTTGCGGGTCATATTAAAAGATTTGAACTTAGTAGGATTAGTCTACTTCTTCCTAGAGTGGAACATTTATGCAACTTATAAACAGAAATTTACACTTATGTACGAGTAAGTTAATTATAATATGTAAAAATATTTCATTTACATCACATTCACATTTACCTCTTGTGAGATACTAGCAATTTGGTTTACCTAATGCTTTTTCAAATACCCACCGATACTATGTATCACACATTCTTCATTATTTAATGGTAAGGTTGTTTCCACTACTTCCCTAGTGCAGAAGGTCCCTAGTAGTGGCACGTTATAGCTAATGGCCCTGAATTGGTGGTGCATAGGCCACGAAACATGTAGGACACTCTTGGAGAAAAAGAGGTTTTGGTGGCGACCATTACCACTAAACTCTAAAGGATATTTAAATGTTGGGTCCATATTAAGAAAATTAATTATTTTCACTATAGCCTATGTCTAATTAGATCCCATCGCCAAGATAAACGCGTATTATTTTGATTTTTAATTTATCATACCCTTATATTTACTTATTGCTTAATATTCCTTAAATGTAGTAATGTGACGTATTAACTTTTCGTTTTCAAAAAATGAGAAAAAGAAAAACTCGAGAATTGAATTACAAAATAATTCCTACGTGAAAGACAATTAATTAAAAAAATATAATCATAGGTAGGACAGGACGTTATTTAAAAGAGCAATTGCGTTTGTCCAGTGTCCCTTCTGGCCCTAAGTTCCACTAGGTTGAACCTTCCTCAATTTATGAATATAAAAAGTCATTAAAACATCAATTGAAATTTCCCCCCAAAAACCGTTTGAACTCCAGAGTTTTCGCATCTAATAATCATGTAAAATACTTGGATAGCAGCAATGTTTTACACAGGGCAATATGGGGTCATGTCAATTCTATTTCCAAGAACACAATAGAGATCTCATAGCTGCGTCATACACAAGCTTCCGCACAACATGAAATATCTGTTTCAATTACTCTCGCAATGAAATCTGTATATCTAACTTATACTTTCCGCCATTAATCTTCCAACATTTTATTAATCACTGTTGTTGGAATACGGTGAAGAAAATAAATGCAATTATAAATGACAGGATAAAATGTAGTAGTTTCAGTAAGTTTCTGATAGCTTCTCATTCGAATTAATCTTCAGCCTTTGTAAAGCATGTGACACATAGAAACACAGTGAAACAAAAGGAAGAGAAAATTATGTGAGCTGATTTGTCACTATTGCATTTATAGAAGGTTATTTCCTTTATAACTATATTTAGCTAGTGAAAAACAGCAATAATTGTTTCATTTATATTGCTGCTAGGTGTACTACGTAAAAAACATAACTTAGAAAGATAAGGTGGAGGTGATCTAATGGGAAAAAGCTATAGACTTCTGTATTAGATGCACTAGAATCAAAAACATGTATTGCACATTAAATTATATTTAGCTGTACTGTTATAGGTTGGACTGCTATATGCTTTAGCAGAATTCTCGTAAGGGAAATCAGCTACCGATGTTGTAATCATGGCGCAATTTTCGAAATTTTTGTTCTCAAATTAACATCGATCAAACCCTGGAAATAACGAAAATGAGGTCCGTTCCTGTGTACATACATACACTCTCACACACACAAACACACACACACACACACACACACACACACACACATATATATATATATATATATATATATATATATATATATATATATATATATGTATATAGGTCTGTCCCAAACCAAACTCGATATTTAACCGGCTTATGAAATATAAAGATCAAGTTCGCTAATGGCTGAGCTCGTACAAGTGGAAGGGGGGGGGGTTAAGAGGGATGGAATTTTGAAAATTCAAAATATCTTCTTTAGTATATGTTGATTCGAAAAATTGTATAGAACTTATTTATTGCGAATATGATTTAATACAAGAATTGGTATATTTTTACCTGATTATTAACCATGATATTTATTTTAGATTTCAACCTTCACTCCTACCCTTGTTATATTAACCATTAGCTGTTATATCATGAAACACATTGTTCGAATAGTAAATATTAAATATTGTTTTCATTGAACTTTTAGTGTATAAGGTACACGTAAATACGCAGTGCAATAACGGCATCAACTTAGATTTTGTGGTTTGGCTCGAAAATGTTTAAATGATTTGTACGAAACTCTATATTTAACCGTTCAATTTAACATTAAAGATCATAGTCAATAATGACTGAATCCAGACCAGGAATAGACGCGGTGGTTGCAGAGGTTACGGGGGGGGGGATCGATAATTCCAAATGTCTCCGATATTGTGAGTCGGATAGAAAATAGTTACAAAACCAATCGTGTTAGACTATTGATGCTCTACAATTAATTTTGAATACTTTTTTTTTTGTAGGCCAAATATCAATCGAGTTATTCGTACTTAGTTGTTTTCAGCCTCCAGTAAACCCTACTTCTACTCATCGGAAATAGAAATTATATGTTCTGACGAGATCAATAGCGTGTCATCTAACATGTGGGAAATCTGTTCAGTTTCCGCAGCCCCCACCTGACTGTTTTTCTCAGGATTGAATAGCTACTTGAATACTGAAGCGAAGCCACCATAACACAAGCTAAATGTCTGATTTCGGACCACAGCATTGCCAGGCGTTGACTCTTCTGTCCTGAAAGGATTTCTACTTTGGAGAATAATGTTCTCCAGATGCCGAGGGGCATAATTAGACTTCTGTGCGTAATTATACTTGAATGCAAAATAGACTAAAGACAAGGTGATATTCTTGGTTGTCAGGATGGACATGCGCCTTAGTCAGATACCACATATCACAGCACCTAAGCACAATTGTCACCAAAGTATCAAGTAGAAAGAAATTTCGTGAAGCTCATCTTGATCAAGCAAATCTTCTCCATATCAGCTAATCCCTAATATGGAGGGCTAAGGCAGTTTAGTTTCCGGTGAGCTTATTGAACCAGTCCTTGACATTTTTGGTTCTGACCACTTCCTTGGTTTAAAATGTATGTCTCAAAGGTGAAGTGCATTATGCTTTGTTGACATGTTTTGCACTGTCTGCTCTTTTCGAATGCTTGTTCCATCGGATGCCCTTCTAGACAAGTGAGTCAGTATTCAAGTGCCTGTTGTTCTATTTCCCAAGATTAGAATATACTATCAAACTTAAAGAATTGAGCACTTTTCAATTAAACACAGTTTTCCTTATGCCCGAAGCTTCGCTGAGAATTAACACCATATTCGCAAATCCGACATATATCGCTAGCGTTTCACTATTCATGTATCTCCAGTGGCGTAAGGATTCATTTTTTTTTCTTCCATTGTTTTAGCTCAATAGCTCATTTGCCTTAGGAGAAATCAACTATTAACAAATATTTTCTAATTATCCTATCTAGTTCTAGATTTCCTCTCGACTGAATCCAATTAATGAGTAGGTGATTAAAAGTTATATAAACAAAAACTGATGGAAACATTGTTTTGAAAAAAAAATGGAATTGGAATAACTATTTAAAGAAATTAACGTAATATAGCCTAGAACACAGTTTAATAATACTTCTTTTACGTTTTGTTGTTAACTTGTATATTTAAATGGAAATATGACATTGCTTTAGGTTAAATATTTTTCATCAATGAGGTGTCAGCTATGAAAAAATGCCCCAGCTGATACTTGATCTTCACTGACCCATAAATAATTAATTAAGGGAGGTTAAGCTTTGAAATGGTCTCTCTTACTTGAGAAATAAATATTTAATTATGATAAATACAAACCTATTTGTAAATTCTGTAATAAATAATTCATAAGTAGAGCACTGATTACTATTAATGAAAAGACATGACTTCTGTGAATTGACTGTATTACTGAATCAATATTCCACTCGAATTTTAACACAAGAACCCCAAAAGTGCGAACGCAGGGAAGTAAAATGTGTACAGTCTTTAATAACCTTAATACTGTAATATCCGGTATTTGAGGGGTATATATGGATAAATACAATAAAAAATAAGAAATTCCATATCAACAAGGAGAGAGACTTTGACATTTGCATTTGGTGTTGTATCATCAGAACATGTTGGGGTCGAAGGGGATCACCCGTAGAACTTCTAAGTTAATTTAATTTTTTACGTCATCACATAACGTATTTGCGTACATCTCACAAAGTGAAAGTTCAATGAAAACAATATTTGGTCTTTAACCTTAGATAGAAATTGTTCATGTTATACTTAACAACTTATCATTAATGTGACATGAGTAGGAGTGGGGGTTTGATAAAGGCCTATAATTAAAATAAACATCTCGCTTAATAGTCAAGATATGAAAACAAAAATGTGTATAAGAACATTTATAACGACACATACATTTCATTTGGAATGAGATTAGCTATATTTAATTTTTCAATATGACCCATAATAACGGAGATATGTACAATTTTCGAAATTCCCCCTCTAAATCCCCCCGATTTAAGACGTTAACGAACTTATCTTTATTTTTACATAAAACGTTTAAATATTGAGTTTGGTAACCATTAAACAAAAATTGCGACGCTAGAGCATCAACAGGCATATCTATATATATATATATATATATATATATATATATATATATATAATATACTTCATTGAAGGAGAACTTTCTCGACTGATTTATTTTCCTCACATTTTTCGCGTCTCTATGACGTCTCTTCAGGAGTAATACACAACTATAAAAAGATTCGACCTTACTATAAAATACTAACAATAATAAAGATGTAACACACCACTCATCTGATAATATCGATACATTAAATTGATGAACAATGAAAAATCGATTCCAAAAGAATGCAAAGCTACATATAGAATAGAAGAGGTAGTGAGGGCTCTAGAAAGTAATTTTCGAAGACATTGTACATCCCTGGGGTTCTGGCGGGAAAAGTATGAAAAGTGCAGTTTCCGAAGTAATAGTTGCAAGTCGTAGCCTTTTATATCATTGTTACCACTTAAAGTAGGAAGGCCACACATTAATCTATTTATAATCACCTACGTTTCATGATATAAAGAAATATTGCATTCATGAGTAGATTTTATTTAAATTTAATCACATTGACGCATGTAAGAATTATTAGATAACCAATTATATTCCAGGGACGTACATGTCTAAATGCATACACAAAAACATTGAATCTACATATTTGAGCTAATTTACCTGTGGTAGAATCAACGCACAGATGTAACTGGATAAACAATTAACTCGAACCACTGTTATTAAAATGAACTTCACCAAGGCAAAACAAGAATAGATTCTGCCAGGAACATTCCGTCAGGGAAGAGTTGCAAATTCTGCCGGTCCTAAGCAACGTCCTAGTAGGATAGATTTGATAAAAGTAAAAAAAAAAGTTATGAAACGCTTTCCTTGGCCATGTGTGCTGGAGGATTAAAGAAAACTGTCTTCCTTGTACTCCTAGTAAATAAAATAAACAATGTCTTGATACATTTCATTAAAGTGATTTAATTTGAAAGTCCTTTTCGATATCTCCCTTCCAATGGCAAAAACATGGCGAAAACCAGTAGGATAAAAAACTGGTATAGACCATATGTTCAGTCGTCTTTGAATTGAATTTCCCGCGCTCGCTTAGTTCACAAACTCGCCGCATATGGAGATCACCAAGGCGGTGGTCAATAGATAAAGATCAGAAAGGCGGTGGCCGATAGAAGAAACTACGGCGCTAGCTCAAGAAGGCGCCGGCTGGTTTCAAGCGGAACAGTTAGTTGGGCTTTGTCCCTCTCCGGGGTCGTTTCTACCACTACAGTAATAGTGTAACCCGCTTCAGAGATAACCGCTCAGTTGAGCTTTGACCCTTTTGCCTGCGCGCAAGCTAGATGACACAAGAGCCCTATATATGAAATTTCAGCATTGTAAGGCTAGTGGTTTTTAAGTTATGAGAGACAACTACATAAATACATACTGTCTACACGCCGAAACTAGTCAAAATGGGTTCAGGGTAGGTCAAAACGACTGATTCTTTTTGAAATCTAAAAACTTTGGGGATTACAATAGTTCCTACAAGTAAAAACTAATAAGAATCCTTGGCCAACCGTCTACCCATTTTATATTTGTGGAGGTGTTATTGACTAACGATTGCTAATTATTTTTGCAACTTGCTAGTTGATTGCTTCACGATGTTGAGTGAGCACTGCAGGGAGAAACAGAATGTCGCTAATAATCTTTGGTTTCGGACGCAGTACTTCAAGTGCTTCTGACTAGAGAGCTCCACATTTAGACGAACGGCTTTAGAGGAAGCCAGAAGTAAGATAAAAATCTTTACCAATAACCAAGAGGAATGTTTATGTTATTTTGAGACACATCCAAGTTAAAGCCACTAAAAGAGAAAGATAAGGAAGAAGATGTGAAATCAATGAATCAGCGAGGAGGGGGTGAATGTGACATGTTTCTCACCATTTCGAAAGTATTTCACAATGGGACACTGTGGTTAATTAATGTAATCAAAGTACAAAATATGTATATATTATTCATGCTCAGATGTTCTTAAGTGATAATGAGTCCACAAAGACCTTGTGTACCAACAAGTACATCAGTTTTGAGATTACTTTACGAAGTAATCATTTATTTATGCATGAGTATTTACATTACTAACGATTAGTTTTTTTTTTATCCAACGTTAACTTTAATTAAACGTGTAATTAGACTTGCTTTATAATCCATATGTAATGAGGTTTTACCTTAATGTTTATAGACATGTCAATGCTATGAGTCCATTTAATTTCTTCAGAGTATTCTATTTTTATAATATATAGTTGGGTTGAGCTCCAATTATGGCTGTGCCTGTTCAACTACTCACATTCCACTACTATAATTTGTCTCTAGGGAATGCCAATGAAGTAAAACACTTTGTACCTTAAACAACCTGCCTTTTAGACTAATGACTCTTCTCATGACGTTACTGAATTACTGTACCTTGTAAGAGGTTAATGTTAAGTAACCTCGTGCACAAATGTAATGAACATTATTCTTTCCTGATTTCTGAATTAATTAAAAGAGATAGAATTCCATAGTGACTACATTAAATTTCTACATTATTCATATTTTATGTCAAGGATCTGCAATAAAAAACATTTTTTTCGGTGCAAACTTTATTGAAACTGCCCTACATGTTTGTGGCTTACTTGCCACCCCTTTAGAGGCTATAAAAAATTAATAACATCAATTTAACACATCTCTTAATAATTCTTTTGCTAGATATTGTATTAGTATTTGGCTACATCTATGATATATTTTTTAAATCTAATTATAAATTGCTACTTACATTTCTGAAGTGATCGTTTCACTTTTACATTCGTTGCGACTGTCCTTACAGATGAGGTAGTTGTTATTGAGAGGTTCCAGAGGTAGGTTAAGTCAGCTGACTACAAGATTATTTACAAGTCAATTTTGAACTCGATTATTTCGCGCCATAATTTAAAATCGATTGATTTAAGACAAAATGTTATAGAATATATGATTGAGGTGTTTGATTTCTGTTTTTTTTTGTTTACTGCCCTTTTTCTGTTTTTTATTATATGAATATTCTCTTTTATTTTTCGTTTAGTATTATTTCTTCCTTTATCAATTATTTGAACATTTTTCAAAATTGAAGGTGTGTTTCCTGGAGATAGAATAATCCGTCAAAGCAGTTTTATTTCCATTATTGTCTATACTTTGTATGAGTTGCTTTAACCTTTTATTCAGCAGATGCGAGGATTCTGGAATGTATAGCCATACCGGACAAAGAACAAAAAATTCTTGTCTTTCTTAAAACATCTCATTTATTTAAATCTCTAACGCGTTTCAAGCTTGAAATTGTAATTTTAGAGAGAAAGAAATCCTGTGATAAGAAGCTAGATAGCTTGAACTCAACGTTCATCACTTTCAACATCTACTATGTTCTCTATCGACGTTTGACGAAATGTCATGAGTACATTGTCAATAGCTAGTTTACCCTAAGTGAAATCTGATAATACAGTCGGTCTCAACAGTAAGATTCTCTGAGTACAACATATAATGTGTTTTCTTATCCTTTGAATGATTTTCTGATTAATTTAAACTTTATCAATATTAATATATTTGACATGTGAGCTTAGAGTATCCATTGTTGCTTAGTTCTGCTCCTCAGCACAATCTCTCGCATCATTATAAATAAACCATTCAATAACCTACTACAATCAGAACGCAAAATCGAAAGTTGATTTCATCACTCAAAGGAAACGCTGATTGCCGAGAGACCTAAATCCTTGGGGGTTCAAAGGAGTACAATAAAAACTGGCGTGAATGATAGAGTAATTTATTTAAAGTCCATTATGACGAAGTCAGCTGTCAGTACTTTGCAATTGAGAGTCGAGGCTGACTTGATTGTAGTGCCTTTCTCGTAATTTATGTAGTGTTTTTTCAAACTGAAATAAATTGGTAAGTTGTTAATGACGTAGCTACTGAATATGTAAAGCAAGTGAATTAATGTGAGAGCAATAATTTAAAACTATGATAGCTTCAATGAACAGTTCTGAGAACTATTTTTGTAAGTAATTGAATTTAAGGAAACTAAAAAAAAATGTTTTAAAATATGAATTGTTTTATTGGACCCATTACCAGGCATTAAACTTAAACTTAATAGAATTTTTGTGTCCATATTTGGATGAGACTTGATAACTGTTTCGTACGTAAATATTTAAGTTAATGATCGGTTATTGGAGTGTCTCAGGTCATCCGAGGAATGTAGGGCTCAGTATTTAGCCAGCTATAAGTTAGTCAGTTACATTTAGCTAACATTAATGTCCTATTTAAAAGTATAAAGGAAGGAACTGAATTTTATATAAAGAAGTCCATTGTTAAAACATTGGGTTACTGCTTTTAGAAGATTTCCCCTTAAAGTTAAAGGTTGTACTCCGATTTTCGAATCATTTCTTCAAATGTATATCGTTCTTAGATAGCAGATGACAAAAATGAGGTATTTTCAAAACTACTCGAGTAGCTACTCTATTGCCTAATTGTTGCTGAATGAGTACCGAAGAATGAAAAAAAAATGTCTCAAACCCTGCATCTTTAGAACACTACACAGTGTTTAAATCGACCCAAAATTAAATAAATATTTATTCACATATTTGTGTGATGAATGTGCTTTTGACGTTTTATCTGTCTCAAGTTCTGTTCCATCCTTTCTAAACTCGAGAGAGTTTCGAACAGAGATTTTCGGAGGAACACATTCTCGTTTGTTTTTATAAATTCATTACATTTTTTAAACTTCTAAACTAATCAAACCTACGCCGCAAAATGAAGAAACAACGTAATGATGCAGTATTAAAAGGATTATATATACAGTTGCATTTCATGGTAGTTTATCAACTAATTAAATGAACATTACATGCTTAATCACAATTACAAAACATTTATTTTGTATAGGTTAAGGCTAATTCTTATGAACTTTTAATCAGTAAACAATTTGCAATACTTTTCTTACAGAACTTTCAGTAATAAATCATTCTTACTTATAGTCATTTAGTACGTATATTTGATCATTATCTCATGCGTAATCAATGTTTTCATAAGAGCATTGCGAGGTTATGATTTTATCAATCTTCATAGTGTATTATATTAAGTGTTTATAATGATATAAGTTATCAGGACATGATGATATGTTGCAAAGTATAATAGATAGAAAAGCTAAGTGTACCAACAGGAAACCAAGACAAGTTGACTCTCTAATAACAACCCTTGAAGTGTATCAACAAAGCAATATTGTCCCTTCAAAGGGCCTTACCATGATAATGGGTGCATTATAGATTCATCCTTCACCACCCTTGGAGATTGCCCCTTAGCTGATACCAGGTTTTACTCCGCACTTAAAGGTTAAATAAAACATTGCGTCATTCGATCATACCAAGCACTACAGACAATTACTTAGTGCTAAAATAAAGGTAATTAAAACTCATACTAGGGGAACTACATTTATGTATTCTAATTGGAATAGGAGCGCAGTGCAATCAAAAACCTTTCCACCAAAATCATAAGCAGGTTCCACAAAAATTGAATTATTGTTACTGACACAAAACAAGCTCGACTAAGGATTTGGCGTAATGGCCGCTGCTTCTTCTTCAAAGGTGGGTCCTATTTCCACCCATATCAGCCCGACTTCAGTACACACAACAGCTAAGAGGAGGTACTCGCTTTGCTCCCGACTACCCGCTTTTACGCTACTCTCCCCATCCCTCATTCTTTATCACTTTGCTGGTTAGAGAACTTCCCGTGCCCCCCCCCCCTCGTAAAATCGCCAAATGTATTAACAAAAGGCAGAAACTTGGTGTAATGAGGTTTAATGTGGGCTTAAACAGAAGAATTATTCATCCCATATTCAACCGCTTAATCTTCTCCAGCGACCATAACTTTAGAATTTCTAATGGAATGCCATATTTTTTATGACCGATTAAAAGTAGAAAATCAAATTCTAAAAGGAGTTTATATCGGGGTGACTTTTTCCATTAGATGCATCTTTTAGCCGTGAAATGCACAAATATTTATTTCAGAAACCTCATGTTTTATTGAAGAATCCTGAGACATAAAAGTTGTAGCAAACGAAATTATGATTGAATCAAATCTATGGGAAGAGGAATGAATTCTGAGACCAAATAATAACGTAGCATTCTTTATGATTCTGCCCTGGATGATAACGCACCGTTTTTTACATGAAACTGTGCATTTGGAAAAATGTTTACCTTTTACAAATAACTACTACGTAATTAGTTTTAAATAAATCAATTCTAAGGACGTTTTTTGATATGTTGATGTTTTTGAAGTATCATTTTTTTTTTGGATTCATTCAAGAATACTTTTCTTGTTTCGTTTTTAATGCTTTTTTTTTTAAATTTCAGAATCCATTCTTTCCCCCTAGACTTGCTCCGAAGATAACTTTGTTGGCTACAATAAGAAGCAATGGATTCTCAAATTAAAAAAGAAAAAAAAAACATTTTTAAATATCTATTTTAAATACATATTTAAAAATGAGGAATTCTGAAAATTCGAAATATCTCCATTATTATGCTTCGGATCCAGATTTAAATAGGATCAATCTTATTATCTTAGGGCAAATCTAATGTTCTATGTATGTTATGCACGGTGTTTCATTATCATGATTATTAACCGAGATATTAGCATTTTTAGTTTACGGCCTTAAGTAAACACCCACTCCTACTCATGTCATATATACACTAAGCTGTTATGTTATAGTTATGAAAAATGCATCATCAAAAAAAAAATAATATTGTATTTTAGTTAACCAATAAATACGTAGACCTATTGGCGACTGATAAACTTATCTGTAATATTGTCAATAAGAGAAAATTAATAACAAAATTATGGACATACAAAACGAAATACTGAACGGGAAAATTAACGGAAATATAACTCAGAGAGCCGGCCTTGTGGCAATGTTCGCACGGTTTCTTGGACCTGGCAGACAAAAAGACAGCTTGAAGGCATTTTTCATTATAATTACATCTCTGAAATAATCTTAGAATACGACTCACATTACCAGACAACTCACGTTATTTCAACACTTATTTTATTTTTGAACATAAAAAACTCTTAACAGAATTCATTACTTTCTAGTGTAACTGAACGTGACCACAATTACTATCTTCTTGTAACAGATAATTTGCTGCTTGAAGTTAATTTTATTAGCAAATGCAAAACGTGAGAAATGATTGAAGTTGATCATTATGAAATAAGTTTTCCTCCAATTTATAAATAGTAAGTACATTGAGGAAAGGAATCCAGTATAGCATAAGCATTATCTTTGGATAACAGCTGCTTTGGAAAATAATATTTCTTGCAGCATTCTGGTATTACATTTAAGGAAAATATTAAATAAATAGCAAATAATGTAAATTTTTCAAATTATTATTAAAATGGTCGTATGGGGCTGAGATTACCCATGTGAGCTAAGCCGTTGGACTTATCTCAGTTGATAAACCTAAAGTGGCGGAATCGATTCTCAACTGAGGAAATAAAATTTATTAAAGACGAACTCATTTCATAAAAACTTTAGTCCCCCGGCTGGAAAAGGATGGCAAACAGTAGATAACCCGCCCCATTTAGCCATATTAGCATTAAGTTGACAGTAATATACAACGATATAATTTTGTCGGGTTTTATGGCAACAACTATGCGTACAAATATTCTAAAGTTGATTTTAAAAGGATTCTGTTGGGAAAGATTTGATAAAAGTAATTTTGATTGAGTATCCCATATTTTACTGAAGTTTTAGCATTCGGTTGCACGTAATAAAAAATGTTACTATGAACTACTGGAGAAAATGTTACTTTATTAGCAATGTGTTTACTTTATAAGAAATCCTTACTGTGTTACAGTAAGGAACTTGCAATATTCGTGGATTGCTGAATTATATTCAATCTGAATATAGTCATTACAGTGTAATCCATATAATTATAAAAATGTTACTCTAAGCAACTTGAAGAAACATTGTTTGCTTGTCAATGTGGTTTCTTCTTACTGCATGTAATCCTTACAGTGTTCCTGTAAGCAACGTTTAATATTAGTGGGTTTTAGAAGTTCTGACTGTTAGTTTTAGTCTGCATGTAATTCTTACATTGTTATTATCAGCAACTAGAGGAAATATTAGTGGATTAGCGAAGTTTTAACGTTAATCTGTATGTAAACCTTACAATATTACAGTAAGCAGCTAATAGAAATATCAGTTAATTGGTGGTGTTACTTTCAGACTGAATGTAAACCTTACAATGTTACAGTAAGCAGCTAATAGAAATATCAGTTAATTGGTGGTGTTACTTTCAGACTGCATGTAAACCTTACAATGTTACAGTAAACAGCTAATAGAAATATCAGTTAATTGGTGGTGTTACTTTCAGACTGCATGTAAACCTTACAATGTTTCTGTAAGGAACGTTTAATATTATTGAGTTTTAGAAGTTGGTGACTGTTAGTTTTAGTCTGGAATGTAAACCTTACAATGGTATTACAGCAGCTAAAGAAAATATTATTGGATATGCGGTGTTAACGTTTTCAGACTGTATGTAATCTTTAAAATGTTACTGCAAGTAAACTAGTGAAAATATCAGTTAATTGGCGGTGTTATTTTCAGACTGCATGTAAACCTTACAATGTTACAGTAAGCAGCTAATAGAAATATCAGTTAATTGTCGGTGTTATTTTCAGACTGCATGTAAACCTTACAATGTTACAGTAAGCAGTTAATAGAAATATCAGTTAATTGTCGGTGTTATTTTCAGACTGTATGTAAACCTTACAGTGTTTCTGTAACGAACGTTTAATATTATTGAGTTTTAGAAGTTGGTGACTGTTAGTTTTAGTCTGGAAGAAATTCTTACATTGGTATTATCAGCAGCTAAAGAAAATATTATTGGATATGCGAAGTGTTAACGTTAATCTGTATGTAATCTTTAAAATGTGACTGCAAGAAACTAGTGAAAATATCCGCACTTGGCGGTGTTATTTTGAGATTGCATGTAAACCTTACAATGTTACAGTAAGCAGCTAATAGAAATATCAGTTAATTGGCGGTGTTATTTTCAGACTGTATGTAAACCTTACAATGTTACAGTAAGCAGCTAATAAAAATAGTTAATTGTCGGTGTTATTTTCAGACTGCATGTAAACCTTACAATGTTACAGTAAGCAGCTAATAGAAATATCAGTTAATTGGCGGTGTTATTTTCAGACTGTATGTAAACCTTACAATGTTACAGTAAGCAGCTAATAGAAATATCAGTTAATTGTCGGTGTTATTTTCAGACTGTATGTAAACCTTACAATGTTACAGTAAGCAGCTAATAGAAATATCAGTTAATTGGCGGTGTTATTTTCAGACTGCATGTAAACCTTACAATGTTACAGTAAGCAGTTAATAGAAATATCAGTTAATTGTCGGTAATATTTTCAGACTGTATGTAAACCTTACAGTGTTTCTGTAACGAACGTTTAATATTATTGAGTTTTAGAAGTTGGTGACTGTTAGTTTTAGTCTGGAAGAAATTCTTACATTGGTATTATCAGCAGCTAAAGAAAATATTATTGGATATGCGAAGTGTTAACGTTAATCTGTATGTAATCTTTAAAATGTGACTGCAAGAAACTAGTGAAAATATCCGCACTTGGCGGTGTTATTTTCAGACTGCATGTAAACCTTACAATGTTACAGTAAGCAGCTAATAGAAATATCAGTTAATTGGCGGTGTTATTTTCAGACTGTATGTAAACCTTACAATGTTACAGTAAGCAGCTAATAGAAATATCAGTTAATTGGCGGTGTTATTTTCAGACTGCATGTAAACCTTACAATGTTACAGTAAGCAGCTAATAGAAATATCAGTTAATTGTCGGTGTTATTTTCAGACTGCATGTAAACCTTACAATGTTACAGTAAGCAGTTAATAGAAATATCAGTTAATTGGCGGTGTTATTTTCAGACTGTATGTAAACCTTACAGTGTTTCTGTAAGCAGCTAATAGAAATTGAGTTAATTGTCGGTGTTATTTTTAGTCTGGATGTAAACCTTACAATTTTACAGTAAGCAGCTAATAGAAATAGTTAATTGTCGAAGTGTTATTTTCAGACTGTATGTAATCTTGAAAATGTGACTGCAAGAAACTAGTGAAAATATCAGCACTTGGCGGTGTTATTTTCAGATTGCATGTAAACCTTACAATGTTACAGTAAGCAACTAGAGAAAATGCTCAGCATTGAATATAAAGTCGTATATTATTGAGATCTGCCTTTTCTAATATAATCGAGAAATATTATCGATAAATAAAGCATTTAAACAGAAAAAACATCTTACGAGATATCTCTCTTCTTTAGTAACCTCTTTTCACATAAAGCTGCTCTGAACGAAGATTACAGGAATTCTGAATAATCCTTGGCGGGATTCCAGAGTTCTGAAAGCTGATATGATTTATGTTAACTTAGTATCAGTGGTTAGAAGTGTCAATATCTTAAGGTATTAGTGATGAAACATTGCTACATTTTGAATGGCAATATACATTCATTAACGCTTAGTGAAGGCCTATTAATATATTTTCCTCTGAAGAATTTTATTAGATTTCCAGAACGTATGTATTTCCAATAGAAAAAAAAAACATGCTGTAATTTTGTGAAGGATTGGACGATCTGGTTATTATACCCCTACAAAAGATTAACTGTATACTACTTTTGGGTACATATAAGACAGCGTACAAATGCTACAGTTTGCTAAACGCTTTTAGAAATTTCCCTCAGGTGAAGTCGACTATTGAAATCGTGCTCATAACGCGATCTTAGAAAAATTCTTTAAATGCCCTTCGATCCTGGCAAGGAGATGGCGAATATGGGAAGTTTGGTCTCATTAAAACTAGATATTTAAACGTTTTATGTAAAACCAAAGTTCAAGTTTGTTAATGGCTGAAATCATGATGACGGTATTTTCCACTTCTATTCTACATGAGTGTAATGTTACATCAGGTGATATAGTCAAGCCAGGAAGTCAACTTTCCTCATTTTAGCAGATTTCCCTTAAGGGAAATCAGCTATTGAAGTTGTACTCATGACGGAATTTTCGAAATTTTTCTTCAAATGTCCATCAATCCTACCTAGTAGATGACGAAATTGAGGTCCGTTCAAAACTGTATATATATATATATATATATATATATATATATATATATATATATATATATATATATATATATTTGTCTGTTACCGCTCTAGCGGTCGCAATTTTTGTTTGATCGTTACCAAACTCGATATTTAGTCGTTTTATGTAAAACGAAAGATCAAGTTCGTTAACGGCTGAAATCGGACCAGTGGGAGGGGGGGGGGTTTACAAGGGAGGAGTTTCGAAAATTCGAAATAACTCCGTAACTGTGAGTCGGATCGAAAAATAGTGCAGAATCAATCTTATTGCAAATTAAATTTACTATAAATATTGTTATATACATTTATTCTCTATCTTGAATATTAACCGAGTTATTTGAATTTTTATTAAATCGGGGCGACTAACGGACGAGTGACTTTCCCGCCAAAAGCTAGTTCGGCCGTTTCCTTAACTCCTCGGCTCTCGTGAAATTTCTCTATTGTAAAACATCACGTGGGAAATCTGCTTAGTTTACGCAGCCCCTGCGTGACGGACTTTTTTTATTTCTATTGATTTTTTAAAATTATTTTTGTACATAATATTATTGGTGAAGTAGGCGCGGCATGATACTTCCGTCGACACTCATTTGTTGTGAAGGGCCATTCATCTACCCCCCTCATCCGACCCGAAATCGGCTTCTATGGCTTGGAACCAAGTTAGTACAAAATCCAAACAACTTTTACTGAGGAGATATTACTACAAATTATGCAGTACCCAATTAAATATCAAACTATTTTATCCAATTAATTAAGTCCTAAATTTGTTTTAAAAATATCTAATGAAATATGCCAAGGACCCAGAGAATGTTCTTCCTCGTTATTATCTCCTCCAAATAAAAGGTTATCATGGTGAAGCATATTATCCTCCAACTCCTAATATCGTCACGATGTTTCGTGCCTATTGTTCTGTATCAGCTGTACACATCCATATTAAGGTCATTTTAATAATCTGAACAATATCTACAAGGTCTACTAATCATTTGGAAACTATACTCAAATTACATTTTGCATTGAGTTAGTCAGTCATTTTCCCTTCCTAGGAACATAGTAGACCATATCTAACACCCAATTATTCTACTGGGTTTAGATACCAAAAGAACAATATTTAGCTTTGATAGTATTTGTATAGTTCAAACAATAATAGAATAAAGTGCGGTGCAATGAATTATTATCTTATTGTTGACTCTTGTTGTTCCCACCAATTTATTCAGTGTATACAAAGAATAGTAGCAGAAATCATTTAGCTAAGAATAGAGCCATTTTTCGATCCCCAAAGCACCGTATCATGGATTAAAAACTCTTCCAACAGTAGCACAAGTCCTAATCTCTTCTGAAATGCCCACTACCATGGTTCAGAAATTTAATAGATATTTATGTAACCTCTTCTATACCTATAAACGTGCTTTACTTCATAATTTTCCCTGCTCTATAGCAACTCGGCTCTAGGCTCTGATATACCCGGGTATACTTGCTAAAGGTTAGGCATCCATTTTTACAGGCATACACTGTTGTTAATTTTTGGCTCCTGGTTTATTTTCTAATATTTACGTTGTCTTTTTCCTAAGTGGTATATTTTTTTTTAAAAAAAGGAATCGTAATTTGCAAGAAAATGTGTTCCTAATCTATCCGTCTCCACGTTTTTGAGTAATTCAAACCATAATCATGTATAGAACTAATTACAACAATAAATTTCATCTATAATGAACATATTTCCTGTCAGAAACCAATCCCAGCACATATAGTTTAAGCATAGTTCTATACATAGGATTATATTCATAATAGTGAATCTCAGTGGAAATCACTTCTAGTAATGCCAGCATTTCACAGGAAATAAGTAAACTCAATTAACTGTTTTATCGTCCCGTCAATTTCCGCATTCGCATGAGGGTTATCTACGTTGTTTTCCTTAAATTATTGATACAAAATATTATTTTAATCATTTATCTACCAGATTGAATTAAATAATAGTGGTAGCCTAAAAATAATTTCATTTATTTTCAAAAAGATAGGCAAGGGGAAGAGATCGTAGCCCTCCCTGCAACCTAAGTAATACTTTAAAAAATCAGATCGAGTTTAAACGCTTATAGTCTTTTGTCATAATTACATTGCCATTAACGTTTAATTGTTATGATAATTGTTTCAATAACATCAAGATTTCGGAAATAAGACAATATATTACCAGAACCAAAGAGTTTGATTCCCCGCTACTTCCGCTATCACTCCTTGTACAAATTCAGCATGCCTTTCTATAAATAATACATTACACAAATGAAATAATGGAAATACTCTTATAAATTACATTTCTATTGGAAATAAGTAACAAAGTTATTATCTACAGTAAATAAATAAATGAGGGGGGCGGCGTAGATTTAAAACCCCACTAATCCAAATCATACTCAAAACTATCACATAAGACTAAAACATTATATGCATACATTAAAATCACTTAAATAAGTACTAATAAAATTAATGACTCCCGCTTCCTTCTTCGCTCTCTCTCTCTCTCTCTCTCTGTTTATATATATAATTTATTATCCTTCACATTGTGTTTTAGTAAGTTTAATAGGGACGGATGATATGTAGATTGCCATCCTTTTCGAGCTAGGGTGGGGCTGTGTATTTTATTTACTGAGTTCGTCAATAAATAAATTCCCATTGTCCAGGTAAGAACCAACTCACAACTCTAGGTTTACCAAGGAGATTAAGACCAACGCCTTATCTCACACTACTCAATTAAGCTGAGTCCTCAACTACGATTACAAACCGATTAATTGTTGAGACTAAAAAAAAAAAAAAAAAAAATAAAAAGTTTCCTGAAAGACACTATAATAGTCATCTTCATAATGCATAATCTAATCACATGAAAATTATCAGTTTTGTAATACCTGTTAACCTTCATCTGGAACCACACCTTCCAGCACCTTTTACATGAGAAATATGTTTAAAAGAAAAATATGTACATACATTTTTATGTTCCAGCAGGTTTCTTTAGAATTAGATCTAGTATAATGTCTATATGGTGGCTATTGAGGTCGTACTCATGACGCGATTTTCGAAAAGTTTCTTCAAATGTACATCGATCCTCCCCAGGAAATGACGAAAATGAGGTCCGTTCAAAATTATATACACACACACATATATATATATATATATATATATATATATATATATATATATATTTGTCTGTTAACGCTCTAGCAATGTTTGTTTGATCGTTACCAAACTCGATATTTAAATGTTTTAAGGAAAAAGAAAAGATCAAATTCATTAATGGCTGAAATCGGACTAGTAGGAGGGCTGGTTAAGAGGGGGGTAATTTGCGAAAAATGAAAACATTGTATAGAACCAATCTTATTGCACATTAAATGTACTATAAATATTGTTATATACATTTATTCTCTATCTTGAATATTAACTGAGATATTTGATTTCCCATTTATCAACCTTCAGCAAAGCCGCACTTTTACTCATAAACACTACTCTGTTATGCAATAGTCCAGATTCTATTCAAATCAAATACAAAATATGTGTAAGAACATAGTATTCAGGAGAAAGAGCTAAAAAAATATGTCTATTAAGATACTGAAAGCATCTAAAAGAATTGTGAACTTACATTTAAATAAAAATAAATTTTAATTTAAGCTGGTACCTTGGGAACACCCGTTAAATAGTAAATAATACTGCATATAAAATATCAGCTAAAACTAAAAAAAATTACCTTGAAAAGGCAGATATTGAGGTTGGCCTTGATAGGTACCCCCAGAAAAGGGAGCAGCTTATATTGACTGTGCTTTTTTAATGATATGTATTGATTACTAAAGGTGTGACCATCAAATGCGCAATTCATCGAAGGTGAATTTCCTTAAATTGTTCAGTACTGAGCCATATATCGTTACAAATGAACTTTTGGAGGAAGAAAAAGTTGTGAATTGCAATAAAGAAAACATACACTGCAATGACCTCTAAATGATTAACAAAATCTTGATAAGAATTTACAATCTTTCCTTTTTCAGTTCTGCGTAGGCCATATATCACATGTTCCAGAAGTGAGATTTTCTTCTTACCACAGAGCTGTGCAAAGACATACGACAACACGAAGCTATTAAGATAGCAGTATTACTATCTAGGCCTCCCGGAACAAGCCTGTCAGCCTCAGTGCTATATCTTTGCAGTTTCTACCAACATAAATGTACAAGACAGCTTATTTTGAATTCCAAAAAGGAATTAATCCATCAGTGACAATTTATATATAGATTAACTTCTGTTAGGCATATTTATGTAGGCGGCTGTGGGAATTTGAAGGTTAGGGTTTTGGCCTAGTAGAAGGTTGCAAGGCTGTTTCCTCCGGCCTACTTCTCAGGTTCAAGGTTCTACCTTTCGTCGCCCCAGGTCCCTCGTAGCCTTTAATGTTTGTAATAAATTATAGTTTATCTAGATTTCTGTGAAGGTTTACTAAAATATCTCTATACCTCACTTGTCAATATGGTTTAACTCAAGGTGAATAATAAAAGACACGGAATAAACTACGAAAAAATTATCTTACGTAAACCCTCAATGACACAAACGGTCATTCAACCACAAAAAATAACGTACCTGTAGTCAACATTTGAAGAATATGGAATGAACATGAAAATGCTATTGCCAAAAATTTAATTTTTAACTTATAGACATATCACTTCTTTCTGTTCTCTGCCACCATATTTGTCCTTTCATTAATTCATTAAGGACAGAAATTAAGTTCCTCCAACTCCTGGTGTTTGGCCTCCATTACTCCAACAGTACCCAACCCCATCGCCATCTGCCCTATTTAATCCACAGAGGATCAGGTTCTTCAAAAAAATGCATTAGCTCGCGAATAGAAATCTGTTTTATATTTGAATATTTTGTAAGTTTGAAAGGGAAAGAGTATTGTACGTTGTTCAGCTGTAAAAAACAATTGTTTTACTACGTAATTTAAATGAATTTATATTGCTTCCAGTTATTCGAACAGTAGCATCCCCATCGATAGTTTTGGAACCGTTAGTGTAGAAACACATCTTATCAGCTCTATACCGTAACAAAATTAAAGTACTTTTGGTGGAAAATTTTGCCATAGGGAATCGAATTTTAAGTTTTTCTCTCTCGAAGGAAACAAAAAGTTTTCAGTTGGTGTTGAATAAAAATTACTTTAACATACAAGATCTTTACTATTACTATTTACTACTTTCCAAAACGTTAAATATCTTTAAAATTAATACAGATGCGTGTTGTTTAGAGTCCTGGAAGTTAAAAAGGATTTCGAAGAAATAAAATGACGTCGACCTTTCAGTCTTGACACATAGGCTTCCCGTAGGAAAGAATCTAAAGAACCATTGCTATTCTCAGTCCCTTGAGTAGTATGAAGTCTAATAAATAAACTTTAAGTCGTTAGCCATAAGAAACTGGGTAAAACTAGAGTTCGATTACAAATGAGGACAGTAGGAATTTATTTAGTGAAGAACGTTCTAAATAAAATCCTAAGTACCTACCTGGCTAGAAAGGGTGGGCATCAATGGATAACCCGTCCCAATTAGCTATAATTGCATAAAGTGGACGTTAATAAATTTCAAACAATAATTAATAAATAAAAAGTTGTATTTATTAATTTATTTGGATTTGAAACGCAGTCATAACAACTGAAATCCTTATTTTTGATAGGGGTAATAAATTCGACATGTACAAAAATTAGATAGTTCCACTTTTTTTTTCCTTTTAACAGATTATTATGTTTTAAAGATTCCCTAGCAAGTTTTAGAAACTAGAATTATCCAGATTTAGCAGCAATGTCTTTAATTCGCCTAAGTGATTAATCCTTTTTTGCTACTTCTCTTAGTTTTTATCTAATAATTTTATGCAAAACATAGTATGAAGCTCAGGATATTGAATTATTTGTTCTTAATTTAGATTTTCCTCTTAACACTTTGTCCAGTTTTACAATTATAATAGTGTAACCTAGCTATTGGTGATTCTTTCAGTCAAACGTTTAATTTTTTGAAGGGCAATTCATGATCCACTATAATAACCAAGTAGTGAATTTTCGATAGTCTTGACACACCCAAATACAGCTGGTAAGGAATATGAAAACAGTATATTTAACCTCAGATAAATCGTTAATGACAGGTCTCTTCCCGCGCCCATAGAGCTTAGTTCAATTTATTAGCATAGATTAAATAAGAAAAGAATAAAATAAAAAAAGGAAACTTGTTTGTAAGGACAGTACTACTTTTTTCATATGTCCCGGGGGTATAATATCCAGGTGCCTCCCAGTCTCCAATTACATAAACAGCTCTAATTATGAATATTATAGAGTAAAAGAAATAAATGGATTGAACAGGATTTAAGGGTTATTGAAGGTCATATAAACCGTTATTCAGGTGCACATATTTTACAAATAGTCGACACACCTCTAGAACACTGAGAGAGTATGGAGACATGCAGTCTAATTTGCTTCGTCCTTGAGTTCACAGTACTTCAAGGAATAATGTAATGGTAGGGGCATAACTCCAAGACTTCATAATTCTTTCTGTGTGTTTTTTACTTCCTTGTACGAAGTAAAGGGCATGTTGTATTATTCTGTTTTCAGACATCAGTGGAATTACCCGTTTTGTCTCGTCCTGAACCCATTTTGTCTAGTTTCGGCATTGTTTCTGTACTTATTGTATATACGTACGAATGTATGAAACAGGTATCTCCCTGAACTCAGAAGCGACTAGTCATAGGATATTAACATTTCATATTTAGGAATATTATCCACCTCCATTTTTTATCAAAATCAAATTAAGATTAAAAATGTCTACTTTTTCCGTTCTACGTCCATTATCTTCTGACATATAACAGGATACAAGTTAATACAAATGGGAAAACACTTAGATTCTGTAAGTCTATCACTTTTCAATGGAACGGATGTATCTTATATAACTATCAAATGAAATGTTAATATATTATTTATTCAATATAATAGGAGTATAAGGATGCATATGGTACCAAAATCAGAATTTTTTTATTATATTAAATCCTTTTGATATTGTTGCTCTATAACATAAAAATTAATATTACGATTGTACTGCATTGCTAACAGTTATTCGTATTTTGTTCGCGATGTTTATTTCTAACTAGTTTAATACCGGTTTTACGCCTTTTCCTTCGGCTACAATTTTATCAGATTTCCCTCGTTGTACTAACATAACGCGATTTTCGAAAATCTATCCACCGAGGATATGTCGAAAATGAGGTCCGTTCCAAATTATATATATATATATATATATATATATATATATATATATATATATATATATATAAAATTGTAACCTCTGTCTGTACATTGATTTTTTTCGCGAAATTTCACGATAACTTTTCGTTTCACATGTCATAGACACCATAACTGCATTTTGTTTCTTTCGTGTATGTTTGTTTGTTTGTTACCTTTTCACGCATAAACGGCTGAACCGAATTTTATGAAACTTGGTATGTATATTACTACTAACCCAACTTAGACTTTAGGCTATATTAATATTCTCTGGGGCAAATAGGAGTGGGGGTTATAAGGGAAGCCAGAAATTAAAAAGAGCTATATTTCGTTTCCTATTGGTTTTTCGGCAAATATGTTCATAACAAAAGTTGCTCATTGACATCATTAGAGTAACTTTTGTTATATACACTTTTTTCGTATACCGAATTATAAACGAGATATACGCTGAAACCTATAGCGGAAGTGAATAATTTTATCTGGGACAAAAGACCAAACCGAAATAAATAAAACTCGGGATATGTATTAGCACTAACGCTATTATTATAACAAGCCATACCAACATTTCTAGGGACGGGCAGGAGTGGGGGTTATGAGGGAAGCCAGAAATTAAAAATAGCGATATTTCGTTTCCTATTGGGTTTTCGGAAAATATGAACATAACAAAAGTTGTTTATTTTGTAATTTAGAGTAACTTTTGTTATATACACTATCGTCGTATACCGAAGTATAAAGGTGTTATACGCTAAAAATTATAGCGGGAGTCAACAATTTTATTTGGCACAAAAGACTCAACCGAACTAAACCAAACTCGGCATGTGATTTAGTACTAACGCCTTCCTTATAATAAGCCATACTAACATTTCTAGGGACGGGCAGGAGTGGGGGTTATAAGGGAGGCCTAAAATTAATAATAGTGATTTCCTATTGGGGTTTCACCAAATATGCACATAAAAAAAGTTGTTTATTTTGTTATTTAGAGAAATTTCCTCAACACTTCATTTCAATATGAACTACCAGGTACCTCACCTTAAAAAATTAATTCAAATGTATGTCAATATTTTCTCCTTAATAATTCAAATCTATGCATAATACACAGGAAACGGGAAATATGGCAATATGCAGGACAGTGAAGTCTTACATAAAAAATTAATTTCATTATTAACAAATCCACAGAAACGACGGGTGTTAACCCTAAACACTGGGACGGCTAAATGTCGTGAAAAGAAAAGCCTTGCCAAAAATATACCATCACCATTCAGCCTCAAGTGAATTCCCGAGCGAAGCCGGGTATCTGAGCTAGTATATATATATATATATATATATATCTGTTACCGCTCTAGGAGACGCATTTTTTTTTTTATCGTTACCAAACTCGATATTTAAGCGTTTCTTGTAACTAAGGTCACGTTCGTTAATGGCTGGAATCGATCCAATGGAAGGGTGGTTTACAGGGGGAAGGGAGTTTGGAGATTTGAAATAGTAAAGTGTTTGCACTAAAACTAATATGTTATATTCTGATATAAAATGCAATTGTTTTTCTTTCCTGTGAAGAATATTTCTATCTACCTGTTCAGATCTGAGACGTTGGCTGACTTGCTTGTTTACAATTCAGAGGCTTTCGTTTGAAGGTTATGATAATTAACTGAAAGATTTCTCATTACAGTTTTTTTTTATTCACATAATATTCAAGGTGGTTTTAAGTGGTTGTTACTAGTATGTACGTTTATCTATTGTCTATCTTCACGTGGGAAATCTGCTTAGTTTACGCAACGTCTCCATATTCTCTATCAGGTGATTAGGTTGCTTTGGGCAATCTTTTGACTTTATTTTCCTTTCATTACGCCTTGTTCTTCTTAACACTGCTTATGATTTAATGTTTTTCTTACAAAACTCAATATCCTCGACTTTCCGGTGGTCCTACGTCTTACTGAATCAATTACCTTCCTTAGATATCACACTCAGACAAGGAGGTATTTTCAGGTTTCTTTTGGACTGTTTTTTTTTCGCCACACAATAACACGTTGCAGGAAAAAACGTACTGGATCATTTTTTTTTATTTTGTATTTTTTGAAGATCAATTTGTAAAATTCAACTCCTATAAGCATTTTAAATTGGACATTATGTAGAGAAACCCTCAAAGAAGTATTTTAAAAATCGTATCTTTAATCAATAAACTTGGAGTAAACAAAGAAAAATGAAGTTGACAGCTTATTATGTCTAATGAGAGCTAGGTATAAAATTAATATTATTTTTTTCTGTCCATAGTTGTTCTAGAATCAGCTGTAAGGCGAAGCCAATAGAAGGGTTAGAGAATTAGGTTATGGAAGGTTGCAACATTGAACTTGGCAATGAGTGGCTATTGACCCTTCTCCAGACACTCGAGGCGGGCCATTTATAAACTTTCTGCTCTTTTTGTATCCTTCTCTTTCCCGCCGTGCTCAACCTTTCATTTAGATTTCTTTACATGTGTGATTAATAGGCTTAATTCTTCTAACTGTGATCGCCCGGGTTGTGAGGCAATCACATGTGAGATCATAAGTCCTTCGCCAGAATCCGTGTTTGGCGATACTATCAAGGGCTTATGAACAAAGTATTTAGTTCAATATTTATTCAACTATCCAGCTCAATTTATTGTTAGAAAATTTTTGTTATTTTGTATTTTGTTAAAATATCTTGAAAAATGAATTCAATGTGTACTTCGAATAATTTTGAATAAGCTTGACTATGTATAGAGGATTACGTAGCCTAACAATTGTTCAATCAATTGCAAATAGCATATTTTTTTGGCATTAACGAATATGAAAGTTAGAGTAAAAAAAATGAAGTAATTGACGAGTAGCTAAAGAGTTCAGCAATGACACTTTACACTGAATATCAGAAACTCTTGGCTGATATATCATATACAACGATGATATGCGTTTATAAAATAGAATTCTTCTTAATCTGAATTACGTGTTTACAGCCGACTTTACAAATAATTAGGTAAAAATGAATTCGTGCCTTGAAGTTGCTTAGTACTATGATGAATGAAGAGAATTCATGATTATATAATCTTGTTAAACTCTTAAAGGTTTATTAATCAGGCCAACAGACAGACAGTAATTTGAGAGCGTTTGGTCGTTAAAAATTAGTGAAGCCCTTTGGAAAAATATAAGCACACAGAATATCTAATATAATAAGAACAGAGATTAATATCGCACAAATAGTTTTGGTTCTCACACAAATATACATTTAATGTCTTGCACCTACTTTTCGTTCAATCCATTTTTAACAACTGAATCATTCACCATCTCTTGCCCAACATAATTTCCAGATGTCATCATGTGTGTGTCATTTTAGCACGTGGATAACCGTCAAAGGAGCACCTACGTGGTAGAATTTTCTAGCTTTCAGTAAGCACAAGGTCCTACTCATGGGAATTTCACATCTAGTGAAAACGACCCAGATATCACTTCTCGAAACATTTTAAGATTTGTTTACTTGTGAGCGTTCTTACTATAGTAAAAATAGTGAATCTTAGTTGACGTCATGAACAAAGGTTACAGCACTAGTGCTTGTAAATATTATTTTATTGTTACGAAACTGGCGTTGTATAAATGTTTCATGTAAAATTAAAGGTTATCATGTTAATTTTTGGATAACATTGTGAGAGCTCACACCAATATTAGCGGTAATTTTTTATTCTGCTCAATTAGGCATTCACTTCCGATTCCCATGTATGTGTGTTAATGAAAGGGCATAGACAAAGAAGAAATATTTTCACAGGCCTCAATATTATATATGTGAGAGCTAGATATATTGTTAACAGGTGTTAGAAGGGGTTGTTCTGGCCAGATTACTTGTTCCGGGTTGGAAATCGTTAATTTCTCCAGAGACCAATTTAAAAATGGAGTGATAGTATACTGGATCATTTTCAAAATATGTAGTTTTTCTTTAATTATTAGGGTTATGGTTTTTGAGAAAAGGGACACGAGTTCATAATAGCTTTAAATCTTAGTTGAAGAATCAGGATATTCATCGAAAGGAAATATCGGACTCAAACACAATTGAATATAATAATGTACTTAAATAAGACTTTCCCTATTCAGTTTCGACACCTAAAAATAAAGAAAGACAAAATAACAAAGTAAATCTATCAATAAAAAGAGGAATAAGGTTTTTATATATATATATATATGTGTGTGTGTGTGTGTGTGTGTGTGTGTGTGCGTGTGTTAGTGTGTAAGAGTGGCATTAGATTAGTGGTAGAACATCCGACTTGAGATCATCTAAGTCAAGTAACATAGAGCTTGGCCAGTTGAATGAATGACCAAAAAAACCCAAAAGTGAAGGAACACACCGGAGGAGCCACAGGGAGCGTATATATATATATATATATATATATATATATATATATATACACATATACGCATAAAGACGAAAAATTTTGTCAATTGTTTCGTTTATCCCAAGGTCCTGTGTATATGAAAGATTTTTACTTCTATTTATTCCTATTTTTTTTTTTTGCGCAGATGTGTTTTTCCTTGAATATTTTATATTAAAAGTAATTAGTACCTAACCCTTATACCTTTCACTCAAAAACCCATAAATCTTTTGGATTTTATGTCCACAAAATACATCTATAAAGCTTGAGGGATTTTGATCATTGAGAGGATTTGGATTTTATAGGTTGAGGGATTTTAAGGGTTGTGGATCTTGGGCTTAATATATTGATGGATTTTGTGGGTTGTGGTTCAAAGACTTTATTATTGGTTGAGGATTTTTGAGTGTTGTGGTACTTGGAAGTTATATGTTGAGAGAATCTGAGGGTTTTGGATTTGAGGGTTTTGGATCTTCGGCGTTTTAGGTTGAGGAATTTTGAGGGATGTGGATTTTTTACTTTATAGGTTAAGGGATTTAGTATATTGGGATTTATAGATTAAGGGATTAGGGACATTGGACTTTATAGGTTAAGGGATTTTGGACATTGGACTTTATAGGTTGAGGGATTTTGGACATTGGACTTTATAGGTTGAGGGATTTTGGACATTGGACTTTATAGGTTGAGGGATTTCAATTCTCGAAATCCTGTATAGAGATAAATTAATAATATGTTTCATTTGACAAGAGGAAAAGAATAAATTATTGAAAGCTATCAAATAATCGTCTCTTGGCCATGAAACAAAGCTTAATCCGCTAAAATTTCAAAACTGCTTATCTCATAAATCTTTTTTATTTATTGTAAGCCTTTTGTGGTGATGAAACAGTTGATAAAGGCCAAAAATGAAGCTGTATATAATAATGTCAAGGACCATGAGATGGATTGCAAATCTCCTTCGATACGTCGTGCCAAGTATGCCCCCTGACCAGAATATCAACCAGTGACTGTGTCAGAGAAAAATCCCAGAGTTAAATGCTTTGAATAGATTTTTGTCCATTTTAAAAGATCAGATATTTATAATAAATGACATCTTCAACAAATATTACCTAAGACTGAAATTTATTCCCCTGTTGTGCAGCAGATATGATGGGAGAACAGCTTAGTGAAATAAAATTTGGTAAAATGTTTAAAAGGTCGCTCAAGACATTCTGTAATAGAAAACGACATAAGTATTGTATTAATTGTTGATATTTACTAAGGTCCACCGTGCTAATGAGGTTAACTACAAGTTACAACCATTTTCTAGCCAGGGGTTCATCACTAAATAAATTCTTATTGCTCATATGGTAATCAAACACTAGGTTCACCAAGATTATTAAGACCAACGTCTTAACTGACATTGCTACCATAACCCCTTAATAATTGTTAAACAGAATTAAGTTATTTTGTATAATTAAGCTATATTCACATTTGGAAAATAGTTTTACTATTTACAATACTGAATTCCAGGTCTACTCAGTAATCCGATTATAATATTTGGTCAATTAAATGACTTCAAATACTTTAGAAATTTTACGTTTTTCCATAGGCGGATTAGTTCTAAAATAAATGTACCTTGTTACACCCAGAAGCACGCGGGTAAACACACACACACACTCACACACGCACGCAAGCAAACACACACACACACACACACGCACACACACACACACACACACACACACGCACGCACGCACGCACACACACACACACACACGCACACACACACACACACACACACACACACACGCAACACATAGAGTCGCATCTTGCGAATTTCCAACATCTATTCTTCTGTCTGATGAAGACTCGGTAGTGACGAAAGCATAATGCTTATTTAATTAACTTAGAGGCTCATCTGTTCATTAGGCCTTCAAACTATTTTTTGAAAGTCTATTAAATTATATTTATTATCTTTAAAATTGTATGCAGGATATATTACTTAAGGAAATTAGAAAATTTACAAATATAGTCAATATCATAACATGGTAATATTATTATAACATGATCAAACACAATTCTCTCTCACGAACTCTCTGAATTTTATGTATTTTGTATAACTCTCTGAATGTTATGTATCTGTATTTTGCTCTCGAACTCTCTGAATTTGTAGTCCAAAATACCGTAGTCTTAATCTATTATTTTCAGGAGGACCAATGCCCTCAATGAATAAATATGGTGAATATATAGCCAGCATGTAAATTTCTTTCAAAATCCTTTGATTATATTCTCATAAAATTCACATTTCAACAATCTACGCCACTAATGAATGAATTAATTAACTTTTAAAGGCCTATAATAGAGCCTTCTTCTTCTTTTAATTAATAATGTTAATACATGTTTATAGAACATTTTTTCCTGGGAAAATTAAAAAAAAAAAGTTCGTTAGTAAGCAATTATAATTAAATCTATTTTTTAGAGAGTGAAAAATTTTGGGTTATTGCGAAATCAATTTTCAAACAAGATCATTTCGTCTTTCTCACGCATGGAAAATTAATTATTCATCCGTCACTGGTTACGCTACAATGACATTGAGGAACCCAACAATTCACCAAATACTATAGCCTAGACAAGTAGCTCGCAAAACCATTTTATCTTACAAACATAGTCCAGAGGTCCTGGGTGGTAGAGGAACGAATAAATAGGGTTAGGCATGTTTTCCTCCACAATCAGTTCATTAACTACAGACTGCACTTGCAGAGTACCATCTCCATTGTCAGTGACTGTCGGCACAGTAACCATTAGTCAAGCACAAAACAATATTTCCATTAATTAACACTATTAATAACACTAGAATAGCTATAATATAAAATCAAAATTGAAATAGAATTTAAAAATCATATAAAATCACTTTTTTTTTTTTGAGCTTCCACCGTCAGATCGCTAAGTGAATTTAGAACCACAGAACATTAAAACTTTCATTTTCAATTTGTTGCAGATTAAAAATGTGGAAAATCCATAATATTAATTTGTGATATATAAAAATATTATCCGTGATATATAAAAGATGATTAAATAAAAATAATAATTCATCTGTGATATATAAAAACATTGCACTTGTTCAAGAGGATTTTGTTCATCTAGAGAACAAAAAAAAATATATTCCAAAAAGAATCATTTCATTATTATTATTTTTTTTTTTAGGAAACAAAACAATATTAACGATGATTCAATTTCCATGTAAATCCATCTTTTATCTCTTTTATTTGTAGTAAAGTGTATTGGTGATTTTCACTTGCTTAATAATGTATAGTAAAAATTTATCATTTCTTAGGAGAGATTCTCCGTGAAGTCTAAGCTTTATTTTCGGGCTGATAATGGTGTGACAGATTTTTGAATTTTTTAAATCTCCACAACGTTTCACTACCAGAAAATACAGTTCGTATTCCACATTTTTCTCTGGATAAAATCAATACTTACTAAGATATGAATGAATGTATGTTTTCAGTTCGAAGTAACCCCATCCCCTTGGTACAAACTCATGTTCTCATATTACCTGTGATGTATTTCGGAAAAAAAGTTCATGATATTTTTGTAGCCTTTTAGAGATAGACAGAGTAACTAATAGACAGAAAAAATAATTTAAATTTTGATGACTTTCTTAGTTATGGTCTTATATGTGAGAATATGTTTCTCAGACCAATTTAAGTAGAATTTAGAACAATCCTAAGAGTTTTATTTAAAGGGATGATATTATAATCATTTGTGGTTTTAAAGAGAGCTTTTGGGAGAAATGGATGTTGACAAACAAACATCATTGAGCTGAAATCATTCTCAGTGAAGTCCAGGCAAGATATCTTTTCATACCTCCAACGCAGAATACATAATTTCTGTGCCAGTGGTTTATTTGTGCCTCTGAGTAGTCCTCCAGCTAGAAACCAAGCATTACGGCACAGAAGCCCTTGTTAATAAAGCCTACCCCTGACCCCGGCCAACTTTCGAAATCTGGAATATTTATAGCTCAGAAATGTTACATTCTATTGTTATTGAACTTGTATTTCGAAACGAGCCCTCCAAAGGGCAAATTATAATTATATCCGTGCTAAGTGCCTGATTAATACACGCTCTAGATAGCATGGACTATGCTATAGCCTTGATATTTAGGTTGCAAAAAAGCCTTTTACTGCTTTGTGTTAGGTTTACGACTTTGGCTTCTAGCTTAAATTAATTCCATAAAGATCATAGTGGCATAAAGCTTCATGACTTTCAGTATCTATGAAGAATAAGATATATAAAATTTCCTACCAAATACCCAGATGACAATTTATTTAAGTCTTTGATTGATGAGACTTCATATGTAGTAATTGACAATTTTCATTTAAATAATTCGACAATATTTGAGTGTTTGTCACAGCCTTGTGTATATTTGTTTACCTAACAAACCAGTGAAATATGACAATAACAAAAAAAAATAGTCCGATCTCTTAAAACAAACGTAAACACAGCCTTCATGGGCTTTACGGGTAGCCCATGAAGCTAAAAATGAGTTATATTTTTAATGAGTTTGAGCATAATTGTGTTTATTAAAACAAAAAAATTTTTTTTTTTGCACGCCTCTCTTTAGACTTGAACGTTAGCACTGTAACATTAACAAATGCTAACCTTCACAGGGTTCATAATGTGGATGAAACAGGAAGTTATATTTTCTTTATATATTTGATCTTTACCAAACTCAATATTACCTCTAATAATGTAAATCATGAATATCGAGTTTATTAATGGGTGAAGTTGGGCCAATTTGGTTACAATACTTAATAATTCAAAATGTCTCCATAATTATGAATTGGACAGAAAAATGTAACATGATGAAACTTCTTAATGAATTAATGTTTTACAATTGTTGCTCTACAATTTTTTTCTACCATCAATAAAAAACAAAAAGTAGACAAATGTAGCAGAAATATTTGAGTGCTGCAATATATAACTCCTTAGGCCCACCCTGGCTAGAAAAGGACGGTAACCTGTAGTAACCCGTCCCGAATAGCCTACCTAGTAGCATAAAGTGGACGTAAAATAAAAAAAAAATAAAAAAATGAGGTCCGTTAAAAAACTGTATATATATATATATATATATATATATATATATTAATTATTATATTATTAAACTATATGTATATATATATATATACTAGCTCAGATACCCGGCTTCGCCCGGGAATTCATTTGAGCCTGAATGGTGATGGTATTTTTTAGTAGGCTTTACATTGCACAATATTTTGACATTTACCCGTCCCAGTGTATAGGATTGATACCCATCTTTGCCGTGGATTTGCTAATAATAGAATTATTTGTTCGATAAAGCTTCACAGTCTTCGATATTTTTATATTTCCCGTCTCTTATACATGTAAATATGGTGAATTTTTATAAAAAAAATTCGATTATAGCCCCCCTCCCGTCCGAACCTAAAAATTTTAATATAATTTATAATCATGGAAGAATTAATGCTAATTGACATACCCAGTTTTGTTAAGTTCGTTTCAGCCGTTAGTGCCCGCTTAAGTTTTAACGTATAACTTATTTATACTTAGGTATACGACCAAAGTGTATATAACAAAAGTTACTCCAAATAACAAAATAAACAACTTTTGTTATGTTTATATTTGCAGAAAAACAATAGGAAACGAAATATCGCTATTTTTAACTTCAGGCTTCCCTTATAACCCCCACTCCTGCCCGTCCATAGAAATGTTGGTATGGCTTATTATAATGAAGGCTTCACTGCTAATACACATACCGAGTTTTATTTAGTTCGGTTGAGTCTTTTTTGGCAAATAATATTGTTGCCTCCCGCTATAATGTTTAGCAGTATAACGCATTTAAACTTCGGTATACGACAAAAGTGTATATAACAAACGTTACTCTAAATAACAAAATAAACAACTTTTGTTATGTGCATAGAAAACGAAATATCGCTATTTTTAATTTCAGGCTTCCCTTATAACCTCCACTCCGGGTCGTCTCAGAGGAAATTAATATAGCCTGAAGTCTAAGTTGGGTTAGTAGTAATATACATACCAAGTTTCATAAAATTCGGTATGCGTGAAAAGGTAACAAACAAACAAACAAACAAACATAAACGAAAGAAACAAAATGCAGATATGGTGTCTATGACATGTGAAACGAAAAGTTATCGTGAAATTTCGCGAAAAAAATCAATGTACAGACAGAGGTTACAATTTTATATATATATATATATATATGTCTGTTACCGCTCTAGCGGTTGCAATTTTTGTTTAATCGTTACCAAACTCGATATTTAGTCGTTTTATGTAAAAAGAAAGATCAAGTTCGTTAACGGCTGAAATCGAGCCAGGGAGAGGGGGGGTTTAGAGGGGAGGATTTTCAAAATCTCCGTTACTGTGCATTGGATCGATAAACTGTATAGAACCAATCTTATTGAAAATTAAATGTACTAAAATTATTGTCATATACATTTATTTAGTATCTAGAGTATTAACCGAGGTGTTTGGATTTTTCAGTTTTCAGCCTTCAGCAAACCGCCATGATTAGAAGCATGTTACATAAACAATACTCTGCTACATAATGAATCACATTATTCGAAGCTTAAATGCCAAAAATTGTACTCAAGAGACCTTTATTATACGAGATTAATGCAAATATGTCCTGGTGGCCCCCACCTCCGTCTTATGGTTTTGGACTACTGAAATTTGATTGATTGAGATAAAAATTATTCTGACTTATTATTAATTACAGTACTAGATGTAGTAAATAATTCTCAATAAAATAAATATGTTATATTTATATATATTTCAGTAGTTGTTTTTCTTTCCGGTGTGAGGCGGGCAGACCCGTTTGTTTACTTTTCTAAACCTTCCTGTCGGCAGTTTATTGAAATTTGATGAAACATTTCTTATTTCCATTTGTATTTATTCGCGGTGGTGTTGTTACCAGTATGTAGATTTATCTATTACTAAACTTCACGAGGGAAATCTGCTTAGTTTACGCAGCCCCTGCGTGACGGGCGTTTTTCCTTAGAAGTTGACATTATATGGTGAGAAGAGATCACTATTATGTCATACCAACACGTAGGAAATTTGCTTAACTTACTAAGTGCCTGGGTGACAGATGTTTTTTTGTCTAATGGGTCTCGCAATTTCAGGCTAAGATTTTAGGGTGGGATTTGCTTTAAAGATGTCTCATTCGATTTCAAATGATATATAGGTATGTAACCATATTTTATATTCCATCATGATTCAAGATTGCGGACATCCAACTAAAATTGATGGTATGTAGGTTACTATCTATAATTGTTGTTATCAACATTTTAACCATGCAGACACAAAGCATTTGAATTTAAATAATTTGGGCCGAGTTTGACATATTTATTTTTTTCAGGTTTTCAGTCATAATTGGCAAAGTGCAAAATGTATTATCACCCTTAATTTACACCCTATTGAGGCACCATCTCTTACCGAAGGCCAAAATGCGTTTTGACTCATTACCACTATTCTCTTCTTGCTATTATCTATTTAGATTTATTCAGTAAGGTTTTTAGAATGTGTTGTGTAGTGCACGACGAATAATTGATTATTTGAGAGTGAGATGTACTGTTCCTAAAACAAGTTTAGTAAAGAAACCATCTCTTGAAGATATAAGGTCTATGCTTCTAGATTTGCAACGGAATTTCTAAAATTCGTAGCAAAACCCAAGTAAATTGAAAAGAATCAAGTGCGTTTTTTGGGGTAAGTTACTCTGTAATAATGCTTAATATAGTATTTTTACATTGACTTTCATCTTTGGTATGTTGTGTAGACCTCATACACCCTCCACTCCAGGAGATAATTACTGGTTGGGCTACTTTTGGCAATTCAGGTTCGGTGTAAAGCAATATTTACAGTGCCTAACTAGAACTGCATTTCTTAAATTTTCAAATATTCGACAGAAAGCTCCCAATCGTCAGTGATTAGGTTTGGAAGGGGCTGCAGGATATATTCCATCTCCCACTTGAAATATCAAGGATTGGAATTTTATCTTAACAGGCTCCTAAAAGTCCTTCACATCTTTTAAAATGTTATAATTATATTAACATTATGCTAAATATATTTATTTCTTTTACGTCCACTTTGTGCATTTGCGGTTAATAAGAACGAGTTATCTACAGGTTACCGCCCTTTTCTACCATCGTGAGACTAAGATTGAGTCTATGAGAGTTATTGAATTATTCAATGAGTGCCTATACATTTATTTCTGATTTAAATATTAGGAATTCATCAATTCAGCTGAGAGCTGCTGAACAGACCCATCAATAACTTATTCTGAGGAATAAATTTAAAAAAAAAATGACTAACACTGATACTTCAGATTACCACAAATACACTTTTTGCACCGAAAAATGGATCTGTTAAATTTTGTTAGTAGGAGCTTCCGAAACGTGCGCACGATGTATGTAACATGACCGCAGTGAATATCAATAAATAGGAACCATGGGAAAGAAAAGCCCAAGTTTGTATTTCATCGTGTCTTTCCTTAATATGGAAAATAGCTGCTGAGTTTATTCTCATGGCGTGATATTCAGATCTTCCTGTAAATATCCGCCGATTCTCTAGATAAGAAAAATAAGGTATTTTTAAATATTAATGATTTTTTTTAAACTAACTTTAAATTCTTGTTAGTCATTTCGGGCTATTTATTATTTCATTAGTTTTCAAATGATATACAAAAAACTATTAAAATTATCCAACAAAAATATCACATATGTAGCTGAGAAAAGCCCCAATGGAAACACTTACAAGGTTACCAGGCTAGTAAACAAATCAATAGTTTCTGGTTTATTAGGTAGACATAGTATTTTGTTGTGTTAATATCTTTTTAAGAATCCTTTTGTAGTTGAATCAGAGTGAAATAATACCCCTAAACACACCAAATTTGCCCATTTTACAACGTTTTTGTGAATTGCATGAACAATTATGGACTGCAGTAGTTTCTGTTTATACTTCATACATTAGCAGATTTTCCTAAATGGAAACCAGCCATTGAGGTTATATTAATGACATGGCAATTTTCTCAAAAGTTCATCGATCAAGATGGCGATGATGATACATATATTTATTTGTTTCCTTCCTGTAGTAACCCTATAAGAAGGCCGTTTTTTATTTTTTCTGCGTGCCCCATGCAATCATATCACATGCATTTATAGTGGATTAGAAATCATTTATATATAAATTATTTCAAGAGTACATTCTGTTTTACAGACATTTTATTTTTCTAGAAAATTAACCCAGATATTTGCATTTTTTTTGTTTTCAATCTTTATGAAACCCGTAGATTCAATCGTTGTGATTTTTATTATAAATAACTGAGTGCATTTCAAATTCTTTTTACTTAAGCTTCTTACTATGAGAGAAATAGGGAATAGATGGTGAGATAAGATGACCAATGTCATGCCAGCAAGTGGGAACTCTACTTTGTTTACGGCCCAGCGTGCGGGATTTTTTAATTTTTCTTTTATAATGCTACACGATCACCAGTATTAGGAAAGTTATTCTCTAATATTTTACTCTCGTATATTCTTTGTTAACTTTAAACGAATTATACTGAATTATAAAATGATCGGACGTCCACAGGAAATACACCAAATATTTCCATTGGAAATACACCTAATATTTCCATTGGAAATACACCTAATATTTCAATAGGAAAACATCCAATATTTTCATAGGAAATGCATCTAATATTTCCATTGGAAATACATCTAATATTTCCATAGGAAATACATCTAATATTTCCATAGGAAATACATCTAAAATTTCCATAGGAAATACACCTAATATTTCCATTGGAAATACACCTAATATTTCAATAGGAAAACATCCAATATTTTCATAGGAAATGCATCTAATATTTCCATAGGAAATACATCTAATATTTCCATAGGAAATACATCTAATATTTCCATAGGAAATACATCTAATATTTCCATTGGAAATACATCTAATATTTCCATAGGAAATACATCTAATATTTCCATAGGAAATACATCTAAAATTTCCATAGGAAATACACCTAATATTTCCATTGGAAATACACCTAATATTTCAATAGGAAAACATCCAATATTTTCATAGGAAATGCATCTAATATTTCCATAGGAAATACATCTAATATTTCCATTGGAAATACATCTAATATTTCCATAGGAAATACATCTAATATTTCCATAGGAAATACATCTAATATTTCCATAGGAAATACATCTAATATTTCCATTGGAAATACATCTAATATTTCCATAGGAAATACATCTAATATTTCCATAGGAAATACAACTAATATTTCCATTGTAAATACATCTAATATTTCTATATTAAAAATTCTAATATTTACGTATGAAACTTATCTAATTTTTCCTTAGGAAATACATCTAATATTTCCTTGGGAAATACATCTAATATTTCCGTAGGAAATACATCTAATATTTCCATAGGAAATACATCTAATATTTCCATAGGTAATACATCTAATATTTCCATAGGAAAACATCTAATATTTCCATAGGAAATACACCTAATATTTCAATAGGAAAACATCCAATATTTTCATAGGAAATGCATCTAATATTTCCATAGGAAATACATCTAATATTTCCATTGGAAATACATCTAATATTTCCATAGGAAATACATCTAATATTTCCATAGGAAATACATCTAAAATTTCCATAGGAAATACACCTAATATTTCCATTGGAAATACATCTAATATTTCCATAGGAAATACATCTAATATTTCCATAGGAAATACATCTAATATTTCCATAGGAAATACATCTAATATTTCCATTGGAAATACATCTAATATTTCCATAGGAAATACATCTAATATTTCCATAGGAAATACATCTAATATTTCCATTGGAAATACATCTAATATTTCCATAGGAAATACATCTAATATTTCTATAGGAAAACTTCTAATATTTCCGTAGGAAACGTATCTAATTTTTCCTTAGGAAATACATCTAATATTTCCTTGGGAAATACATCTAATATTTCCGTAGGAAATGCATCTAATATTTTCATAGGAAATATATCTAATATTTCCTTAGGAAATACATCTAATATTTCCTTAGGAAATACATCTAATTTTTCCATAGGAAAATATCTAATATTTCCATAGGAAATACATCTAATATTTCCATAGGAAATACATCTAATATTTCTATAGGAAAACTTCTAATATTTCCGTAGGAAACGTATCTAATTTTTCCTTAGGAAATACATCTAATATTTCCTTGGGAAATACATCTAATATTTCCGTAGGAAATGCATCGAATATTTCCATAGGAAATACATCTAATATTTCTATAGGAAAACTTCTAATATTTCCGTAGGAAACGTATCTAATTTTTCCTTAGGAAATACATCTAATATTTCCTTGGGAAATACATCTAATATTTCCGTAGGAAATGCATCTAATATTTTCATAGGAAATATACCTAATATTTCCAAAGGAAACACATCTAATATTTCCATAGGAAATATATCTAATATTTCCATAGTAAATATATCTAACATTTCCATAGGAAATATCTAATATTTCCGTAGAAAATATATCTAATATATATATGTGTGTGTGTATATATATATATATATATATATATATATATATATATATATATATATATATATTATTTCTGGAGGAAATATATTTAAATTTGAACAGATCCAATTTTCTCGATACTTAGAAAGAAGTTTTTCAAATGAAGGATCGCCAGGGGATTTTCAATTTGTTAAAACCCATGGCTAATTTTCATTGTTATATATGGAATAGGGGATAATTTCAAGGGAAAATAGTACATAAGATAAAATGTATGTTAGTAGTAAATAAAATGTATGTTGGTTGGCCGGTCAAGCGGCTTTAGATATGAACCATGGAGATATATAATCTTAAGGTAGGACCGTAGAGAATATATTCGAATGTCTGATTCATGGTTGGTACTAAAATAAATAAATAACACAGAATACATTCATTAAATCATAGAAGCCAGACACTAGCCTTATGTAAACTCTTTGCTAGCAAGAAAGAAAAATATAATTAATGTTTATTCAAATTGTAATAATAACTTGCTGATGATGTTAATAGTGCTGATATAGAGCGGCTGTTATAAAGTGAAGTTTCATACCAGTCGGAGCAATTACACTCACAAAGAGCCCAATTAAACGCTTTAATTTTATGAGTTTGTTTTGTTGCCTTAAGTGAAACAGATTAATTGGAAATACTGGTTGTATATTGCTTGACCTCCAATAAAGTATTTATATCGCCCATGAACTTGGGACGGTCGGTGAAGAAATTGAGTTAGGTTTATTACAAAACTGTGTGTGTGAAGCAATACTTACACATTATCCTTCGACTATTAATGTTATAGTGATAAGTTAAAAGTGGGAAATTAGAATAATTGAATTAATTACACATGCTCCACACGAGTTTTCCTTGATGTTTATTGTGAATAAATATTTTATGTCCTTTATAAACATAAAAACAGTAAGACATCATTAAAATAGTTTTATTACCTCATTCATTCCAATCTCCATTGCTTATGTGTTTAGTTATGTACAGGTATATCATGAATATTTATGAAAACATAACAAGTGATTCTGGAACATTATTCTAAACTAGCATCACGTTCAATAATGATGTAAACGTCTAATTCTAAACAATTATTATTGCTTGATTTTAACATTAAAAAATGTTGGAATAGCTCAAAATGAATGCAGTTCTGTCTATGAAATGCTCGGTGTGATGTAGAAAAAATGAAGACTGCTTAATTAGAAGCGAGCTGAGAATATTCCATTGAGAAAATTATAAATTGAGTTACGAAACTGTGAAGAGATAAGTAGCGGTTGTTATCGGATATTAACTAAATTGACTGTGCTAGTCAGTCAACGGCTCGACTCCTGTTCTCGACGTTTAAAGCAATTTCTTCAATTTACTGTTCACGCTACTTTGCCAAATACTATAATTGTTGTACGAAATTATACATATTTCCCGCAGTTAGAAAACTAATTGAGAATTAATCACTCCTTTTGTTCATGTAACACAAATAAATCATTTGCCCATTTGTAGTCACATAATTGAATTAAGGTAGTTTGTAGGCCATTTTCACAAAGCGGACGGAATATACAGTTCTCTAAAAGCATGGTCGGCTACAATTAGGATGGTATCACTTGTATTTTAATGACTCCATATATATATATATATATATATATATATATATATATATATATATACTCACAAAAACACTCAGCACCGTACTATATCATTTTCATAAGTTGTTGGTAGGTGCTCACATGATTTTTACATTTCGTACTTGATCGCATTAACCAGCCAAAATCTATAAATTGGAAAGCGTCATTTCCTTATTATTACAATTTTTTACACTAAAATTGGATTATATTTTAGAAATATTACGTCTTTACATCCTTTACTTTTCACAAGTATTTCATCTTACAAAGTATTGACGTCTCTTTCACAATTTTCCTCATTATCATTGCAATTTATTTATATGTAATTTATTATGAGAATTTATCGGATCATCTGTCAATAAGCGTTTTCACCAATAAAGCAGACATGTTTGTCATTTATCTTTGTTAATATTCGTAAAGTGATTTTTCTTTATTCCGTTTATTTTAGCCATTTGCTTTTTAGATATTTTTATTTTTAAAATTACATTCTGAAATCCATACATTTGGTAATGGGGCACTGTACAATCGTCCTCGGAAGGAATATGATACTTGAAGAAGAAAATTGTCACTGCTATCACTTCACTTAACTTCTAAAGGAGATCTCTGGGCCATTTGGCCTTGAGGAGCCGTGGAGGGGATTAAGGATGGGTGGTACTAGAAAGGGCTATGACATCTGGTTAGGATCATCGGATAGCCTGCTATGGAGTTTTTAAAATCTTAAGGGAATTAGGTCCGTTACAAATGGGATATTAAGATCTTTATGAAGGGTGTGTTTTGAAATATAATATGAAGCATCTACTATAGTGCACAGGGCTTTGGATTTGAAAGTCTGGATGCATTTGATGTTGGAAGGTTGCTCTTTTTGTGGTGGTCATTGTTTTATTATCCAATACATATTAAAACTTTGTAGTATTCAGAACAGCCTTATAAGAAGATTTACAACTTATTGGGGAAGAGGAAACATGTTATTATTTCCTTTAAGGAAGGAAATTCGCTAGCATATTTCGATAACCATAATTAAATCCATATTCAAGATATTCTAATTCATGCATATTCAATACTTGGCTAATTCCAATATCCCGCCTTATTGGTACGAGTGGAAAATTATATTAATTTTATACTCATGGACGAATAACAAACTTCGATTAGTCCTGTTATTCCCTGGAAATATTTGGCCTTCGTATTAATATTTTAGATTGGAAGAATTTATCGTTTATTGGAGTATATATGAACCAACATTTCAACCGGCCATCATAAGTAGAAAAGAAGTTGTAGCTTCAGTTTGATGCTCAGAAATTTAATAATAGTCTGTATTGATATTCAGTCCTGGATAACGCCAGGAGTAGTAACTAATGCAGAGTTCCTTCAAAGTCTGGTCCAGAAGCTTTAAGTAATTTCATTTCTTGGTGTTAATAATGTAAGTAAATGAGCATTTTGATTTTACTTTATAATTAAATAACTCATGATTTCCCTACTAATTCCCTGCTTTACAAAACAGATTTTATGGTTAGTGAACACAAGTTCAAAATTTCAATAAGGTTAAAATAAATGTACTAGTGTCAATAAATGTAGACGAACTTTAGCTACATTAGTGCTAAATGAATATATAAAATAGTCTATTGGGGCTAATAACGTGTCTCACACATTGACAAAATAAAACGTTTTATTGCAGAGACCTTTCGGGGTCATATATATAGTGTATGTTCATTTTAGTCACCTATCTGCTGTATTGATCCAAATATTAGTATATATTATAAGCCAACATAAAAGTACCTTGGTAAACATTTTATATAAGTTTAAAAGAAAGTTAATGATTTTCTATATATTAATAAGTAATAAATTATGATTATTGAAATCAATAAGTACCGACAAATACGATTGTAAGAAGCAAAATACTGATATGAAACTATATTATATGGACTCCAAAGATATTCTAAAAATTATTCATATTAATACCTAAAAGGAAACCTCCTAGAACTGAATTAAAGTGCTTTGAGAAACGTAAGTGTAGAGAAACGAATTTTAATAAGGCTTTTATTAAGGTAATCCATGTATTTAATTATTTATGGCAATTAGGATTGAATAATAATTAGTTACTTTGTTCAATGAGGGATCACAATTTCTCAGATGTTATCTAGGGGTAGGGGGGAGGTAATCTCTTATTATTCAGTTTTAATAAACCTGGAAGGAATTAGAAAAAGAAACATACTGATTATATCACGGACCCTGGCCTATTTCATTAGTCCTTTTAGTTTAGAGGCCTAACTGACATAATCATGAACATTTTTAAGGGCAAGTAATCAGGTAGTTATATATTATTACAAAAACATAATTATGATAACAGGAATTGATAATGGTATTTTGCAGTGTAGTTTAAAATATCCGATAGTCATTCTCTTCCTTTCATTCGTAAATGAAAACGGCTCTCGAAATTCCTACAATTTATATTTTAAAGTCGGTTGCAATATAGTTTACGATCTAAGAATATTCTCTCTTGGGCTTTGGAAAAAACCGGCTGCTTCATTCGTTCAAATAAAATGGAAGTTAACATGGAGTTTCAACAAAATTGCGATGACAATCTTTTTTTATTTTGTGCTTTGGTTATTTAATGACAAATTTCATCAAAATTGATTTTTTTTTGTGAGTTTGTCCTTCTTCCCGTTTGATTCGGAATTAAAAACGATGACTCACAAGGTTACAATTAACTATTACATACGTTTATTTTGTATTCGTTGCTTCGGCGTCAGAACATATTCTTACTATTGATGTTATTGAAAGCACGTGCTTTAGAGACATATTGAATTTAGTATATATATTTAGTATTTTTTCTATATTCGAAAGTGGTTTTCTATATTTCTATATTTAACATATTGTGGCCATTTATCGACTCTGCCGTTACTGGAGAATGATTTGATTAGAGTTAACAATGTTTTTTATTAGTACAAAGTAAATGTATTTTGGGAATTTTTATCTATCGGTTAATGTCCTCATTTACTGGTTCTATTTAAGAATATTAAGTAGTAAGTAATTTGGCTGTCTACAACCTAAAATCAACAGAAAACAATCCAAATATCAATGCAATGATTACAGCTGGTAACAGGTGATTGTATAAATTTAAATTTTCGGAGTTTCAACATATCTCCAGACATAGTTCCTTTTTTAGAAGTCAACAGTCCCGTGAAAGGACCCCCAAAGGAAGTGAACAAAAGGTCGTAGCGGCGGAACGTATTGGACCTTCTATGAAGAAAAGAGATAAGTGCAATAAATGATAAACGGACCAATAAAAGTAAAGCAATAAATAAACGTTTAACCAAAAGTAGAGTACCGGAGGAAATCATCAGAGCAACGAATGTAGCAGCCCATATACGATTTGTCCGCTGAGTTGACTGGGACACATGCAGAGGTTTTAATTTGGTAGGAGTACCAAGAAGATTTCTTTTGGCCACAAGGTGGATGAAGAGAGTTCAGTTGCGCTGCCGATGGGTCGATGATGTGGAAAGTTATTTGAAGGCCATGGGAATTAGCCGATGGCAACGCTAGGCCGGTGACCATGAGGTTCAGAGTAACCTGTTGGCCAGGTCCTTCAAGGACTGTAGCGCCCCTATGCACGCAACTAGAGATGACATCCTTGAAAATCGAGTGAGTTTTGCAGCAAAACACTGAAATTCATAACTAACCTAATCATTTTAAAACCTAAATTGACAAGTTTTGTCTGGTGGTTATATAAGAAGTCGATCAGGAATCATGGTCAACGAGGAGAAAGTAAAATGTCTCTGCCATAGCAAGCTTAAATTGCCATGCTTCAGCATTGGTATGCAAAGCGACATATAATTGGTACTCATAAATATTCTATTGGAAAACAAACGAAACAACTATAATAATTCACTCACTTACTTGCATTGTGTCAAACACGTGCTTCACAAAGACTGGAATCGTGACCCTAGTCACGGATGATAGCATGAATCTGTGAATGATGGGAATGAAAACTAAAACTAGCTAAGTGTCATCAAGTTCCGAAAGACATCTATTCGATTTACAAAAAATGCAAAGCAAAAATATTATAAATAAGGATTGCAAATGCTTGTAGAAAAATCACAATTTTGGTGCTCTATACACCAATGGATCATCAATGACAAGTAAATTCTATTGAATAGCAAAAGGGAAAATCTAAGAAAAAACACAAAATACGAAAGAAAAAATGCAAATAGACAACTCCAATCCAGTACAACAACATTTAATAGGAAAACTCTAAACTTTTGGAATGAATAATGTTATCCAATAAATAAACCAATTAGATACAAAATAGGCACGCCAAATGATATCAAGGATTTCATTAGACAAAAAGCCCCAACAAGAAGATGAAAAAACAGCTTACAGCTGAATAACTCTTTAAATGTTTCTGCTACGAATAAATGCATTGAGTAAAAATTGTTGAATACCAAGAGTTTAACAATATTGGTTCGAGAACATTTTTCGATATGACTCATAATAACGGAGATATTAGGAATTTTCGAATACGCCCTCTAAAACCCCCTTGTTCCTAGATCGACTTCAGTCATTAACGACTGCGAACGTAAGTGTTGCTTGTAACAGTTAAAAATCGAGTATTGTGTATAGGTAGGAGGTTTACTGCTTGCTGAAAATAGGAAAAATGTAAACAACAACATTAATAGAAATTTACTTTTGCAATAAGATTCGTTCTATACTATTTTTTTATCGGACATATAATGACAGATTTGCCGAATTTTTGATATTCCTCCCCTACACCCCCCCCCTCTCCCACTGGTCCGAGTTCTGCCAATAACGAACATGATGAATACATAAATCATTTAAATATTAATTTTGGAAACTCCACACCGTATACTCTATATGCCTACATTAATTTACTTGCGTAACTAAACTCACCTGCAATGCTCAACTTCCTAAACTCTATATGCCTGCAATACTCAACTAGCTATACCATACATGTCTACAATACTATTTCAAAATTAAATTATTTATTAACGTCCACTTTTTGAAACTAAGGCTAATTGGGACGGGTTATCTACAGGTTACCACCCTTTTCTAGCCAGGGTGGGACTAAGCAATACTATTTAAGAGACATTTTTCATTTTATTTCAATTCAGACATTCTAGGATATTTAGGATTCTACTATTATTTCCCGCCATTCTTGCGAATCTAGGAGTCCACCTTTATTTTCCGCTATTCTGTGATATCTACCTTTCTACCCACAATTCAACAAACCTATTGTGTTGTCAATCACCCCGTGTGTTCCTATTAGCAGTTAAATCGCCCAATATTCCAGTCACGGAAATTAAATTTCATATTGGATACTATATTGTGGTGAGAATTGCCATATCACTGAAACTGCAGGTAATTTCATAAGCGGCACAAGTTGTCGAGTCAAAACCATTAATAAAAATATTTGCCTCTTATTTTCACATACTATAAATGTTGGAAAACTTCCCGAAAATAATATCAATACATACTACTGGTATTGAAAATAAAATATTCAAATATGTGAGTGTCTTTATTTTATTACATTCTTTTCTGTACTACATATTTTTGTTGCAAAATAAACTAAAAATCATAATCTTATTTTCAACAATTTTAATATTCCTCCTGCCAAGAGTGACTATTATCAAACAGCTCGTTTTGTGATTAAATTAATAATTTTGAAATTGTCTGGATATGCTCAGTATTAAATAACACATTGATGTGTAAATTATAAGGGGGAAGGATGCTAAATAAGGTCCATCCACCTCTTACCTTGAGAGTAATAACATTAATTTGGTATTCAACACTTTGTAATCGATAGACTCAACAGGTTAATTGCTATGTGAATGCTTCCTATGTATTATAGAAGCGATTAATCTTATTAAGAAAGCTTGGAATGAGTAATTCCTATGAATGTTCGTTAAAAATAGATGAAAGAAAAACTGGGGCGTTCAAATTAAAATTAATTTAAGACTCAATAATTATTTTAATTGCTATAACTATCTCTGCCTATCTAGTTCTATCTTTCTATCTATCTTTATAATAAAGAAAGAATGTTTGTACTTTAATTTGCCAATAGTTTATTTATGAGTAATTGTTATGTTCCTGTTCATTCAAGCACTCACTTAGATCAGAATTTTGTTTATTTTTTTTTCATTCCTTAATTAAAATATGATATAGAGAGGTAAGATTTTTATTTGATGTGTGTTTGATTAAAAATGGAATAACCCTTCTGTAGTCGTTATGTGAATTAACTCTATGTCCATCTTGGAGAAACTCTCGAAGGAGAAAGCTTTTTTTGCAACGGTTAGAAATGTTTCGTACTTATACCATTTCGGCTTTAAGAAGATTTCTCTTAAGGGAAATTGACTATTGCAGTTGTACTCATGACGAGAATGTCTTCATATGTCCATCGATACTACCCAGACGATGACGATAATGAGATCCGTTCAGAACCATACCTAGTTCATATATGGGTTAGTCCGATTCTCTCTTGTTTTGGAGATTTAGTTTTTTGATTTTCCAAATTGGAGCTATTTTTCCCTATTTAACAACCTATAACTCCAGAAATTATTTCTTTATCGAAAATCTGAGTTTACCATTCCAAAGAGCAATAAATTTTCCTTAAATTTATGCCCCAAGCATAACCACATGCCATTGTAAAAGAAGAACTAAGGGGGGTATAATGAGAAGAAGTAACGACATTTTCTTTCTCTGTAAACATTCTTAATTTATTGCTTCACTATCTGAAAAAAAATATTTTAATTGAGTCACTTGATGACTTTCCCTATAAGAGCATGTAAGTAGCTCTGAAGATGGAGACAATGATCTTCGAAAGCGCTTAGCGCTGAAATAAAAACTTGTGGAGAATTGGACGCCTTTTTCTCTCTCCAATTACACAATATTCTTCACTTCCAACAACACTACAGTGAAAATGATTTTAACACTCAAACTTCAGAAAAATTTCCACGGAAAGGAGTATATTCTGGTCTAAAATAAAATTCTACAAGTCATAAAGTATAAGCAATTATCTCGCGAGCAGCAACATTCACCATGATTTTTGAAGTAGTGGATTATTTTTTGGGCAGAATGAGCATTCAGAGGGGAAGAGTCATTAAGGGTAGGATTATTTTCTCTGACCAGCGTCAAACTGCCATGAGACATTAAGGATAAGTGAATTTTCTGCTTAGAATTATAATTCTACGAATAGGTATTAAGTTCAGGACTATTCCTCATCAGCAGCAAAATTCAAGAAGATATATTAAAGGTAGTATAACTATCTGGCCAGTGAGAAAAGTTATCTCAGATATTAAATATTGGGTTTTTTTTCAGAACTCCATGAAAGTTCCAAAAGACATTAACTACAGGTATATTTCTAATATCTGGCCAGCATCGAAATTTGACATGAAACATTAAGTATAAGTCTATGATCTCGTTAGAATGAAAATTATCGTTAAGCCGAGCCTACCTTGAAATAAAAATGACATTGGCATTGATTGACCTTGTTGGTCGAGAGACCATGTTGTAATACGGGAGTGATGTAACTTGATGCTAATGCGTTAAAGTGGTGCTTTAATCCTGACAGTCGATCTCGAAGTTAGTTTTAATTTATCACAGCCATTAATTGGCAGTTCTTCATCACAAGTAAACAACAGTTGACAAATTGAAGGATTAGCAAAGGAAAAAAAATACTCTATTTAAATTAAGTATTCTCAAATCATTGTAACAAAATATCGTTCTAAAAATTATTTTTTCAGTGTTCTATAAATAATGTAATACATTGAGGTTTTACCGAATGTGGAGTTTTTTCAATAACTTTTCACATGTTCACTATCCTACACAATGACTGAAATAAGATCTTTTTTTACCTTCCGCTTGTTCTTGTCTTCATCTAAAAGTTCTAATTCATGGAAGTTAATTTTTTGTTTAAATGTAAAAGAATGGTCGGAAATAAATGTTTGAAACACCCCGTCTTGGAGATAAATCCAACTTAGCCTCTGTTTTTACTTCCTTGTTCGAAAATTAAAACTGTTTGACCCCCCTGCTACAGAAATGGCAGAAACCTCGAAATACCAGTCCACGTGCTGGGAATTGGCTGTACAACAACAGGCTTCTTATCATCAGTCATCACAAGGTTAAACATTCCATCATTGGAATGATTACGAATAAAAGGCATTGCATGCTCTGAGGAAGTTTACAGTGTTGACTCAGAATATACCCAAGTACGCTGGGAATAGCATTCATGCCAACGACCATAAGTCCGTCACGCAGAGGCTGCGTAAACTAACCAGATTCCCCACGGGAAGGCTTACAAAAGATAAATCTACATACTGGTAACACCACCGTGAATGTTACGGGTATAAATTCAAACGGTAATAAGGAATCATTCAGTCAATTTACAAGTTAATAATATCTACAATGGAAAGCGTCTGAATTGTAAACAAACAGAGCAGCCAACTTCCCTACACTGAAGAGATATAATTATTCTAGACCGGAAAGATGAACAATTAATGAAATATATCTGAATATACTATATTAATTTTATTGAAAACTGTTTACTATAGCTAGTGGAGTAATTTGAATTGAATCAGAATAATTTCAATCTCAATCAGTCAGATTTTTATAATCCAAGAACAAAAGAAGGGAGGGGGAGGTCCACAGAACATATTTGTTGTATCTCGTATAATAAAGCTTTATTGAAAACAATATTTGGTATTTAACCCTGTAATGAAGTGGTTCATATTATTAAGATGACACTAGTAGCAATGGGGGTTTACTGGAAGCCTAAAACTATAAAATCCAAATATCTAGGTTAATACTCATTATGCGGAAAATATGTATAGACTAATATTTATAGTAAATTTAATTTTCAATAAGATAGTTTCTATAAACTATTTCAATCGAACGTAAAGTAACAGAGATATTTGGAATTTTCGAAAATCCTCCACTCTACTGCCGTTAACGTACTGGCTCTTTCTTTTTATATAAAACGACTTAATATCGAGTTTGGTAACGATTAAACAATAATTGTGATTGCTAGAGCGGTAACAGACAAATATACATATATATAGTTTTGAACGGACATCATTTTCGTCATCTCCTAGGTAGGATCGATGAACATTTGAAGAATAATTTCGAAAATCGCGTCATGAGTACGACCTCAATCGCGCATTCTCTCAAGGGAAATCGGCTAAAAGGGCCCTAATCATTGACTTGACGATAAGATTCGAAAGTGATGACTTGGACCAATTCTTAAGAGTTCAAACGAAAAGAAATTTATTTATGAAAAAATGTATTGAATTCAATAAAATGAAAATTATAATGATTTTGGTAAATTGTTTGGTCTATGGATCGTTTCAAGACGTACAATCCCGAAAATAATAACATATTTCTAAAAGGAAGGATGGAGATTCACTAGGAATTATTAATATTTATGTTTATAAGTAGTTTTAAATTATTATAATTTCTTTTCTTTGTAAGTATTTTTTTTTGTGCCTTCTCACTTTTATTTGTTGGAATTTTTTTGTTTCATCTTATTAGTTTTTTTACTCAAGTTTTATATTATTATTAATTAGATTTCTTTTGTTACCAATACTTTACTATCCTATCCGTTTGATAGTTTTGCTGTGTAGCCAGTAAATCGCCATCGCACGCAACCCAGATCTTGAAAATGGAAAGGATTTAGTGTGGCTGGTCTAAGCTTTTTAAAGAATAGTTACATTGGTTGGGATATTTAATTATGGGATTTCCTGTGATTCACCACACCGTAAAACAAAAACTCAAGGCCTTAATGCCTATTTTTTCTATCGCGACGTGACGAATCGATCTCAATGAATTTTGAAAAAAATATTCGTTCCGTCGAAGTAAACTTAATTAAGTAAACTTATTAAACAGACCTAACGTTTTACGTCTCTGGCAGCAATAAATAATAAATACATTTTGGCCATTGTTGGTTAATTTAATAAATGGAAGTTCCAAAAGTGGAGCAAGCGGAACCTTACGGTATTCATACAGATACTTTAGGAAAGATCTAGTTCCCTTTAAATAAAAAAGTCCGTCTCGTAGGGGCTGCATTAACTTAAATTTCCCAAGTGGATCACATGTTTGCATTTATCTCAAAACGTAAAAGTTCAATGAGAACAATATTTAGTCTTCAAATAAAGTGCTTTATAATATAAAAGCTTTTTGTTAAACAACATTTATGGAATACATCTTTTGCAATAAGATTGATTCTATACAATGTTTCGATCGAACATATAGTAACGGAGATTATTGAATTTTTGATAATCCCCCTCCTCCCACTGGTCCAATTTCAACCATTAACTAACTTGATATTTCTTTTTACATAACAAGATTAAATATCGAGTTTGGTAACACATATAAGGTTGAGCGGACCTCATTTTCGTCTTCTCCGGGGTAGGGTCGATGTACATTTGAAAACATGTTTCGAATATCGCGTCATGAATGCGACTTCAATGTCTGATTTCCCTTAAGGGAAATCTGCTAATTAAACCTGGTTTACCTAGGAACACAAAAAACGTAGCCTTGTATGTAGATTCTTGATTTTTTTATTTTGATTTACAGTATAATTAGTAGAATTCTTAAAGCCAAACATCAAAATAATTGAGATTTAGAGACGTATCACAGTATTTTATAATTATGGCATATTACTATACAACAAGCTACACATGGTGTTGGTCTCGTGAAAATATATTATTTATTTGGTATGCCGCTACAATTCATCTTTTACCAAGTTAGAATATAACTTTACAAAATTAAATTAATATTAAAATTTTTACAAAGCTAAATTTTACAAATGTACAAAATAAATAGAATGAAAAAATCTAAATGTAAATTTTTAGTATATTTACAACATGAGGAAAAAAATAAAATAAAAATAAAACAAAAAAAAGGCTAATAGAAAAACTATAAATAGTTAAACTGGAAGGAGGAAAAACATATTCCACGTACAGTGCTTACTATATATAACTTTCATAATGGTAAATAATAGCTTTTATATTTCTTCAAATAATCCATTATTTCTTAAATACTTAAAAACATCATCTATAAATTGGCTATTGTTGGCTAGTAGTTTGCCTAAATCAGAGGGCCTTGGGTACGTTTTTACTTGTGCGCAGTCAGTTAATATGAGTTTTACAGTCAACGTCCCACTGCATTAGCAGCATATAGGTTCATCTTTCCTGCTCATTAGATATGAATGCGTTAGTCTAGTGTGTCCAGTAGGTAGGCGTGATATAGTGTGTCACCTGTGGTCTCATGAACAGGAAACGAACAAGGGTAGGAGGTGGGACGCTCTTATGCATCAGATATCCAGATTTATAAAAATACCACGAAGAGCAGAGAAGTTTGAAATCAGAAATGTTAGAGAACCATGCCTCTGAAGCCCATACTCAGCAAATGCTCAGCAATGGTAGACGTTAGCCAGTAAGAGCATGCAGACCTACAACGTTAAAGAGAAACGTATGAGGCTGCGGTGGTGGGCATCATATTTAATGGAAAGAATAATATTGCGAAATTCATTTCTAAATTTGCAATTTAATTTGAATGTATTTCCACTGTTGAAAAGTTAAATAACGCATATTATTCTTAACTACATGAACGTATAGAATAAAGGATAGAATACATTAACTTTCGTCATAGAGGTTTGTCATAAACCAATTTCGAGATCAGTGCCCTACTCGGTCGATAACCTGAAAAAATGTGATTTATAATGGACGCCATAAGTGTCAAGGAATTATTCATTCTATGATCTACAAAACTATTATATGCAGATATAGCTCCGGGGAAATCACAATTTATGTGGTCCAAATACCTCTCAAACGAACCTATTTATTATGAATATGTTAAATGAATATAAAATGGCATCGTTTTGTGTTTGATGTACGTATCCGGTCTGTAATTACATTTGAATTATATCAAAATTTATGATTGTTCCGACCAGATTAAAAGATGAAGAACAATGGGACGGCGGCAAAATAAAACTGAAACTTTCGCATGAAATAAAAAAATAAGAAAGCGTGTGGTAATCACGTTGATTGTCAAGGTTCCTTGGCGCAAAATCTAAACCCTTCACTTCGTGTAGGCTAGTTTCTAGAATCCATATTATTCAGCGAGTTTATAATTCAAAACATAATTTAACAATTATTGGAACGTTTTTTTTCTTTTAAAGCACTAGTTAGTTTATTTTAATATGAACATTGTGACAATAATAATAGTAAATACTAAGAAACTGGTAATGTTTGATAACTTAAAGGATAGATTCAAATAATTAGAAAAGGGCTCAGACAAATTTGTTTCGCATTATTTCACATAATGCATCATCCATTTTGTGACAGCTTAAGGTAAAATTAATGCAATAAATCCCCAGTAAACATCATTACTAGAGAATGTTTGGGTCAGCAATTTCAAGTTTGTTTTACATTTTCTATTGTATTCTATATTTGTCAATATATATGGATGTATATATATGTTCGTATGTCTTTGACGTGAATCTTTAAACGTTGAAGTTCGCTTTATCTGACTGCATCCCCAAGTTAGGCGTGACGTGGCGTTAAGCATTACATACGTGAGGTAAGTGCAAAAGGATCATAAAATAAAGATTTACATTAATTAATACGGGATGTTATCTAATTTAAAATAATTAATTATAGTTATTCCTTAAAAGGAGTCAAACAAGCCACGTAAAGAGAATAATCTGCTCTCAAAAGACCTCTTAGAGCCTGAATTAAGTCCTTGATATGTTGTCGATTGATTAAGTGTCTTAAATGTGTATTATTCTAGCATTTTTTTTAATGTCTTATTAACGTCCACGTTTTGCAACTAAGGCTAATTGGGACGAGTTATCTACAGGTGTGACTAAGGATTTTATTTAATGAATTCCGTCACTGAATAAATTCCTTTGCCCAGGCGGGAATCGAACTCGCCACTCTAGGATTACCATGTGAGATTAAAGGCTTTAACTCACATGGCTAACCTGAGCCCCTTATTCTAGTAACTCTTATTTTATTGAGTTCGACGCTTGGGCAATAGGAATTTATTTAGTGACGGAATTCATTAAAAAAAAACATAGTACCACCCTCGATAGAAAAGGGTGGTAACCTGTAGATAACCCGTCCCTATTAGCCTTAGTTGCAAAAACTGGACGTTAATAAAAAATAATAATATTTTGTTTATATTGTTTTATATGAGGAATATTAAGATAAGTGTTACTAGAATAATATTTATTTTTAATGAGGCATATTAAAATATGTAGTATTCTAGTAACACTTATTTTTATATGCCTCATTTATCATTGAAAATTGTTACGAGTCCTAAATCGATGACCTTAGAAAATTGTTTTTGGGAATTGAGATTCAAACCCTTATCTAATTAATGGTATTGAATTGAAAAATATTTTAAGATTAGGTTTTGTATAATGACTGAGTTAATTTTTTTGGTCTATGTAATAAGCTTAGATGATCCTAGTCGCCGTGGATGAGACTAGACCCATGGTAGATAAACAGCTACTCCAGAGGTTTATGCCACTCTCATCTAACGCTGTACGAATGACAATATTTTCAATCTCCAACAAAAGGCTGGACGTACAATAAAGATCTTGAGTGAATCATTACTAATTCCTCAATTAGTCATTTACTTCGGTACATAAGCCTGTGAACAACCATGAAACGTTAACCCTTTCAAAATGATTTACTGATTGTTTGACTCCGTAAATTTACATTTTTAACAGGCCAATTGTCTTTGGTGAACCCCACCGGGATGACTTCAGATAGAAAATAGTTTTGCTACATATATAGAATACAATGATTTCGATTAACTTAAGCTTTTGATCATAGAAACAGAGTTTAGAACTTGTATTTTATCATATTATATTTTTTAATAGTTTTCCATACATAACACCTGATCGATCCCCTTCTATACCGTCTGATAATTTCTTTATTACTGGTTATGCTATTTGTCATGGCTATTCGGGAAGAGTTACCACCAGGGTTTTTTTTTTTAGTAAGTTCTTCACTAAATAAATCCTTATTGGCCACTCGATTTAAGACCACAAGGTACACTGCCTGAAGACATGTGTGTTGATATAGGAAGGTGAAAAAGCTAATATTTTACCGTGTTTGTCGGAGCCTTGTTACACAAATATTGTTGTATATTTTCCATTACAGCTCAAGGGTTCATAAAACACTCTATCAGAGAGTAATAAGGTACGATTAGTAATTAAAAACGAACTGTAATAAGAAATGGGGAAGTTTAAAATGGTTTACTTCTTCTCTCTTTCGTTATTACAGAATATAATGGATACAAAATAATATAGTATATCGGATATTAAATATGAAGTACGTTAGGGCGTGGTTGATCAAAATCGAGCCTATTTTCCTTTTTTGACGTGGACCTGAGATACTTGAAGTCAAAGTCCTCGTTCAAGGCCAACTATATAAGACAGGTATTAAAGAATTCCATTGCACGTCTAGAAATAAAAGACAAGGATGCTCCGTTGATAGCCACAGGTAGCAGCTTCACTCTGCACTAAAATTGGGTTATATCTTGTGAATAGACTCAGAGATCTCGATCGTGCAATGCTAATATATTGTCGAGATAAAAATGTACAACTAAACATTTAAAACTATATTTATTAGTGGCTAACAAAATCTGCTTGAATATCAAATGCTTACCGCTCGTTCTTGAAGTTTTATTGACCTTAAATTTCTGTTTAGTGAGGTATTTCCCAACTTGGGTTATGAAATTGGTATGTCTGGATCGCTGGAGCTAGCCAAAACGGAAAAAAAAAAACTATAAATTTTAGTTGTATCAATTCTGGCTTCTTTGTATAAATTTAATAATCACTCATTAGTTTTAAAATGCTTATGCTAATATTGATAATACTTACGGTATTTTATGGATAGTCTGCATGTAGTTTGAACGGCATCTGGTAATTGCTGATATGAATCGAAAATATTTTCACCACTTCCGGAGACACACAGATAGCTGATATTCAGTTCAGTACAATATCGATGTGCTTCAGACACAGTGTACAGAATAATTCTATTATCTTTATTAATTTTTCCATGGTGGTGTTCCTGGAGCAGTATTCCTCACCCGAACCTGAGAGCTAGAAATATGTTAAGAAATCTGTTTTTATTCAATGGAGCTGGATCCGAATTTGAAGTTTGTTATTGGGGGGGGGAGGTTGCTTCGTATAGTATTTTTATTTAGTAAAAGCCCCAAGCCGCTTCACGTATTGAATGTAGTTTTAGACATTTTTTTTAAATACAAGTATTTAATTATTAAAATAAAAATATTAGCAAACAATTAAAAAAAATGAAAAGAAGGAAAATATTTAACAATATTATTTAAAATAAGTCTTCAAATTAGCTTGGAAATGCTACGGTGAATTTTTTTTTTCGTTAATAATTTAAAAAGGTAGTAAGTTCAATAGTAAAATCAATCTCGATGCCTAAGTTGTCAATAACAATAAAAAAGTATACCATTGGAATTCATACTAAACATTTCTTAAAAAGCTTTACAATAACTTTGATACATTTTTTCTGAATTTTCAGGCCTCATCTTATTTTATCATTGTATATGTTTTGCTGTCAGATACTGCACAATCGTTTAGTACATGAAAGGAGGTTAGTGCAGTATGTCCATATGGATTTTACATACTTACGAATAAGTAAATGCCATTAATTTCTGCCTATTTTTCAAAAAAAATCATTAAATATTAATTAATGAATAATAAAATTGTGTAAAAAAGTTTCGTACATTTGCATTTGCAGATGATGTATCGCAGTTGTGGCCCTAAAATTAGTACGTGTCTTAATAAACAAATAGAAAGAGCTTCAATGAAAATTAAAAACATTTCCAGCTTCCTTCATTTATAGAATAAATTGCATCAAATTTTTCTAAAAGCCATATAGAGTAATCAAAACTTCTATTAAATGGTAAGTTTTCTATTGTAATAAAGTTTCGTTTTCCGCTAATGTTTAAACTTAGAGATTTAGGAAACATTAGTAATAATTGAGTGAAAAATGACGGAAATGCTCATGTACTTAGAGGTTAAATGTTCCTTCATTTGCCAGACATTATTATAACTCCAGTTATATGCACGCGATTTTCACTTTAAGCTTTTGCATCACTAAAACTCTAATTCCCAGCGTAAATGTAATGTCCTGGCATCGTATGGTAATTCAGAAGAGAGAAATATAGACTTCAATGTATATATGACGTAATTTGAAATGGTTTCGTACACTGAGACATAATTGTGGGTCATTCCTGCTGTTGGTAAATCAGTTTAGTCCACGTGCCCCCTCTATGGCAGAAGTTATTTTATTGGAGTCCTAGTTCTGGCGATTGTTGTACCTCAGCACAAGGTTTGAATGCTCATATCTTTGAATAATTCATATCACGTAAGCTTTTTACATTATGTGAATACTGTATATGACATCTTGAGGTTTAGCCCATACTTTTCAGATTGCTAGTTCAATGGTGAATTTAAAGAGAACAGGTGGAAAACGGTTTTTATTTCTCAAATCAGTATCAGATAAGCATAAAATGACAGAATGCCCCAGGTAGAATTACTTAAAAGGTTGAAATTACAGGAAGGTTGCAAGAAATAGTCATAAATGGTCAGAATGGTGGGTTGTAGTTAATTTTTATCTTTTTTCCAATTATTGATATTCTAATAGGGTGCTCGGAAACATTTTAAAATCAAATAATGCTTTTACGAGAATATATATATATATATATATATATATATATATATATATATGTGTGTGTGTGTGTGTGTGTGTGTGTGTGTGTGTGTGTGTGTGTGTGTGTATGAATATGATATATATATATATATATATATATATATATATATATATATATATATGCATTCACTTAAATTTGGTTTTACGATTCGCATACGAAAATTATATTGATTTTTGATACTATAGAGAACTTTCAAATGTTCAGTTTTTATCTATATTAGGAGATTGCAGATGGAAACGTTCATGATTATCATAAATTCAATGATTATAAGAGTGTAATTCTTAATGTCTCATTGTTATTCAACAGAAACAAACTGTAGGCAAACAATTTCTTTCTTTTAAAATTAATTTAAAATAATTAAATTTATATAAATATATTGTTTTTTTTTATCGTTGAAAATAAATCAACATAAATAAATTTAAAAATACAATAATTCAAATGAGGCAATGAACTCTAGTGCAAATGAAAATTAGACAACAAGCACCAAAATAAGGAAAAATATAAAATTTTATTCAAAATGCCACCTCCAAAAATCTCCATTAATCTCAAAGCTGTAACTGAACTATATCAAATTAGATGTATATCTAAAATTTAAATTTTTCAAGTTTAAAATTACTATTAGCTTCAAAAGAAGACAACAACATCAAGAAGATGTTTAAAAGTGAAAATAAGTATATAAGAAAATGTTTCTTAGTGGAACCTGCAACAAAGGTATCATCCCTTAGCAATTTATCCCAAACTTCATTTCATAGTGCCAGAAATGATTGAGGATTATTATTATTATTACTCATAATTAATGTATAATGTTAGTTTAAGTATCCCATTTAGTCAATGTTTTCCACTATTAAACTAAGAAGCTGCTCTGTAATGAGGAACATTGTATGATGAAAAATAGAAAATATCTCAGGCATGGGAAATCTATTTGCCTATCGCTTACAATTGCTCAATATTTTAGTATAATTAATTCTAATTTACTTGAGGTTCGCGCCTCTAATAATGCTTGACATTATGTCTGTTTTCCTCAATGAGATTGCGTTGTAATTCAGCCTTTGAAGTAAACACGTAATATACATGTGGAAAAAAAAGTCTTGTGTATTGATAAATGAGAGAGATTTTCACAAATGCAGAATTATCAGCAGAACACTCTGGTTAAATCAATGTGAAGATTATTAGAGGAAAATATTATAATATAGGGGTCAATTCCTGAGAAGAACCTGATTTGTGAAATAATACAACGAAACGGCTACCGTTTATTCATCCTTTTGCTGTATGTAATACACCTCATGGTTTCCTGATAAATTAGTACTTATGCCATATAAGACCAACAACAGGTATAATTGTAAATTAGCTTGACTGATCCATAGAGAGTATTAATCTATAAGTTGCGAATGACTTGATGTGAGTTTGGCAGTTTGTCAGTAGTATTTGTCCAAAAGCTAAGGATGAATTCCCTGGACTAAGCCAGCTTATTTGTTTTCTTTTTTGTTTGTGTTGCGACAGAAACATAAATGGGCGAGGCTCGTGTTACATGAGAACTCTTTATTCCTGGAACCCTGTTAATATGATATCAAACAAAAAAAGAAACTTGGAAACGCAATACATAAGCGATCCTTAAAAAGGCAGAACATTAAGCTTCAATAAGCACTACAAGGTAAGAATTTCTAAACAACTGGTCTCACCACGTACAAAAGGAATGTTTCCGTGTTAATAGCTTCCTTGAAAATTGCCAATTGGTATTCTATAAAACCTATTCCTCACCAACAGACAAAAAAAGATCTTTTTCATGAAATTTGAAAAGAGACTGGCGACTAATAATACTCGGTAAACACCTGAAAATGAACCAAGTTTTGGAAATGTATTATAAAAAGAGGAGGAGGAGGAGGTGGGGGTAAGTAAGTTGTCAGTGATGAGCTTCTCAAAATAAGCAGAGTTCACATGTAATGGCATGATACATTATTATTGATCTGATCTCACCATATATTTTATGTTTCAAAGTATATATCTAACGAATAGAAGAGGGGGCTTACTGAAGGCTGGAAACATGGAAAAAATTTATTTAACAAGGAGGGGGTGGTTGTAGATTAACAAGATTGATCGAAACGAAACATTATAGCGGAATTATTTTGAATTTTCGAATTTTCCCACACTAACCCCTCCCTCCCACCTAATCCTGGTCCGATTTAAACTAAATTATGAACTTCAGTGTTGAATGAAATGATTAAATATCGAGTTTGCTATGATAAAATAAACATTTTTGGTTTAATAACGTAACCTCTTAAATGATAACGCGATCGCATAACCTATAAGCATATACCACACTCAGAATAAGTTAAATGAAAGCAATTTTTGGTATTTAAGCTTCAAATAAAGTGTTTCATGATGTATCAGCTTATTGTTGATATGAAATGAGTAGGAGTGGGGATTTACTGAAGGCTGAACACTAAAAATGCAAATATGTTCAAGATACAAAAATAATATATATGGCAACATTTATAGGAAATTAAATTTTCAATAAGGTTGGTCCTGCTTTTTAATCCTATAATAACGGAGATATTTCGAGTTTTCCAAATTTCTTCTCTAAACCGCCCCCTCCCGATTTCTAGACCTTTTGGTTTACATGGAATGCTTATATATCCCGTTTGGTTTTGTCATCTCCCAGGTCCATGGAAATTTTAGGAAATTTTTCGAAAATCACGTCCTGAGTACAACATCAATAGCTGATTTCCCTGAAGGGACCTGTTGATATTGCTCTACGGAAAATGACAGGCAAAACAGGCTACAGAAAGGTTCAAATTTATGGAAAATTCCTAATCTATTTTCTGGAAAATTCACAACATGAGACATACTCAGTGACTATTTCATCAGTGGTCATTATATTGTAAATGCTAAATCGTTTATATGCTAATATTATATTTGTATAGTAATTCGTAAGGGCAATGTATTTCAATACTTCAAAAAATCATGGATTGGGCTGTGACTGTGGACTTCAGTTATATAACATTCACTTTAAGAAGCGAAAATTCTTGTTTTACATTTCAACTTTGAAAACACAAGGCCACGGACAATGTATAAAATAATTTTTATAATAACAAATAAATATCCATTCCTATTCCAGCATTTTAGAATTAATGTGCTCAGAATATATTTATATATATATATTTTTGGTTATTCTTTTGGCGATATTTGTAAAAATAAATATTAAAAAAAATATTTTCTTTATTAATAAATAATATAAGAATTAATGACGTTCATTGGCTTAAGGAGTGATTAGTAGTCTGAGAAATTCATAATTTCTGCACAATACGAAAGAATAAAGTTCGTATGGCAAGTGTGGCGTAAATTAAGCAGATTTCCCACTTGCTGCAATACTCCACTGATACCGCGTCATACCATTTTCTATTCTATATTTGTACCGTAAGACCGTTTTTCTAAGGCAGGCACGAAATCTTTAAGTGAGAGTAATATGTAGACAATTGCTATAAGTGAAAATCTCGAGTGGTAGCGGAGGCTGACTAAATGCTATATATATATATATATATATATATATAGATATATATATATATATATATAAATATGGACGGACTATTCGTCAACTCGTAAATACGATCATGGGTAGAAACAGTGTTTTGGAAATCGCTTCATAAGTACAACCTCAGTATTTTATTTCCCATCTCAAAGACATGATTGTCAGATATTAAGTCAAACTCGACAGAATATATGTGTGTGTGTGTGTGTGTGTGTGTGTGTACTTGCAGATATCAACGAATTAAGACTAATTCCTTATTAAGTATGGTTGAATCTTAATTTCATTGTACATGAATCGACAAGTTTGATACCAATGAGTTAAAACTTCTTAATAAAAAAATTGTTGTTTGGCCACAATATATGATTTATATTAAAAAAAAAAAAAAATGAGTGAACATTACTTTCTGTGGAAGACAGACCCCTCTTATTATCATTTATACTGGTATAAACGTCTGAAACATCCTGCCTCAACAAAGATAAAAAAAAATTACATTTGTCAAAACGTTTTTATGCCGGCTGAGTCTTGAGGAAGGAATTAATATCTATTTAACGATACTTGAGGATTGCTAATTGGAAATGGAAAATGCACAGAATCGGTATGTATTAAATTCTCAAGGTTAATTAATTTACATGGAAGAAAAATAAGTGGAAACACTGCTCATTAATTCGATTTACCTGGAGTTGGCAGGTTAGGCCACCTGAGACATAACAATAAGAACAAATAGATGGGCGAGCCCTCTTCTTGCCTCCTGGGTGGGGCCGCAAACAGGATGATAGTGGCCTTACTTTCATTCACGACTCCAGATGACGCAACATTCAGCAGAGTAAGAGACGAGTTCCTCTTTGGAGGCCAAGGCACCTGCTATAGTCCTGACATTCGAGAACAGCCTCGCTCAAATGAAGGGCAGTCAAAGAAATTATTTTTAGCTCATTCATTCTGTCTGTCATCTGATTAGTGTCTGTCATGTATAAAGACCGCTGTCAGTTACGTTGAAGAAATGGACACAACAGCAAGTAAAAGCAAAAGTAGACTATAGAAAATTTAAATCAGCCAGCACATTGTTATTCAATGGATTGATTAACTCCGTTAAAATACTTTTTTCATTTATAAATATAAAAATAAAAACCACTTCTAAGATTAAATGAGACGAATTGTCGGTTGTCACCCTTTTTTAACTAGTGTTGGGCACAGCATATTGTGAGAAAATACACTCAGAAGAAAAAAAAAGTAAGAGAACATTACAAATATAACAATAAATGAATTAATATATTAACTTCACAATAATGGTTTTTAGAGAAAGGTTCCCAGATAGCGGACTGAAGACGAATAAGAAAGAATAATTAAAACTCCTTACCTCAAATGGAAAACTTCTGGTATAAAAAATGTCGTGAGAGAAAACTGTATAAGAGAAAAGAGGATCTTGATTTAACGACAGAAAAATATACTCTAGTGAAAAGAATTGGAAATACTAGAAATTCTAACAGATGTATTAAAAAAACAGATTTCACAAGTACGGGAACGGTACGCTGATGTCATTTCAAATTTAATGATTTTCTATTTCTCCAATAACAAGAAACCTATGTAATTGCTACTTAAATTTGTTGTTCATGGCACAATTTCGGTTGTTTGATACAATTGCTGAAATGTGAAAACCTTATGCGGAGCAGTCGGGATTAACAGAAGCCAGAAAACAAACAAATACAAGTAATTCGTTTAATATTTACATTAGATGAAACAAAAATAGAACAGCAATTATAGGACATTAAACGATTAACAAGATTCATCATATTAAACTTTTCATACCGATTCAAAATACTTCTGATATTTTGAAGTCTTTATTTTAATCTCCTTGTTTTAACTACGACCATTAAAAAATACTATCATTAGCTTCACGTGAATTGTTTAAATATTTAGTATTGTATCAGTAAATATTGATGTCTATAGAAATTAAAATCCTTCTGTATGACGTAAATTGAACATATTTGAATGAATATCATTGAGTAAAGGCTCCTTGAAAGCCATATTTCATATTTAAGGCGTTCAGCTTATTGCTATTAAGAGATAATAGAGGGTTACTCAAACTTAAAAACTCAATTTTCTCGGTTAATATTCGAACATACTAATTATAATCTTTAGCCCAACCCTGGCTAGTAAAGGGTAATAAGCTGTAGATAGATGATAAATAGTTAATAATAATTAATAAATATCACCAAAATATCAATTAATATGTACAATAATTATGAAATACAACAATAATATTTCTATTTGCTTTTTAGCAGAATTCCGTGCTATTGAGGATTTATTCTTGACTTGGTAAAATAAAATAAAAATGTTTATAAGTCCCTAGATCTTTCCTAGTAGATGCCAAAAATGAGATTATTGCACTCTCATACACAAAACGCAATATATTTGTACTACATTTAAATTTTTCCTGAAAAAGTAAAGATCAAGTTCGTCAATGGTCAAGGATCAGGAGGGATTAGGATACTAGAAGGAGTAAAACAAAATTTGTATTCGTACCCTTAATTTAGAATAAGATGGAAAAATATTGTTTGACAAACTTCTTAAAAAAGTAAAGCCCTACAATTTTTATTTAATACCACTTTCACAAACTGAATTATTCAACAGAAAACCATGACTCCTACTAATGTGATTTTCGCCTTATGTCAAGTGTCTGAACACCCCCCTTATGACCCCTGAAATTTCAAGTCTTGTTTGTACAGAGTTCTTACTGAAAAAGTTTAAAGTCCGTCAAGCAGGGGTTGCGAAAACTCTGCAGATTTCCCATGTGCTGATATAATACACTAGTGATTTCATGTCACAGTTGTTTTCGTTTTTGTTTTTTTTGCGATCCGACGTATAATAATAAGAGATATTTCGAAATTCTCCCTCCTCTGAACCCTCTCTCCCACTGATTCGATTTAAGCCATTAACAAAATTAATCTCTTATTTAAATATCGAGTTTGGTATAAATATATATATATATATATATATATATTAGTTTTAACGGATATCATTTTTCGTCATCTCCTAGGTAGGGTTGATGAACATTTGAAGGAATGTTTCGGAAATCGCGTCATAAATACAACCTCAATAGCCAATTTCCTTAAGGGCTCTCTGCTAATAAGTGGATTGTAAAATATGAGATAATGGCATCCCTCCGTCATTCCGGTACGTAGAATATCAGCATAGTTGGAGACCCGTGAGATGGGGTTAATGCAATCTACCAGAAGATGCAATTGAAGTAAATTGGTTCGCCTTTTAATTCCAAATACACGCCTAATCTGAACTCTTCTTGACTTTCTCTTACCTCTTTACCTTGGCAGTACATTTGAGGTTGTAGCCTCATTTTTTAAAATGTTTTTCACAACTCCGAGATATGGTTCCGTACACAATCCGTTGAAACAAAGTTAAAAAAAAAAATTCAAAGAACATGTTTCAGTCATAAGTAAACTCATGTGGTGAGAAGTCCATTCTGCTTAATATTGACACATTGTGCCCATGGCTACCTCGGTGACATTCAACCATGGAAGGGGAAGTAGCTCAATGTCTATGGGGGATGATTCCTCGTTCTAGGAATCTGAAAGGCAAATTTGACCATGAAATTTCCGACTGAGGAATCAGTGAGTCAGTACCCAGAACTAATATAAGGATGATAAGTATTCAGGATGTGAGGTACATGGACAGAGCAATATGCAACCTTACGTTAGGTCCATATTTTTGGTAAAATAAAAATGCTGACTGAGCAAGGTGTGTTCATAGTTTCTAGAACAGAACAGGTGCTCATAATTTCACTTGATAACGAGACTAAAAAAAATTGTTATTTATTAACGTCCACTTAGTAGTAATAAGGCTAGACGGGTTATTATTATTATTATTCATACAATAATCGCATTTCGCAACAGGGGCGATTTAGCGACGAATCAGTTATTTAATATACAGCATAATAATTAACATATTTAACATATAACATATAACCTATTTAACATATAACATATTTAATATATAAAATATTCAACATAAAACATATTTAACCTATAACATATAATTAGTATTTTCAGTATTGCCCTACATTATAATTTTTTGAAAATGTTGTTTTGTTTCAAGTATTGTAATACGCGGTCTATATACGGGCTACAGTCATGTAGTAATTCAGTCAAAGTGTATGGTAGGTCTATATGAGTCCTTAAATAGCAGTCAGTAAGTATATGTTTTATAGTAAGTCTACAGTTACAGTGTTGGCAGTAGGGTTCGTCATCTCCAGTAAGTAGGTAAGTGTGAGTTAGTCGTGAATAGCCAATTCTCAACCTCGTTAAAACTACTTCTTCTCTTCTAATTAGCCTTTTTCTGCCTTTTTCAAATTTTCTGCCATGAATTGAGTATCATATGTTTTGCTTGGGCTTGAATATCTTGGTGTGTACAGTATGTGTTGTGAGTTCTTTTTTGAGTAGCTGACTTGGCAAGTTCGTCTACTTGTGTGCTTTGTTTTTTTGTTCGTTTACTTGTTGGGCTAGACAGGTTATCTAAAGGTTGCCGCCATTTCAAGCCAGAGTGGGAGGTAGGATTTGAGTTCGTAAAAAAATAAATTCCTATTTCTCAGGTGAGAATCGAACTTCAGACCTAGTGTTGTACAGAAGCTATGTCGTAATCGATAAAGGTCTACCAAGGTGCGATTATTAGTAGTTGAAAAAAAACAAAACAGGGGGGCCTTTTATATACATTCATGGACATCTAATGTCGTTTTTATTTGTACAATAAAAAAGGAAATATTTTGGACCTGAATTGATGAAATATCATATATATATATAAATATAAATATTTAGAGAGGAATTTTACAAAATCCACCATATTAACCTGGCTTTATGACAGCCTATAACCGATTTTTGAATGCGCTTAAGAATGAAAAAGTAAATTCTAGATGAAAACTAGGTAAAATTTCATTTTGGACTTTTATTGATTCAAAACTAACAAGATTCTTTGAACTAGAGATAAAAAACCTTATTAAGCATTTAGAAGAACCTTTTTATATTCTATATGTCCTATATTTCGACATTGATGTCGTTATCTGTGAGTTTGAAGTTTACCGCTCAAGCGGTCGAAATTTATGTTTGATCATTATGAAACTCGATTTATAAGCGTTTCATGTAAAACTAAATATGAAGTTCGTTAACGGATGACATCGAGTTGTGAGGAGGAGACGATAGAAAATTCAAAATATCTCCGTTTTTCGACCAGAAAATATTATAAAACAGATTTTGATAAACATTTTTATTATCCTTCAATTGTAGTTAATTACATTTTTTTTCTTATCTCGACTATTAAACTAGATATTTTTGTTGTCATGCCTTTCGGTGGAGACCGTCGTCACTGGCTGATCGTCGAGTACAGCTGGCAAGCGCTTTCGATGCTATGGCACCATCTTCAAGCCCGTCGAAAAGTTGTACTACTAGATATTTTTATTTTTACGTCTCTAAACCACCAATTATTATCTCATTATACTTTTAAGTAATTGAGTCACTAAAATTATTATTTACGGCACGAAATTGAATTTATATTTACGTAGGCTTCTTTATATAGGATAGATGGTGAGATTTGGAGACCAGTGTGTTATTTCAGCTTATAGAAAATCTTCTCACTTTACGCAGCTCCTGTGTGACTGACTTTTAAAAATTTATGTAGGCTTCTCTTGATAAATTTAGGTTATGTAGTATGTCCTTTCTGGTTAATATAAATGCAGATTATACAATGGTCATAACGTACTAAACATTTTGCTATAGGTTCCTTTTCTTATTTATTTATGAGACTTCCTTATTGGAGAAGTTAGAACTTCAGCATGTATAAAACTATATTTATTCACCAGGACTAAATTTTGGCCATATCAAATTTGCCTATATTACTGAAGCTTTTCCAATATTTCTGAAGGAACAAAAAAATAATTGTACGGTATACCAAAGCAAGGTAACGCAGACCTAAACAAAAATCGCGCATACTGGAGCAAACAACGTAAGATGCATCCGTTTGGTTATGAGTGAAATATTCACAACTTCTCATGGAACCAACAACGGCGATTGCAACCTAGGCATATTCACAGTAGACCTGAGAATCCCCTATTGATGTGATGCATACCTTTCTTAAATAAATGATAAAATAATTCACCTTGAGTATCACAGAGTACTGGAGATACAGGATGTAGGTTACGTGCAGTGCTGAGTTATCATTTGTATGGCGTAAGTTGGTACTGCAAGAACATTAATACATTTAGTATGCGGAAGAAAGTGTTAGGTAGAGCACATAAATGACGTTAGGTGGCACTCAGCAATTTACTATCTGTTGACGACAGGCCAAGGGCAAACCTTTCCCTCTTTGATCCTTCTGTCAAGTTCTTTGATTTTGAACTGTTCTGCGGATTACTCGAGTTCACATTTTTTTTTTTCTTCATTTTAAATATTGAGGTCCGGAGGACTTGGTATGTCCTGTTCTTGTTTTCTAATTCAGAATCATTTCAATTTTGCTCACCAATAATCCTTAGTTTACCTTGTATCAGGATGCAGGACTAAAAGAGACATGATAATGAACCGTTGCACTTTGCACATTGTTGTGGACAAGATAAATCACCTGCTGGAGTTGTAATTGTCTCTAAGTTGCATTGATTTGAATAAAATTAAATAATTACACAAAACCAAATTCAAAATATATTTTAGGAGATATCCTTCAAGGGAAATGAGATATTGAGGTTATTGGCTTCTCTGCCTATAAGACAATGAAAATGTAATATATAAATACATAGGCATTCATTTAAGAACTAAAGAATAAGTTCAGACAAAGAGTAGGAAGAGGTTTCGATAGGGTAAAATCCACGATTATTATGAGTTGTATCAAAAACTTTTGTTGTTCCACAAATCGTGTTGTAAAACTAACTTACTACAATACAATTGTTATTTAACTTTACTTCTAACCTGAATATTGACCCAGATAACTAATTTTTTTTTTCATTTTTAAGCCTTTAGTAAACACCCTCTCCAACACATTTCACTTTAGAAATAAGCCAATAATTCACGACACATCTTATTTTATGCTTAAATGCCACATAATGCTAACAAATATTTCCCATCTTCTACACTTCCCATTTATAGCAAATTTCCCTTGTGGGAAATCAGCTATTGAGGTTGTACTCATGGTGGAATTTACGAAATATTTCTTCAAATGTCCATCGATCCTACCTAGTAGATGACGAAAATGAGGTCCGTTCAAAACTGTATATATATATATATATATATATATATATATATATATATTTGTCTGTTACCACTCTAGCGGTCGCAATTTTTGTTTGATCGTTACCAAACTCGATATTTAGTCGTTTTATGTAAAACAAAATCCAGTTCGTTAACGGCTGAAATCAGACCAGGGGGAGGGAGGTTTAGAGGAGGAGAATTTTGAAAATTCGAAATATCTCCATTACTATAAGTCGGATCGAAAAAGTGTATAGAATAAATCTTAGTGCAAATTAAATGTACTATTAATATTGCTACCATATGTACATTTACTCTCTGTCATGAATATTAACCAAGATATTCCATTTTTCAGTTTTCAGGCTTCAGTAAACCCCCACTACTACTAGTGTTACATAAACAATAATCTGTTTTGTAATAATTATTCGAAGCCTAATACCAAATATTGTTTTCATTAAACCTTTTGCTTTGTGAGATATATGCAAATACGTTCTGTTGACCCCCCCCCCGTTCTTTCGTTTTCGGATTACTAAAATTTGAGTGATTGAGATTAAACTGATTCTGATTCATTACAAATTACAGCACTAGTTTTAGTAAATAGTTTTGAATAAAATTAATTTGTTATATTCAGTTATATTTCATTAATTGTTTGTCTTTCCGATCTATCTAGGCAGCGCATCGAGGCTGGCCGGCCTGTTTGTTTACAAGACAGCCGCTTTCCGTTGTAGAGATTATTAACTTGTATTGTAAGTTTACTGAGTATTCACGGTAGTGTTACCAGTATGTATATTTATCTATTGTAAACCTTTGCTTGGGAAATCTGCTTAGTTTACGCAGCCCCTGCGTGACGGACTTTTACTTATTGTATTGTTCATTGATACATTCCCAATTAAATTTTATGTCCAGGATACATAGACATCCTATTACAGTAGATATAGGGAATAGAGTGTGAGGTGACGCCATCATGCATCTAGGTGGGATATCTGCTTAGCTTATGTGTGACGTAGGCAGCGAACTTAATACTTCACCGTCACTCTACCAATTATTTTCAAAAATGAATTATATACTACAATTATTAATTATAATCACCAATTACAATCATGCCAATGGAAATGAAAGTGTGTTAATTTGTTGTAAATATTATTAATTTCATTCAATTCGTCGCTCATGTAACTGGATAATAAAAATTCAGTCAGATCCTGGTGTACTTTCATATAATGAACATGTCTTAAAGATATAAAACACGAAGTATGTAAAAAACATAGACTTGCTTATAGTATTATTACTTTATCAACGGTACACTATTTATTACTATCGTAAATATCCTTTCACTTTTAAATGGAATATGTTTAATTACCTCTTGTATCCTTTTTATATCCGTAACGGATTCAGGACACATTCATTGGTTTTCATTCTGCGATTACTGGCTGTAGTAGGTGTATGTGAAATTCCTTCGTCCTATAATAAGCTCTGGAGTGATATATTTATTTTCTCAATTCAAATGAAGGTGTGGTCTATATCCTATATCCTTCTAGCCCCACAGCCGGACTTGGTCAGTGTATAAAGGTTTGAGTCACATTGTAAATATAAATTAAATCATCCTTGAAATAATAGATTAAAGAATCTGGACGAATCTAACTAATTGACATTTTTGGCTGGAACAAATATTAGCTAGGCTAGCTGAGGTCTCAACCGGAACTGATTATTTTTCAATGCTTGTTCAAACTAAACAATAAGAGACGTGTGTACTATTTCTTGTAAAGAGGAGCTCTTAAGGCCGGAAATTTATAGAATAAAGGACTTCTTGTCCTCTTATATGTATAATAATAAAGGATATTCTCAATAAATATCAAGTAAATAGTCCGTCATGCAGTGGCCGCGTAAACCAATCAGAATCCCTCCTTATTGGATGTATAGCATACTTATCATCTCACCATACTCCCAATTTATATGTAAAAACTGATGAGTAGAACGGGGGGGGGGGTTACTAACGGAAAAAGCGAGAAAGTACAATTGACTCACTTAATACTTGAGTTAGGAAAAGAACCCGCAAAGAACAACAATTGTAGAAAGTCAATAACTTAACAAGATTGGTTCTATAGCATTGTCCGATCCGATTCATCCTCCCCTCTCTTATCCCCCACTATTCCAAGTCCGATTTTGGCCAATAACAAATACGATCATTAGTGTTGAATGAAACAGTAAAATATCGAGTAAAATAAATTTTTGAGTAAAGAACAAAAAATCTTCATTCGTGGCGTCATTACTTAACGTATTTGTATTTATCTCACAAAATAAAAGTTAACATTGGAATGAAGTGTTTCATATTATAACAGCTTAGTGTTAATATGACATCAGTAGGTGTGGGGTTTTGCAGAATGTTGAAAACTATGAAATCAAAATATTTCAGTTAATATTCATGATACAGAAAATATGTATAGAGTAACATTTATAAATTATTCAATTGGCAATAAGATTGGCTCTATAATTACGGTCCGACGTACGGAGATATTTAGAAATTCCCTCCTTTAAGCTGCCCTCCTCCCGTGTCGCTGGTCCAATTTCAGTCATTAACGAACTTAATCTTTACTTTTTCCATAAAACTTTAATGGAGTTTGGTAACGATTAAATCAAAATTGCGACCTCTAGAGCGTCAACAGAGAAATATATCTCTTAATATCTCTCTCTCTCTCTCTCTCTCTCTCTCTCTCTCTCTCTCTCTCTCTCTCTCTCTCTCTCTCTCTCTCTCTCTCTCTCTCTCTCTCCCCGTCTATTTTTTTTTCTACAGCCCTGCTTCAATTGGGATATTTACGAACTTACGAAGCTTTCAGTATCGTAACGATTTAAAGACTAAGGAATGTATTTGCACTGTTGGGTTCCTCCGGAAGCTGCTGTTTACGAATTACTACAACCTCCAAAATCCATAAGATACTTGATTTCTTCAAAAAATCAATTTCTAGAACACCCCTATTTCCAATAGCCTTACCTTCAAATATATTTAGTGTAAAATCGTTGTGCCGTATGATAAGCCCAAGCAGTTCCAATGTCCCATTCTACATCGCCTTGATAAGACTTGTAATCTTACATATCATTTAGACCTTCTACACTGGATTTTTGTAGCGTCCAAATCAATATTTCCCTTATTTCCAACATATGATATTCTCTTTTATGAAGTGTTCATGTTTCGCCTTTTGGGCATAGTACGCTCGTTAATGACGGAACAGTCCAAATTTATCCATTTTATCTAACATTGTGAATGTCAGATGAAAACAATGTGTCAAATTTAATCTTGTAATAAGCCTTAACGTGACATTAACTTGAACTGAAAAATACAAATAACTCAGATAAATTTTCGAGTTACTGCAAAATTTCAGTATCTTTTTTCAGGTTCAGTTTATATATATATATATATATATATATATATATATATATATATATATATATATGTGTGTGTGTGTGTGTGTGTGTGTGTATTTACCTAATTCCTGACCGATTCGGCTAGTAACGAACCTAACCTTACAACCTGAAACGCTTAAACATCAAGCATAACTGGTAGCGCTCAAGTACAAATTATTTGTGTGTCTGTGTGAATTTACGTTTTAATTTATATCTAAAATCCAATATTAGAGACGGGAATCTTATCACATTATTCCAGAATGAAGAGAACACCTCCTACCCATCAGCTAGACCTATAAATAAGTTACAGGCTCTTCAATTATAACCTTGTTTAACGACCGATTACTCTATTACTCGGTCTTGTATCATTTCATAAAATAAATGTCTATTCAAGTTAATGGAAAAATATAAAACTTAGTACCACTGTGCTTATGCAAATTTTAATGAAAAAAAATCTTATGTAACTTTGAATTCATTATTATTAAATATGGAAGTATACGTGGGGTCCAACGTAGCGAATTATAACAAAAACGACACACCCACTAGTTGCTGTTGCCAAGACACACCCAGATGCAGTCCACACCCATCGGTGTTCAACTATACCATTGTCGTCAAGTTATTGATTTTTTTAAAAATAAATCTTAAAAATTGTGTTTTACAACACATAGTGCCTAATTAAAACAAGGTTCGGTCATCCTCTGACAAAAATTATTCCTTTAATTAACAGTTTTCTCTGATAACTAAAATGAACCCGTAAAATCTAATCTTGAGCGTGGAGTATTCAGACATGAGTCCTTGATTAGTCTCACAGTGGTCCATGCCCTCACAAATCTCATTACTACAAACATGAAAAGTACAATGATATTATCAAAGTACGGCACGCAGGGGCTGCGTTACTAAGCAGATTTCCCACGTACGCTACGTATTTGCATTTGCCTCAAAAAGTAAAAGTTCAATGAGACCAAGTGAAGTTTTAGAGAATAGAGAAATTTCACGAGAGCCAAGCAATCAAGGAAACGGCCGAACTAGTTTTTGGCGGGAACGTCACTCACGTCCGTTAGCAGCCCAGATTTAATAAAACTGCAAATATCTCAGTTAATATTCAAGATAGACAATAGATGTATATAACAATATTTACAGTAAACGTAATTTGCAATAAGATTGATTCTGTACAACATTTCGATCCGACGTACAGTAACGGAGATATTTCGATTTTTCGAAAGTTCTCCTCTCTAAACCCCTCTCCCAGTGGTCCGATCTTTCTTTTTACATAAGACGACTAAATATCGCGTTTGGTCACGATCTAACAAAAATTGCTACCGCTAGAGCGGTAACAGACAAATATATATATATATATATATATATATATATATATATATATATATATATATATATAGATATAGATATATTCAGTTTTGAACGGACCTCATTTTCCTAGGTAGGATCGATGGACATTCGAATAAAAAAGTCGAAAATTCTGTCATGAGTACAACCTCAATAGCTGATTTCCCTTAAGGGAAATCTGCTTAAAAAAGATACGAAACTCTTTGTATGGAACTGAGCGGTTCACAGTTCCAACGGCGAGGTGTTTGACTGGTTAGCGCATGCACACACAGGAAGCTCCACAAGGGAGAGAGAGCACTGTCGTTCCCGCAGTGCCGACCCGGGGTTGCTAAGGCTAAACATTTTCTGGAGCAGCACCCCCCCCCTCCCTAATTTTATCTACGAGCCGCCACTGGGGAGTATAGTATGTATATACATCTGACTGCCCCTTGGGATGACACCCTGACGATTATGAATCTCATAGATATAATGAGGCCCGTTAGTCAACTGGAGAAAACCCATGCCAGGTCCTCCTTAGCTTTTGGGAGCTCTACTTCGAGTTGATCACTCCATGAGGGTTTTAAAAATGTTCATTGTCAGTGAGGAACGGCCAATAACAGAAGCTGGAGTTGTAGTAGCCTCCCTGCAAAATGGCTTAATACATATAATATATCCCTGCAAAGGCTCATTTAGTTAGTATGTAGGGATAAGCCATTTTTTAAAATCCCATAAAACAGATAATTTTCAGTGCTCAAAGTAAGTCCGAACTTAAATCATCAACATTTGATTGCTATATAATAAATTACCGCTTTGTGCTACTGCGGCTAATGGTTAATATTTAACAGAAGATGCCTGAAGTGATATATTAAAATACAGCGGTGTGAGAAAATTAAGAATGTGATTACTTCACTTTGAAAATAAAAAAAACCTCTTTTGTTTCTGAGGTAAAAAAAAAAAAATGTTGAGATCAACGATTGTGGAATAAATATTACATTGTGGAAGAGATTCGTCTTTATGAAATTTTTCAATTCGACTCATATTTACAAATAATCATTTTCCCTTTTTCTAAACCCCCACTCTTCCCAGTGCAATTTCGCTTATATTTAGTTTTATAATAATTTCTTATAAGTTATGATAAGTATTAGTTTGATAATGATCAATCAATAATTGCAACCACTAGAGCATCTGTCTCATATATCTTAAAGGACCTCATTTTCAACAGGAGATTGTGGTCGTAATCCTGTCTTCATAAAGATGAAATACAATATAATCAATGGTATCTAAATAATATTGGGGTTCAGGTTAGCCATGTGAGTTAAAGCGTTGGTCTTAATCTCATATGGTAAACCTAGTGTGGCGAGTTCGGTTCCCGTCTGGGCAATAGGAATATAATTAGTGATGAACTCATTAAATCAAAACCTTAGTTCCACTCCAGTTAGAAAAGGGTGGTAACCTGTATATAACCCGTCTCAATTAACCATAGCAACATAGTGGACGTATAATAAATAAATAATATTTTCACAGAACATATTAACTTTTAACTTAATTCTATTTGTATGACAATAAATCATGTTTGTATGCTAATTATCCTCTTTTTTAATGACTGAATGAAAGCTGTTCTCTTACCGAAACGCAAGAAAATCCCCCTTGCCCCATATACAATAGTTCAAACACATGTTCAATAATCAATTCAGTTAATGCTAATCTGTCGCCGGGAAGTCCTGACAAGTTGGAGGAAAGTATTCACTATTGCACACTTACTTTATTGCGATACTTCATTTTGCTATTTCCACACTGAGTAATTAATAAAAGGCTCTGTAAAAGTCAGGTTTCTCTTTTACAAAACAAACGGGGGGACTTTGAATCCAACGGGTTATCCTGGCTCTAAGGGAATTCCCGGGTGAGGAGACGGCCATTCTAAACGTTCCCCCAGGACAGCTTATAACCCTATGAGGTAGGAGCCGATTCAGGCATCTAACCTGTGAACCGGTTCTTTATGGGACTCCCTCTCGTTCTTTGGATTGTCGTCACTGAGTCACTATCGCAATAGTTCAGACGAGTTTTAAGGGGGAACAGTTCTTTTTAGGACTCGTTCACAAAACCCTTTATCACTATGGGTAGCTTAGAGTTATTAGGCTGGGCTGATGCGATTCGCAGAAATTACTGGGAAGGCATAACATTAAAGTCCGTCACGCAGGAGCTGCGTAAACTAAGCAGATTTCCCTCGTGAAGATTAACAATAGATAAATCAACATTCTGGTACCAAAACACCACAGTGAATAATAAGTGAAAAAATACAAACCATAATCAGAAACCTCCTCATGGGAAGCGTCTGAAATGTAAACAAACAGATCTGCCAACTTCATTACAACAATTATTGAAATATATCAGAATATAACATATTAATTTTATTGAAAACTATATATTGTATCTAGTACTGTAACTTATAATGAATCAGAATAATTTTTATCTGAATCAATCAAATTTTAGTAGTCCAAGAACTTAATATGGGGAGGGGGTCACCAGAACATATTTGAATGTACCTCGTATAATAAAGGTCTCTTGAGAACAGTATTTGGAATTTAAGCTAACTGTGGTTTATTATATAACAGGGTATTGTTTCTGTAACCTGAGAAGAAGTGGGATTTCTTTAATGGTTGAAAACTGAAAAATGCAAATATCTCGGTTAATATTCAAGATATAGAGTAAATGTATATAACAATATTTATGGTACATTTAATTCTCAATACGGTTATATCTATAGAAATTTTCGATCCGACGTAAAATAACGGAGATAACCAGAAACGTTGGCGAAACCGAAAAGGTAGCGAATAAAAAGTTGGGACAAGGAGGAGAGGCAGGCTCAGGAAGAGGTAGCTAGACAATCTGAGGAAGAAATTATCAATTATACGAACAATAAAATGTTCTTATTTACTATTGTATACTGCCATTTATAAATTCGCCCAGATGATGCAGTGCCTAGTAGTTAGTTAATACAGTCAGTAGTTTAAAAATCATTTGGCACTAAAGCGTTATAAAACTGAATTCAGTGTGCCTCCCATGGAATGTACACATAACTTAAAATTTCCGTCAAGCTTACGTCAAAGAGATTAAAAATGGCAAATACCGGTCAACCTAAATGGCTATTTTGTGTTACAAAACTTGTTTGGACTGGCGAAACCTGATCACAAGTACGTCACAGGATGAAGTCATGGCGGCTATCAAATCTGAATATTGATGTGACAGGGAAACATAAATGATTAGGGAGAAACTTTCATTAAATTAAATTGAGGAAAATATTTCATTAGTTATAAGAAATTAAATAATGTTTCGGAAAATGACGATATTATCTTGTTATGTTACAAATTAGACAGGTATCTTAGCATTTTTAATTACTATAAAATAACTTAAATTAAAGATTTAAAGTGTTTATTTTCGAAGTATAATGTTAATTTAAGAAAGGAAGAAATAAAAAGAGAAATTATTTATAACGTGGTAAGCAATTCCTGAAATTATTACATATGTAAGCAATGTAAAAGTAAAACTACTGGCAAGGCAGTGCAGAAGATTAAAATTTTTAATAATTACAGAAGTGCTTCAAACGAAATAATTTAATGTTGAGCATTTTTTGGCTAAAAAAATAATTAGAGCATCATTAAAGATAACAAGAAAATATAGAAACAACAAGACACATCTTAGTTCATAAAGTGTATTGTTAACACATACAATTATGTTATTTATTCACATCAAATTTATGCAAATACGGCTAATCGGGATGGGTTATCTACAGGTTACCCCCTTTTTCTAACCAGGGTTGGACTAAGAATTTTGTTTAATCAGTTCGGTACTAAATATATTCCAAAATCCCAGGAGGAAATTGAACCTATTGAGTTTGCTCACGTGACAAAATTGTTACACAAAAATTCTCTCAAATCTTTACGAATCATAGTCAACGTGCGCCAAAAATAAGGTCAGTAAGAATTTTAAAATTTTATATATATATATATATATATATATATATATATATATATATATATATACATATATATATATATATATATATATATATATATATATACATATTGCAAACCCCCTTCTGCTCATCCAATTTTCACTTTAATTACTAAACATCTCATGCCCAGCTAGCATTTCAATTCCTATTTACATTGGCTTCATATCAAGGAAAATATTTTTTACAGCACGTGGAAAATCTACTAAGTTTACAAACTACCAGTGTTACGGACTCTCTGTCACTTAGGTACGATTGATGGGCATTTAGAAATGATACCCTGCTTTCTATCTAAGAAATATATTAATGTATGCATAAAACATTATGTTTTACGTAGTTCAACAGCAAGGATCACCAATAAAAACCAACTTTTTCCCCCCGCAAACTCTAATCGTCCTTACATTCCTTCAAGGGACATTCCTTTTCAAAAAAATATAACACTTATTTTTGAAAACCCCCAATGATAATTCACTGCAACATAACACATTAATAAGTGTGTACTATTATAATATATTTACTAAATTTAATTGCAGATTGCTTACTTACAAATCAAAGTCCTCGTTCTCTCGTTGAGACTGTCTCTTCTGCTTTGGGGAGATTGTTGAAACTGAGATTCCCGAAGTAGGTTGTCAGCTGACTATTTGTCAATTTTTTTCACCTCAAACCTTGATCTCGAATATTTCGCGTGAAAATTAAAAAATCGATTAGTTTAAGATAAAATGTTACTTGCAACTTTATATTTATTATATTATGAATTAATGACAAAAGAATATTTATCTTATACGAGATTTCTTAATATCTCATTAAATCTTGAAGAATAACTATGATTGCCAAATACAAACCACAAAATTAATCTGCCCTTCGAACGGCCTAGAAGAGTCAATGGTGTGGAACACATATGGAATAGGCTATCGATCCATGACCAAAAACCATAAATGACGAGGATAATACTATTTACTGTTCTATTTGTGCCCATTTTATGTATTTTTACCTTGAGAAGACTTTAATTAAATAAAAGAACATTAAATTAATAAATTATATACATATATATATATATATATATATATATATATATATATATATTTATATATTTAAGTTTACAGATTTATGAAGGTATATAGATAAACAATTCAATTTACTTTATGTTATTACTCAATTCATACAAAAAAACTTACTATACGAAGACATAGTGAGACATATACACCACCGATTCCTAAACAAATGGCCATCAGAATGGAATGGAAGTAAACAACCACCTCCGCAGTATCAAAAGTACAATTAAGGAGTGGCCATCGAGCCATAGGAGTACTAGACGGGAGGAAGTAGTTCTTGCCAGACTCAGGATCGGCCACACATACCTGACACATAGACACTTAATGACAAGGACAGACAACCCTATATGCAAATACTGCAACAAACACCTAACGATAAAACACATACTGACAGACTGCATCCAACGAAAAAACATTGATATACGTTATAATATGACAGAAATACTAACTGATAACAGCCAATATATTCCACATAACATATCTAAAACATTCTAAAAATTTACAAATGCATATAGTATGAAATGCAATAGGTCTACAGCATACTTAATTTAAAATGGATAACTTATTATATTCATTTAGACATGAGAAACACTCAGATATTTAAGGAATATTTTCCGTAATACATAAATAAAGTACAACCAAGGTGTACATGAAGGAATAAATATATTATTCTAACTACCCCCTAATCAGAGATCTTGCCAATCACCATCGATGTGGGGCATATACCAAATAAATAAACTTCATGTAAAATAAAATAAAAAAATAAGCATTCCGATCAAGGTTCAGTCATGTCGATTGACTTCAGCGATTTCAAGAGCGTTACCAATTTCTTGTTTTCTCCTCTTTATTTGCTATAGGTAGTAGTTCTTTAGTTCATGACGCAGCGATGCCTTGTCTCACACATATGCCAACACACACTTAGTGGGACAAATAGATATTTGTATTGGAATATTCTATCGCCTTAATAAGTGATCTAGATCGATAACAATTAGGATGAAAAATGAAAGGGCATTGTTGTAATATTTTAAATGATAAAGTAATTTTCTTTTAATTATGACTTAATAATCGTCTTTAATTTTAAAATCTAGAAGTGTTATTTTAAATAATAAAGCAATTTTCTTTTTATTATGATTTACTAATCGTCTTTAATTCTAAATTCTAGAAGTAATATTTTAGATAATAAAGTAATTTTCTTTTTAATATGATTTAATAATCGTCTTTAGTTTTAAATTCTAGAAGTATTATTTTAAATAATAAAGTCATTTTATTTTTATTATGATTTAATAATCGTCTTTAGTTCTAAATTCTAGAAGTGTTATTTTAAATAATAACGTGATTTTCTTTTTATTATGATTTAATAATTGTCTTTAATTATAAATTCTAGAAGTAATATTTAAATAATGAAGTAATTTTCTTTTTATTACGATTTAATAATCGTCTTTAGTTGTAAACTCTAGAAGTGTTATTTCAATTAATAAAGTGGTTTTCTTTTCATTATGATTTATTAATCGTCTTTAGTTTTAAATTCTAGAAGTGTTATTTTAAATAATAAAGTGAATTTGTTTTCATTGCGAATTATAATCGTCTTCAAAATGAGTGGCCTCACGTTAATCGATAAGTACCGAACTGAGCAAATAGGAGGCATGAATAAAATTTATGAGGAAGAAATAATTCTACTTTAGACAGATTGAGAGCTCCGCCCAATATTTCTATGATTATCGCAAGCCCAGTAGTTGGGAATTTCAATGCCGAGACTGTGGTCGACCTTGGTTGCCAAGTATAATACTTAGGAGTCAGGCCGTGGGTATTTCTGTAGGCACTGGATGCACTGTGACAGTTTATATGCAAACCTGTTAGCTGTAAGAAAAGTTAACAGAAGAGGGTAGGTCAAGATTTGTAAATGGATAAGATATATTATCGTACGTACACACTCACGTTTATAAGTCCCTGCGAGCAGTTGAACAATTTCTATTGAAGAAAGACCAAAAGGAAATATAAAATAGGCGACTTTCAGATGAGGGGTTGTGAGGTGAAACTCTTGATCTGTGGTGTGTGTAGTTTATATATTCCTATAATATATATATATATATATATATATATATATATATATATATATATATATATAGAGAGAGAGAGAGAGAGAGAGAGAGAGAGAGAGAGACTCTTATTCCTATCATTCTTTCTATCATGTGGCTATTGTTACATGCAATACAGATTATTATAGCTAAATTATGAGAGAGAGAGAGTCAGTGAGTGGGAGAGGGAATGGTTATTTTAGCCTTATGGAAAATTAACTATTGAGTTTTACGCATGGCGGGGGTTATAAAAAACTCTTTAATTAAACAGTTTCTTCAAAAACATCCAAGTACACTGTATGGTAGAAGATGAAAATTACGTTTGATCTCCCTCGTTCTCTCTTTCTCTCTCTCTCTCTCTCTCTCTCTCTCTCTCTCTCACTATAAATATATATATATATATATATATATATATATATATATATATACTAACTCTTCAGCGCCTGCAAATTTAATTTAAACGTAAAAAAATTCGATATATAAAAGTTTATGTAAAAATTAAGCATAAACATCTTTAAGAGTAGAAATCTGATAAATAAACGTTTTTGTTTAGTGTGAGGACAAAATCATACTCGTGAATATTTTTGTTGATACCAATTGAAAATATATAATCATTTAACAAAGTAATTTACCATATTTGGTTTTCTTGAAAATTGGCCTTCGGTAAGCCTCCAATCTTAAAAATTTCCACTTCAAGCTGATTACTGTATAACTCATGTCTCATTAAAGTTTCAAGTCTTTTTATGGATTTATAATGTTTTTAGGATATTTTCTATATTCTGATAACAGAATAAACAGATTTAAGGGAAGGCTAAAAACAAGTAATAAAAACACGTTTTCGGATAGTTCTAGCTATGCGAGAAAAAAGGAATAGTATCTATCATATCATCTATATATCCTGGTCATGAAAAATCTGCTTAGTGTAACTAGCCCCTGTGAAACCGTCTTTTATTGCCATGGGGCATATGGTATTATATACAATAACAATAATTTCTTAATGACACTAAATAGCTATTATGCATGACTATATAAAGTAATACACATATATTTATATGTATATGTATATATATATATATATATATATATATATCATTCTTTTATTCTTCTTATTCTGCACCTAATATTATTTATATATTCTTCATATTTTATGGCCAGGGTCTCCAATAAAAAACATTTTTTTTGGTGCAAACTTTATTGAAACTGCCCTACTTGTTTCGTGGGTTACTTCATGGGCTACCCCTATTCGAAAAAATATAAAAAACTACTAACATTAATTTAACACATCCATTAAAAATTATTTTGCTAGATATGGTATTAGTATGTGCTTACATATATGATATATTTATTAAATCTAATTACGAATTGCTACTTATATTTCTGAAGTGCTCGTTTCCCTTTTATATTCGTTGCGACTGCCTTCACAGTAGAGGTAGTTGATACTGAGAGATTCCCGAGGTAGGTCAATGAAGTTTGTACTGAAAAAAATGTTTCTTATTGGAGACCTTTACAATAAAATATGAAGAATATATAAATCATTCTTTTATTTAATTTATATAATTATTAGAAAGAAATTAGTAGCCTTAAAACAAATAAAGACGGATATATCTGAAATAAAACATCCACTTATCCAACAGAATCATTTATTTTTGGCTGAATGCATCGTATTTTCCAACTACCTATTCAACATTATGGTATTCCCAACCTGGTCACCACAAAATGATTGATAGATGCCATTAAGAATAATGATATTGCTTTTTCTCAGGAGCAGTGCATTCAACTCCTCTGCAGCTAATGCTGTTACTATCATGATAGTGTTGCACCATGATAGCTGGAATGTATGCCTTGCACTGTTCAGAATGGGATCCTTCAAATAGACTCGTGGGCAATTAATGGAATATGATTTTTTTAAATTTCTTAATGCCAAATATGTTTAGGCGTCAATACACCCTAGATGTGAGCTAAAATATTGAGAAATGTAACAAACCATTTTGTAATTGAATATATATTTAATGTCTGAATTGGAAGATTTTTGTGCTGTAGTAATATATGAAATGGTGTTTCAATGTATGCTGAAGCACATTACTACCAAAGTTAACCTTTGTAGGCTTAAATTTATTTCAGTGGGAAAAAAATGTTTTAGCAGATTTCTTTTAAGGGATAGTTGTAACTCTTTTAAGATTATTTTTTTAACCATAGATTTAATTATGCAATATATACATTTATATATATATATATATATATATATATATATATATAATTTGTTTTTTCATATTATGGAATCCTAATTTGCTAGAGTAGCAAAAAGTGGACGTTAATAAATAAATATATCATATTATGGATAATAAGGGATATATTCATTGTTTTTACGTTTATTCTTCCTTTAAGCCCCCCGAACCCTCTTTTCCCATTTAAGCCATTACAAACTTGACCTTTAGTTTCGTTATACAGATTGGCTGAGCTACCCATATATGAGTGTGTGTGTGTGTGTGTGTGTGTGTGTGTGTGTGTGCGTGCGTGAGTACGTATTTGTCGGCTAATGCAATCTATACACCTTTCACTTAAGCCTTTAGGTGAACGAGGTCTTTCTAAGGTAGAAATGAATGGCAGAATCACAGACAATATCATATCTTAGACATATAAGCACTTGGGAATTCTGATTACAGAACGTGGAACCTGAGCGATGGACTTCTTTTTCAAGATGCATTGTACAATAAATAGTAAGAGATCGTCGTTAATTGGCCTGCAATCTTCCCCCTTCAATATATATAAATATGAGATTATTTGTTTTGGGTTCAGTGGTCAGAACCCGTCCATAAATACGAGGTCAAGAGTCCTTTTCGTGTATAAGTCAATGCCCGCTCAAAATAAACTACTAAACTAAATGGAAATGTTTTGCTATATTTGACTAACATAAATAAACGGGGGAGCAGAAAGGAAAACGTCCGAAATATATCAGTTGCACAAGCAAACGTGGTTCCTTATTCGGTCAAGGAGGTTCTCAGCTGTACACGAAATTCCTAGTACATTTTATTTAAAATCTAGGACAACTCATGAATTTCTTCGTTAGTTAATTATACACCGATACTAATTATGGTAGGAATGATACTATATTTCTGATTTAGAAAATAATTAGCCGAATATATCTTTTTTTATCATGAGCCAGATCTATGGTAGTTAATCTTCAAAATCTTATCATATATTCTCCTCGAAGTTTTTCTTTCAGATTTATACCGAAGAAACTAAGAGCTTACAAAATAACTAGGAATTGCACAATTTCTTAAACATTCTTAAAGAAAGGTCTTTACATTTTTTTTTAATCCTTATAACATTTTACATACCAATAATTCTTAAAATAGAAAAAAAATCCGTCGCGCAGGTGCTGCGTTAACTAAGCAGATTTCCCACGTATTTGCATTTATCTTAAAAAGTAAAAGTTCAAAGAGAACAACATTTCGTATACAAGTTTCAAATAAAGTGCTTCGTTATGTAACAGAGTATGGTCTGTGTGACATGAGCAGGAGTGGGGGTTTACTGAGGGCTGGAAAATAAAAAATTCAAATATCTCTGTTATTATTGAAGTTAAAGAATAAATGTATAAAACAACATTTATAGAACATTACATATGCAATAAGATAGATTCTATACAATTTTTCGATCCGACTCATAATAATGAAGATATTTTGAATTTTCAAAATTCTCTTTCTTTAAACCCCCCTACCCCTTCCCCGATTTCAGTCGTTAACGAACAGAATCTTTCTTCTCCGATAAAACGATTAAATATGGAGTTGGGAAGCTATAAGACAAAAATTGCGACCACTAGAGCGGTAACAGACAATTATATATTTATATAATTTTGAATGACCCTATTTTCGTCACGTACTAGGTAGTATCAATGGACATTTGAATACATTTTTCGAAAATCGCATCATGAGTACAACCTCAATAGCTGATTTCCCTTAAGGTCTATGATAACCTAATGATTCGTTCAGCTTTTCGGCGCCACTTCTTCCAGAACCAGTTTCTCTCTGTTTCTATAGCTAATCACTCAATCAGTTCTACGCCTCCAGAGGGCAGTTTTTTGTGAGCTATACTACTCCAATTCAAAATTCACCCCAAAGCCCTTTGTGCTTTCCATACTTCTCGGCAGCAAGGCAGGTTCCATACTTTTCATTTCATTGGTTTGTCTCACAGCAACCTGATTTTCTTTAAAGCACTGTTCAAGTCTCATTCTACACACAATTCCATTATTTGAGAAATTGTTATGATCATCTGAATGTGCAGGTATTTGGTAGATCCATAAAAGTAGTCTGAACCTCTTTGTGTATGTGCATGTTTACAACCAGTCGCTTATTTCGTTACGGAATATCTTTCTAATTTAATAGTGTGAAGAAATTATATTACTAAAATGACTTAAGATTGTAGAGCTGCTTCCACAATGATTTTCCCTGAGAGAAACCAACCAATGAGGTTCGCATGATGCAGTTTCTTAAAACTTTCCTCAAAAATGCACAAATCCTACCAAGTAGATGCCAAAAATGAAATTGTGGTAGTGAGATCTGTTGTAGCTCATATATCATCGTAACAATTTCTATGTTTTCAATGTGAATGAAGCTCTCGTTCATACTCAACTGGCTTTTAATATAATATACCCCGACATGTCATTGGCACAGATTAAATTTAAGTTTTTTCATATTATGGATTATAACGGATGTATTCATGGTTTTTACGTTTATTCTTCGTTTAAGCCCTGAACCCCTTGTCTCATTTCAGCCATTGCAAACTTGACCTTTAGGTTTAAATTGGCTGAGCTACACATAGAATATTAAAAACTTATATATATTGTGTGTGCGCGCGCGTGCGTAAGTGCATACTAGTCAGCTAAAGCAATCTTTACACCTTTCACTTACGTGTTTTTTTTTGTTTTTTTTGGTCGGGTAATTGAAAAATGTAATCACTTAGAAATAAGGAATTGGAATGTTTGGGATATCTATGTGACATTTAAGTTGCCAGTATTAAAAATCGTGATCTATACTCATAATACGATTATTATAATGCTCAAGTAATGTCAATTGTGAAATTGCATGTGCAAAGGTATGGAGACCTCTTATTTTGGGTCAGTTATCGATGAAATTCTGAAATTACTAAATCAAACACTTTTCAAAATATTGGGTAGACTTCACGGGATATAGTACTTGCAATGCTACTAGTTGGATTGCAATGCTTTATGAAGAATTGACATAATTAATATTAAGCTGATGTATTCAACAAACCAATCAAATCCACGATGTTAATCGCCATTCATGTATATAACAAGAACATGTTTAGTGTTTTAGAAAGAGACCATGTACATGGTTTTATGAAAGAAGGAATTTATTTGCTTTAGCATTTTACAATTGCATAAATGTCATAACTACCTTATCTATGCCAAGGATAAAGTTTCTTTAGCCCTAATCCATGTACTACTGGCTGCAATCTCTTTATCTATTGTTTAGATAATTTACTGATAATATTTCCCCATTAAATGGAGCAGCGTGTTGCATAAACGGCCTCTGGGCATGTCTAGCCCCCAACAACATGCATGCTACATGCTACAAATCTTTATCAGCAGAAAGCGTGACTCGATTTGATTCATAATGTTTATATTATTATTCATGATGTTTATGGAAAGGATGCTCTTCGTGGCTAATTTCTGTATTTATTTTACCTTTATGTCCCACGATTTATTCATTTACTATTGTGTTTTATACATAAATGTGCTAATTGAACAACAATGAGTCGCATTAACTCCGGCAATTTCGTAATCCATTATAGCAATCATAAAAGTGGACCATAAATCATTTCATTTACTTACTTACTTTAGTTCTTACAATAATCTTATTAATTTTAAATATTTAGTTCAGTTATTTTGTATTAGAATTTCATTTTATTAATTTGCGATGGAAGGCCAGAATATAACTTTAAAAGTAGCAGCCCTGGAAACCTAGATGAATATTGATTAAGATATTTCATCATTATTATGACAATAGATATAATATGGCTAAAAATGTTTATAAGGAAATAATCGTTCCATCATCTATGACATAACTCTCCCATCCATTGGGATACCAAAGACATGAAGTGCTGGGCTCAACTTCACCTGATTTGATCACTATGTGTAAGAAGGCTTTCTTGCTGGTCTAGACAGAATTCAGTCCATTGGTTCAATCCCTGACCTTTAACGTCTTTACAGGACTTCCGATTGTCCCTCGTCTCAAATGCTTCTACACTAACTGGAGTTTTTTTAAGAGTTGATTTCAGTAGCTCTCTTCTAACTACGAAATAGTAATCTCACGCTGCCCGATTTAACAGGCAAATCAGCCATTGAGGTTGTATTCATGACTCGATTTTCGAATATTTTCTTCAATTGCCCATCGATCTTACCTAGTTGATGACTACAATGAGGACCTTTCAAAATTATATGTAACCTTTTACAGATTTTGCTAGTTAACGGATGAAGGAGATATTTCAAAGAGGTCAATCATTTTTATGGACTCACAAACATATATGTGTAATGCGTAAATAATAACCCTACTGGCCTCTTCATACCTTATATATAAACTCAACCGCAAAAAAAACCGGACACTTTTGTTAAATACTTAATATATATGTATATTAATCTTTTTAATTAAAATAATTTGTTAATCTATAAGATATTTAAACAAAATATGCCAAAAGTGAATAATTTTTATTGATTATTTACAAAAAAATACAAAATAAAAAAAATAAAAAGATAAATTAACACATTTAAAAAAAAAAAAATTCTTCATTTTTATTACCGTGAATGGTAGACTTCGCTACCCCAAGCGTTTCGGCAATGTAACGTAAGCTCCGGCCTTCCATCTAAGTTTGAAAGACCCATTATTCTGGACCGAAATAAAAATAAAACATTAATTAAAGAAAATGCTTGGTTAATAATTAAAGATGTTTAAATGTGCGAAAAACTACTTACAGTTTAGAATAGATCAACTTCACGACAAATAAATCTAATCTGAGTTTTATCTAATTGTTTACTAATCCTGAAGGGATTATTTCAATGGACTTAGACTCTAAATTCTCTGTAATAACTAGAATACCCACATAAAGAAAATAGCTGAAAATTAGCTTTTAATACGACAAAAATGAAGTGTCCGGTTTTTTTTGCGGTTGAATGTATATATATAAAAGGTATTTTCATAAATATCTCTACATTTTATCCTACAGAAATATCTTCTTTTAAAATATGCTAATAAATAACAAATACTTCATTCAACATGCGAATACTGCCTACAACGGTAGACGAGTAGACTATCTTTTTAGAAACCAAAATTGATCATATTCTTTATATTGATTCTGGAATATAAATAAACATAAGATAATTATTTACAAAGCCTTGTTATTTTCCACACAGACCCGTCAATGTCCTTGGAATCTCTTATCATAATTTATCCCCGATGATTAGCCCAGCCATTTTGGAAAATAGACAAATCCGCGAATGATGATGGATTTGAATTCAGGCAATTTGGCAGTTCAATTTTCGAGTGATCCTAGTGCTTTCTCTGGCATGCCAATGGTTTAGTACGTATCATTAAAACCTCATCAAGACCTGTTTTCGTATTTCAATCATAAACATACGATATCACGTCACGCCATAATTTGCAAAGAAAAACATGGAATCCACAGAGGTAGCAGCACAGAAGTTATTGTACGCATTTAAATTAAAGGTTACATATAAACTAAGTATGGGCGTAGAATCTCAATAATCGTCCAAATTACATTTTAACCACTTACGTTTCGGGTCAATGGAATGTCTTATGTTTTTAAGAGTAAGTTTTAATATGTAAGTACTCTATGTCCTTAACTGGAATATAACTTTGTATAATGGGAATGGTAGATATATAGTCAAATATTCCTTAGTGGTTTCTGTTGTATTTTATAAATTTTATATACCTTAAAAGAAGATATTTCTGTAGGATAAGATGCAGGGATATTTATGAGAATAAATATATAGTAATAAGGTATGAAGAGGCCAGTAGAGTTATTATTTACGCACTACATATATATATATATATATATATATATATATATATATATATATATATGTGTGTGTGTGTCTATAAAAATTATTGACCTCTTTGACATTTCTCCTTCATCCGATTACTAGAAAAATTGAAATAAAAAAACTTTTCATCCTATCTTCTTTCGGGAAGAGGATTATAAGACTTTCTTGATGACCATAAAAGACCGACTAATTACATAAAATTCTTGTCGTTCCTATGCACAGAAACATTTATATCTACTCAGGTGATGCCGAAGTGAAATATATCGGGGGGGGGTCTTATAAAGTCGATAAATAATATTTATTTCACTACCTCTTCAACAATTTTAAATTCCGAGTTTCATTCATAAATCAAACATTTTCTGCCTTGTAATTATAATTAGCCAATTTTCTTCTAAATATTGAATTATTAACATTGGCAAATGAAAAAAAAGAAGCTCTCTGAGCTAAATGATTAATTAATTTTTTTTAAAAAACGGTAATTGTCTTATTGTGTGTTTTGTATGTTATGAAAGAGAAATTAATATTACTTTATGATTGTTAACTCACAGAAAAATATGCATAGTTTTGAAAAATAAAATACAATAAGTAAAAGAACAGAATAAGTAATATAAAAGGCATATCATTAATAGAACTGAACTTGATTTTAAATTAAAAATGAATTGTAAATATTTAAAAGTAGTAATTTTGAAGTAAGTCCAATGGACGGAAGTTAAGACTCTTTTTTAAGATGGAGTACTCTGTACGTACATAATTTATATTTCAGTAACTTCTTATGAATTATCTTTATGGTATATGAGAGGCAGACTCGAACCTGCGACCTGTTTATCTAGGTCAGATTTAGTAGGCAGATAAGGACACATTTCCCATCACATATATATATATATATATATATATATATATATAAAGGGAACACAAATAAGTAAATAAATTTTATGGTGTTTGACGACTACGAGCCGAAAAGAATTCCTGTTGAATTATTATATTCTCAGAATGCTTTGAATTGCATGTTCAGAATACTTGAAGCTTTAAGTTATTTGTCCGCAACAAATACCATCAAGAAGGAAGAATATGCATGGGTCATCGATCAGGAACATTTTTGTAATTGAAGAAAATAGCCCATAAATGTAAACATAGTAATGCTGTACTGACTTATGATTATAATAAACTTTTTTGGTCTTAAGAGACACGGTTACCTACGACACTTTTACTGAATGTGTGAGATAGTGAGCAAGCGATGGTATATTGATTCTTAGATTCACTAAATAGGCTCTTATGTGATTCACAGTTGGCTTCGCCTAAATTAATGATAAGCTCACTGGTGCCTTGATTGTACGAACAGCTGGGGGTTTTCAGATTAATTTATAATTCAGATTATTTAGAATATAAAAAGGACGTGAGTCAGGTTCCTGCTCCTGTTTCCTCAGAATTCTTGATAGAGAAATGGCCGGGCAGGTGGCCTTCAGCCAGCGTCCACCGGATCCCAAATACGTCATTTACTAACTGGAATTTACTTACTCCGTTCTCCCGGTGTTTAATCAGACACAATGCCATTTTTTTATTATATTTTTTTTATTGAAAAAGCAACTTCCGGGTATTGGGTATTAGGTCTCGTAAACAAATACCCAAAAATTCCCTCGTATCAATGCGAATATGACTTGTTAATTCACGAGTTTAGTCACTTCAAATCAACCTATAATGCGGTTTTCTTTGACATTCTTCTAGTTGACTCTATACAGACTGGTTTTATTCCCACATGGCGCAGGAGCAATCAGTACAGCAGTTCAAGGACAAGATTCCAACCTACAATATATCCCATAAATTATAGACACCTAATAACGCACGTCCTGCTTCCTGAAGGATCTCTATTTCATTCGCTCCAAATACAAAATAAGAACAAAAAAAACTGTTCACGTTTATTTGGACATTTCTTATCTATTAATTCCATGGTTTGTGTTCTACCTTGGATAGTTTATTAGTTCGCGTTGCTGATAAGGCCTAAACTAGTGTCCGATCCGTACATGCAGATTTACAGGACTCATCACTACATGAAGTATCACGATGAAATGCTTCATTTAAATAGGTAACCCTAACACCCATTCCTAGAAAGTCCGTCACGCAGGGGCCGCGTAAACTAAGCAGATTTCCCACGTGCATCACGTATTTGCATTTATCTCAAAACGTCAATGTTTAATTAGAACCATATTTGGAATTTATGCTTCAAAGAAAGTACTTCATAGTATAATAGCTTATTGCTAATAAGACATGAGGAGGAGTGGGGGATTCCTGAAGGCCAAAAACTAAAAAAATGCAAATATCTCAGTTAATATTGAGGTTAGAGAATAAATGTATATAAAATCATTTATAGAATATTGAATTTACAATAAGATTGGTTATATATAATTTTTAGAACCGACGCATAATAACGGAGATATTAAGAATTTTCGAAAATCTCTCCCTCCATGCCCACTCGTCCGATTTCAGCCGTTAACGAACTTGATCTTTCTTTTTACATAAAACGACTAAATATCGAGTTTGGCAACTTAACCCTTAAGGGAAATCTGCTAATACTTGTAGGGAAGCTGGGAAATTGAGGAACGAATTAATCTGGATATACACAGTAGGCCTATTTTCTTCTACAATAAGTTTATTTTGGCAGAATGCATTTTCAGTGCAACAGCTTCATCTTCAGTGCCTTGCTGTGCAGTCGCGATGCAATCTAGTGCCCTCTAAAGCTCTTCAAAGAGGCACTGGATGGAGCTCTTCTTCTGAAAGTGCACTCTGTCGAAATAAACGTATTGTAGAGGAAAACAGGTGTACCTTGTACATCCAGATTCGCTCCTAGTTAGTTCCATAAATTTCAATGTTATTTTTTAAAACGTAAGATATGAGTTGAGATATGTAAAACCAATGGGTCTTTTTTACTTAACACATGCCAGTTAATTTTCTAAGTAAAAGGTGATCACGATAACATATCATTTGATATTAGATACGCCTACTACCATGTGATCATTTATCTTCAGTATACTTTCAGGTTAAAAGTTTAGGGAGTGTTTATTTTTTATTATGAATCTTTTAAAACTTAATAAGTTGATCTATTCCGAAGAAAAAGCTTTTCAATATTTACAGAAGTATGGAGTACTTCACAGAAAGAGAAAGTGCAAAAAAGGACATTATATGAAGATTTATTTCAGCAAAACTAGATCGCCATTTTATCAATGCAATATGAGAAGTTGTAGGCAATACGTTGCTACAAGTCATAAAAAATTCAATACGACCGGGTACAACAATATACTCAGATTTATGGAGGTCATATAATGGTTTGAAAAAAATTCCAGGAATGAGGTACAAACATTTTACTGTCAATCATAGTGAAAATTTTGTTGACCCAAAAACAGGTGCACACACTCAAAGAATTGAGTCGCTATGGGCTAGTATAAAAAGAAGAAGCAAAAACGAATGTGGAACTAGAAGAACTTTGTTTGATTCATATCTTTGTGAATTTATATATAGGAGAAGATATGAAAATAGGGACATTTTTGAATGTATATTGGAATCAATGAGAAACTATTGGCCTCCACAATGAAAAATGTTATTAATTTCATTTATGGTTATATTCATGTTTACTAGAAACCTTGGTTATATTTAAATAAACAATTGTTAACAAAAAATCTTCACTGTTATTGATATAATAATGAGTTAAATCACTGGCATGTGTTAAGTAAAAAAGACCCAAACCAATTACTTGTGTATACAGTACAGATACATATGATAATCAGTAATTGTGGTCATTGAAACTATTGAATTAACTTATATCAAGGACCCGGAGTTTTACTTTCTAAAAAAGTGGCTTCTTCATAAAACTTGACAGTTTTCTCGTTGAAGTCACACCACAAGGACCACGTTTACAGTTGTAGCATTAGAATCATTATAAAATTATTAGCGTTTAAAAATTGCTTGCATAAAAACGGGTATCAGGTTAGCCATGTGTGTTAAAGCGTTAGCCTTAATCTCTTATGGCTAATCTAGAGTGGAGAGTTCGATTCTTGCCTGGGAAAAGGAAAATATTTAGTGACGGAATTCATTAAATAACTTTCTACGTTTTTCTCATTTATACTTACATAACACCTGTTAAAAAATAAACCCAAATTACATAAATAAATTTTATAAAATCTATCAGTTTAATAATTATATATAATAGATTCGATAATACCACACTAAATATATAACATGCATTTTTAGTTTATGTACATGCTTTCTAATTAGCCTTAAATTTATTATAGAGTAATTAAAAATGATGAGATACTTGTCCCAACCTTAAAAAGCCAATGTACCTGATCACAAATTAATATTATAATCATAATTATTTTTTGACTGATTTTTATAACAAATTCATAGTAATTTTATTTAATAAATGAATATTTTTGATAGTGTTCATTTTGTTTAAAAAAAATACTCTTAGGCATGAAGCCCTTTAATTTATTTGTAAACGTAGAATAGTTTTTAATGAATTTAACACACTCGTTAATAAGTGGATGTAAGTTTTAGTATGTGGTTTAATAAAGAAGGTATTTGACAATAACTTTTTTTTTTTTTACAACTCATAAATAATTCAGATCTATACTTCACACACACACACAGAAGTGAGCACAACTTTGGTTCTTATAAACAAAATTTATATTAACCGTGTTGGTTCATTCCCGACCTAAATATGAGGTGGAAAAATGAATTATTCTATTATATATCATACTGAATAAAATGAAAAATAACAAGAATCAATTTACAATACCACAGAGGTGCGGCTGGAAGTTGTGGTTTATTAAATACCAAATATCGCTTTTATTTATTCAAATAGCTATTCATTTATTCAATACGCTGAGGTGACAAAGCGAGAATAGGTAAAAGGCCAACTACGAAGCTTGCAGAGCTAAAAAGACCTCCACGGAGGAGTTGCGTAAACTATGCATATTTTCCGCACTAGATGACACTCTGGCGAACTCACCTCGCCATATATTATATATTTCTACCTAACAGTCAGTCATATGAGTAGTAGTGGGGGTTAACTCCAGGCTGTAAAAAGAAAGTAGGAATAACTCGATTAATATTTGAGTTGGAAGAAAATGTATAGAAACACAACTGAAAGCCATCAATATGTTTAACTAGCCATGCGTGCGTTGCTATGCCACCAACTTAAATAAATTTGAAGGAAAGACATTACACAAAATGACATGACAATATACTTTGGTCTTCATTCCACCTGTTAATAATGACTGTTAAGTTTAATGGAAAAGTATTAATCCATCGAGCTACTAAGTAGAATAAACCCATACATGGATACGCAATGACAATAAAAAAAGGTCTATGCAAATTACTTGCTTCATAATTTACGATAAAGGGAGTTCAATCGTTAGTGCCAAATAAAATTGTCGGCTCCCGCATTAGTTTTTCATGTTTACCTCATTTATACTTCGCTATACGGCAAAAGAGCATGTAACAAAAGTTATTTTAATGACAAAAAAAAAAGAAACTTTTGTAATATGCATGTTTGCCGAAAAACGAATTGGATACGAAATATCGCGATTTTGTATTTCAGACCTCTCTTAAAACCCTCTCCTGGACATACCTCGAAATTTTAATAAGCTTATAATTAGGGAGGTATTTATACCAAATAACATAAGGAGTTTCGTTTAGTTCGGTAGAGTCTTTTGTGCCATATAAAATTGTTGCCTCCCACTATTGTTTTTAGCGTATAACTCATTTATACTTCGGTATACGACAAAAGGGTGTATTACAAAAGTTACTCTAAATAACAAAATAAACAACTTTTGTTATGTGCATATTTGCAGAAAAACCAATATATGTCACTAATTTTAATTTCAGGCCTCCCTTATAACCCCCAATCCTGTTCGTCTTAGAGAATATTAATATAGCCAAAAACTTAACCTGGGTTAGTAGTAATATGCATACCAAGTTTCATAAAATTCTGTTCAGCCGTTTACGATTCAATAAAGGACATACAAACATTCATTTATATATATATATATATATATATATATATATATATATATATATAGATAAGATTGGATTTATAAAATTTTCCGATGGGACTCCCCCCTCCTCCCATGGGTACGATTTCAGCCTTTAACAAATATATGTCTGAACATCAATTAGTGTTTTGACTTAACTGCGACATCATTCTACGAGTTCTAAATAATTCTTCAGGGACCTTTCCTTATGGCGGAAGTATTTCCCATATAAATATATATATATATTAGGTAATGATCAGCTGTACTTCCCCCAATAGTAGTAACAGGTGAGCGGGACCATGGACTGTAATGTCCAGGGAGAATCCAGCACAGCAGCCGGTCTGACAGGGCGTTGGGCTTCCCCGCTTCCACCTCTTTATATATATATCCACGACCGCTGCCCTCGGACTTCACTCAGTGTCTTGAGCTCCACCTGCACACATCTCCAGTAGCGGCACCTTCTCTCTGCTTCAAATCTCTAAATGTATAGCGTTTTTCCCTAATTATTTGATAATTATTAATATTATTCGCTTCAATGTCTACTTCGAAAAAAAAAATTAATTAGCACTTTAAAGCTTTCTCACTGGTACTAATAATCAATTTTTAATCAGTAATAATACCATTATATTTACGTTTAAAAGAAATAATTATTTCCATATATTCATTATAATTTAAACTGATGCAATTTACTTTATAAAAGCTTATAAATTCACTGTCTATTCTTTTGCTCACTCCCACATCAGCTATAAGGACACGTTCAGATGCCATCAGTTATTTTTTTCGTACATTAATTGCATACTTTTCAATGTTAATCACTCATAATTGGCTCACACCTTGTAATTGGAGTTCTCAGTTAATACTAATTGAATACTACACATATAACTAAACGAGAATCCACCAGAGTCATATCAACGCCGTATACCCAACATCAAATCAGAATAACCGTCAAACTAACACATACAAAACATTATTTCTCTTGAAAAAACACACTTTTTATTCAAATACTCCCAGCTATTGACTAGCTGGAACAGCAAAACATGTAGGTATAGTGTTGAAAGCATATTTGTGATTGTATGTTGTTGTGTTCAGTGTCAGTGCTACGGAGTGAGGTGACATGCCGATTACCAGTGGAGTGATACTTCTTGTTTTGGCGGGAATCGCAGCTGCAGCCCGACAACCCCCACACATAGTTCTCATACTTGCAGATGACATGGTAAGTCTCAACAATTTTATAACTAGTTTTAATATCTCTTATCAATGTTTACTGATAAACCCAAATGCTAATTGCCTTAGAATCATTCTCAAATACATACATTTTTGCAATTGAAAAAACAAAATTACTTAGGAATTAGTTTATAGCTAATGATACAATTTAAACTTTAAAATTGAATTCCAAAGACAGATACCATGCTGTACGAAAATCAAAAATTCATTAACCAAAGCCTTGAATTATTAAAAATGTATGACCTGATTTAGTTTTTATATTAGAACATTCCGTTTCGTTTGTTCTATTATTTTTCTTATTTATTACTCCCAACATCACTAATTTTTGTGAAATTAAATATATTTTTCCTTTTTCTTCAATTATTAATCTGATTATATTTAAACATTTACGTTAGCTTTAACCGTAAATTTAAAAAAAAAAATGCTTGCTCGAAGAGAATAAACAGTTTAGATAAATTTCCAGATTATATTTAAACATTTATTAAATATTAAATAAAACCCTTAGTTTCAACCTGGCTTGAAAAGGACTGTAATATGCAGAAAGCTCGTCCTTTGCAGCAAAAAGTAAAATGCTAAAAAATAACATTAAAGAAATAAATATAACTGAAGGACACATCTGAGTTACGCCTGGGATATTCAGACAACGAATATTTTGCTCTTTGCGGTTAAGAAACTTGCAATAATGTTGAAAATGACAAAGAAAATTACAAATTATTTTTCGTAATATTTTATTATGAAATTTTCAAATTGCATTTGATAACATATTTCAAGTTAAATATAATAAAAATATCAAACTACTCGGCAATATCAGTGGTGAAACATTATTGCTTGACGAGTTTTTTTAAATTATGAATTTTATTAATTATTTCACGTCAAGTTGAATAACGCCTATTATATTGTTGACTGTATCTGGGCTCACATCTCAATTATCTGAGCTATGAGTCCAAAGAGAAGCGCTTTTCACTTTCGTTATCTTGGAGATTAAAGGACTTCGTATGCGTACCTCAATAGAGCTAACTCAGCGTTGTGAGGTAGTTGAATAGCTGCTCGAACAAAGAATATGTAAATATTCTTTATTAGCTGGTCTTCGCTTAAGGTGTAATCGTAAGTTCCTATATTAAAGTATTCGAGCCTTTTTTTGGGGGGAAATTATCAAACATTCTCATTAAAAAAAAATCGTATTAGTAATGAAAAAGGGGCAACAGAATACTTGGGTCGATAAATACAAGTCAATAATATCACCGTGTATCATCATCACAAGTCTTACCATCAAGTACTCCACTTGTGGAGTGACAGTCCGTGTACACATTTTTTAATCAAAATTTTCCTCCAAATACATTTATATGTAATAGCAGAATAAATATTTTCCTCAAACGTGACATTGAGTATTGAATTTATTATCCTAATACTATAAAAAAATATTACGAGTAATACGACTATACAACATTTTAATACGGCCTTGATTAAATGTCAGCTCCAACGAGTAATTTATACCGCAATATTTCTAATGTACCTTATGTGTTGAAACTCACGAAGTGACAGAAAAACAGCTTTAACTATGGATTTTTAGGACACGCCCTGAGATTCGAAAGATATCGTATAATTAGTTTAATTGACTGGCGGAGCTTTAATTACGTTAGTTTTTATAGTTGCGGGAAAATATTCAAACTGGTTAATCTTGTGTGAACAGATTTGTGTAATTCAGTCTCCCTTAAATATATTTCTAGAATGGAACAACCGCTTACATTCCAATATATACATACATACACACGAAACATATAATGCCAAACTGCTATGGTTTTGAAAGAATATGAGGTTCTATCATCCCACGAATAAACTATAACGAAAAAAATAACTAAAAAAACCCAAAGAGAATAGATAATCAATTTAGGAGCAAAACCAAGTGATAATTATGAAAAATGGTGTTAATTAGCCGTATTTCCTGCTATGCAAAAGAGTTTCGAAACTGAAATTCTGCGTAACAAGAAGACCAAATAATCATGGAACTTTCTCCTTAAAAATGACGTAAGAGCTTAAGCTCACAATATGCGAATACTTTTGTGTCTGAATCCGCAGCAACTAACTAATTGCTCTGTTATCTTAATAAATGATCAGGGATTAATTGGGTGTATTATTTGTATTGTATTGCCTTTCAAGGTCTAATAAGTTCGCTTTTATTATGCGGATGGATGGAATATACTTTTATTATTTTTAACATTTAACAAATAACTTTCGAATCCTTATCACCTGAACGTTTACCATTATTATAATTAACATAATTTTTCTGGTGGATTGACATTAGCTCTCCATTTATTGTGCCTGTGGGTGTTGTTTAGTTTAATTGTATTGAACCTCCTTAATAAACTTTCAACTGGACAATATTAAATTAAATGGAATCGTATCCCCTTGTATTAATTCCCATCGTTATACAAGTGGTGAAAACTCTTAGACCATCCCCTAACAATTCCGCCCTCCAAAAGTTTACCTACGATCTTCCTAATACCTATATTGTTGGATAACCCATTGGAGAAGGTGAAAGGAAACCACTGAATGTTTCTGTGACCCTCATTCTTCCGTAGAGGGCTCAGGTTAGCCATGTGTGTTAAAGCGTTGATCTTAATCTCACATGGTAAACCTAGAGTGGCGAGTTCGAATCCCGCTTGGGCAGAGGAATTTATTTAGTGACGGAATTCATTATTTGAAGTCCTTAGTCCCACTCTGGCTAGAAAAGGGCGGTGACTTGTAGATAACCCCTCCCAATTAGCCTTAGTTGCAAAAAGTGGACGTTAATAAATAATTTAATAATTTAAATCATTCTTCCGTAGTTCGTTTCGCAGAAATCAGGATTTACGGTTTACTGGAAGGACTCACCAGTCGTAACCTTTAGATATAACAAAATTAGATAAACTATAGTTACTTCTAGCTCCTCGATTACTACTTGACGCTCTCCATGAACTGAACAGAACGGAGTCCAATAAAATAACTCTTTTATTGCACAGCTAAAGAAAATTACATGTGACTGCTCCGGGTATCAGAGTCAAGTCATCTCACCTTCTGGACTAACGTCTTTCTCTTGAAATAATTATAGCGCTATGCTCGTCCACTCTAAATACATCTGCGTAAACATCACTACATTTGTATAGCATATATTTGGCTTAATGAGCACAGGGGTTACCTCCGGTCCAAAATATCCTTAACTCACATAAATAATTTCACCAGGAGCCTTTTAAAGATATCTTAAAGATAATCTTTGTTTAGCCTTCCTTAGTTCCTAACAAGGAAGGAAGGTGTGCTCGAGATTCACTTAATGAGAACATGAATTGTTTTATTCACAAAACGAGCGCCATCCACGTCTCTTTGCTACCCCAATTTTTAATATTAATACATGTTTAACGTAAAAAAATAATGAAAGTAGCAATTGTTAATCATATAAAGAACGTATTAGCAAAACTATATCATGTTAGATTTGTAGTACATAAAGCTTCACAAGTGTGAAAAATGAAACGACACTTTTCATTTCCTTTCCGATTAAATGAGCGGATAAAAATGAAAGTTAAGTCGTTTTGGAATTTGGCGATTGACTCTGGTTTTAAATAAAAACTTAATATTCTAGGACTGTTGTGGGGTAACTATACTTTTTTGGCTGTTTATTTTATAAAAAACCTCAAAAGTAATTCAGTTAGCGATCAAAATAAAAGTTTATATTTGAATTTCGAATTAATTATTTGATTCTGAAGCGACTTTGACTATTGCCCTTCACAATTTATAAAATAATAATTTTCTGAAGACCTTTATCTAGTTGAAATATTATTTTAAACATATACTGCATGTTTTCTATAGAAAAGTGTATTTTTCAGGGCTGGAATGATGTTGGTTTTCATGGCTCGAACGAGATTCCAACTCCAAATATAGATGCTCTAGCATATAATGGAGTTATACTAAACCAGCATTACACGCCTGCTCTGTGTACCCCGTCTAGGGCGGCGCTGCTCACTGGCAAATACCCTATACATACAGGTAATACTCATCTTCAGTTATATAGAATATTTTTTTATGAGATTTACTTTTCTTGCTGTAAGTAAGCAACAACAAAAAAACAAAAGGAAATACCGAATGAAACAAATTATTGTTAATAAAAATGGATATGGTAATAGTTTGTCTACAGTTTAATGAGAAGGTTTCAGTTTTGATAACAAGAAAATCTCTCTAATTTACTTGATTCTTAAAAATATAACTTATAAAATTACTAAATAACTCAAGTGGTTTGTGCAGAAAGAAAATTGTGAAGATTCTGAGACATTAAAAAGTTAAAAAAATAAATAACTCTAACGAAAAGAGAAAGAAATGCTTCAAGGCTTCGGAGAGGATAGTTTACTTTTTAATTTACATGAAATTGGTTCTCCGGCGTAGACACCTATTAATCCCAGTTTAAAAAAAAAAAAAAAACAAGAAATAGAAGAATAAAAGGATTTAAAAAGTTTCAAAATAAAGGATGACCACCAATTTTTGTTAATGTTTTATTTTCTACAAAAGGAAACATTCAAGGTGGGACACAAACATAGGTGCTCCCGTAGCCCGGAGTGCTTCACTCGTAGTACAAATCTAATTAATTTTGGACTTGACGTTTTTTTTTTATTTTTGATCCTTCTCATTTCGGGCAAGTTCCTAATTAGCTAAGAAACCTTTGTTGTTGTAGTTTATAGATTACAGGTTGCCGTCCTTTTCTAGCCAGATTGGGAATTAAGATACTATTTAATGGGAATAAATTCCTACTCCCCAGGCGGGAGTCGAACCTCGGACTCTAGGTTCAAAGAGAGATTAAGACCAGTGCTTTTACTCCCAAGACTAACCCTTTTTTTGACGAGCTAACTAAATAAATATCTTTTGTGCTACCCTGGGTAGGAAATCCTGGAAAACTGTATAAAACCCGTCCTGATTAGACATAGCAGCATAAAGTAGATGCCAAATGTTTTAAAAATGAATAGACTAATAACTTGAAGGTGCTGTAAATAGGGTTTATAATAAAATATACGGCAAAATAAAAAAGAAGAACCAAAGAAGCAATAATATATAACATTTATTATTTTACTTTAATAACGTTTATTTGCATAACCGTGATTTTTCGCTAGCTCAGCAGTGGCCTTTATCAGGCTGTTCGTCATCTAATTTGTGGTTTTGGGGAATGTACCCTGCTCAAATTAGGCCCATATCGAATCAATGAAAATAAAAATAAAAACAGTCTTTAATCAGTGTGGGAAACGTTTGTAAATTCTTTTAAGTTAAAAAAAAAAAAACTATTTTCAGGTGTTTCCCGTTGGAAATGGATTGTATGAAGTGATTTGAGCTCTGCAAACTAATATTTTGATTGCAAGTGGGAATAATCCTAAATGGAACCAAAAGGAATTTATACATTCAGACATCGAATTAGTAACGGAACTATATTGCAAATGTATAACTCAAAAGTCCACCTTTATATATATATATTATTGGTGTAATAATTGTTTAATGCATTAGGGTACAAAGCACGTACATTATAGTCGAAAGACTATTTATTTAAAGAAAAAAAAAGGTGAGTGATGGAGGAAGGAGTGAAAGACAGCGAGCTTATGAAGGGTGGGTGACGCAAGTTGGGCGTGCCGGACACACTTAGCTTTGTTTGGAACTGTGGAGTACGTAATGCTTGGAAAATCCCTCTCAAAAGGAATAACATAATCCAATGCCGGCATCGTAACAATAAATCATCAACAGGTAAAAAAAAGTAAAACTAATAATGACACTTCATTTTTGATTGCCCTAATGGGAGTTAATGGATACTACAATAATTAGTCATACATGCAGATGGTTTCTCTACTACCCGATAAAGGGATTATTTTTCAAACTAAACCACACTTTGGTTTTATTCCGATGAAAATGGGCGAAACTGCAGATGCCCATTCGGTCTAAAACACGATTATTAATACATGTTATATATATATATAAAAAAATGAAGTATAAATCTTACTATTTGGACTTCAAATGCACCTTTCATGTATACTTCCTGTCGTCTACGTGTAAAATTTTCAGGGCCTTACCTATGCTACTTGCATAGTAATTTATTTATGACAAACACTGGCTGTGGCTCAGACCACCACCTTCGGAGCTTAAAGTGGATTAATTTTGAAGGGCATTTTCACATTCATGATAAATTGATAGGCAAATTTCTGAGGTTAAATTACAATTTGTCACATAGGTTTAAAGTTCTAGCTACGCCATTGTTGGAATTCTTTCATAAATAATTCTAAGATAGTTTTAAAACTTGGATTCGATAACTGGATGGTCATGTGAATTCATTCGACGTCGTCGTCGAATATAATCTCTGCACTACTTTGACAAGAAAAGTGTGGCAACCTGTCCATAAAATTTTGAGTAGTAAATGAACAGAGTAAAGGAAAATACATTTTAAAATTATATTAATTATTACTAAATTTCGTTTGAAATGCAGAACGTATTTAAATCTACATATCTTAAGTTCCTCTTTTGACATAAGTTACCTTCAAATAAACCCCAGTGATAAGAATATAAATAATAATGGCTCGACAATTATAAGTTCCGTTTGAATTGCGGTGGAGTGTTGCATCACGTTCCGCTTCAAACTTATATTGACGGAGATTCTTCTGACAGTAAGAGTGATTAAACTGATGGGGAGTCTGATCTAAAAATATCTCCGCGGGTGACTGGAATCCCTTTTTAAGCCTACTTTTTATTCGTGAAACTCCGGGAGCAAGTGGACAGCCTTGACCGTGTACGAAGCACCTTGTAACACTGACTCACAAACAGCCTTCGTATTCCACTAGAAACGCCAACCCATTAAATACGACTCATATCGATGAAATCTCTTTCATAACAGTAAAAACAAGATTAATTTTTCATTCGTGCAGGCCACACTAATCACAAGAGTTAATAGAGCATTTTTTTTTTTTCCTGACAAAGCCTAAGCTTTAAATTTTTATCTATGGAGCCTTTTCTTAGAAGAAACTGCCCTAACCATGGCCCAATTTGAAAAGAAATAGGATTTTTAGAATTATACGCCATAAATGCCTACAAAATAAATCCCAAGTGCTCTAAATCCAACCCTGACCTAAATATGTCCTTTGCTTTTAAAGCTCTTGATCATATATTTTAAACAAAAAATTGGTTACTTTTCCAAATCAAGAAGTACCTCAATTGCTTTGCATACTAAAGTAAATCACTCATAATCCGCCATACACTCACCTTCATTTACTCTCCAGAAATATACTTAAATGCTGATTGAATGAAAACGACTTTACATGTGCATTTTGATGTTTTTTCAAATGAGAAATGAAAGTGTTAACGAGATTTCAATTGCCCATAAGTAGTTCTGACAAGTATTGTTCAGATGTTTTACACATTTAGTCAATAGATGATCACTTGATAGTTGCGCACATTGGTTGCCCAAATTTGGTCAGTGAATATGGGAGTGACATGACTTGCATGAAATCTTTATTTTTAACTTCTGTTCTCACCACATACGTCCAGTCTCCAGTACTCTAGATTGATTGTAGTATCTAGTAGATTGATAGGACTGTGATAGCTACCTTATTACCCATCTCGAGTGATGTTCTTTTAGTGTTGGTTTTTATTTTTATAAATAAAGACTTGAAGATATGACTGATATGGTGAAACCGGTAGTTAATAATACAGATTTAATGCAGGAAGACTAAATCTTTCTTATTCTGCAGCATTGATCACTCAGCATTCTACACCAGAAAATTTGTCTTTTGTATAAATGGTTTTCCAAATAGCATCTGAAATACTCTTAGAGCTCTAGGCATAATAATTCATTCCTAACAAATGTAACTGATGAATAAAAATACGAGAAAATTGAAAATTTGTTATTTGCTGGCACTAAATACTTTCCAATATATATTATTAACTAGTTAAATATATTTTAGAATTAAAGCTTAATTTTATTTCGAAATGTGGTACATCACACGGATTATAATATTAATTGTATCTAACGTATGTTGGCAGGTATGCAGCATCTTGTCATCTTGGAGTCTGAGCCTTGGGGGCTGGGCCTGGGCGAAATGATGCTTCCAGAAGTACTCTCCAGGGCTGGATATGTCTCCCACGCAGTCGGCAAGTGGCACCTCGGCTTTTATAGGACTGAATACACTCCCACCAAGAGGGGATTCACCTCACATTATGGCTACTACCAGGGATTCCATGACTACTACAATCACTCTACTAGAGCTACTGTAAGTATTATAAATAAACAAAAAGAACCTGTTAATTATTGAGTAAGACAAAACACTCATGATGCAGGGCCTGTTGTTTTAATATTCGGAAAGGAAATTTGCAGACAGGTAGGCAGATGACTGACCTCCCTAGCTAATCTCTAATTCAGATTAAAAGAAAAATTATATATGCCGAAAAAATGGCTCAATTCATAGCAACTCTTGTTTTCTTACTCTATCTCATTAACTAAGATAAATAAAGACATGAAAGCAATTTTGCCACAATAAAAGTATGATGTTATGATGTGAAAACTATATTTAACTTTAATTTTCAATGAAATGCTACTGTCCACTTATTTATCCTCCATTTTGGAATTATAAAATTAAAATGATATTTTTCTTTTGGAAATCAAAGTTTCCAACCTCTCTCCTCTCCCTTATTTAGCCGTGCAAAGTGGAGGGTAAGAAGAATATTGTAGAAGGGAATATATTCAATATAAGTAATGGTCATTCACTCCAAGATACGAATTTATATCAATTATCTGAAAATAGTAAGGTGAACTTATAATTCGGTGAGTAAACCCTTTAAATCTATATTAATGTACCCTAAAAAAAAAGGAAGACAATTTATAATAATTTCCTCGAAATATTTTCATTCAAGTAAAGTAATATTTTCAAGGATTCACTATAATTTTTTCAGTTTTGAAAATTATAACATAAGCGAGTTCATTAAATTATAACTATACGGTACATTTATGTTGTAAGATTTACAAAATATTATGTCATTTAGAGGCAAAGAATAATAACCATTCATGTACAATCCATTACAGAATAAAAAGAAAATAATTACAAAACCATTTGTCTATGAAGAATGACAATTAGTAAAAGAATACAAATAATAATAATAGAATGAGATTAGTAATTTTTGTCATAATTTTATGAAAGCTGCTTGGTCCATGCAAGTATGAAATGTCTAAAAATAGGCAGGCAAATATCAAAATTATTCTAAAAGTCCTTTTCCGAAACCAGAGGCCCTCAATATGAACCTTATTACACTCCTATTCAGTATGAACTGTTTAATGTAATATCAGTCTTCAAAAATGACTTATATCCAAATTTTTATTTCAGTATGAACCATTTGATGGCTATGATATGAGACGAAATTTAGAAACAGATTGGTCAGCCAAAGGAAAATATTCCACAGATCTATTCACAGAAGAATCCATTCGTTTGATCCATAATCATGATCAAAATGTGCCCATGTTTTTGTATTTGGCCCATCTAGCACCACACACAGGAAACATGAGGGACCCTTTTCAAGCCCCAGATGAAGTAATTGCTAAATTCTCTCATATTCAAGACCCAGAAAGAAGAGTTTATGCAGGTACTTAATGTAAAATAAATTATTAATTCAAATAAAATAGTTCGTTTATTTTCTCTGTTTAATGGCATGAAACTTGAAATGTTATTATGTTCTCAAATATTTCGTTTATTAATAACATTGGGAGAAAGTACTTTCTTTAATTGACTATATCATTGGAATAAAAAACAAATATATGTTTGGTGTTTGGTTGTTTTTACAGTAAATGTGACCTGATATAAGTCAAATGATTTTTTATAAGAATACTCATATTTAAAAATCCTTTACTCTCTTTTTCAACATTATTCAAATCTCGACAATTCCATACTTGAAAGACATGTTTTCTATTTTAAAATAATACAATATTTATAAAGATAGTTTTATTAAAATCTTCTTGGAAAATCTTTGTAAAGTTTACTAAGGCAAAAGTAGTTCTTCGAGGTACTTCTGAAGATATAAGCAATATATACGAGTATATTAATTTTCATTCAAAGAGGTTTTTTTCCATCAAATTCCACCCTAAAAATAAGTGTATAAGCTGATTTAATGTATGAGATGTGATTAACTTTTTTTAAATCTAAATTGTCATAAATGATGAACGATTGTTAGACATCTCCTAAATCTTTAAACTAAATTAATGTATTGAGTGATTCCAGTAATAGGAATGGAACATTTCTTACTAATGACATAGTTTAAGAGTAATGTACTTCTTACTATCTTTCTCTGGATTTGTTCAGTTTTTTGTTTTTGTTTTTTTTTGAGCACTCACAAACTAGAGACTACATCAATAAATGGTAATCAAATAATTATTCTGTGTATCCAATGAAGAGAAAACTTTAAGTTATTGTCTTAAACATGTTTATTGTCAGAATGATGTTACTAATCAGATGTACAAAGCATTATTGATGAATAGAGGCATATTTATAGAGCAATGTACTTATTATAATACATATAACAACTCTAGCAGGAATTCTCAAAACATTCTTATTCTGTTTCAGCAATGGTTTCCAAATTGGATGAGTCAGTAGGTGAGGTTGTATCCGCATTGAGGGAAACGGGCATGCTTGAGAATTCAGTTATAATATTCCTGTCAGATAATGGAGCTCCTACTCATGGCATCCACTCTAACCGTGGCTCTAACTATCCTCTACGTGGTGTAAGTTAATTTAATTTATGTCAGGTTATTTGTTAAGCTGAGATTTATGCAAATTTAAAAAAAAAATAAATGAACTCTTCCAAACATGGATTCCCCAAATTAACTATTTAGTTCAAACAGAGGAAAAGTGTAGTAACTTCCATTTATCTTGTTCTGATTAGCCTCTGTGCCATTAAAAAATCATTAACTTTAATAGTAATTTATTTTATAATCTCATGTTTTAACATTATAACAACATAACTTTTACCTTTAATTTTATGAGTAACACCATATGGGTTGTTAGTATAACACATAACTTCACTACCTCAAGTATTGATGAACATTATTGCTGTTCATCAATGCTAAGACATACCATATGAGGAAATATATACTAATTTGTATCACTTTTATCAATTATTTCCAACTTTTAAATTTAGAGCAAAAGACAGTATTATTATAGTTCCCTTGGGTTTCCATGAATATAATATTTTTCTATATTTAACATATTTTGAATAATATGTTTCTATTCATAATTAAAAGAAACTGTTTAATCAAATCAAGCTGTCAGTAATGGGGCGCCACCTATTAGTATATATATATATATTTAAATTCCTCCTCCTACAACCCTCGAAACGGGGAGTTTATTTGCTAGGTAGGCACTAAATTCCCTGCATCATTCTCTTATTGATTCCTTTGCTATTCTTGGATTTCTTTATTCATTGTTCACAAATGGTTAAAGGCAATTGGTGGGGGGAATATAATCTAGAATAATGAAGGTAATAGAAAAAAATAAATTATAGGCAATATAAAAAAGATAAATAAAATAATGTTAGCCAAAAAATAAATTATTGTGGTGAAATTAACAGTAAACATTTGATAATTGAAAATTTGTTAAATTCCATTAAAACTCAGAGAAGTTAATATGCTGAGTAAATCTGCCATGTTGTTTTAAATATTTAGAAATTAATGTTTATTCGCCTTAAGTCATTATTATTATTAGTGCTATTCTAACAACAATTAATAAATAATAAAAACATACAATTAGCAAGTCTATGACATTAAATAATCTTTTTAGATAAAGAATTCAGCATGGGAAGGTGGAAATAGAGGAGTTGCAGCAGTATGGAGCCCACTTTTGAAAAAACAGCAGAGAGTTTCAAACCAAATGATGTACATAACTGATTGGCTCCCAACTCTTGCTTCTATTGCAGGTAAACTTGCATTTAAAATAAAATAAATAGCAGAATGTTTAAAAGGGACAAACAAGTTTTTTTTTATTTGCCATTTTGTTTATTACCATTTTAATTATATTTCAAAAGATTATTGTTATCTGTTAAAATAAAAAAAATATATTTTATTATTTAACTTTTCAGGCATAGATTCTAAAACCTTAGGCAGCTTAGATGGACATGACATGTGGGAGGCTCTTTCAGAAAACAAGCCATCTCCAAGAACAGAATTTGTTTATAACATTGATGACTTGGAAAATCCTTACGCTGCATTAAGAAAAGAAGAATGGAAATATGTTACTGGTAAATATAATTTATGATGTCATTTTAATTTTTTTGTTTTTTTTTCTTACCACAAACTAATAGTGAAATGTTTAGGTTCTGCTACTGGAGAAAGAAATAATGACTGGTATGGCGAAATTCAAAATGGAGAAGAACAGGAATATAATCTTAAATCCATTCTTCTCTCAAAGGCAGGAGTGGCTATATCTGCCTTCATGATTAAAGAACAAATACAACAGAAAATACGAAACCAAGCTGCACAGAATAGTGTTTTGGAAGAAAAAGGTATTACATTCAATTCGTACAAAAACCTTAATGAGTTTAAGTGTTTATTTCAGTTTAAAGAATAATAAATAAAGACTACTACTAGCTAGTTTCTATTAAGTGACACATGATGAAAATAATAATGCACTGTCACCAACTTCTTTAAAAATCCGATCTTATATAGTCTGAACCTATACACCTTTTACCAAATCTATACACCTATTGATATTTTCAATATTCCATATAGGAATTTAGAAATTAGTAATTTGGTATTTCTGTTACTCTAAACTATCCTCTCTCCTTCATCAATTTTGAAAGATAAAAAGATAACAAGCTTAGATTTAAAAATTTGGAATAAATTTCTCACTGGAGTACCTTGTATAATGAGCACTCTTTTTAAAAGTATTTGCATTAATGAACATGTACACAATTATTTTTTATTATTATCCAAGGGCTCAACAAATAATTCCAAAATGAATATTTATCTTTATTCCAAGCTTGACTCGTGGTAATATTGGCTAAAAGTGTAAACTAATTCAGCAATATCTGTTACCCAAAAGTAACTGAATTACAGGAAAAATTTTGTCTAGAATTTTTCATTCAATAATATACTTTATGAGGAAAAGAAAATCCTTCCTTCACTTATAAAAATAATAATCACATTGAGCAACTGGTGAAAACATTTCATTGATGTGATGTAAATTTTCTGTTATGTGTCTTTTTTTAAAAGCTTCTGAAGTAAAGGTCCAATATTCGGTTAAATTTAGAATCTGATATGTGTGAGTTATGTATCTAGAAATAGAAATCATCCTGAGAACAAATGAAAATATTGAGTATTAAATAAGCGGTTGAATGGACCATCTCCATTCACATATTGTAATTTATAATACTCATATATGAATTGTCAAAAAGTCAGAAATAGCGAAACTAAACATTTTGTGATAATAGAGAATTCAAAAAGCTTATTATCTTAATCATTAGCAATTTCAATACTTTCCAGTTGTTGAGTACAATTTATAGAATTACTGTTGTTTTTTTAGATATCTTCGGACCATTATTTTACAAGATAAAACATTTATAACATTAGACTTAATAGTGAATTATATCATACATCAATAAATAACATTTTTTTGTTTCCATTGCAGATGAGAGAACCTGGACACTACTTAGAGAATCAAAAATGCTCAGCTTACGGCAATCAGCAGAAATCATCTGTAGCACAAACCATACAGAAACCACATGCAACCCTTTAGTTGAACCGTGTCTATTCAATATTGAAGAAGACCCTTGTGAAAAGGTCAATTTGGCACATGAATTTCCAAACATTTTGATGACTATGGAAAAAATGTTGCACAGGTGAGGATTATATTCCTTTCATATAGGAGACTTGCATATTTCTTGGTACAATTGCGTCTAATACCAACATTATTTATAGGTATCGACAAACAATAGTGAAGCCACGAAATGTTGGTAGTGACTTCAGAGCTGACCCAACTTTGTGGAATGAAACTTGGTGTAGTTGGTATGACGAAATAGAAAAATCAGAAGAAATATCTCTCTTTCATGATTATATCACGAGTGTTCTCTATGCAGCTGCTGTGGTCCTAATTATCCTCACTTTTGTGATAGTGCTTCCATGGACCATTCATACAAATAAGAACATTAAAACCAAAACTATGTCTATATTTACATTAGATGGGTTTGGTAAGGCAGACAACAATAGCATAAACAAAAATTAAAAATATTCTTCATAAATGTATCAGGCTAGTGAATGAAAATAAATTGAGGTGCTTAGAATAGTAGAAGTCCATTTCACCTGACCACAAACTTTGTGAAAGAACTATACTCCTGGTCCGTGTATATAAGACTCATAAGGTGAAGTGTGAAATGAATTAAGATAAGCTGAAGTGCTCATTTACCTCCATCAAAAGAATATTAAAACTAGTTTAGAAACAAAATAGATATATTTATTACCAACATTAGCTTTGGGTGGCACCTAACATAATTCTTAGTCCCTCAATTCACAATTATATAAACAAATTACTTTCATTTGATAAAATGGTATTTTGTTGATATGCTTCTTCTCTTTAGGTGTGGTAGACTTTAAATTAACTTTAAAATTTTAATTGATTGATAACAATAATCAATCATTGTATACTTGAGTGATATGAATTTAGCTTTGAAAATTAAAACTAAGTTAGAAAGTTACTTTTTGACTTTCTTAATGAGAAAAGCAGCAACTTTTATATTAGAATAGCTCTTTAATTGCCACATTATGCTAATCATGCAAGTTATAGGTGGGAAAGGGCATCAGTAAAATTTAGTTACTAACCACATCAGATCTTCTCAAACTTTATATACTTTCTACCAAAAAATGAAGTGTGCTTTTTTTAAACATTTATATTAGTCTGTATGCCTTACCAACAACTATTTTTCAATAAAAAATAAATGAACATGAATGAGAATATACAGTTACTATTTAGTTAGTTTTTTTAAAGCTAAACTAAAAACCGCTTCTTTACTTGGATTACTTTTCCATAGCTCTGTACTTATTGAAAATACAATTGTGAGGATTATTTAGACATTAAATATTAAAGAAATATAGATTTCTGAATATTAGTAAGAGATGTTAGAAGATTAAGTAGTAAAATTAAAATTAATTTAATTAATTCATTTAGTTTAGCCAGTTGTCTTCTTCTGTCCATTCATAAACCTACAGAATCAAAATGGTATTAAATCTTTATTGTATCTGTGATGTATGAAATTTTAATTTTATAATTATTTAATAAGAATGTAAATACATTAATTTAATATTTATTTATTACTTTTTAAAAAATATCAGTATTATATTTAATTTAATTAGCTAGTAGTTAAAAATCGAGTCTGAATCAATAATCACCTCAAATGGTTCATACACTTAATAATAACAAGACACTTTATACATAAGAAGTTATTTTATGATAGGTTTTAACATAAATGCCATTGAACAATCTGCCATCACCCTCAATCTTTTTATACCACAGTTTTTCTTTTACCAAATATTTTCTGAATCTTCTAGTACATTTTAAGAAAAAAAAACTATCTAACCATAGCATTTTTTTCATGTGGTAAGACAGTTTCATTTTTAAAAATAATGTTAAACATGGCATGCTGCAATTATCAATTCAGTCTAAATTTTCTGAGACAGTATAACAAAATTGTTGTAAATTCTGTTGCAAGAGGTTTTATACTTTATAAACGAATTTTGAATGTTTAAAAGTCAGAAATAATGAGAAAACAAATTTCATGACAAGGAAGTTAAATAGATTTCTTAAAGAGTAATTAAAATTGAATATTTACTTTTTACAAAACGACCTAAAAGGCTGAACTGATATTGGATGTATGGTCATTAAGTATACAATTTTGTTGCTCTCGTTAAGCCAAAATTTAAGAATTTTCCAAAATTAGAATAACAAAATTGTGATAAATTATGTATTTGTTTTTAGTGGGACAGCAATTGCCAATTGACTGCATTATAATTGTTTTTTTAGTTCCTATGAATGTTAAAGTAAATATTTTTGTTAAGGCCCAGCAAACTTTGATGTCCAGAGTGTTAATTGTAATTATACTCATTCCTATGTCCTTTAGATGGTAAGTTGATTTTTGTTTAATCAAGGCTATGTTATTTAAATATAAATTATTTATTAGTGTAATTTTTATAGCTTAGGAAGTTAAATGTACTTAATTCAAAACATCCATCTATTTTCAGGGACAAATAATGATGGATGCTAAATGTAAAATGGTTACCAATAAGGATTTCTTTATATTTTCCACTGGGGAAAAGCTATATAGCTATAAAGAAAAAAAGAGTTTTAAAACAAATCTGATTTCTAATTGATTATCATACTTTGATGAGTTTTAATTTCAAAACACACAACTTTATTAAACTATGTTTGGCAAGTGACCAATCAATTTGGTGTTACCAAATTAAGTTAATTGAGTCATTTGGTGACCATTATTATACAATATAAAATTTTATTTGTAAACAAGTTTCTTAAGAGTGATAATGTGTAATACAAGATTGTGTGAGAGAAATAAAATAATATTGAAAATATATTTATACATTTACTTTTAACTCTTGTCTACCATACTCAAACTTGAAAATCGAGTAATTTACGGTCATTACTATTAGTCTGCGAGAATAAATAACACTAGAATGCTCAAACTGCCCATAAAAAACTAGAATTACTGATGTTACATACGGAGATTGGAAGACAATTACATGAATGTGTACCACAATTAAAACGTGTAACATGAAATACTTTGTACAATGCATAGTCAATTTATTTCTGCTGATACAATAATCAAAAATTGCTCACAAAATTGTCTACTTAAAACAATGAGTATTACAAAGTACCCCAGAAATGAGCATACATTTGCTTCCAACATCTTTATGACTTTAAATTACAATACAGAATAAAAAGGAATAATAATTATAATTATGAAGAATTAAAATTATTACAAAAAATTATATACTTTTCAAATAGCAGAAAAACACTTCTTAAGATGTGGAAATTAAGGATATTAAAAAATAAAACAGGATAATATATTTAACTCCTAAACCCCCACTTCTCCTAATCTAATTTTAGGCAAAACCAAAAATAATCTTAACTTATGTAAAGTTTATAGTTACAATAAAATAATAAAGTCTGTCATGCAGGGGCTGCATAAACTAAGCAGATTTCCCATGCACTGGTAAGACACACTAGTGATCTCATCTCAACACATATTCTGTCTGAAGACCAGAAAGTACGAATTACTAGCTTAATATTTGAGTTGAGCATAGAACAACAATTGCAGAGAATCAACATATTTACAAGATTGGTTCTATAATATTTTTCGATCCGACTCATAATAACGCAGGTATTTTGAATTTTGGAAATAAATGAGGAAATCAAATGTTGATGGACATTTGAAGTAATATTTCTGAAATTGCGTCATGAGTAAAACTTCAATAACTGATTTCTCTTAAGGGAAATCTGCTATAAACTACAGCCGCAAGAGCATTAACAAAATTGTTTGTTTGTGTGTGTGTGTGTGTGTGTGTGTGTGCGCGCGCGCGCACGCTTGTGTGTACTTGTGTACATATGGATAATTAGATAGGTAGAGAAACAAACACAGACACATGAAAATGTACCTGCACACAAACTCATGCACATAAACATGTGAGTGCACACACACATATAAATTTGATCTGAATTTGAGTTGATTTTTGTCATCTACTAGATAAGATCAATGGATAATGGAAGAACATTTTGAAACATCACGGGTATAGCTGATCTCTCATAGAAATGTTCATTTGTCTTAAAATGTAAATGAGAGCACTATCAGTTCAGTAATAAGAAAAAAATTGTATATGTATATAGGATAAAGCTATAATTCATGAAGTTCATAGAATAGAGTCTTATTCTGAAAGCTTGAGAACTAATCTTTCAATTAAATAAAACAGTAGATAAACAAATTGTATCTTTACAGACAGTAGAAGTTTCTTAAGTGGAAAAATAGCTCATAAATGTTTATTCATGAACATTATGAATAATGAATTGATTGCAAATACGAAAAGTTTTCATCCATTTAATTTGACCTTTATAAGCATATTCTAATTCTGGAAAGATACGAGACCTATTGTCATTATGGTAATGACTATACTAGAGGGCATTGCTTTTACACTATAATACAGCAATGTTCAATAAAGCATAATAACACACAAAGGGATTCAAATAACCCATGATTTTGTGCAATTCTATAGAAGTAATAGTAGTCCAAACCTTTTTTTATTAAATGTTTAATATATCCAGTCGCCAAATAGGAATGATTTTTATTTTTAAATTAAACAATGACTTTGCTTTTCTGTGAGTTACAAAACTAATTATAAGGTAAAATGTAACTCACCTCCAAATAAATCGTTTTTATATCAGTACGCACAACTTTTTATGCATTTATGCCCTGTAATTATCAAATAAACTTTTTCAGCAAAAAACATCTATTTATCAAATCTATATATATATATATATATATATATATATATATATATATATATATATATATATATATATAAACAAAGCTGCACTTCTATTGGAGTGTCACCCCACAGGGCCAGCCTCCCTATTTGCACAGTGGTTAATTTATACAAGTTTTTGATTTCCTTTAACTTTTCTTCTTTTGCCAAATATTGGAAGGATGTACAGCATTAGTTTGCATATTTTATTTTGTTTTAGGCACAATAAACGATGTTTCATGATTTGAAGTGATGTTTTCAAAATATTTGTTGAAAATCCTTTGATTTTGAAAACTGTGAACCTATACCTACTCTCATAGAGTGTCAACACTATACGATTATGGGATAACTCCTCTAACTACAAAATGTCTGTTACACAAGAGTTGTATAAACTAAGCAGATGTCCCACAAGGTGGTACGACACACTATTGTTCTCTTCTCACCATATATTTTTTCTTGCATGGTAAATCTAGATTGGTGAGTTCGATTCCCGCCTGGGTAGACGAATTTATTTAGTGACAGAATTCTTTAATAAAATCCTTAGTCCCACCCAGGCTAGAAAAGGGTGGTAACCTGTTGATTGACCTGTCCCAATTAGCCTTAGTTGCAAAAAGTGGACATTAATAAATAATTTAATTTCACCTTATATTTTCCCTATATAATTAAAAATTCTATTAATAGAAGTAGGGGTTTACTGAAGGGTAAAAACTAAAAATGTCTGTCACACAGGGGCTGCGTAAACTAAGATTTCTCACAATGGCAGAAGACAAACTGGTAATCTTGTCCCATCATATATTCTCGACTTCTAAACGAAAATCTGAGGAATAGAAGTGGAGGTTTACTAAAGAAAGAAAACAAAAAAAAATACGAAGAACTTGGTTAACATTTTAGGTACAAAAGAATGTCTAGAGCAACAATTGTAGAGCATTAATATTTTAACAAGATTGGTTCTATACAATTTTTAGAATCAACTCATAATAATAGAGATATTTCACTAACTAAGGACCATCAAAAAGTCAGTCACACAGGGGCTGATTTAAGAAAGCAGATTTCCCACTGCATGTGTCAACTATTTGCATTTGCCTCAAAACGTAAAGGTTCAATGAGAACAATATTTGGTATTTACGCTTCAAATAATATGCTTTATCATATAACAGCTTCTTATTAATATTATATGAATAGGAGTGGGGGTTTACTAAAGGCCGAAAACTAAAAAATCCAACTCACTGGGTTAATAATCATGATAATGTTAAAACACACATAAAAACATTTTTAGAACATTACATTTGCAATAAGATTGGTTCTATACAATTTTTCAATCAGACTCAGAATTTTCGAAATCCCCCTCCCCTGAAACAGAAAAATGCAAATATCTCGGTTAATATTTAAAATAGAGAACAAATGTACATTACAATTTTTACAGTACATTTAATTTGCAATAAGATTGATTCTATACACTTTTTCGATTCGACGTATAATAACGCAAATATTTCGAATTTTCGAAAATCCTCCCCTCTAACCCCTCCCCCCTCCCACTGGTTGGATTTCAGCCATTAACGAACTTGATCTTTAGTATTACATAAAACGTTTAAATATCGAGTTTGGTGACATCAAACAAAAATTGCGACCACTAGAGTTAAAAATGATATATTCAGTTTTGAACGGACCTCATTTTCGTCACCTCCTGGGTAGGATCGATGGACATTTGAGGAAATATTTCGGAAATCGCATCATGAGTACGACCTCATTAGCTGTTTTGCATTAATGGAAATCTGCCAAATTGGTTGTGATGTAAATCAGATCAACATCACTTATATAAACTACAGACAGAGTATTTTCGGGGTAACCTTACTCATCTTTGTAAAGGACTTTCTAAATAAATGTATTATGCGGTTTAGGACCTTTCAAGGAATGAGTGTACTTAATAACCATTACTGAATAACCTTAATTATTCTATTTTATAGAAGTAATAAATTCATAGCTTACTTTTCATATGTGTGTCGAAACATCTTATTGCATAGGTTAGTTTCTCTGGCAAAATTTGTATCCATTTATAGGGCTTGTTCTGAATTAATGTAGTTCCAGTAGTTATTTTTTAGAGATCTCGCAAATGGGTCAGACTTGGAGCGCCAGAAACAAAGTGCGTTTTGCATGTCTACAATAAACAATACGCAAATTTGCTATTGAAATGTAACCTGTTGAACAGGAATATGAATATTTTTCATTTAGTGAGCTTTTCAGCATTGGCAAATGTGATGGAATTAGTGAATAATCGAGTTTAAGCCGTGAATGGGGATGCTTGAAATAGAGATGTCTTTAAGGCAAAAGAGATTGATTGATGAAGAAGAATCTCGATCTTTCGGTGAACAGTTAGCCGAAACCGTCTGTAAGAAAGTCAATGATGGAAAACTGAAGTATTGCGTAGAATATACAGCAAGGAGGACAATCACTCATGAAAAATGTTCTATAAAAAAAGACAAAAACAATTCAGAAAACCAGAAGTCCGATGGAAAAGTCCTCAATCAGCGAAATATAAATTACGTAGAGAGTGATAATTATACCTTTGATGGTAGTGAAAGAAAGTTGATTTCCGATGATAACCAAAGGATTCAAATCGTTAACAAAAAAGTTAGAAAAAGACCATTACCTCCTTTGAAACCTTCCTCAAAATGTCTTGTAGCTCATGAAGGTAACGAAGGAAACTCTGCGCTTTCACGTTATTCAAGCAGCTGTGAACCTGTTGATAGAGATGTACTCGAAAACATGAAGGACAACATAAAGAGCTTCATGACTGAAAAGGCGAACCGAATAAGAAGCGTTGTAAGCATGACCGCTTCAGTTTTCGAGGGCGAAGGAGAGAGTAATTCAAATGAGGATTGTTTTCGTGAAAAGCGGCTAGCTTCTGAATTTTTTCATAAGAAAAAAGTGTTTCTCAGGGCATTGTGTGAAAATGCACACAGATTTCAGGAAGGTAAAATTCATTTCTCGGATGGTGAAAATAACTTTCCTATAAGGGTAAATAGTGGATTGAATAATGAAAAAATTACATTTGAAAGTAAAGGACTAATGAAAAACATTATATTCTCCGAAATGCGTGTTTCTCAAGAAATGCTGAAAATAAAGAAACACAACAAATTATGTCACAGACACAGACACAAGTTTAAAAAAGATAGCAAACCCAAGCCAACAGAAGAACGTATTGATGGAAACATTTTAAATGATAACATAAGTAAAGATATGTTTTTAAAATGTGATGTTTTTGAAAGTTTAGGAGAAAACGATGACACAGATGTCAGAAATACAGTTTATGAGCTACAGGGGCGTGGTAAACGCAAACCCAGGCTGCCCCGCAACAAAAAGTGCATTCGGTCCAACACGAATAGCTCAGGAAAATATTGCAAACATTACTCAAAATTTACTGTCTGCAGGCACACTTCTTGTTTGGCAGATGACTCTCGGGACATACATAAAAGCCATCTTCATGAGAAAATGAATCATTGGGCCGAAATATCTACTCGAAAGTGTAGGAAAAACAGACGTCACAGTGTTATAAAACAATTCCCACTTACAAAAGAAATGCCATTAAGCGAAAATAATAACCAATGCCCTGGAGAAACAACAGGGAACAAACCTCTTCGAGCTCAAATATTTCATTGTCGAGTTGACACTAATATGGATGTTAAAAATGATGAAGCGGTACAGTTTTGTGTTCCCCCTGAGGGGCCTTCTTTATTGCTTCATAGCCAATCAAGTTCTGTTGAATATTCTTCACAAAAGCAAATTAATATTTGTAAAACTAAACCCATGGCTCTTACAAAGTATGAGCAAGATTCAAAAGTTTCATTGCCATCATCCAAATCATTAGACACAATCCGTACTCAGGCTTTTGAGAAATTCCAGAATTCCTATTTTCCTCAAGGCAAAAGAGAACCACCTTGTCGTAAGATTATGTCTGACTCTGACCTAAATAGAATTTCAGAAATAAATGACAATAATTGCAACGATCAGCAGAAAATCAACGGGAGCAGAATAGCCATCGAAGAACCTAAAGTATATACAAGTTTAAAAGAAATCAAAAACATAAATATTCACAAAGAAGATGTGTACGAATGTAGTAGTGGATGCAGCAAATATTTGGAAGTAAAACACTACGTAAAGGTTCGCCAGCCCTCAAACATGTCTCAAAGTATCTCTGAAATGCCTTCAGAACTCGTCGATAAATATACAATTGACATAAGTGGTTTGGGCATAAATAATAGTATAGAGAGTTTAGCAATGAAGCAAAAAACGTTTGATTTACTCCTCAGAGCTCCAATAAATAAAGTAGACATAAGTAGTGTTTGTGCTCAACCCAACCTGCAACCCCACAGAAACTAAAGCAACAGAACTAAATTCCAAACTTAATAATTTAGAAGAAACAACTTCAGAAAAAAATCTTAGACAAACTGTCCAGGCAATTAATACTCATGGAGAAAAAGGTAATGCTGCTACAATGGATGAATCATCAGCTGAAACGGAGAAGCCACCAGCTCTTTCAGCATTTGACAAAAGTAAAATAGTAGTGAAAGACACAATAATCATCACAGAGCAACCAAATTTTAGAAAATATACCCAAGAAGTTATAGAGAACAAATCTGCTTTCTGTAACAAAGCAGTACATGAATCGCTTAAAGATTTTCAGGGTCGACAAAACCCGTTTGTAGCACACATGGTAGGCGAAGCGGAATTCAATTTTGAACCTTCTTTGGAACACACACACTTCAAAAGTCATAATAAGTATGACTGTCAATTAGTGCCCAATGGCTTCTGCACTACTAGTGACATTAAAAATATGAAACTGAAATTTGAAAATAACTTTTCAAGTGTATTCCCGACGAAAAACACGTCAGAAACACTTCGGCAACCCTGTGGAGCAATTATGAAAGTATTAAGAACAAGCAAAAATAAAGTCATGAGCATGTTGTCTCCTATTATTTAATAATCGCAAAAATAAATAATTTGGCTGGAAACATATTTTTCATAATAATAACAGTAGGTAACAGTAACTCGGTATCTGAGATCTTTTCTCACCAAGGATGTGGGGTGGATGATAATGATAAGAACGAGGTGTATCTCATTCCTTGAACAACAGAAAATATATAATTTAAATTTTATTTGGAAACGAAGGAAGCTTGGAGTTAAATAAAGTCAGGTAGGAGGAGCGTAAACTAAGCAGATTTCCTCCTTGCTGGAATGACACTGATCAGACCACTACCTATTCCATATTTTTCCTGTAGTGAGGATCATATGTTAACAGGAATTGAAATGTACGCTGGAAATGAGATGTTTATTGACTACAATACGTTTATTTAGACAGAGTGCATTTTCAGAGCAACAGCTCCATCTTCAGTGCCTTTTTGAAGAGCGTTAGAGAGCAGTAGCTGGCAGCACGGCAAACGAGCGACCCCTGAGGGTGCAAGCTACTGTTATCTAGCACCCTTCAAAAGCACTGAAGATGAAGCTGTTGCTCTGAAAATGCACTCTGTCTAAATAAACGCACTGTAGAGGAAAACAGGCCTACGGTGTACGCCCAGATTGATTCGTTCCTCTACCACCCAGCTTACCTAGAAGAAGCAGGGGTTTCCTAAAGTATGAAGTAAAAATATAAATAACTCTAAATAATCCTGTTAGATAAAACATATTCAATTGAATAGTTATAGAAAATTTAAAATTAGATGAGATGTATAACATTTTTTTGGACCTAATCATTATAACGGAGATATTCCGAATTTTTTATTCTATTCCTTATGCACCGCCGATATTAGCCATTAAAGAACTAAATGTTCATTTTTCATAAACGTTTAAAAATCGAATTTGGGATTCATAGGATGTAACGCGTAATCAGAAGTTGTCGATATTCCTCGGGGCTAGGGATGTACGTCTATAACTGTGGAATACTATGACGTGGAATATTATAATTCTAAACTTTTGAAAAAAAATACAAGAAAACATCCATAGCTGAGATGCGGAGAGAGGCCAGACCGAATGGCGCACACACAGCTGAAGAACTAGAGGCATTCAGGACACCTATCATGGAGGAAAGGTCAAACCCGTGGAGAGATGATGTGTGATTAAGGACGCCTCTCTCTGAAGTGTAGTTGCCAGTCTCACGGGAAGAGAACGCCTGTCATGCACATCAGAAGGAGCCTGCTTCTAGATTTAGATGCTATAAGTGCACCCAGTTGGAGGACCATTCCTGGCGTGTTAGGCAAGGCTATCGTCAAATGCATAATGACCTTGTGCAAGGTATTACACATATATATGCCACGCGGATCCAAAAATTGATATTAAAATTCGATACTTAAACGTTTTTTGCGAAACTGAAGTTGAAGTTCTTTAATGGTTTAAATCGGACAACTGGGAGAGACGGGTTTTCGAAAATTCAAAATATCACAGTTATTATACATCGGATCGAAATATTATATAAAACCAATCTTATTGGTTATTAAATAATTTAATAATTGGGGAGGCATTAATCATCTTCTTTTTGTCCTCCCAGTTTTTCGCTCACCATCATGAAGAGATTGAGTATCTAAGGTGTTTGCGTTCATATCGTGTATTAAACTTACCTCCAATATTAGTTCTCTGTTTAACAGAGTTGATGTTACAGGTCATGTACAATCTGAATATGATCGTGATTATAATATATCAGGCATATATAATGTTCAACATTATCTACAAAATAAACTAGGACACAGTTAATATGTTTTATTTATTTATCAAGTTCTAGAATTTTATATTTTTTCAATATGTTTTTAAATTCTATGGGTAAGACCTTTGTATGGTCTATTAAATCATAGTTCATGAAGGCGTACGATGTCATCCGTACATAAAACTCTTCATTCTTCAACACACGTCTGTTTCTTGCACTCAGAACCGGTTTTTTAAGGACCTGCCTGTGAGTTTTATGCTCACAGACGTGTTTGCAACTGAGAATAAGAGTTCGAATAATGATGGTTCGACAGAGGTTCACCCATCAAAAGGAGATTTCGATATATTCCATCCTCAAATGGACATTGAGAATACTGATTGAAATTTCCAATTGTTTCATAATTAATCATTACTTCAGTTAAGACCGAACAGAGCCAGGCTTAGGCTTCTCTTCAAAGTTATCTTGGTTAGCCGCCCTCTCCACCATTGTTCCGTCGGGATCTCAATGATATCTTTTGTCAGATACAAATTCATTTGTAGTAAGTACGAATCTTTCCTTCCCATTACTTCGGTAGTAGACGAGGTACCTCGGCCATGTACCAAAATATGAGAGAGATCTGTACCGTTGCGCCTCAAACGCCCTGATTGGAACAGCGCGGTGAAGTCGACGGCACCTCCCTGTGCTTTTGAGACCGAAGCCTTTGCAGGATAGTCCTGGTGAAGTTCTAAGTCGTCGAAGCCAGGTGCAACGACAGGAGGAGCTGGTATAGGAGCAGTCATGGACGCAGTGGAGATGATACCGTCCTCGGCACAGATGGACGGCTATGGTGAGGAGTTGACAGCCCGGTCCGGTTTGTTGTAAGTTGTCAAGGCAGTAATGAAGGTTTATTGCACCCAAGCGAAAATCTGTGATGGGCAGGATTGTATGGACGAGCTAGCGATTTGTTGGTAAAGACAAGAAATCCAGTTCTGATTGTTGCATAAGCCAGTCCCACCATCCATCTCCGTCGTCCATTAGCACTGCCAGAGGTCCATGACTGAGTTCTGCCTCTCGGTGTCCTCCAGTACTTTTGTCGAAAATTGCAGACCAGACGTGATCGGATTCCTCGCCATCCTCATTAATAATTTCATCACACTAAAAATCATTTGGATCGGGTTGTTGAACTGCAATGATAAAAACATATATGAGTAACTCATGTAATGAGGAATAATACTATTATAGAGTAAGTACTAGCTAAGGTACCCGGCTCCGCTCGGGAAATCATTTGAGGCTGAATGATGATGGAATTTTTTTTGGCAAGGCTATAATGTTTACAACTACACTTCCCGTCAGGCAGAGGACTTATAGAATAAAAATTTTAGTTTTGAAGAATAAATGAAAATAAGTCCCTCTCCACTGTTTGACACACCGGGAATAATTTAAATCATAATCATGGATAGCAATTATTATAATTAAATATCATCTGCAATTTACATAATTCCAGTCAAAAACCAATCCGAGCTTGCTTACATACATAATAGTAAATGTGAGTTGAAAGCAAAATACAACATTTCACAGGAAATAAGTTAACACGTTTAATTGTGTAGGCCTCCCGACAACTTCCTCTCCTGCTTGATTGTTATCCATATTGCTTTAATAAAATTACTTCTTGAAAACAATAAAAATTTCAAATTTTCTAGTATTTTATATTCCTATATGGTAATTTATGTTTATATTTTATCCTGGTGTAAATAAATTACTGTGGTGCCCAAAAAATGAATTAATTTATATTCTAAAAGAGGAATGAGGGAAAGAGATCGTAGCCCTCCCAGCAACCTGAAATCATATTGAGCCTCAACGAATGTTGTCTTGTTATAATGACATTACCAAGTAATGTCTAATCTATAGATAGACAGTACATGGTCATTTCAATAACGTCAACATCGGAGGAAATAAGATAATATATACCACAATTTAAGAGTTTGATTCCGCACAACGTACGCTACCACACGTTGCGCGAATTAAGCATGACTCTGTTTAAATAATACATTATACAAATTAAATGATCGAAATGCTCTTATACTTTAAATTTATATTCAAAATAAATAACGAAGTTATTTTCTAATTAAAATAGATAACAATTGAGAAGAGGAGGGGCGGAGATTTGTTACGTCCCTAGTCCAAATCATAGTTAAAACTACTATATAAGTCTAAAAACATAACATGATTTGTAATAACATGCCGATATTATAAACACTTTAATGAGTAATAATAAAATTGTTAATTCCCGCTTCCGTTTTTACTGTACGTATATCTCATTTAATCTTCGTTACACGACAAAAGTTACTCTAAATAACAAAATAAACGCCTTCTGTTATTTGTATGTTTGCCAAAAAACCGATACGAAATGAAAAATCGCAATTTTTCATTATAGGTTTCCCATATAACCCCACTCCTGCTCGGCCCTAGAAAAGTTAATATTGGTTATTTTGATGACTCCCGCTATAGTTTTTAGCGAATATCTTCTTTATACTTCGCTGTACGACAAAAGTGTATATGACAAAAGTTACTCAAAATAAACAACTTTTGTGATATGTATGTTTCCCGAAAACCAAATAGAAAGCGAAATATCGTATTTTTCATTCATGATTCCCCTATAACCCCAACTAAATATATTAATATAGCTTAGAATCAAAGAGATGCTAATACTAACCCAAATACGGAGTTTCATTGAGTTGGGATTTTTCTTTTGTCCTCTTTGAAATTGTTCACGCACGCTATAGTTTTTAGAGCACGTATTGTTTATAATTCCGTTAACTACAAAATAAACTACTTTTGTTATGTGCATATTTGTCTAAAAATCAATAGGAAACGAAATATCGCTATCTTTAATTTCATGTCTCCCTTATAACCCCCACTTCTGTTCGTCTCAGAGAATATTAATATAGCTTATAGTCTGAGTTGGGTTAGTAATAATATACACACTATGTTTCATAAAATTCGCTTCAGTAGTTCGGGCGTGAAAAGGAAACAAATACACACCAAAGCTGCAAATTCCAGATATCGTGTCTATGTCATGTGTAACGAAAAAGTATCGTGAAATTTCGAGAAAAAAATCAATGTAAAGGCAAAGTTTACAATTATATATATATATATATATATATATATATATATATATATATAAATATATATATATATATATATATATATATAAATAAATATATATATATATATATATATATAAATATATATATATATATCTATATATATATATATATATAAAATTGTAACCTCTGTCTGTACATTGACTTTCTTCTCGAAATTTCACGATACTTTTTCGTTACACATGCCATAGACACGATATCTACAATTTGCAGCTTTGGTATCTCCTTGTTTGTTTATTTGTTTGTTACCTTTTCACGCATAAACGGTTGAACCAAATTTTAAGAAACCAAATTATTAAAATAATATTTTGTATTAATAATTTAAGGAAAATAATGTTAATAACCCTCATACGGGAGCTGAAGGTGGCGGGAGACCAAGAACGTTTATTGAGTTTACTTATTTCCTGTGAAATGCTGGCATTATAGGAAATGATTTCCACTGAGATTTGCTATTACGAATATAATCTTATGTAAAAAAGTATGCTTAAACTATATGTGCTCGGATTGGTTTTTGTCAGGAAATATGTTCATTATAGATGATATTTAATTGCAATAAATGCTATCCATGATTATGGTTTGAATTATTCAAAAGTGGTGAGTCAAAAAGTGGAGAGGACTAAAATTTAGGAGGATAGGGTAGGACTAAAATTTCTATTCTATTAGTCCCTAAAAGTTACCATTTAGGATTGGCTATTTCTGAAAAACAATACGTCGTGGAGGGAATTGTCCACTTTGAAGTCTTGCTATAAAAATACCATCATTAGTCACTCAACAATGATTTCCCGAGCATCGCCGGGAACCTTAGCTTGTATATATATATATATATATATATATATATATATACATATATATATATATATATATATATATATATATATATATATATATATAAACACACATACATATCTTGTTCCTCCTAGTATGAAATATTTGCAGTGTTTCACAAAGTCGATCATCGGACCATAACCGATTAGGGAATCTTCTCTAAGGAACTTCTACCTATTTATGCATTTGTTAATGTTTGTATCCATTTTTTATTATATTATTCTGGTACCATAAAGTCTCTTTTGATACAAAAAATGTCTTACACCCATTTTATATTTCTTCAAATGTTTCAAAACACTATTGAGTGGGGGGGGGGTTGCCATGAACCAGAGCCAGTGGTATCCAAAAGTTCGAAATTTGGACTATAGGCTGAATGATGATGATGAGGAAAAGGATCTTCTTCCAAATTGATTTTGCTGTGTTAATCTTGGAAGTTTTGTCTTTTGTTCTTTCTACTTCTTCACTAGTGCATTGTACGGCTAACAGTAGAGTAGAATAAACCTCAGAGGTAATCACTCCACATTCAGTGTCTAACTCAATGTGGACTTTACTTTCAAAATGTTAGGATACAATATATATATTTTTTTAACAGCATTCCCATCTTAGGATGTGGGGAGCTGGTTGCCTTGGTTTAACCTACCTGTTTTGGGTAAATAGAATTTTTGAAATACAATCATTGTTCATATGTAAATTTATTGATTTTTATTTGTCAATTTGTTGACCACAAGTCCCAATTTTAAATAACTCCTTTGGAATTAGAGTTAGAGAAAAATGTGTAGACAAAAAATTGAAGGATATTTGTAATGGCGGGAAGCTTTTTAAAGGCAAGAATAAGAGAGAGCATTAGACTGAACCATTTTGTATTTCTATTGGAAAGATGAGGGGAAATAACACAAATAACTATTTGAGTTCTCCTAAGAATCAAGTATATTGAATTGATTAAAACTACATATAATACACGTTATAAATAGAGGTTGAGCAAGAAACAGAAAGAACTTAACTTTATAAACTAATTTAGTGGCAATATAAATATATACATAGAATAAGCGATTTGTCCTATATTGTGTGAGTACTCATTTGATAATTTGCGCAAATAATGCTAGCATTATTATAATAGGCACCTGCGGGAAACGAATGCGTTCCTAGAAGTAGAGTCCTCCTCCGTTGCTATTTTCTGTGTTCCGTAGAAGATCCGACGTCCAGCCGGTTGCGGCGATCAGCACAGGATGGCAGCTTTGCGGGAGAAGAAAAACTGACTGTAACTCTATCACGGGTGAATTCCAACTGGACTGTATCCTTTTAGCTAGCCGATGCCTTCTTGAACTGCCCCGCAGTTTCCGCTGTAAGCCACAGCCTTGGCGATCTGCATGTGTGTGTGGCGAGTTTATGAACTCAGCAAGCGCGGGAATTCAAATTCAAACTGACGACTGAACATCCCCCCGCCCATGGCGCGATGAGCGGCATTATTGAGTAGGAAGAGGACATAACTTGACAAGAGGACGTTGGAACGTCCCCGAGGACGTGCGTACCGAAGTAACTCGAGACACTCCATCTGGACCCGGGTGCAAAGCGGTGACTCTGGCCAAGGGCCATCTAAGCGGAGGGACATTTTCAGTCTTGATGAGGACCAGAGATCCAGTGGTGATGTCAGGCGCGGGGTCCAACCAGCGAGAGCGTGCTGGAGAGTGTGGAGGTACTCTTGCTGCCAACGTTTCCAAAAGGATTGGTGAAGACGATCCACCAGTCGCCATCTTGAGACTCTGTTGAGCGGAGTATCCATTTGGTCCTTTGCAGGAAGAGCGTTGAGAGGGTGGAGGATTAGAAAATGTCCAGGCGGGAGTACGTTCAAATCATTTGGGTCAGCAGAGAGTTGGCAGAGGAGGCGACTATGGAGGATGGCCTCAATGCTGACCGGTAAGGTGCTAAACTCTTCAAGGGAGAGAACCTGTTGACCCATTATGGTGCGAAGGTGTCTTTTTGTTGACTTTACGGCAGCTTCCCAAAGCCCACCGAAATGAGGAGCACTTGGCGAAATAAAATGCCAATCTATACTGCGGTTGGAGGAGAACTTTATGAGAGAATTGCGGGTCTGGTCTTGGCGGAGAAACTTGGCTAGGTCGGAGAGCGTGTGGTTGGCGCCCACGACGTTGGTCCCAATGTCGCTGTAGACATCTGCAGGGAGGCCTCGTCGTCCACAGAAGCGGGTGAAGGCTGCCAGAAAAGCGTCTATGGAAAGCTCCGACGCAACCTCCAGATGGACAGCCTTTGTAGTAAAACATACGAAGGCGCATATGTACGCCTTAGTGAGGCGAGCGCCGCGGATGCGTGCCGTTGACAATGAATATGGTCCTGCGTAATCAACTCCGACCTTGAGGAAGGCAGATGAAGGAGTGACCCTGTCTGCAGGATGAGGCCCCATAAGAGGAATAAGAGGTTGCGGAGACACTAAAAAACATCGGTTACATTTGGCAAGATGGCGGCGGACAACATTTCTCCCATCGATGATCTAGAAGCGCTGGCGCATGGCGTGGAGGGTGACCTGGCCTCCAGCGTGAAGATTGGCGATGTGGGCCTGGTCAATCACTAAGCGGGTGAACGGGTGATCCCGCGGCAATAAAGCGGGGTGCTTGGCGGAGTAAGGGAGCGCTGACTGGCTCAAGCGACCCCCGACGTGGAGAATACCTTTGGGATCAAGGAAAAGTTGAAGCGTCCTTTTTAGATTGGTCTTGCGATTGGGATCAGCAGCGGCTTGGTAATCTTCCTTTAAAGCGATGCGTTGAACTTCTTTAGTGAGGGCGTCCATGGAGAGGTTAAGTTCTTCCGGAACAAGAGGGCCACTACGGCGTAACGCGCATTGTTGGCGAACCGGAAGATCCATGCGGTGATCCTTTGAAGCTTTGACAACGACGAGTAACGACTTTCCAAACCTAACGTGGTGACTGTAACGCCGACAATCGCCTTTGCGGAAATCCTTTTCTCAGACTCCAGAACGGCAGGCGGGTCTACGTGCGAGCGGGGCCACTGTGAGATGGGCTTCGAAAACCAGCGGGGACCATGCCACCAGAGGGGGTGATCAAGAAGGTCTGTTGGATAAAGACCTCGATATGCGCAGTCACCGGGGTTATCCTTTCCATCCACATGGTGCCAACTTGATGGCGGAATCCTTTCTTGAATTTCAGAGACCCTGTTGGCCACAAAGGTCTTCCAGCGGTGTGGCTCTCCGCGAATCCAAGCCAGTGCAACGGCTGAGTCAGAGTAAGCAATAAAGTCCTCGAAAGGCTGTGAAAACATTTTTAGAACTTTGTCCACAAGCAGGGCACAAAGGTGAGCCGCACACAACTCCAGACGAGGAAGCGAGATCTTCTTTAGCGGGGCTACACGCGACTTAGCCATAACCATTGATGAGGAAATCTCCCCAGAGGAAGAAGTGGAATGGAGGTAGACTACCGCGGCGTATCCAAGCTCTGAAGCGTCACAAAAGGCAATGAGGCGGTGTGAAGTGCGAGAGACGTCAAAGTCGGGAAAGTAGCGAGGGAGAGAGATGCGGGCAACATTTTCCAGTTCATCCTGAAAAACCTCCCAGTCTTGGCTGATGTCGGTAGGTGCGGCGTCATCCCAATCAGCGTGGCACAGCCACAGGCGTTGAATGAATCTTTTCGCCAAGAAGGTCATGGGAGCTAACCATCCAGGAGGGTCATAAATGCGGGCAACTTTAGACAAAATAAACCTTTTAGTAGCGGGAACCTTTGCGTGTGCCACTCGATATGAAAAGCGGTCAGAAGTAGCGAACCAAGTTAGTCCAAGGATCTTGACTGTAGGATCCTCTGAAGAGTCAAAGTCGAAAGAGTGCGGGTCAACTTTGCAATGCTCAGCGGGCAATCCGGCTAGCAATTCTGGGTGATTGCTAGCCCACGTTCTCAGTTGGAAGCATCCAGAGCCGAGTAGAGAGATCAGCTGGTCGCGGAGAACTATTGCACTAGACAGCGTGGATGCTCCTGTGATAATGTCGTCGACATAAGTATCCCGTAGCAGTGCGGGAGCGGCAAGCGGAAACCTTTTACCCTCATCAGCTGCTAACTGATGCAGGGTACGGATGGCCAAGAAGGGCGAAGATGCCACTCCAAAGGTGACTGTGTGGAGGCGGTACGACTTGGAAGGTTCTTCTGGCGAGAAACGCCTCACAATCCGTTCGAGATCTTGGTGCTGCGGTGGGACCAGAATCTGTCGATACATTTGGCGGATATCTGCTGAGAAGACGAAGGGCTGAGACTGAGCCCTTGTCAGAAGCTCCACAATGTCCGTTTGAAGATTGGGACCAGTGAGAGAGATATCATTTAAGGATTTCCCATTCGAGGATTTCGCAGAGGCGTTGAAAACAACGCGAATTTTAGAAGGAGGGTCCTCCGGGCGGTGAACTGGGTGAAGCGGCAAGTAGTACGTTCTATCCACGGGGCTTGGATCAGGAGAGGAAGACATGTGACCAAAACCTAGGTATTCGCGCATGAAGGCGCCGTATGCTTCTTGAAGGTGGGGGTCACGGGCCAGGCGGGATTCCAAACGGCGAAATTGCTGCAATGCGCGGAAGTAAGAATCTCCCAATTCTTCATTTTCCTTTAAAGGGAGTGGAGTGACGTAGCGGCCTGACGGTTGGCGAGAAACAGTGCGGGTGAACATTTCCTCACATAGAAGCTCCTCTTTTGAATATTTGGGTGCGGCGGAAGTGACAGGTTCTAAGTCCCAAAACCTCTGTAGATCTTTATTCAGTTGCACATTTGAGACAGCGGAAAACGTTTTCACAAAAGATCGTGAGGCAGCTTCGATGGATTCTTGAGGCGGTGAGTCAGGTATGCATTGTACTGTAACTTGAGCGGGCATGTCTTCTGAATTGTAAGGCGGTTTTTCTCTTTGAGGATTACTCTCAGTGCGGCGACGGCTTCTGTGCTTCTTGCGGATGGTCTTGCCTTCGCTAACCTGGACTTCTGGGGCCCAGCTTATGCGGCGCGGAGGAGATGGGTGGCAACACTGCCTTAGAAGACACCAACCCAAACTAGTCTTGGAAGCAAGAGGGCCACCTTTAGAGGGATGAATGATAGCGGGCTGAAGGATATGTGCAACTAAATCGACTCCAAAAAGCATGTCAATGGGAGCCGGGCGGTCAATCTTTGGATCAGCGAAGGAGAGGCCATGCAGATATTTCCAGGGCCCAATGTCAAGCGGTTCAGCAGGCATAGTGGAGCAGATGGACTCAATAACGAAGAACTGTGCGGTGATCATTTTATCTGGCGACACTGGAAAGGAAACAGCAATGTAGCCAGGGCAGCTGACTCCCACAGGGTCACCCAATCCGTGAACATCCACTTGGGACGAAATGATGGCCGAGCCTAAGCGGGAAGCGGCGCGTTGAGTGACGAAACTGGCTTGGCTGCAGGAATCAACAAGGGCTCTAAACAAATGTGCGGAGCGGGAAGAACCTTTGATAGTTATCTGTGCTGTGGGAAGAATAGAAAGCGGGCAATGCTTCGATGAACCAGACAACGAGACAGAAGGAAGAGACCGGAGTATAACGGGGCTAGATTTGGACGGAATACATTCCTCATTTGAAGCGGGAACACCTTGTAAGCGTTGATGAAGCGGAGAATCCTTTCGCGGTGCAGCAGAAGTAGCATGATGGTCTACCCGGTAACTCTCAGTAAGACTAGATGATGCGGGAAATAACTTTAGAGGAGGCAAGAGTTGTGCCAGAGAGCGGTCTGAGGGTCCGGGTTGCGGGAGTCATTGGGGAGACAAGTCCGGGGAATGATGATGGCGGGAAAGCTCAGGATCTTTAGTGCGGCGGGGCTTATGCGACTTCCTCTCCGCATAATAGACTGATGGTTGCTGAGAATCATTTGAAGACTGGGATAATCGAGAACTGCGGGAAGCCTTTGATGATAATTCTTGATCATGCCTGGGAGGTGGGGAGTGCCTCGCCGGTGGAGAGGGTGACTTCTTCTGCGTGGTGGAAAGATGCCTTTGCCTAGAATAGCGGTACGGGAACGATGGGGAAGGTTCCGGACTAGGCGTTGAAGGAGGGGAAGCGAAACTGTCTGAAGAGCGGTTAGCATTTAGATTAACGCCCTCATGGATGAGGGTGTGATGAGAGCGGTGACGTGTCCGGCAGCGGCTTGAAGATTGCAGTCTCGAACTCCATGGTTCTCCAAGCAGTTATAGCCTAACTGCTACTTTTTTAATAGCACTGTAGTGCGAGGCAGCAGACATCCCCTGGAATTCTGGACATTGATAAATGGTTTGGGCTTGGCGGCAATAAAAACATTTGGTTATAGTAGCGAACGCCTTCAAAAGCAGGTCCCGCGGGGCGGTGGAGAGCTTGGTGGGTTCGAAGCGGTAGACCGGAAGCGGGGAGCGGATGTATCCTTGTGAGGAGCGGGAACATCTTTACGATTCCTCTCGTACTTTAGCCGAGATACTTTAGCCGTGGCATTCAACGTTTTGTTTATATAACTCACCAGGTTGGAGAGAGAGGGAAAATCTTCAGGGTGAAGAACACTGAATTCCTTTTGAGAGTGGGCATCTAAGCCCCTGAATGCAATAAAGAAAGTGATAAAGTCAGCTAGATCGGGAACATTTAGATTTTCTAGCTGCTGTGCTTGTTCCGAAAACACTTTAAGAAAACCTTTCAACTGTGAGGGGGAGGCATGTGAAACTGGTTGAAAGTCCAGCATTTCTTTGAGAATTGATGAAGCCAAAGCGGCGCGGTTATCATATTTTTTCAAAAGAGTGGTCCAAGCGAGATTGTAGTTGATATCGAGGTTCTCAAAATGTGCTATGCAAGATAATGCCTCTGAAGATAAGCAACCTTTTAAATAGGTTAGCTTTAACCCTTCTGAAATATTTGGATTGTCATGTATTAACGGTATGTATGTGGCCTTAAAGGCCTGAAACTCCGCTAAATTGCCGCTAAAATGGGGAAGAGGAACCTGAGGTAGGTGGAAAGCATTTAAATTTACGTGGGCATTTGAAGAGCAGGGGGGAGGGGATGAGACAGCTATCTCGCCTATGGCGGCTACAAGTAAAGCATATGAGGTCTTGATTCCCACAATTTTGGCGGTTAAATCACTGGGAAGCGTATCCCCCTTTTCTACGTATTCCTCTATTAAACCCTGATGAAAGTTATCAGCTTGCTTTATAATTGTTTCTAATCGGGCTGATAATGAGACAGCAAGTTGATTATCTTTTACCTCTATAGCGGTCTTACATTGATCACTAAGTAAACTAAATTGTTCTAACAATGAGCATAGATAAACTTTATTTATTGAACCTTTTGGGCTCGCAGCGGTGTTTGATTGTTTAGTTTTAGGACCCATATTGAAGATAAACCTTTATACAAGAATATAAGAAATAATGAACAGCAATTATACAAGGATATAAGAAATAAAGAAATGAAATGTACACTTACAATTAAGTTAGAACTCAAATAGTCTTGTTTTGCGGCAAACTTTTATTATTCTAAAGCGGGTAATCTTTCACTTTTGATAATTCAAAATTTTGTAATAATACTTAATAAACTTTTCCGGATAAACACTTCCGGTTAATGAACACTTCCCGGGTTACTCGGCACCAAAATGTAATGGCGGGAAGCTTTTTAAAGGCAAGAATAAGAGAGAGCATTAGACTGAACCATTTTGTATTTCTATTGGAAAGATGAGGGGAAATAACACAAATAACTATTTGAGTTCTCCTAAGAATCAAGTATATTGAATTGATTAAAACTACATATAATACACGTTATAAATAGAGGTTGAGCAAGAAACAGAAAGAACTTAACTTTATAAACTAATTTAGTGGCAATATAAATTTATACATAGAATAAGCGATTTGTCCTATATTGTGTGAGTACTCATTTGATAATTTGCGCAAATAATGCTAGCATTATTAAAATAGGCACCTGCGGGAAACGAATACGTTCCTAGAAGTGGAGTCCTCCTCCGTTGCTATTTTCTGTGTTCCGTAGAAGATCCGACGTCCAGCCGGTTGCGGCGATCAGCACAGGTTGCAGCTTTGCGGGAGAAGAAAAACTGACTGTAACTCTATCACGGGTGAATTCCAACTGGACTGTATCCTTTTAGCTAGCCGATGCCTTCTTGAACTGCCACGCAGTTTCCACTGTAAGCCACAGCCTTGGCGAGCTGCATGTGTGTGTGGCGGGTTTATGAACTCAGCGAGCGCGGAAATTCAAATTCAAACTGACAACTGAACAATATTGCTTTATCATTAAGATTGGCTATATAACTTTTTTTGAATTTTGGGCATGAAATGATCTGGATCATTAGTTTCATATAAAACCTTTAAACATCGTGTTTGGAAATAATACAACAATAATTCTAACCACCACCATACATACATAAGCATAAAACTAAATGGACCACGGCTTTGTCATGTGCACTAAGTTGGGTGAATTGGAATTTAAAGAAGCATTTTAAAAAATCACATTATGAGTAGAATCTCAATAATGAATTCCACTTCAAGAAAATATGCTAACAACTAAATTGGCTAAATGTAACAAGAAGATTCTAAACAAATTATAAGAGAATGGCTACAGATCATATTGCAGCACGATATTCATAACTTGCAATTAAAATACTTTAACTTAGAAGTAAATGTGGCTCACATTCATTCATGTTTCTTTTTATATACATAGTTGGTTCTTGCAGGAATCATTACCCCTACCTCATAACTTGGACTTTGTACCCAGTTTAACCAAATTTGATACATTTTTCATAAAATATCTCCATATTATGATTTCCTCTGCTCCATCTATTTTATTTCCTTTATATTCTACTTTAAGATCAATTATCAAGGTTGACATAAAAGCATTAGTCAAATCCAAGTACTCTTATGTCAGCATTTCACATGGATCCTTCTTTTTATATTTAGTAAACTTTATTTAAATTAATAATGTTTTTTGGGGATAGATCAGCTTTTGATTCTGGTGAGTGATTAGTGTCATGCCCAAGGACCTTTGTCCATCTAATGTACTGAAATTTCAGACTCTATCGTATTTACATTGCAGGGAACTCTACAATCCAGCATTCCTACCAGTGAGACATCATTTACATTCAACCAAGAGTGGCGAAATCGATTCTTGCCTGGGCAATAGGAATTTATTTAGTAACGGACCTATAGAATAAAATCCGTATTCCAATCCTTAATTGAAGGGTTTGCTGCAAAAAGGAGGTAGCTCCATCCCATAGCTGTTAGGAGTTATAAACACTTTCTTGTGCCAAAAAAAAAACCTCTTTTATTTGGCACAAAAAGGATGCAGCTTCAATCGTTATGATGTTATTTTCGTTATAATGATCTTATTTTCGTATTTTATGTTATTCACTATAGAAGTTATTTTCTGTTTGTAAAACCAATAATTTTGCTGTACTTTATTTTCAGTTTTCTTTGAATGAAATACATAATAATAGTACATTCTATTTATTTTTACACCTTTTTCCAAGACATAACATAATTCTCCATTCCTCTTATTCCATTCTTTTGGGCAAAAAAGAGGTAGCTCCAAGGATTATCCACGTACCACCATCATTTGGATGATATTTTTTGAATGAAAATACTGTTCTAATATGTAAACACCATAATTGAAAGTAAGCAACAACAATATTTTTACATAACTTAAAATTTGAATTTTTTAAACGTTTTTTTTGGTTTCCCAAAAATTGGAAAAATTGGAGCTACCTCCTTTTTGCAGCAAACCCTTCAATTGTTGTTTTTTTTCATTTGCATTTAAATTAAGCGAATTAATACTTTCAAATTCTGGAAAGCATTCCTTTGAGATTGTCAATACAATAGTACACTTGTCAATTCATATCCAGTTCCATTGAACTCATTTGTCAAACACATTCTCTTGCAAATACTAATATACATTCCTCACTCAGTGCAAAATTTCTATTGATTCTGATGTGATTTAAAACTTGGTGAAAAGTCATCATCTTTTTATAGCCGAAAATTGGCTTTTCAACACTATCATTCGGCTAGAGACTAATGACTCCAATTAATTTATTTTTAAGAGACTATTGTTAGAGTGAGGTTTACCAGCAATTAATGTCAATTAAAAAACTGTAACTAAATTTGTAAATTTTGCTATTTGTAATATAAGATCAAAGCTAACCCTGAGTCCTATCAATTTTAAAATAAATAAAGGACACAAATTTTCTTCAGTTTTTTTCTCCCTACTAAGTCATATCATATTTAATTCTGGTCAGTTATTTTCTGGAAATAGTATCTGAGGATAGGGCCAGGGCCTCGATAAGATCAAGTTATCCTCTGTTCATAGTTTGAAAATTGACTTCTTATGTAGACAACTCTCTGCTGCTGTTCCTTGGCTAATGGATGTCTTGAAAGCCATTCAGTAATTTTCCAAGATTAAACTTTAAACAAGCAGACTTGTAATAAGAGGTCCAATATTTTTCCTGTCAGTTACAGAGTGGTGTAACATGGAAAACAAATTATCTCTGTGGAATTCTAAAATAAAAATTACCCTTTTTTTATATTTATATTTCAAAACTTCCATTAAAACTTGCCAAATTAATATAAACTCGGCTTTCATCTGCGATGACAGATTCAAAATAAAAATAATAATAAAATAACAGTTTTTTCAATCATCCTTGTTCAATCACTTTCTTCAGATGGTGTTAGAAATTCTAGTGACAACTTTTAATACAAGTTTTGAATTCATGAATATGTTAATTTGTCGAAACTCCACTGAACCACAAAAATGAGCTTATAAACTTCTGCAGATCAATGTTTTTAAAAAAAATATTTCTTTCGTTTAAAAACATTGATAACTATTGGCTCCAAGGTAAATAATATTCATTTTAACTCTATGAAAAGCTTGGTAAATCTATTTGTTTTGAAATTTGATTTTCAGTAGTTGTTAGTTTCATCTTTAACAAACTAATTCAGAAACAAGTCTATTTAGGATTCCAACATATTCTCATGGATTTCATCAAATCTATTTTTCCTTTTTGCATTTTGTACTAGTAGTATACGGTATCAGTCTACAAATAAATTACTCATCTCTAATGAATAAAGAGTTAAGAGATTTGAATTAAGTAAAACTGGTTATTAGTAGGCGTATTCTTCTGTCTGTTCTAATATCTGTCATTTTTAAATGTTTTGTGTTCAATGAATGTTCTGTGAACACCTCTGAGGAAGAAAAATGCATGAAAGCATCATTTTATTTGTTCAAAATTTTGTTTTATTAAATGAATTTATTGGACAATGATCTCCACCTTTAGTAAATACAATATTGTTGGCTTAATATTTTTTCTGTCTATTACTAAAGAGAATGTTAGTTGTTGGCTTGCTTTAAATAAGAACATTTAAATTCACTTTTGTTACAAATTAATGTATATTTTATGCTCCCATAGGCTAAGTATTAGAGTGGTTTAGATATATTAGGAGGTGGTTTATATACATATGTATTCATTACTGTGTGGGTTGAAATCGATGTATTCTTGATTATTAAATATTGTAATATTTCTTCAAATTTCTGCTATAATTGTAGCTTTTGACATTTTTATCTAAATAAATCCTGCAACATTAACCTTTCTACAGTTGAAAGGAAATGACAAGATCTTTCAATAAGTTATTACGAGAGAGTCTCCTCCAAAAAGAAAAGTACACCTTAACACTTTTGTATATCCTGTAACCCCCCCCCCAATAAACATGTTGTTTGTATAAAACAAAATTTTATTTTATTAGTAATGTTTTAGTGAATATAATAACACTAAACCTTCAAAAAAAAAAAAAAAGCTTGTAATTCTGTTATTGAAACACCATAGAAATTGAAATCAAGTGATATAGAGATTGCTTATTTACTTTTTACCAAATTTTTCTTTAGGGGTCATACTATTACAAAATTGGTATATAGCTTACCTAAACTATGAATGATTTAGGGGTCTTAACCTAAACTCAAAAAGAATTCATTTTGATAACCCTAAATGGCAAAAATTGCAGTCGGTTAAATTTGCATATATATAATTAACTCCACTTTTTGCTAGAATTGGCTGATTGGGATGGGTTATCAACAGGTTAACATACTTTTCTATCCAGTGTTATAAGGATTTTATTCAGTGAGGGTCACTAAACAAATTCCAATTACCCACACATATGAATCAAACCCTCTAAGTGTTGGCTCAAACAATATATTTTCTAATTGTTAAAACAGATATAATTTCAAAATATAGGATATAGGAATGGAGATAATTATTATTGTAGATGTGTTTGTGCATGCATGTATATATATATTCATTTATTTAAGGTCTTTGTATGCTCCTCAAGCTACAAATATTTACTAATTCAAAAATTTTATACATCTAGTTTCTACTTTCTTTCTTATTAGACTAAAACTATTGATTTTAAAGTGCTATTAGTAAATTTCCTTCTCAATATTGTTTGTTGACAATTTTAAGTGCATTAGGATTTTTCTAAATATGCCAGTCTTCATTCGTGAGGTATACACAATTAATTAAGATGTGTAATCAATGGGGGTCTAATTTCTTTACTCTCATCTCATGGTAACCAATTTTTATTTCTAAAGAACTTTATTAACTCCAACTAAATATAAGTATTTGGTGGTAATAGAAAATTTGATTTAAGTAATAATATAGTTAATCCCAGGTTAGTTATTGTGACATTGAACATTTTGGCAATATTGTAAATCTATGAAATAAAAACATTAAATCTTCTTTAATTTATTTATTAACATCCACTTTTTGCAACTAAGGCTAATTGGGACGAGTTATCTACATGTTACCACCCTTTTCTAGCCAGGGTGAATCTCAGGATTTTATTTAATGAATTCTGTCACTGAATAAATTCCTCTGTCCAGGCGGAAATCGAACTCACTCTAGGTTTACCATGTGAGATGAAAGGCAATGCTTTAGGACATTTATATATTTAATATTTCACACCATTAGTAGCATTACCAAATGAGACTAGTAACTATTAGAACATTCACATAAAAAAATGAATGCTATTTTCCAGCTCAAAATATTTTGAAGAATACTTTATATTATCCAAACATTCAGAACAAAATACTGTTGAATTCGTTTGTTTAAATGGCTATGACTAAATACCGCATAGGTCTCAACATTTTAATTTGTCTCTTCTAGTGCATTATTGAATTATCAATCTTGTAAGTTGGAACGTATGTCAATATTATATTTGGAAAAGAACTCTTTAAGAGCTCTAATTTGTCCTCTACATTTTTGTATTAAGATAAATTGTCAGATGATTCATTCGAGAGCATAATGCCAATCCTTGGCTAATTTGACAGATATATACTTCTATTTAAAGTGATGGTGAATTTGATAATTAATTAATTATATTACCATTCTATAGAAATAATATTTTTTATTATATATATGTATATATATATATATATATATATATATATATATATATATATATATATATATATATATATACACACACACACACACATGCATACATTTATTTGTTTCTATCTTAAGGTACTTCTTTAAGGTCATTTATTTAATTTGCATATACCATGAAAATGAGTGTATCATATGAATGTATACTAATGACTACAAATTTTCTATTTTTATAAAATTATTTATGAAATAGATTTATTACAACATATATGTTAATAAGAACATAAGCATAAAAAAGAAAAAAAAAAGAATGCATAAGAAGAAGAATATATATACAAGATAATTAATAACACATAACTTATCGCAAGAAATTTAGTATTACAGCTATATTTCCAATGCACACAACACTCATCAGTTTTAACACTCCAGTAGTCGTGTGTCATCTGAAAGATGACTTGGAGAGACTTTTTGAACTGCTGAGTAGGGGATAGAAACTGTAAGCCTCCCAACCTAGCTACCTTCCCCTCATCCCTAGATACTTCCACCACAACTGTTTCAACCCTTTTCTGATTCTCTAGTACTGCACATGACCTTGAGGCATCTGTGAGATCCCGTGAGATTGCCTTTGTAAGGAGTACAGTGGCAGATTTACAGGGAGCTTAAAAGTATAAAAAATAGGGAAATAAATTCAAGCATCTGTGCTTATAGGAAGGAGGGTACCCTGGTTCCCTATGCCCCAAAAAAATAAGTCCAAAATTAGAAATGTATTGGCTATATCAAGTATGAATTTTTATGGAGAAGTAAATGAGAGAACAGGAGAAAAGAAAAAGCCTTCCATAATAACACATTATAATCAAACCAAAGTAGGTGTGGAGATATTGGATAAAACACTTTGTGCTCACTTTATAGTAAATTAAGAAATACCAGAAGATGGCCTATGGTAGTATTTTTTTTCTCTTCTGAATATTGCCGGTATCAATTCCCAAGTAATTTATTTAGGAAATGGCCATATTTCATTTTATAAACCATCCTAACTATTTTATTTTATTTTATAAACCTGACTATGTAATGTGTATGTATAAGATATGTATATATCAATTTTATATTGTGTAAGCAAAGATAATGTGTGAAATATTTTTTTTTTTTATATTATATAATCATAAATCATGTATATTCTTCTTATAATGTATCAATTATAACTTTTATACAAATATCAGTACTGGCTTAAGTAAAACTAACCTTCTTACTTTAATACTTAAGGAAAGGTGGTAAGTCATCTGAGAGATGACATGCGCCCACTCTTGTACTGACGAAGGGCGAGGAGTGTTAATAAATATTCCAGCTTCCAACTGAAATGAAAATATGTTCTGTATGTAGAGCAATTATATTTTATTAAAAGTTCATTTTCCTATACTGGCCACTTTAATTTTAGTCCTTGTATACTGCACATTAGTTTAGTCCTTTCTTCGGTGAGTAATCTACTGTTGTAAATGAGATGTTTGTATGTCCATGGAGTTGTGTAGTAGTCACAAGGGAAGGTATTTCTGACTCCTTGTCTAAATCAAATATAATATGGATTAATTGTATCGTGTTCAATGAGTAATTGGGTTGCACAAAAATCTGTCATGTTTTTTATTCTTTAGCTACACGATAAAGTCAGGAATAAAGAGATTTAACTGCTGTCATTTATAGTATTATTTTTGTTTATTATTATTTACATCCACTTTATGCTACAATGGCTAATCGGGACGGGTTATCTACAGGTTACCATCCTTTTCTAGCCTGGGTGGGCCAAAGGAGTTTATTTAATGAGTCGGTCTCTAATTAAAGTCTTTTATCGTAATGGTACTGTAGTTATTTAGTCCATCCTTGTTGCCATGTTTGTAGAAACAAATATTTTCAAGTATTTGATTGAAACATTCTGTTAATTTCAAATCTTTTGAAACTGAATAATTGTAAGCAGGACTGTCTTTGATTTCATTTTTGAAGTTTCCAGAGTGTCCTCAACCCTTGTCTTATAACAATGTATAAACGAGATATAAACTAAAGTGGGAGCCAACTATTTTATTGTGCACTAACGACAGATCCGAACTTAACAAAACTCGGTATGTCAATTAGCATTAATTCTTCCATGATTATAAGCTATATTCAAATTTTTAGGTTCGAACGGGAGTGGGGTTTATAAGGGAGGCCTGAAATAAAAATTCGTGATATTTCATTGTCTTACTGTTTTTCGACAAACGTGCACATAACAAAAGTTGTTTACTTTGTTATTTAGAGTAACTTTTGTTTTATACATTTTTTCGGGAACAATGTATGAAGCAAGTAATTTGCGTAGAAATATTGATATGCTCAACAACTCTTTCCAATATGACCTACCAGGTACCTCACCTGGAAAAATTAATTCAAATCTATGTTAATATTTTTTCCTTAATATCTCAAATCTATGCATAATGCAGAGGGGACGGGAAATATGACAATATGGAGGACAGTGAAGACACATAAAAAATTAATTTTATTATTAACAAATCCACAGCAACGACGGGTATAAACCCTAAACACTGGGACGAGGAAATGCCAAAATATTGTGCAAAGTAAAGCCCTGCCAAAAAAATACCATCACCATTCAGCCTCAAATGAATAACCGGGCAAAGCCGAGTATCTGAGCTGGTTTAATATGAAATTGCAATGATATATCCATTTTAATTATTCCCTCTTTTTCTTCTAATTTCACAAATAATAAAATTGCAATAATTACAAAAATAAAAAAAAAAATATGCAAATAAAAACTCTGCTTTTCAAAATATAAATATACAATTTATTTAAATTTTAAGTTAATATTTATAAGATAATTTGTGTTTTCCATTGCAGACTTAATTATCACTTAACAATAAATTGGAAAAAGATAGGCTCGACCGTGACAGGACTCGAACCTGCAATCTTCGGATCCGAAGTCCGACGCCTTATCCATTAGGCCACACGGTCTTATGCAATACTAGCCGAAATAATAGTTTTATACCACGACTTTAGTAAGTACAATATTTGTTCAGAAAAACAGGAACACAATCTGCATTATGTAAAATCAACTGTATTATTTGCTTCTGAATCGAATTCAATTATTCGATAGTTTGACGAGTAGAAATAGCCATTTAAAAAATCCAGTCTGGATATTTGTTAGATTTTATTGGTGAAAGTTTTCATTTTCACAAATAAATTTTTCAAATTACATTTAAAAAATGATAATAAAAGTACCTACAGTTGGGCTGATTGACACACAGGTTATTTCCTTAACCCCGTGGACGGGATCTTATATTTATTATATATTATTTGCAAAGTTTTCGCTTCAAGTGTCTATTAGCTTATTTCCGTGAAAGGAAAACTGATAAAACGGGGCGAAAAGGGAAACTGTATTTAAAGAGGTCTTTAGGATTAACACCACCAGCTTACAATTACAAAACACTTGTTTGTGTAAGGCACAGAAAAGCTCCGTTTAGATGGGCTTTTCTTACTGAAGATTTCCATTGGCGATAGTACTTATAAAATTAATTTAATTTAGTGGTTTTTTATCATATTCCTTCACATTGATTGAAAAAAACCTCAATAAAAAATTATAATTTATTTGTTGTACAGAATCGGAACATAGTAAGTACCAAGGGGCCCCTTTGTTTTCGTATTTCTTCCTTCGTGTTACCTCTTTCACTCTAAGTTATGGTTTTCTGGAGTTTAAGACACTTCGTATCGCTATATCGACTTCAAATTGCTTATTTCTTTGGAAATGATTTATTACGGCAAAGAAATGCCTCCGTAGTCGGTGACGATTTGGTCATAACCCCGTAGGGCGTATTCTCATTAGACAAATCTCAGAACGTAATGTGAATCGAAAAAGTAACGAAATAATGTAATATTCTTTTAATTGTCCTGGATTACAATCTCTTATCTCTGAAGATGATTCTGTACCATCAGCGGGTGCACTATGAATTCGATTATTATTCAGTCATTTTTCACCTCTTTTCTAAACCACCTGTTTTTATCTATAATCATGTTTAAATTTGTTGTTTCTATTTCAGAATTAAAGAAGAACCTTATTTACTTGAAATCGACGATGATGATGTTTCAGGCTTGAAAGAATTAACATTAATCAATAGGAAGTTTTATTACATATTTTTGATTTTTCCATAATGGCATTTCTTCAAAGGTCCGTTTTATTTCAAATAAGAAGAAAATTGCATTTACATGGAACAAAACAGATTCTTTAGTTGACGAAATCAGGCCAAAAGTTTAAAGAAATGGTGGAAAATATATATATATATATATATATATATATATATATATATATATATATATATATATAAATGAGTTTGTGTGCATGTCCTTTATAGAATCGTAAACTGCTGAACCGAATTTTATGAAACTTAGTATGTATATTACAACTAACCCAACTTAGGTTTTTGACTATATTAATATTCTCTGAGATGAACAGGGGTGGGTGTTATAAGGCATACAATTAAAAATAGTGATATTTAGTTTCCTATTGGTTTTTCGGCAAATATACGTATGACAAAAGTTGTTTATTTTGTTATTTAGAGTAATTTTTATCATACATACTTTTGTCGTTTACCGAAGTATAAATGAGATATACGCTAAAAACTATAGTGGGCGTCAACAATTTAATATGACACATAAGACTCAATCGGACTAAACGAAACCCCGTATGTGATTTGGTATTAACACCTCCCTGATTAAAATTTCGAGGTACGAATAGAAGTGGGGATTATAAGGGAGGTGTGAAATATAAAATCGCGATATTTCGTAATCTATTCATTTTTCAGCAAACGTGCATATAACAAAAGATGTTTGTTTTGATATTTAAAGTAACATTTGTTATTTGCACTTTTGCGGTATAACGAAATATAAATGAGGTATTCACGAATAACTATAGAAGGGGTCAACAATGTTATAGGACACGAAAGACTAAATCGAAATCAACGAATCTCCCTATTTTCTGACTATAAGGTATATTAACATTTTTTTGAACAAACAGGATTGGGGGTTGTTGTGGAAATGAAAAGTCGTCATATTTTGTTTCCTATTGTTTTTTTTGGTGAACCTGCACATGACAAAAGATGTTTAATTTGATTACTTTTGTTATATACGTCTTTATCGTAATTTATAAAGAAAGTAATTTGCATAGACGTTTTGTTATAGTCATCAATGCGTATCATGTATGAATTTATTCAACGGATTAATACACTTACATTAAATTTAACAGCCATTATTATCAGGTTGAATAAACATGAAGTGCGTTGTCATCCCCCCCCCCTCTTCCCCAAGGATTAATTAATCAGAAATGTCAGTTTCTCCTTAAATGTATTTAATACTTTATTTAATTAAAATAGTATTATTAATTCAACAAACACTTTTGTATTGTGAAGAAAATGTTATAAGAATTATTAACATAATTTAATACAAACAGAACTGATATCTTACGAAAGTGGAATGTTTGTTGGCAACAGTGAGTGAGGGGGGAAGGGTGGGAGACTTCCCTTCTATCCTCTCACTGATAACCTTATATTTCAGTGAGTTGTTTAAGCTATTAGCTTTTCTTGATGATTAAGATTACTTCATACTCGTGTGTAAATCCTAAGCATTGAGACGGAAAAATCTAAAATTTTGTACAAAGTAAATCCCGAAAAATTACCATCATCATTTAGCGGGCGAAGCCGGGTACCTTAGCTAGTGCTAAATAAAAAAATAATCTTCTCTTTGAAAAGTCTTTATTACTAATCTTGTTGAGAAAGTTATCTGTAACAATTATTTTTCTCAATTTCGAATCCTAATGGAGTTATCGCGTTTTTTCTCGGTTTCAGCTGTCTATAATCTCCATCTCCTACTCATGAAATTTTCAAGATGCTATTAGATCCCATATCGAGTTAAATGTCTCTTACTTAAAGCTCAAATTAAGGGATACGTAGAGAATAATACGTTAAATGACGTTATCTGGGTGACGTTCATTACAACACTTGAGAAATCCGCTTAACATGGCGGACTTTAACAAACGTTATCTGCGGTAAATAGAAATTCTTTCATTATAATTAGTTAAGCGTTGGAAAAATAGGTCACCGTATAAATTTCAGTTTTTATCATAGCGCCCAATCGGGAAGGGTCGGCGTGAAGGATCTTGACAGAGGAGATCACTGATAAGAGTGATAAAAATGGAACTGAAGGAGGTTGCTATAAATTCCAGTGGCATGCTATAATCTGCGCCTCCCTCGCTATGGCACTCACTAACTCCTTGCGTGTGAGACAACACTCGCAGTACTTCTTTCATTTTAAGTTCTAGTTTGCACACACACTCCCACACACACACACACACACACACACACACACACACACACACACACACACACACACACACATATATATATATATATATATATATACACACATGTTACGTCTGTCATTAGTCACAGCTTCTGTTGATAAAGACCCAATCCATTTGGGACGTGGGTGAAATAGTCTCTCCGAAGTCGAGAAGGAGGGAGTTCCTCGAGTTCCCGAAGTAGAAACATATATTCATGAATATCTTCGTTATTATTTTTATTATCGAAAATATGCAAAGAATAAATACAGAATAGGATGTATTTTTCAGTCCAGTTTAATTTATGAATTTCAAAATTATTTTCCGATACTCGTTTGGCAATTAGAATTTAAACGATTTAAATGAATACGTGGTTTAAATTTGGTATTCCGACATAAAGTGCTTCGGGGAATCTCATTTTAACGGCCTCCCCATATCGTAAGTTTTACTTCGACGGGTAGGAAAAGATTGAGAATTCCGTAACAGAATTAATTAATCACATTTCGATCGTTAACTTACAGTTGTCGTGAATGGTACACTGATTTTGCAAGCGATGTAGTAGACATATGATTCCGAAAGAGGTGGTATCTAGACAGTGTAATATGGAAATGTCAAAGAAATGGTGGTTATATTTAGTGACCCACGCCGTGAAAATCTGAAAAAATATTGAATATTTTTGCCTGAGAAGCTTATACCTAAAAGAGTAAACGAGGCAATACTCCTTGGTTTTAAGGAAATTTGCGATCCACACATTGTGTGACCCAGTGAAACGCTGAGTCATTATTCCAGTAGTCTCTTAAAGCTAAGAGCTTTTTCTTTTTATGTTAAATGGAAAAAGTTTAATTATGATTATAAAAGTCTGACACAATACTAAGATGTAGTTTCGTGTAATTTCAACCCTAATGTGTGCCGCGGAACAGGGTGGTTAATCTTTGCAGTGACTTTACTTAAAGAACTAAGTTTTAATTCAGTGGACGTAGAAGATGGGGGTGCGGATGGTAGAAGTGTTTGGTGAATTATTGATAAAGTTTGTCTGGGCCCGGCGATAATACGCTCCATATAACGAATTCTCTCCCTTGAGAAGTGAATTAGGGAGGCTGTGTTCTCCTTCCCTCTGTTCATCCGGCTCCCACAACACCCGAGGCCTCTCTCAGGGTCAGATCGACCAAAGCACGGAAACTTGGGATTATTTTATAAGCCAGTCATCTGGGAAAACTAAGGAAACCTGGGTGTTATTAAAGGAAACATTTATGAAAATTAGTCTCAGTTGCCAAAAAGGATTTTCGCGTTATAGCAGATTACCCTTAAGGAAAATCGGTCATTGAGGTTGTACTCATGACGATTTTCTCAATTTTTTTCCCCATATGCCCATCGACCCTACCAAGCACGGGAAGGTCCGGTGCGCCCCAGTGTCATGTAGCCAAAGGTAACCAATAAACCACAACAAAATTGTAACCTTCTTACCCTACCAAGCAGATGACGAAAATTAGGTTCGTTGAAAATTCTCTCTTTCTCTCTCTCTCTCTATATATATATATATATATATATATATATATATATATATATATATATATATATATATGTCTGTGTGTGTGCTAGTGGCCGCAATTCTCGTTTGATACAATAGTTACGAAACTCGATATGTAAGCGTTTCATGTAAAACTGAAGATCGTTAAAGGCTGAAATCGGACCAAAGAGGGGGGTTTAGAGAGGAGATGATGTAAATTCAAAATATCTCCGTTCCTACGAGTCGGGTTGGAATATAACCAATTTTATAGTAAATTTCACTTTCTATAAATGTTGATGTATTCACTTTTCCTCTCCCTTGAATAACCGAGTTGTTTGAATTTTTTAATTTGTCACCTTTCAGCAAACCCCCACTTTTAGTCATCGTACTTTAACAATAAGCGAATATAACATGAAACGTCTTACTCTAGATTCAATATTGTTTCAACAGATAGATATATTGTTTACTACATGAGATATATGCAAATTGATTGTATGATAACGTCACCAAAGTGTCTTGGCGGCATGTAGGAAATTGGCGTAGTGTACGCCGTCTCTGCGTGACGGACTTTTTATTTCTGTTTTGAACAATTTAGTATCGAACTAAAAAAAGAAAAAAAAAATACTAAAATCCCACCCTGGCTAGAAAAGGGTGGTAACTTGTAGATAACCCGTCCCTATTACCCTGAGTTGCAAAAAGTGGACATTAATAAATAATAATAATAATAATAATAAAAAAAAGAAAGAAATTGATCATATGTTGAGAAAGTGTACATGAGCACCTACGTCATGCCGGAGCTTCGTAAACTAAGCAGATTTCAATGAGAACAAAGTTTGGTATTTAGGTTTCAAATAATGTGCTTCATAATATAACAGCTTATTGCTAATATAACATGAGTAGAAGTGGGAGTTTACTGAAGAAAAAACGTACACATCAACATTTATTGAATATCACATTTGCAATTGGTGCTATACAATTTTTCGAACCACCGCATAATAACGGAAGTATTAAGAATTTTTGATGTCCCCCCTCCCCGTCTTAAGTTCTTGGACTACTAAAATTTGATTGATTGTGATAAAAATTATTCTGATTCATTACGTTTTTAAGTACAGTACTACATATAGTAAATAGTTTTCAATGAAATTAATATGTTATAACCGTAATTGTTTTTCTTTCCATTGAAAAGTGGCCAGACCGGTTTGTTTACATTTCAGACGCTTCCCGTTTGGAGTTTAGTAATTATCGTATGTATTTATTCACTTAATATTGACGATGCTGTTGTGTTACCATTATGTAGATTTATCTATTCATAAACTTCGCGAAGGAAATCTGCTAAGTTTACGCAGTCCCTGCTTGACGGACTTTCCAGTTCGTTTTTAGACAGGCTTTCAATTTGGTAAGGTATAGAGTATGAAACTTGACATGATATAGTGTGTCATTTAGGATATCTCATTTTACTCAGCACCAATAAGGCGGACTTATTCAACAGATACTGGAAAGGGAAACAAATCCAGTAAACCTAATAGTAATAAAATTTAATTTAATTAAACCACTAATTAAATACTTGAACGAATCGTTGTTTCATTCCAAATTTCTATTTATAGGTTTGATGGAGGCTACATAATGACAGTCATTGATGCAGTGGGTGAGTCAGTGCATGGGCCTTCAACAGTGCATGCTTTATGTGAGCGAGGAAGGAAAATGTTTTCTTCAAGCTAATGTGGTAGGTTTAAAATCGTCGTAAACCTAGCCTTTAGACCAAGAAAAAATACACCAAGACGTCATTGGCTTATTCAGACATTTAGTGACTGATGAAACTTTTTGATTAAACTAGCTTTCAGTGGGAATTCTCCTTAACTCTCTTAAACAAATATCGAAAAAAAAAATGGCCTCAATTAATGATTATTTCATATGCCCCCTGATTGACAGCAGACTATATTGGTATATAAAAAGCCATCACGCAGAGTGCGAAAACTAAGCGGATTTCCCACTGGTTATTCCTTCGGATCGAAAAATGTCACATAACTCATCCTGCTGCAAATTCAAGTTTGTATAATTATCAGCCTTTAGTTAACCTCCACTCGTACGATTTTCATTTTAAGCTGTAAGCAATTTCAGTGCATCATTATACTCCTTATATTCTGGTAGGTTGGATGCACAGGGTTTTTATAATCGATTTTGTGATGTCATAATCAGTAAGACATTCTATTTTGGGAAATCTGATATATCCGGAACTTCATGTTTATGTTGGGCATACAATAATAAATGAAAATTAAAAATCACATAAGAAGGAATGGGGTATTAACTGAAATAGGAAAACAAATACAATAACAATAATACGCTTAAAATTCGAAATAGAGGAGCAGTTTATAGCAGAAGAATTGCAGGAAATTAAAGGATTAATAAGATTGTTTATATTAAACATTTTGATTCTGCTCAAAACAACGGAGATATGTCGAATTTTTTATTTTATTTATTACCAGCTCTTAGCCGCTCCCCCTTCTCCTAGTCCAACTATGAAATGCTATTTTAGCATTTATATGAATCGTTTAAATATTGATTATGGTTTCGATTAAGTAAATATTGATGCATAAAAAATATAATATAAATTGCTGACGTCTCATCGAACATATTTGAATGTATCTCGAAATGTACGATGGAAACCATATTTAAACTAGGAATAATATTTTTCATGATATATTAGCTGACTGGTAGCATGAGACGAGTAGAATGCAAGGTTTACAGGCTAAAAACTAAATATCAAGTTTGGTAATGAACAAGCAAACATTTATTTTGAATAGCAGTATATATATGAAGTAGATTTATTTAAGAATTTTTTTTTTAGCCATAATGTCAGAAAATAATTGCCTCGCTCAACATTTGTAGACAATTTCCGAAACTTGTATCATTGAATAATATCAATAGCTGCTGAAGGAGCAAGAAAGAATTCGGTTTAGAAAAAAAAAAAAAAAAAAAAAAAAAAATCAAAAGAAAAAAAAAAAAAAAAAAAAAAAAAAAAGATGGACAACAATTATTAAATTAAAAGAATATTAATATTTACCAATTTAGTTTGTGGCCGCCACCATCTCTATGGTTGTACGTAGAGTACTAATATTAATTAGGTGTCCAGTGTGAGTCAAGCGTTTTTCTTCTAATACTCCTCATGCTGATTTTAAATTAACACAGCATTCAGGTACAGCCATCAAAAAGCTGTAATTTCTACGTAACTATTATAATTATGAGAATAATAAACTAATAACTTCAGATTGTTATACGATTGTATCGAACTAGGGAAAGGATTAACCTTTTAGTTGAACATTTCGAATTCTCTTACGGAATCGTGGTGATAAAGATATTGCGTTTAACATTAACGACTCAATAATGTGGTGTTCCTTTCCACATTTTTAGAGATACTTGATAAATGAATGTGTTGTGAAGTTAAAACATTGATTGAGCTACATATTTTAGCGAAATTTATTTAAGTTTTTAAAGCAATAAATTACATCATAAAGTATTTATCATTTTTGTGATATGGAATATATTATAAGTGCATTATGGAATATAAAGCCAAGGTTAATAGCCAAGATGGGCGAAGTGTTTCGTGCTCTGAAGCAGTATATTTACTCTCATTCCAGTTGTATGAGGTCTTATGAAATGACATTGCTCTCATATTTATATAATTGCTTCTTCTTTATTAAATACTACGTTTTGACTAATTGAATATCATGTCTTATAAAAGGTTTAAATTATGTCAAAAAAATATAAGTCTAAATTTTTGAATCTTTAATAATGAATTTATAGTCTTCGTTAATTATTTATTAGTTTTACAGAAAAAAATCGACCTTACGTAGTAGATGACGAAAATTATGTCCGTTCATCTGAATGTATATATATATATATATATATATATATATATATATATATATATATATATATTCAGATATATACTCATTCAGATGATTCAGATATACACATATATACGTATTCACAGTATACGTCTAATGACGCTGGTGTGAATATTTAGCAATGGTGCAATCTTTTAGCTATTGAGGTCGTACTCATGATGCGATTTTCGAAATTTTTCTTCAAATGCCCATCGATCCTACCCAGGAGATGACGAAAATGAGGTACGTTCAAAACTGTATATATATATATATATATATATATATATATATATATATATACTATCTCAGATACCCGGCTTCGCTCGGGAATTCATTTGAGGCTGAATGGTGATGGTATTTTTTTGGCAAGGCTTTTTTTGCACAATATTTTGACATTTACCCGTCCCAGTGTTTAGGGTTAATACCCGTCGTTTCTGTGGATTTGTTAATAATAAAATTAATTAATTTTAATACTTCACTGTCCCCCCATATTGTCATATTTCCCGTTTCCTGTGCATTATGCATAGATTTGAATTATTAAGGACAAAATATTAAAATACATTTGAATTAATTTTTCCAGGTGAGGTACCTAGTAGTTCATATTGAAAAGAATTGCTGAGCAAATTTCTCTAAATAACAAAATAAACTTATACAAAATAAATTTGTTATGTGCATATGTATTTGCCGAAACCCCAATAAGAAACGAAATATCACTACTTTTAATTTCAGGCCTCCCTTATAACCCCCACTCCTGTCCGTCCCTAGAATTGTTAGTATGGCTTATTATAAGGAAGGCGTTAGTGCTAATACACATACCCAGCGTTTTATTTAGTTCGGTTGAGTCTTTTGTGCCAAATAAAATTGTTGACTCCCGATATAATTTTTTGCGTATAGGTAACGCCTTTATACTTCGATATAAAATGATAGCGTATATAACAAAAATTACTCTAAAAACTAAATAAACAACTTTTGTTATGTGATTTTTTGTCGAAACCCCAATAGGAAAGGAAATATCACTATTTTTAATTTCAGGCCTCCCTTATAACCCCCACTCCTGCCCGTCCCTAGAAATGTTAGTATGGCTTATTATAAGTAGGGCGTTAGTGCTAATACATATACCAAGTTTTATTTAGTTCGGTTGAGTCTTTTGTGCCAAATAAAATTGTTCACTTCCGTTATATGTTTTAGCGTGTATCTCGTTTATAATTCGGTATACGACAAAAGTGTATATAACAAAAGTTACTCAAAATAACAAAGTAAACAACTTTTGTTATGTGCATAATTGCTGAAAATGCAATAGGAAACAAAATATCGGTTCAGCCGTTTATGCGTGAAAAGGTAACAGACAAACAAACAAACAGACCCGAAAGAAACAAAATGCAGTTATGGTGTCTATGACATTGTGAAACGAAAAGTTATCGTGAAATTTCGCGAAAAAAATCAATGTACAATCAGAGGATACAATTTTATATATATACTAGCTAAGGTACCCGGCGATGCCCGGGAAATTATTGTTGACTGACTATTGATGGTATTTTGATAGTAAGACTTCAATATGTACAATTACACTGCCCTCCACGACGTAATGATTTTCCGAAATAACCAACCCTGATGGGTAACTTTTGGAGATTAATAGAATAGAAATTTTAGTTTTGAAGGATAAATGAAAATGTGTTCCTAATTTATCCTTCTACACATTATGACTCATCGTTTTTCAATAATTCAAACCATAATCATGGGTAGCATTTATCACAATTAAATATCATCTATAATGAACATATTTTCTTTCAAAAGCCAACCCGAGCTCAAATAGTTTAGGCAAAGTTTTGCTCGTAAGATTATATTTGTAATAGTGAATCTCACTGGAAATCACTTCCAGCAATGCCAGACGGGAAATAAGTAAACTCAATTAACGGGGGGGGGGGGGGGGGTAAGGCTCCCGTCATCTTCCGCTCCCGCATTAGACTTCTCGCATTTCAGCCTCTTTTATAATCCCCGCTCCCGTTTGGATCTAAAATTTTTAATATAGCTTATAATCATGGAAGAATTTGTTCTTCTTCTAAATTTGTCTGTTACCGTTTTACCGCAATTTTTGTCTTTTCGTTACCAAACTTGATATATAATCGCTTTTTATATTAAAGAAAGATCGTGTTAATTAACGGCTGAAATCGGACCTTTGGGAGGGGGAGGGGTTTAGAAGGGGAGAATTTCGAAAATTCTTAATATCTCCGTTATTGTGCGTCAGGTTGAAAAATTGTTTAGAACCAATCTTATTGCAAATGAAAAGTTTTATAAATTCTGCAATCTACATGTATCCATTATCTTCATTATTAACTGAGATATGCGAATTTATTCGTTTTCCGTCTTTTGTAAGCCCCCACTCCGACTCATGTCATATAAACAATAAGCAGTTATATTATGAAGCACTTTATTTGAAGCCGAAATGCCAAATATATTTCTCAAAATAAATGCAAAAACGTGAGGCACGTGGGAAATCTGCTTAGTTAAAGCAGCCCTTGCGTGACGGACTTTTTAATAAATGAATAAGCTATACTTCAGTTTTTTTCCTATTGTCTGTAGAACTAATATAGCTATTTTTCTTTAGTTCTAAGCTATAGTTTTTTTTCTTTTTTTTAATTTTTATAAACTTGAGTGGAGTTATTTGTGAAAATACATCTCTATTGTCTGCCTTCATTAATTCGCACTCATGCTCATACGATTGACAATGTAAGCTACATGTTATTCAGCATGCCCTTCCTATCCGGGTAAGTTTCAAGACAAGTTTTTTGTAATTACTGAGCACCAATTATGGATTAGAAATCTATATGAGGTTGAATGAACTCCTTCATGAATGACCCTCTACACCAAAAAATAAGAAAGACGTAAATCGATGAGAAGGAATTAGCTGTATCGATCAACTGGCACTCCTCTATGTCGAGTCCAATAATTGAGCAGCCATACCTTAAAACCAATTGGCTGAATTGGCCCTGGCCCTTTCTCCTCCAATAATTGTCGTTATTTATCGGGTCTCTTTGTCACGTCTCAAGAATGGAATTCCACTCACAACATATGACGAAACATGAGTCTAAAAAACTTTATGATAGGTATTTTACATTTCAATAAGTAGCATATCCCTCTCATAATTAGATGTTGTCTTATAAGTAGTATTAATAAAAACGAGAATCCACTAATTATAAAAAAAAAGTATATTAATAATTGGCAAGTATTTAGCGAACATCACTCAAACGTACATGGGAGGTACTATAGAAAAAGATAATATAAAATTGCGTCAGGCAAGTGCTGCGTAAACTAAGCAGATTTCCCACGTGTTGGTTGGTATAACAAATTACTGATCTGATCTGACGACATCTTCAGTCTGAAATCCAAGTACGAATTGCTGGCTTAATATTTGAATTTCGAAAAAAAAATGATAGAGCTGAAATTGTACAGCATATACCATTTAACAAGATGGAACCTATAACAATTTTCGATCCAATCCATAATAGCTGAGATATCATTATTTAGGGCGTAATAACCCAGTAGTTTCTAGCCCCAAAAAACAGTTAACCTAACCTCTAAACCTATTCACGAGGGACGAATAGTTATGGAAACGGCCGCCAGAGCTCTCGGCGGAAAGTCCGAACATAGCCTACTGGTGACCACACGCAGAATACAAATGCAAATATCTCAGTTAATATTCAAGATAGAGAAAAAATGTATATAACAATATTTGTAGTAAATATCCCCCCTCCCACTGGTCCGATTTCAGCCGTTAACAAACTTGATCTTTCTTTTTACATAAAAAGACTAAATATCGAGTTTGGTAACGATCAAACAAAAATTGCGACCGCTAGAGCGGTTACAGACAAATATATACACACACACACACATATATATATATATATATATATATATATATATATATATATATATATAGATAGATAGATAGATAGATAGATATATGTATAAGGTTTTGAACGGACATCATTTTCGTCATCTCCTGGGTAGGGTCGATGGTCATTTGAAGAAAAATTTCGAAAATTCCGTCATGAGTACAGCCACAATAGCTGATTTCCCTTCAGTGAAGTTTTACAATAGAGAAATCTGCCTAATAACAACCGTAGTAGTAAGAAACCTCTAAACCTAATAAACATTATTTAGGGCGTAATAACCCAGTTGTTTCTAGCCCCAAAAAAACAGTTAACCTCACCTCTAAACCTATTCACGAGGGACGATAGTTATGGAAACGGCCGCCAGAGCTCTCGGCGGAAACTCCGAACATAGCCTACTGGTGACCACAGGCAGAATACAAATGCAAATATCTCGGTTAATATTCAAGATAGAGAATTAATGTATAGAACAATATTTATAGTAAATTTAATTTGCAATAAGTTTGGTTCTATACAATGTTTTGATCCGACGTATAGTAACGGAGATATTTTGAATTTTCGAAAATCCTCCCCTCTAAACCCCCCCTCCCAATGGTCCGATTTCAGCCGTTAATAAACTTGATCTTTCTTTTTACATAAAACGCTTAAATATGAAGTTTGGTAAGGATCAAACAAAAATTGCGACCACTAGAGCAACAGTCAAATATATTGTAGAGTAACAGACAAATATATAGATAGAAATTGTGGTCACTGAAATTTTACTTTTTAAGATAAATGCAAATACATGGGAAATCTGCTTAGTCAATGCAGTGACAGCCTTTTTTTCTAGGCTTAGCGATATGTGAAAAAAAAATATATATTTGTGTAGAAATCATCTTCTATGAAAATGTCATGTAAATTCAAGTAACTATCAGAGAACTCGAGTTGGATTGCAATAACACATTGGCTACCAATTAATTATTGCGACATAGAACAGCATTAATACTAATAATGCAAATTATAAATCACCTCATGACTGCGTAATGCCCTGTAAACATGTACCCTTTGTATAATTAATTATTACGTACATAGTTTTATGACTAAGCAAACAGTGATTGATAATTGAAGTATGTATTTAAATATTTATTATATCATTATAATCACAAAAGGGAGCAGCCAGTGGAGGTGGCAGGGGAGCAGGGAGAGGGAGCGGGAGAGTTGGGGGGCGGGGGAGGAGAGAAAGAAATTTAAGATGCTTGTCGCATTTAGAATAAAACGGAAAATTTCCATCAATATCTAAAGGTTAGCGAACAAATGTAGAAAACAATAACCAAGATGGATTACATATTTTCAGAACTGACGCTTCTTTACACATGGAGGAAACATAAACACAGCTCATTCAAGAAGTGTAGCGCCATTTATGATGTAAATATTTAATAGTGTAGGTTATAAATAATTGGGAATTATACCATACCATATATATATCATATACCATATCATATATATACCATATACCATATCATATATATACCATATATATATATATATATATATATATATATATATATATATCATTGTGAGGATTTCGGCTATCTGCTCCAGCGGTTGTAATTTTTGTTTTGAAAATTTTCAATGGAAATGCGTCCATCTTCGTCAGGATCATCATCTGACGAAGATGGACGCATTTCCATTGAAAATTTGCAAAACAAAAATTCCAACCGCTGGAGCAGATAGCCGAAATCCTCACAATGACGATACTTCCCAGCGATGCAGCCTCAAAAATAGAATATATATATATATATATATATATATATATATATATATATATATATATATATATATATATTAATTTCAAACGTAAAACACTTAGCCAAAATTTTTATAATTTTCAATAAAAGGCAACTATCTTACAAAATTAATAAAATATGGAATATTGAGATGCAGGATCTATATTCAAAGTTGGTAAGGCTTCCCGACTTCCTTGACGTATTATGTGCTCGGAGTATCTAGATCAAACATACTATACTCATTCGAATTTCAAAGCTACAGTCTAAATTACATTTCGATATCAAAGAGACCCCGCAGACCCGACGAATACATTAAATTTCCTCCCCTATCAGGGCTCATCCATTTCAAGCAAGAGGAAGGCAAGAGGTAGATGAAGTTTATTCAATATTGCAACGGAATTCACGTTGCACTTTTCGGTTCAATATTCCATTTAATTTTCAGTTATCCACACTATGCAATGGATGATTTAGATATTCAACAATCAAAACTTTCTTTCACTCCTGTTTACACTCTCTACATGTCTATATAGATATGATCATGTGAGAAACCAGTTAATAATAATATTCCCAGGCTGCGTTTCGTAGATAGAACACGGTTGATACTAGTGGAACAAGAAGTTAGAACGACATGAAAAACCTGAAGGAATGGAAAGTCTATCTCTAATGGGTTCTTTAACTGAACAGATTTCCCACGTGCTGGCATGATCTCTACTGACCTCTTTCCACCTTATATTCTCTATTTCTAAAATTCAGAGAGCCGTGAGTTCGATTTTCTTGGCAATAGGAATTTATTTAGCGACAAAATCATTAAATCAAATTTGTTGTACCACACCTTGCACGCCCCAGTTAGCATTAATAACGTGAACTGGACGTTAATAAATAACGTTAACAGTAAATAAAAGTCTAATTAGTAGGAGTAGGTGTTTACTGAATGCTGAAAACAATAAAATACGAAAAACTCGTACAACAATTGTACAGCATCAATAGTTTTACAACAATATTGGTTCTATAACATTTTTTGATCCTACTCAAAATAATGGAGATATTTTGAATTTCCTTTCTCTAAACGAAATCATCAATGCTTTGACAGTTATGTTTTGTTATATAGCACTTCAATTAATTATATTGTAAATATTATTAAATGTAAAAAATAATAAATACATCAAGTATATGAAGTGTTGTAACAAAACAAAAATTTCGACAGCTTCTTTATTTAATGGCCGACGATAGATGGCCATTTAATGATTTTTTTCGAAAGTTGATTCATGAATACATCAATAGCAGATTTCCCTTTAGCGAATAATCTGTTTATTTGACTGTGTTAGTTACTTAGTTAATATAGCATCTTATTGGTAATATATTATGTTGAAGATTGTTGAGATATATTTCCAGGGTGTTTTAAATATAGTTATTATTAAGTATATATAATTTTTTATATAAATGTTGTTACGAAAATAGTGAAATATAACTTAATTATGAGTAAATAGTGAGGAGGTTTGTCCATCTACTTACAGGTGGCAAGAATTTTAAAATACTCGTTATTACACATTTATCATCGATGCAACTCTATGAGTTGTTTTGAAAGTAAACATATATATTATTATGATGATGGGCAACATTTCAAAAAGATTTGTTTACCCATACCAATTAGGGATGATGGGAATAGTAAGGTGGCAACCTTGAGACATGGGCGAGGTGAATTTCGGGTTAATTCCTTTATCTGCATGAGAGGAGCTGGGGGAGCTGGTAACACTGAGAGGTGGACAGTGTTTACCTTAATGAAATTAGGTCTGTAAACAGGGGGGGGGGGGCAGGCCATTATCATGTTTGCCAACCTCTTTCCTCCCTTCGCAGACCCTGTACCCTTTTAATATACCCTTGCCAACACAACGGCTATCACCTTATCTAATGTCCTTCCCAACCCTTATCATTCTCGCCTAGTTTTATAGATACCAGGAATAGACAAAACTTTAAGGGGCGGAAATTAATTGAAGGTTTCAATGTAAAATTTCCCTTATTCCCTGGAATTTGAAAATTAGATTTTTATGAATTCCTCGAAGTTTTATAGGCTTTAGGGGCTGGCAAAACTAATGTAACGGAAATAAAATAATTTAAGACTAAAAATATCGAATAAAGTCAGTTTATTAAAAAGAAAACAACATAAAAGTTCATAAGCTGCGTTAGGGAAAGCACCTGTTGTTTACCGTATATATGTTCGGTCTTATGGATTATGTTCACACATTTAAGGGCACAGATGAGCTAGAAATCAAAAACTGATCGATTTGGAAGTATGAACTTCCTCTGTCCAATCGCCAATGGTTCGGATGCCCCATCGTCAGTGTCTTTAACTTTATAATTGTAAGGATGAACTTTGGCCATGGGTCTGCAGAGCGCGGGATCAGTACCACCACTTCCCTATCCAATCCCACTATCAACTTATAGTAGGAGAGGAACTACCTCAAGTACTTACCTCCTCCTAGAGTCTCTGACAACCATCCGATCCATGGATGAAATGGCATTGTCATACATAGCCGAGGGAGTTACGAAGCACCTCTCCAAATCTTTGTCGATACTTCCGAGAGTTCAACTTCGACTGCCACGTCTGAGATGAAGAACCGTAAAGCGGGCCCGCCGATAAACCATCAGTGTCATACCTCACTGACTGTTGGTGAGGCTACCTCCGACGACTTACCTGGTTCTAGGTCTAAACCTCAAAGCCCAGATTGGTGACAGGCTTCGGGGCAGAAAAGCCGGCAAAAGACCTATTGCCTCTACAGTTTTCTACTAATGCCGTGACGTACAATGGGTGATTGACCCGATACCATTCATCTTTCCTCTAAATGCACTGGGCAAGACACACAGACTATACCCTGAGAGCTGCGGATAACTGCCACACTATGCAATCTTACTCTTTGGGGCAAATAAACTTTGGAAAGGGCCTAAGTACTGCTCCCCAGCCTTACTGAGTAATGTATTCGTTATAAATATTCTCCGTGATTAGTCCATATAAGTCAAACGCGTCAGAATGCCAAAAACGTCCGTCACACAGGGGCTGCGTTAACTAAGCAGATTTCCCACCTGCGGCACGTATTTGCATTAATCTCAAAACGTAAAAATCCATGAGAACAATATTTAGTATTTAGGCTTCAAATAAAGTTCTTCATAATATAATAGCTTATTGTTAATATGACGTGAGTAGGAGTGGGGGTTTACTGAAGTCCGAAAACTAAAAAATGGTAATATCTCGGCTATTAATCAGGATAGGGAAAACATATATTTAACAACATTTATAGAACTTTACATTTGACATAAGGATATACAATTTTTCGATCAGACGCATAATAGCGGAGTTCGGAATTAAGAATTTCCTAAATACTTCCCTCTAAACTCTCCTTCCTACATGTCGGATTTCGGTCATAATCGTAATTGATCTTTAGTTTTACATAAAACGTTTAAATATTGAGTTTGTCAACGATCAAACTAAAATTGCGACCACTAAAGCATTAACAGACACACACTCTTCCCTTAAGGGAAATATGGTAATAGTGGGTTTGAAAACACAGTGTAGAATTGAAGCCAACTGAAATTACAGTTACAACACCGAGAATATTCTAAACTTTGTGAAGATGACTTTGCAATGGGTTAAATGTCTTGATGTGGATCCAGGACGTGAATCTATATAGTTTTATTTTGGATCCTAGAACATATTTGAAGTTTTGCACGTCTCGATACCCTTGTATACCAGGGGCTTAGAACATTTTACCGAGTTCCTCTGTCCCTTCACTAGGAAGGCTGTCATTCATAGTTGAACGTACTTTAAAATATTAGATGTTCAGGAGTTGCCTCAATTATTAATTCATTTTCAGTAATTTTCTTGCTACGTACCCTACAAAGTTGGCTTGACACATTCCACAACAGCATACGCAGTCCGCAATCTGTTATTGGTATTAGAACTTTTCCTTCCGGATAAAATTTTGCATGATGCCGTCTTCCCAGATGCTACTCTAATACAATATGTATTAATTTGTCTAACGATTATCTCAGAGAGGAGCTATTTTATTTTTTTTTTTGGTAAACCTGACACTCACGATCAGTAGTAATAATCAATAGATCACTTTTCAAATAATGAAACGAGCATGAAAACATGTGAACTTCCGTGGAGTCAACCTTAATACTGGAATCATATTCTGAAAACGATAAAAAAAAAAGTATTAATCTTGCTTACGTCCTTGCTTGTTCTGAAAATAATTCACGATAAGGTCAATAATTAACGCTGTAAATCAAATTCTAAAATTGTATTAGCTACGCCCACATTGAATTTTATATCTGTTTAGATTCTCTCAGCAGAAAGAAGAAGTGGGATAAGGTCAGCGTAAAGTGTAAATTATTCGTTGAGAGTAAGTCCCCTACACGAGGTTGGCCCTGAATAAATAAAGGGATATGTACAGACACGCTAAAGCACACACACTACCTCGTGCAACCTCCCTGCCTTCAAGCACGAACAGACACCAGTTGAATATACTTCATAAACTTAAATATATCTCCTTCAGTTTTAAGATGTTTTACACAGCCTATTTTTTAAAATATGTTTTTTTTTGTTTACTATTGTGTTTAATGTGGTCTTAGTCCTTACTAAGAGTCACTAGATATCTTGAAAGACTTGGGATACTACCATCATACTTGACCGATCAATGTGTTCAGCTGTGGGAATCCTCTAATATAGTTTGTATGATTTTAAGGTTTTAGGGTGAAAAAATACTCGGTTATCATCGCCCGGTAATATCTATAACTCTTGTTTTGGATAAGTACCTTCATTTTGTGAGTAAATTTAATGTTTATTTTTCTTGTTTAATTTGCCGTACCATAAAACGTTTGGTCAGGCTATCGGTTACTATTATTTTAACATCGCCATTCATAAAAGCACTTAGTTTTGCCAAAAACGTATTTATTGTGTGCTTGATGGTTTATGATTTCTATGATTTCTCCGGAACCTCGGTTTGGGTCCAGGTGACTGCTCTGCGGGTATCTCCTCTCTATTACTAGCATTGGGGTTTTTATTTGTAGTTTGTCAGTTTCATTATTGTTCCTTTGGTGTCCATTGAGGGGGATTTTTACCCCATTTTGATAAGTAAATTAGATTTCTTGCCTAGTAATATGTCTGTTTTTAATTTAGACAGTTTATAGGTTTTTACCTTTTCATCTTTATGACGCACGTATTATCGTTTTTAGTTTTATTGATTGACTATTTTTAAAAAATTTCTATTGGTTTTTATCCTGTATATATTTTGTTGTAGTTGTTTTATTGTTTCGTGACTGTTTTTACACTATTGACCATGCTGTGTTAGTTTTTTAGTCTTAAGGTTTTTGTCAGCAGGCGCTGAAGACAGAGTGCTGACTCTGAAAATGCATTTGTATAAATTAAAACATAAGTAAAGGACAATGCCTTATTATTAATCCTGATAATTTATTTTATTACTTATTTTTTCTTTTGTGATAAGTCCATTTGAGTAAATCGGTAACTATTATTATTAAGCATAATGTATTCAGCGCAGAATCATAAGAACCAACAAGACAACTTAAAAGAAACTAAACTTGGAGTTCTAATAGGCCCAAGTAATGGGTAATGCCTTATCAAGAGTGTGCACAAGGAACGCTAAGCTTATCGTACTTAACTTATAGTGTTATGCTTTCATCACAATAAGTTTTAAAATTGATAGTTTCATGAAAGAGTAATGGTTTAAATTGTAATTTCAATTCATTACCCTTAAAAATACATTTTCATGGTCATCCGTATACAGCCATAATACCAGACTACAGTTAATTAGTTTGAGAACAAATAAAACATATGTCATTAATCCCAAGGGTAAATTATACCAATTATAAAATATACCCTACATATAACAGCCATATCGCCTGTTTACAGAATTGGCTCAAGGCAAGGGTCAATTTATTTGTTTTCTGTGTTTGGAAAATAAGTGAGAACCGAGGGGGAACGAAAAACTTTCTAACTTTCCTCTTCTCAAAGGTTCGAGGTCGGCCAAAGTTCCTAAAATATTTGTTGGAGTTGCTTTTCTAACGGTCTCTACAAGAGATGAGTTCATTTCATTGATACGTTAGGAGGCATAGTTTTGAAACTGCGCCACAGATTGTAATCTTACAGAACCGAAATGACACATAAATTGAAAGAGAAGGAGTATATACGAATCGATGTATAACCGAAATTTCTTTTTCCCGTTCTCGTATTTTAGACTTTCCTAGGAGAGTATCTTGAAATCTTGTTATCCAAAGGAACTTTTCAATCTAAGAAATAGTCTACATGTGGTGTCTTTGGTGTTGCATTTTATGTATGCCATTGACTATATGTAATAGTTAATAGATACAATAAGTAATAATTAATTGATACAATATACCATCAAGAGAACTGTTCTACAATTTTTACTTCTATGTCTGAAATATTTGAAATGGAGAAAAATTTTGGTTTTCGAATTTCAATGTATTTACCTGTTTTGCTCCCATTTTGACTTATACAGTAAAAACTGTCTAAAACGGACTCTGTATAAAACGGAAATCTGTCAAAACGGAAAAATTATCTCGGAACCGACCAATTTTATACCTAAAAACACTCTGTATAAGCCGGAAATCTGTCTAACCCGGAAACGGAAGGTTATTTTTGGTACGAAAAGTCACCTAAAACGGAATATAGCCAACCTTGTAATCAAACTATCTTGTGAGGGACAGGGTTCGAGGAATTGTTTCATTAGATTTAAATAGAATTAGGGCTCTTAGGTTTGAAAGTGATGGAATTGAATTTTCGAAGAACTGTGTCCTGTTGGTTTCATCAGTAATCTTCCAAGAGCGTACTTCCAGCTACTGTAAAAAATTGTTTTGTAAAGGCAGGATTCCCAACTGGGGATGCTCAAATGGAAGTTCGCGATGTAATCGACAGCGATGAAGAAATGTCTGAACTATGCCGCAGAGCTAAACTTGATGTTGAAAGTAAGGACGTGTTACACTTCGATGATAACCTCCCAGTAGTCGAAGACGTAATTAGAGCTGTTGATATTGTAAGCTTTGGAACTGAATCAGACGATGAGGCGAAAGCAATTCCAGAAAAATGAAAGGGAATTGAAAATAAAAACATTCAGTGAAGCACTTAAAGCTGTAAATGATCTAGTGGAGTTTGTAGCAAATAAAAACTGTCCGCAATTGTTCGATATAATGCAAGATGCAAAAGAAATTATTTATAATCATTATTCTAAATCTGTTCACCAAACAACTATAACCGGCTTTTTCAAAAAATGTTAATGTACATATATTACATACATACATACTTACATAAATTATCTTAATTTTAGTGTCTTGTATTAATGTAATGTAAATTTAAGTTTCGTAAATTAATGTAAATCTATTTGTTCATTTCAAATTACATATATGTTACTTGAGTTTTATTAAATTACTAAAATAACACAAGTTATTGCTTTTTTTTTAATATGTACAAATTTCATACCTTTTCTAGCAAACTGTCTAAAACGGAAACCTGTCAAAACGGAAAAATATGGCCGGACCAATTGCATTCCGTTTTAGACAGTTTTTACTGTATATGTACGTATAACATAAAAACACATTTAAGACCGTTGTAACATCTAGTTGTTTGATCGAAAACGACAAAAGGGGGGTTAGGGAAAAAAATTATAAATTGCATATTTATTCCTACCTATTAGGGATACAAAGTGCAGCGAAACTTTTACTTTAATAGAATTCCATGAAGGTATCATTGGATTTTTTTTTTCGTACAGTTTGGATGTCCTATTCGTACAGATAATTTAAACTTTTGTCAATGATCTAACCACCTGCAACGAAAATAGTATTGGACCGGATCAAAATATTGAAATTCTGTCTCATATATTCAAATAGAATTCAAAATTAAAGAAGTATTATGTCAGTTAAGTAGACTTAAGGAATAATAAAATTTTGAAAATTCTTCCAAATAACCTTCTCGACAATATAGTAACTGTCAGCTTTAACTATTCGTCCACACATATCTAGTAGTAAATACTATTTTAACACTTTTTGCTTCTTGAATCTCAATTCCTCCTGGCAAATTTACAATTATTACTAGAAAATAAAAACACATGCCCTACTTAATATAACAAAGAAGAAATAAATCACGGCATGTTTTGCGGTGTAGACGTCCAAATAATATTAGATGTTGACACAAATGATAAAGACACTAATTCTCTAATATTAATACTAGACCGTCTGATGCAAGAAATAGACTGTTTGCCTTTGTTATATAATTCAATAAAAAAATTCTAGCCTGGGTCTTATTAAGCAGTCTCTTGGTTGATTTAATCTAATTTAAATGTTAAATAAGCACTCACAGTAATTGTAACAATTTCCAAATAAAACCTCTGGTTGTATATTAATTTGTAATTTATATATGACTAGCGGACCCTAAAGACGTTGTCCTGCTTGATATTTCAAGCGATTAGGATATTAAATTTAATAATATTATGTTTAAAACAAAAGCTACTTTGCTATATCTCGTTCCTACTTTGTTATACTACAAAAGTGAATATAACAAAAGTTACTCTAAATAACAAAATAAACAACTTTTATTCTGTGCATATTTGCCGAAAAACCAATAGGAAACGAAATATCGCTATTTTTAATTTTAGGCCTCCCTTACAACCCCCACTCCTGCTCCATCTGCCGGGCTGATTTGTGAATCTAAACCATCCAGGGCGTCACCTAAACGCATACAAAAAAATTCATTCAAATCGGTCTAGCCATTTAGTACAGTAGATTTATAAATATAAAGATTGTAATTATAGTGCAGGTCGAGCGAGAAGGCCAAATTCCACAATAAAAATTTATTTAATCGACAAAACCCCAGTGTAGTCATAGGCCGTAAGAGCACTACCGATGTTCCAGGAACGTCGAAAGCGCTTTTTTGCTTTAATTTGCATCTGCTAGAATCAGTGACATAATTATCTTTCCTTTTATTTTATTATAGTTAATCGGGATGGGTTATCTTAGGTTACCACCCTTTTATAACCAAGATTATTGTTCTAGGGCTTTTATTTAATGTGTTCGTCGCTGAACTCACTATTTTCCATAAACACAAATCTACAGCTATAGGTAGTAGTATTATGAATTTAATATTATTATTGTTTATTAACGCCTAATGTTTTCTTCTATGGCTAATTGAGGCGGGTTATCTACAGGTTACCAACCTTTTCTAGCCCGGTACTCAATAAATTCAAGTTTCCCAGTTGAAAATTGAACTTGCCACTCTAGGTTTACCTTGTGGGATTACCATGTGGCAATTTGAGCGTCGAACCTTCTTTGTATAAACTTCTTATAACAAATTAACTTGATTAAATTTTGAAGTGTTGTGAATAGAAGAAGTTATTTTAGCCTTGTTCTGAGGGGCTCAGTTTAACCAGTTAACCGTTAAAGCGTTGCCTTTAATCTCACATGGTAAACATGGAGTGGCGAATTCGATTTCCGCCTGGGTTGAGGAATTTATTTAGTGACGGAATTCATTAAATAAAATCCTTAGTCTCACCCTGGCTAGAAAAGGGTGGTAATCTGTTGATAACCAGTCCCAATTAGACTTGGTTGCAAAAAGTGGACGTTAATAAATAAATTAATTTAATTTTAGGCCTTGTAAATACATAAATTACAAGTTGTTCTCATTTACAGTCTTTCATTTTTAGCATGGCTTACCGGGGCCTCTTTAAAATTAAGGATTTCATTAATAATTTTAAATTCACTTAAAATTATAGATGGCAAACCTAGAGTGGCGAGTTCGATTCTCGCCTGGGAAATAGAAATTTCTTTGGTGACGCAATTCATTAAATAAAATTATTAGTCCCACCCTGGCTAGAAAATGCTGGTAACCTGTAGATAACCCGTCCAAATTAGCCTTAATTGCAAAAAGTGGACGTTAATAAATAAATTATAGATTTCATGAATGACACATATGTTTCTTTATAACCCATGTAGTATAATAGATAGGTAGTATATTTAACCTAAGCCTTGATATTTGGCAAAATTTATTAGACAATTCAAAAAGTGATTTAATTTCCATTTGCAAGCGCAATGCCTGACAGTAGGGCTTTAAATAATATAAGTGAGGAGGAGAAAAAAGACTGGAAGAACAGTGCATCTGTCACTTGGGAAATACAAGGCCCAGAAAAAACACCCTACGAAGGTGGAAAATTCAATTTTGAAATAGTCGTTCCGGAACGATTTCCAGAGGAGCCGCCGCAAGTAAGCTGCCTGACGGAAATTTGGCACCCGAACATAAAGTTGGGCAAGGATGGGTTCAGAATCTTCTGTAAACACTGGAGGAAGTATTACACCCTGAAATACGTTATATTTATTGTGCAAATGTTGTTGAGGTGTCCGGATTTGAGAGAGCCGGAAAATACATCAGCCTGGAGGCAGATGAAAGAGCAGAGAGGACTGTTTGAGAAAACTGCTAAGCACTGGACTTGGACCTTCGCTCACGGACCAACACCTGTGGAAGAGTTCGTCAGCAAGGTGGTCTACTTCGTTACAAGAGGAATTACCCTCTACAGAGCATGTTTCTTGTTGTCAGTATTAAATTGGAATATCGATCATGTTAAACAGTTAATAGAACCAAATTTCATTAAATAATTAACCACTTTGTTATTTCACACTCAACAGTCTAACTGGCACATATATAGTGTCAGACATTCACAGAAGGTGTCAATACCGCCCCCCCCCCATTATTTCCATTATTTGTAGTGAGTACTTTCAAGCCTAAGGTCTCATCTTCAGGTTTCTTGGGAAAAAACAAGAATTACGAAACTACAGATTAATAATCTATATAGCACACAATTCTGACAGAGTTCCAACAAATTTACCATTAACCCATTCACTCATAAATCAATTCAAATTAAACGGTTGAAAATATTTTTACCTTTTTGTCTCACGTCAGCATAACACTCCATTCTTCCACTGTTTTAATAGAAATATTTAAAATTTCATGCTTTTACCACTTCTTTAACCACAGATTTTTTGTGAAATGTGAAAAGAAAGGGGGAGTTTTAGGGTAAAAACAAAAATCAGCAAAAATCTTGGTAGTTGGCGAAAAAATATATTAAACAACAATTGAAAATGGGTATAAATATTTTCCAATGCTACTTTTAATAACCACTCCTCCTGTTCCGATTTCAGCCTTTAATGAAATTGGTCTTCCCTTTTACATAAAACACTTATTCATCGAGTGTGGTTATGGTCAAATAAGTAAAACTGCTAGAGCGGTAACAAACAGAGATACAAATATAATTTTGAATGGACTTCGTGCCAGTCATCTATAAGGTAGCATTGATGGACATTTTAATAAATTTGAGATATGGAAATTTGATATATTCCTGAGTACAACCTCATTAGGTGATTTCCCTTAAGGAAATTCTGCAGATGAACTGCTAAATAGCGTAGCATAAAGTGAATGGTTGTAAATGACATTTTAATTTTTCTCATAAATCCCATTACAGAAAATAATGCTTGGAAATTTTTAGGCCCCCAAAGCCAATTAGTATAAGAAGGAGGCACTGGGAGTGTGTGTAGGAGCATAAACCTTGGGAAACAGCTGTCCTGGGTCAGGGTTAGTCGTTACCCTAGTACTAGTATTGGGCTAAGGTTATTGCCTTCTTCCAGAAATACTCCCTGTAGGAGGCTAGGACCTACACTACACTGTGACAGGATGCAAAGACCAATGTATATGGATGATTTAGTAGAACTGAGGAGCAAATGCCATAATCCGGATAATGAAATATTATTATTATCTTACTTAACGGTCACCCAATGATCTCAGCTCTATTAGAAGTAATAAATAAAGTCGTCACGCAGGTCCTCCATATAGTAAGAAGACTTCCTATGCGCTGCATGACAATTTGGTGATCTTATTTCATCATATATTCTCTATTTCTAAGTAGGGAGTTTAATGTAGGCTTAAAACAAGAAATTACCCAAAACTAGCTCAATATTTGTGTTAATAGAAAATGTATAGGACAATTTTAGAGAATCAATAGTTCAACAAGTCGGGGATTATAACATTTTTCGAATCAACTCAAAATAACGGAGATATTCTGAATTTTTGAACCACCCCCCTCCCATTCTGGGCCGGATTTCAGACATTAACGAATATGATCTTTAGAGAAATATGAAGCGGTGCATGGTATAGATTAAATAAACATTTTCAAGTTAAAAAATAATATCTAAATTGATGACGTTATCATCCACCGTATTTGCATGTATCTCATTTAGTAAATATCTGTTGAAAATAATATTTGGTATAAAAGACTAAAATAGAATATTGAATAGAAGTGCAAAGTCAAATAGACTGATTGCTGAAAATAAAAAAAAAAAATGCATTTTTAGCCAGCATAGACAGAGAAATTGTGTTCACAAAATTTAGGTATATAAAATTTAATTTACAATATTGTAGGTTATTTGGAGAGTTTCGATCGGGCTCATAGAAACCGAGATATCTGGAATTTTCGATTTTCCCCCTGGGAACCCATTCTTTCTCTCCTCCCATTCCGATTTCAGCCGTTAAAGAACTTGATATTTAGTTTTACCTCAAACACTAATGTATCGAGTTTGGTAACAATCAAACAAAACATGCAACATAAAGTATACATATTATTTCGAACGGACCTCATTTTCGTCATTTTCGAGGTAGGATCTATGTGCTTGGAGAAGAGTACAACCTCAATAGCCGATTTCCCTGAAGGAAATTCTTCTAAAATTGATCTCTTTTCGTCCGGATGTATGCTAATAGAACATGAACCACCGATATACTATGACTTTCTTACGCTCACCCAATATTGGTCAAGTTACAGTCCACAAACATTGGTGCCTCAGTGAATTACTTAACTGATTCTTCTGAAATTTCAATATCTTTGATAGTCAAATAGAGAGGTAAATTTAAAATTAACTTTAATATATTGAATGCCCCACATTGTTAAGTCTTCAGATGAATGTATTTCCTTCCCCAGTGGTGTCCGAAGAGAAAAGCTTAAGATGAAAACTGTCGAAAGTCGAATTTCGTAAATATCAGATATCTGAATATTCGAGTTGAAAGAAAATATATAGTACAAAAATTGTATTGTATTACTTTACCAATAGGATTGTTGTATAGCAGTTTTTGGTTTCATGCATAGTAACCAATATTCTTAGTCCGATTTTGGTACATTCTCTATAGTCGAGGATTCAACCTCAAGGGAATTCATCTGAAAAATTAATTCATATTTTTATTTCACATGAGCCAATGCAATGGGATATCCATATTAGACTCGGTCTCTGAAGTAGCTCCTCAATATCGTAAGATGCTGAGTAGAATGGAGTGAGGAATAACAGGCGGCCACTCTTTATTGACATCACTTACTTCATTCATTAAGCTTGGCATTGATCCATTTTACAGAATGGCTAAGTTCGCTCTTAATGTCAAGTGGCCTGGGTGAGAGAGGATCAAATCGACGTGAATGAAGGAAGTCCTGAGCTTAACTCCATTGACTTTTACCTATTCAGTCAGTTTAATGCCTAACATTTTTTTTTATTGGTCCATATTCAACTTTTTTATTCAATGGATCGACCTTTCTATAATGCCAAATGAATTCAGATTAATGTTTTCATAGCTTCCTTGTTATTCAGGCTCCATAGCTTCATATAAATATCAGTTTTTTGGGACCTTAATAAATACGAATAATGCTGTATAAAGTAATGATTGGTTTCGTCATTATATAAATACTATTGTGGAACACGGAGGGGATAACCCTTTTACATAGTCACACTAAAGTATATGGACTGGGCGTACTGAAAAAGAAGAAAATATATAAGAAGAGAATGTTAGATGAAAAGGGACATTGTCCATATATTGGTAATGGATTAACAGCATTTATGACATAACAGCTACTGAAACAAAAAGAAAAGAAGGAAAGAACGGTCGTCGCGTGAGATAACAGGCAGATGAAGTTACAAGGGATATAACTTCACTTAAAAAAAAGAAAATTATTACAACTAATATACATCAAGGGACATCCAACATGAGTACCTTGATCTTTGTTTCCAACACTGATCCAAGTACAACCATGAAATTCAAACGAAAGGATATATTATTACATATAAACCATGCATGGGTAATAAACATTCTAACACTAAACTTAACAACCGTTAGCTGACCATTAGATTATTTAAAAAATGGAAATCACCATGTAACTATTCGAGTACCCCACAATGAGGCAGTAGTGAACGTGAATAACTTGTCATTAACATGAATTTCTTCTATTTTTTAAAATAATTATTTGATATTGATAGCTTTACTTTACTCAAAAAAAGGGTATGGCCATATAGGCAGGCACATATGGTATTCGCTAAATATGAAGAATATCAAACTATCATCTCATGCAAGGAGGGCCTTTTAGTTTATGTTCAAACGAACGCTTGGTCAGCTGAGTAAAAGTTAACATTTTTAGGCTCTGTTTCAATGGTCAAGAGACGTTATATGATCTCCCTTATGTCGGCCCAGAGTAATTTCAGCATTTAAGACTTGCAGTGCCCTCACGGAAAATCGGAAACAAAATTTTAAATATTCTCTGTTATTATGAGTCGTATCGAAAAATGTTATAGAGCCAATCTATTTTAGTTAGTCTATTGGTTCTCTGCAATTCTTGATTTATACCTTTTTTCGAGGCTCAAGTATTAAGACTTTCTTGTTTCCAGCATTCATTAAGTTAATTTATACATAGAAATATAAAATGTATGGAGAGATGAGATCAATAGTGTGTCATATCCATTTAAGTAATGTTTTTCCTCATTGGAATTCAAATTGTAAATAAGTCATTTGTTTCTTGAAAAACTGTCACATTCTTACGTTTAAATGTTTTAGCAGATTTCCGTTAAGGATATCAGCTATAGAGATCGTACTCATGTCCCGATTTTTGAAACATTTCTTCAGATATCCATCAATCCTACCCGGGAGATGACGAAAATGAGGTCCGTTCAAAATTATATATATCAAGTTCATTCATGGCTGAAATCGGACCAGTGGGGAGGGGGGGGGTTTAGAGGGGGATATTTGAAACTTCAAAATATCTCCGCAACTATACGCCTGATCGAAAATTGTATAGAACCAATCTCATTGCAAATAAATGAACTATAAATATTGTTATGTGTATTTGTTCTCTATCTTGAATATTAAACGAAATATTTACATTTTTCAGATTTCAGCCTTCAGCCAACCCCCACTTCTACTCATGCTATATATACAATACTATGTTATTTAGTGAACCACAGTGACTTTATTATACAATATACACGCAAATATGTTCTGGTGCCCCCCCCCCGTCTCCCCGTTTTAAGTTCTTGGACTACTAAAATTACAGTACTAGATATAGTAAATAGTTTTCAATAAAATTAATATGTTATATTCTAATATATTTCAATAATTGTTTTTTTTTTCCGGCGAGAGGTTAGCAGGCAGGCTTCTTTACATTTCAGACTCTTTCCGTCGGGAAGTTATTAAAAACGACTGAAAGATTTCTTATTACCATTTGTGTATTTATTCACTTAATATTCACGGTGGTGATGTTAGCAGTATGTAGATTTATCTATTGCTAAACTACACGAGGGAAATCTGCTTAGTTTATGCAGCCCCTGCGGGACGGACTTTATTTTACTTCACTGTTTCGGGCTTTATAGGACAGATATTAAGTTGAATGATTAACTTTTTCTGAGGTTCTAGAGTTATAATATTACATCATATTAGATGAGTTACATTAAAATTACATTGTTACAGTAGTGGTACTTCTTAACCAACACTGCAGATATTAACAATATCAGTACTCAGGTGAAACAGATATAATTAATTATGTATGAGGAACTAACAGGGTTCGGGTGTAGTCGGAGTGGTTCGGCAACTTCCGGTGACCCCTTCCACCGGAGAGGGGTTCACTGTTAACAGCAGTAGGGATGCTGCCGCTGTGGTGTTCGCTGCTCCTTGTCAAGGCTGCCTTATCGGCCGAGGTCGCCGTAGACATCGCAGGTCTAGGCAAAATCAGGGGCTCCACCAACTCTTCTCTATGGACCTCAAGGACCATTTACCAATTTCAGGGGATACCCTTTGGAAAGCCGCCCTCTGGCACCAGAAGGTTCAAGGTAACGTAAACGATTCACTTAACCAATCAAATGGAGGAACGTCAAAAATTCCGTCACGCAGGGGCTGCGTTAACTAAGCAGATTTCCCAGGTGCATTTACCTCAAAACGTAAAAGTTTAATGAGAACAATATTTGGTATTTAGGCTTCAAATAATGTGCTTCAGTATATAATACCTTACTGTCAATATGAGATGAGTAGGAATGGGGGTTTACGGACTACCGAAAACTAAATAATGTAAATTTAATTATTTATTAACGTCCACTTTTTGCAACTAAGGCTAATTGGGATGGTTTATCTACAGTTTACCACCCATTTCTAACTCACTTCCAGGGTGGCCCTAAGGATTTTATTTAATGCATTCCGTCACTAAATAAATACCCTTGCCCAGGCGGGAATCGAACTCGCCACTCTGGATTACCATGTGAGATTAAAGTCAACGTGGCTTTTTTAACTCACATGGCTAACCTGAGCCCTAAAAATGTAAATATCTCGGTCAATAGTCAAGATAGAGCAAAAACGTACAAAACAGAATTTATCGAGCATTACGTTTTCAAGAAAATTGGTAGTATACAATTTTTCGATATGATGTATAGTTATGGAGATATTTTGAATTTTCGATATTCTCCCTTCTAACCCCCCCCCCTCACACTTGTTCGATTTCAGACATTAACGAACTTGATATTTTTTTTACATAAAACAAATAAATACCCAGTTTGGAAACGATTAAACAAAAATTGCGACCTCTAAAGCGTTAAAAGACAAATATATATATATATATATATATATATATATATATATATATATATATATATATATATATACATATATACTAGCGGACCCAACAGTCCTTGTCCTGCATGATATTTCAAGCGATTAGGATATTAAATTTAATAGTATTATGTTCAAAACAAAAGCTACTTTTAATAACACAAAAAAACAACTTTTGCTAAGTGCACGTTGGCCTAAGAACAAATGAAATATCGCGATTTTTTTATTCTGGCCTCCCTTATAACACTCACTCCCATTCGAACGTAAAAAATTTAATGTAGCTTATAATCATTGAAGAATTAATGATAATTTACATATAGAGTTTTGTTAAGTTTGGGTCAATCGTTAGTGCCCAATAAAATGTTGGGTCCCACTTTAATTTTTTAGTATATATCTCGTTTATACTTTGTTGTACGAAAAACTGAATATAACAAAAGTTAGTCTAAATAAGAAAATAAACCACTTTTATCCTGTACATATTTGCCGAAAAACCGATAGTAAATGAAATATTGCTATTTTTAAATTTTAGGCCACCCTTACAACCCTCACAATATATATATATATATATATATATATATATATATATATATATATATATATATAGTTTTGAACGGACCTCATTTTTCATCATCTCCTGGGAAGGTTTGATGGACATTTGAAGACATTCTTTGAAAATCGCGCCGTGAGCACAACCTCAATAGCTGATTTCCCATAATCTACTAAAAGAGAAAAATAAAATGATTATTAATACTATTTCTCGACTAGTTTCGCGTCAGGATGATCAGGAGAAAAGAGAACACTAAGAGGTAATACCAATACAACGACTACATCGTTCGATAGTAACTTCCACCACCCATGTCAACCAGAGAATGACATAAAAACATCGCCATTCACTGACTGATATTACCTCAATATTCTTTTCTGTTGACATTCCGCCATATGATTGAATAAGTGATTTTATGTAGGTCATTATTAGAGAGTAAGCAATTCATGATAAATTAAGAGTTTTACAAATTTAATGATTAAATTAAATGATTTATTAACGTCCACTATTTGCAGCTAAGGCTAATAGAGAACGGTTATCAACATGTAACCACCCTTTTCTAGCCAGGGTCGGACTAAGGATTTAATATAATGAACTCCGTCATTAAATAAATTTCTCTGCTCAGACGGGAATCGAACACACCACTCTAGGTTTACCATGTGAGACAAAGAAAATTTATAGAAAGTGTATAAAGTGTTAGATTTATTTAATAATCACCGCTTGATAGCAAACCTACTTTCTTCGTCAAGATCCTCCTGTATAACATTTGGAGCCGAATTCCCTAATAGAAGAACAATGCCTACAATGTCAGACCAAATATTTCCATTTTTTTAATCATAGTAATATAAGTGCTGACTATACACGAACTGGTTATGACTGAGGAAAAAATCTGAATTGCTTACTACATAACTTACTGGTAAGCTTAAATGATAAGTATAAATCGTTTGCTACACTTATTTTAAAATTACTAATTTCGAATGTGATAAATGATATCTCTGTTCAAATACGACGAATCATAAAATGCCAAAGAATATAAAATATAATTCATAGATCTTGATACAAAAAACAAAAATATGTTTTATGCAAATCATGTGTATCTAATTAATATGGAGGAAAATAAGATTTTTTATTGTAGCCCTTCGCACATACTTTCAACAGTACATATTTTAACGGACCTGATTGCCGTTCTGCTTAGTATAATTGATGGACATTTGAAGAAAATTTTCGAAAATCTCATCACGAATAGAAGCTTATTAGTGAGTCTCTTAGAAAAAAAAAAACTGTTGATAGACTGATCAGCAGTACTCGTACTACCCCACCTTCTAAGTTACAAAAAATAGGGGCGTAGTGAAAACATATATCGACGAAATTTTATCCCAATCCAATCTTCCTTGAAGGTACAATGGCGGAAGGTATCTATTATATAAAAAACACATGAAATATCTTCTACTTATTTGTTTTTACACACTAGTAGTTTCGCGTCCTCTATGACGCCTCTGCAGGAGTCGTACGTTTTTTGAATTTACCGCCTCGGTGCTAAGGTCAAAGAAATTTAAAATAAGTGTACAACTCTTGAAGAGGCGTCATAGATGACTTGAAACATGTTGAATGAAAAAATAAATAAGTGGAAGGTATTTCATGTGTTTTTAATCTACTGTTGACCTTCTCCATTTCCCTTCAATAAAAAAAATATATGTCTGTGTTTTGACATTTACTTGCATTTTAAATGCTTTTAATTTCCGTCTATAGACTTTCCTCAAAATTCAGGGAACAGCTAAAGTATTTACCAATTGATTTATTGGCTCTTTTAAATTCTTGGTGGAAAGTGGGAGTTTAGGAAACATTGAAAGGCTCTCTCTTCACAAACTTTAAATATCTATATTTGATTTGTTTAAAGTCTGGACTAGAGGTGAAACGGTCGCCATAAAATCACCTCCTGCTGCCCTCTATATCATTATCTCTGTCACTACTCATGTAATGTGCCTACATATTATGTTTTGGTTATGTATAGCAGATATTTCTGATAGATTTCCCTGAAGGGAAATCAGCTTTTGATGTTCTCATGACGGGAGTGTCAAAAAGTTTCATCAAATGTGCATCACTTCTACCTGACGAAAATGAGGTTCGTTCAAAATTATGTATGTTCTTCATAGTTCCATGGCAAGGATCACCAATATTTTTTTTTTTTTTGGGCGCATTCTTTATTGTTACTGCCCTACATGTTTCGTGGCTTACATACCACCTCTGCAGGGGCTATCTCTTTTCAAAAAAATAATATCATTAATTTTAAAAAAAATAAGAACATTAATTTAACAAAACCTATGGTACTTCTTTGCTAGTTTTTGTATTAATAAGTGCCTACTTAGATGATATATTTATTAAATCTAATTACAGATTGCTACTTACATTTCAGTAGTGCTCGTTTGTTGCGGCTGTCCCTTCTTCACTGTGGAGGTCGTTAGGTACTGAAATTCCCGAAGGAGGTTGTCATCTGACTACAGATCGATTATTTACACGTGAACTTTGTACTCGATTATTTCGTGTCATAACTGAAAATCGATTATTTTAAAATAAAACTCTTCTCTTCATTTCGATTGGGAAATTTTCCTTCATTATAGATTTTTTTAGTGACCAACATTTACTCCAGCCCAGAGCTATTCTTTTCTCCATTTCTTTCATTAATTTATTTTTGAAGGAAATCAATTGATCTAAATATATGTATTCCTCTACGTAATCGAGTTCAGTGCTTCCTACTGGTATGGGAGCTTTCTCCCCATTTGTCATTATCTGTGTTTTACTGAAATTCGGTGTTAAACCTACTTTATTACCTAAACCTATCAGTAAAGCAATCATAGATATAAGCTACTCTGAGGTTTCCGCAATTCAAATTCATAAATTTTAACATAAAATGTTATAGAATATATGATTGAGGATATATATATATATATATATATATATATATATATATATATATATATATATATATATACACTCAAACACACACACACACACACACACATATATTCTCTGGTCTGTTACCGCTCGGGAGGTCGGAATGTATGTTTGATCTTCAACAAGCTAATGTTCAAGCGTTTCTTGTCAAATTCAAGAATCAAAGTTCGTCCATGACTGAAATCGGACCAGGAGGGGGAGGGGATATTAGAGACGGAAAAATTACAAATTCAAAATATCTCTATTAGTATGAGTCGGGTTGAAAAAGCGTATAGGAGACAACTTATTTGAAAATTAATTTTCTATAAATGTTGTTCTATACTTTTTTTCTTTGTCCCAAATGCTAACCGAGATATTAGCATTTTTTAGTTTTTATTCCCACTTCTACTTTCATTATATAAACAATAAGATGGTATACCTTGAAATAACTTATTCCTAGCATAAATGTCAAATATAGTTTTCATCAAACTTATGAAGCGAGATACACGCAAATAGTATTGATGTAAAGTCATCAATAAAATTATATTTTCTACACAACTCAATAATCACTTGATCAATTCCTTACTCAATATTTAAACGATTCATATAAAAATATAGAAAAAAATTAGTAAGAGTCGTAATCGGACTATTGGGTGGGGGAGGGGGTACATGAGGTTTAAATGAATAACCTAATTGCCGATGTTTTTCTGATCGGGCTGAAAAATGTTATATAATGAATCTTTTAGATTACTTAATGGCGTACAATTTTTGTTCTTTGTACCATTTCACTAATTTTAATATAAAGCGACTTATTTGTATTTTTTGTTTTCAGCCTTTAGTCACTCCTCCTTATGAGATTTTCACTCATCAGCCATTACATCAATGAGTGTCTCATGTCCAGCTTAAATTTGATATTGAAGGGTTCATAGACTAATTATTAGTGGAGAAATAGAAACCCTAATTTGAGATTACAACGACGGCTTGTCTTTCCGGAACTAGAGAAATCTGCTTAGGTTACAACTTCTCAAGAGGTGTTCATTTAGAGTGTCAAAATAAATAAGTAGAAGGCATTTCATGTATTTTTCACCTATGTATTGACTTTTTTTTTAATAAAGTCATCTTCGATTATTATTATTATTTATTAACGTCCACTTTTTGCAACTATGGCTAATTGGGACGGGCTATCTACAGGGTACCACCCTTTTCTAGCCAGGGTGGGATTTAAGGATTTTATTTAATGAATCATGTTCGATTAGTATGATTCAAATAATGTTATAAACTCTGCTTGAAAGCAATTCTCTTTAGAAGATAATACCGCAGCTGAATAAATACGTATTTAAATAGGCCACTGAAAGGGATTAACTGTTATTTAATTATGTTAATCGTAATGCGACTGAATTCGCAAATGGCTAACGCTATTGTTTCATGTGAATACTAGATAGATAGAACTATGATGGAGTGAGTCAGATATACTCAGTGGCTTTGGATAAACAGATTCGCAGTTTAGGGCCTGCAGGGGAAATGGATCACAGAAGATTTCAAAGAAGAAATTCAAAATATTAAGAAAAAGACCATCTCGCTGGGGCTGCGCAAACTAACCATTCTACATTCTTCTGTAATAAGAAACCTCTGTAATTTGGACTTGAAATATAAGCTGGATATTGCATGTTTAATGGCTCAGGTGTTCGCATTAATAGAAGTAGGGAAATATAGAAGACTGAAGACAAACTATTTACACATATCGTTTATTATTCGAGTCACAAAAAGCCGAACATCAAATTGTACAAATTCAAAAATGTCCTCACCAAACGGAACACAATTAGTTATATAACATTTTTCCAACAGAAATATTATATTTCAAAGATGTCTTTTAATTTAGTACATTTAGTTTAAATATTGAGTTCAAATATTTTCATAGAATTTACTTTCATTAAAAACCTATACTTACGTACGTTTTACATATTAAAAACAAAAAGAATTAGTACATCAACTGATAAAATTTTTGAATAGGTACATAGAATTATTTTTTCATGAGTATCAATTATTTCTGCATAAAAATAGTAATAAAGTATTTTATAGTTCTTAATTTCGATTTTGAAGTGGCTTGTTATCGATTCCCCTAAGTTATAAAAACATTCAATTTAATAATATACAATAAATAATAAAAGTTAAAAAATTAAATGCACTTACTCGAAAACCAGAACAATTTCACTAAAGATATTAACTTTTAAGTGATTTTTTCACAGTAAAACAAGGATTTTACAATAAAAAAAAACATATAACAAGTTATAGCGACAACTAGCTTGGTATTTCAAGGGTCAAAGTGGAATTCTCAAAAATGGATTTTGAGGACGAAACCGCAAAAATAAAAATTCATTTAATAGACAAGTTATAGAAACTTATAGACATTATTCTAGTTATAGAAATTAGACAAACTTATAGAACATTAATTGTAGAACATCCAACTTATCAAAGTGAGTGATTACATAACATTTGTCTATCAGAGTAATAATAACAGAGATATTGAATGATCTCAGATGACGCCTCATCGAAAAGTGATCCCTTGTATTTCATATATTAAAAGTATGGTAAAAATACAATTAACTGAATTTAGGCTTGAAATAAGACATTATTATTTACTATAAGTCCCTACACTTCCGTTGCAAATTTAATTTTATATTATTGTTGTTATATACATATTTTCTCAAATTGAATCTTCTGGCTGGTGGTCGATGTATACACCCATGCTTGGAAATACTTTTCTTTAATTATTGGCTTAAGAAAATTATATTTATTGAATTTAAAAGTCTTTTTGTAGGTGTGAATTTATTTATTCAGGTTGTAGCTTTAAAGGTTGAAAATTATATATAAGCAATATTTTTATAAATGTTTAAGTTGTTATCACTAATTGTATTGCTGATTTTATAAAAAAAAATGTTTTAATTGCTACGACGGCTTACTCCAAGCTTACAAACCGATAGCTCATTACTAGATGAGATACATCCAAATAAGTAGTGTGATGACTTCACCAATTAAGGTTTTATTTCATGTCTGAAAATGTATATTTGATCTTTATCATACTTGATATTAAACCAGTTTACTCAATACTAAAAAAGTATACTTGTTGGTTGAAATAAGATCAGGGATAAAAGGGGGTGGGGGGGGGGTTAGAGGAAGGGCTAATTCGAAAATTCAAAATTTCTCCGTTCTTATGAGTCGGATTAAAAAAAGTTTTAGAAAGAATTTTGTTAAACTGTTGATGCTCTATAATTTTTGTTCTATAGATTTTCTTTGGAACTAAAATATTCCGCGAGTTATTCATACTTTCTTGTTTTCTGCCTTCAGTAAATTCCCACTTCTACTCATCGGTTTTTTATTTAGAAATTTAGAATGTACGGTGAGATGAGATCAGTAGTCCGTCATACCAGCATCTGGAAATTATGCTTCGTTAACGCAGTCCCTGAAAGACGACCATTATTTTTATTCGCATTGAAAACATGAATACTGTTGCAGCTCCAAAAAGTTCATTATTGGCTTAGGAATTGAATGAATTTTAAAATCACGGTGTTAATAGTATCCATGAGTAATTTTGCGAGGGTGGTAAAAATTACTTTTATGTTTTAACTGGGTTTGATTACATAATCGGTCATAAATATAACATTTGAACGTTTTGGAACTCTGGAATGACAAAAATAACGTCCATGTAATAATCCATAGATCATGTGCGCCCTAAATAGAATTCCTGAAATTCTTTTACGGGAATTGGTTGGGCACCCAATTAAAATAGCTTTCCAAGAAAGGACTCTTTTTTATTAGGGCTTCTCCCAAAATAATCCCTCACCTTTTCTAAATTCTCACTTACAACATGTAAGCGTGGGGCGATTCGGCGTTACATTCAAGGTTGTAGTCTAAATCCTCGTACTGGCTAACGCCTGTCATTAGGGAGCTTATTATATCAGTTACATTCGGAGGGATGACGTTCTAACAAATCTTGCTTCGTGTGGAATATTTTGGCCATTATTGCTAGATGGTCTCATGCAGTGGGCAACGAGAAACCACCTCATGTTTTTATGACCGCCTTAGTCCCTTGTTCATTCCCGAGAAAATATATTTTATCTGTCCACGGATTCAATTACTAGATGTAACATGCAGATACCAACAACCCGATATGTCATGCTCGAAATAGAAGAATCGTATACTTTCCATGGGTTTATTTTTCCTTTGTGCAAATTGGAATAATTGTATATATATATATATATATATATATATATATATATTATCTGATTTCCCTATTGGGCTGTACTGAAGGCGAAATGTTTCCTACAGATTCCATCTAGAAGACGACGTCCATTAAAATATGTATACCTAAGTTGTAACTCTAATCTTCTCATTGTAGATAGTGCTGCAGAACCCACGGACGAAGCCCACTAATGATAGCTTTCCAAGGAGGGATTTCCTTTAGTATTATGGCTTAAATTAACCTAAGGAAAGATGAAAAACATAGATACTAACTTATAGTCATAGATAGTAAAGTTCATCAAGACGTCTTCATGAACAGTAGTGTACAGTCTTTTTATGTACTTTTTTTTTGTATAAAATACCTAAGATTTTTGCACAGGTGGATTGTAAGTTAATGTGTTTTCTCTTAATGCTCTATTAGCCGCAGAAGCAAAAGTGGACGTTAATAAATATAAATCTTAACGCTCTAACATCTTTATTTGAATGTAACAATTTCCTTTTTTAAGTTACCTGTAGTCAGCCTTATGATCAATTTAATGGTAGGAAATTCACTTTAGTGTAATATACTAATAAATAAATTATTAAGCAACAAGTATTATAAGGTTCTATGTGGAAACTCTATATAAATACAACTCTAAGGTTTGTTTGATTTTCTATGTGATTGTTCTCACGTTTCAGTCCACGTTAAGAACCATGGCATCAAAATTGAACATTTTTTTGTCTGCCTGTCCGCCCGTTTGTTTATCTATCACTCAAAAGTGGCTTTGGAAGTGGATATTTATATTTGTGAGCCAACTATCCCAAGCTTTCAAATCGTCCAAGGGGGGTTGAGAGTGGGGGGGGGGGTTACTTGGACGTGAATTGTTTTTAGAATCATAATTATGATCCTAAATCGTTATTTCCATTTATGAATATTAGAGTTTTGATTTTGGACTTCAGGGGACCCAAATCATGTTCCATGAAAATATTCCAGGGTTGAATATAGAATTTATTTGTAAAGAAATGAGATTTGTTAATGTGTGCCATTTTAAAATTTACTACTACCGCCTTCAGAAGTGGTTGTTTACTTGGAAGTCAAAACTTATGTGAGCTAATATCTTTGTTAATATTGGTTTTATGGGAACAACTTCATTTTTTTTATTTATTTAATTAGGGAGTGGATTTTTCAACATGCGCTATCTTGTGCTTTTCTACCATTGATAAGATTTTCTCTTTCTTTTTCTGTTCTGGTTTTGCATCTTCAGCGGCGTAAATATTGCATTTGAGAAAGTCCTACGTTTTTAGTTGATCATATCTCCGTTTATGTATTGCATGCTTTCCACGTACAGCCAGCGGACCCAGTGTAGGTGAGTGTAAAAGATTCGTGCTCTCTCATATTTACGTAGGGTTGGTTATCGTTTCAACGGTTTGCCAAGTTAGAGAGTGGTTTATTTAATTCGAACTTTATTACCCATTTTGACTCAAACTAACATGAATCTAAATGTAAGGACAGATCTCCAAATAGTAAACATCCGCGCACTCACAATAACAAACTTCCCCAGACTGAACCTAAACATCCGAATAGGCAACCATTGGGCTAAATAAAAAGACCATCACGCAGGGGCTTCGTAAACTAAACGTATGAATAACTCCCATAATATATTAATTAAGTAATATAAAACAACAATCGTAGGGCATCAATAGTTTAACAAGATTGCTTCTATAACATTTTTCGATCCGACTTATATCAACTGAGTTATTTTGAGATTTCCCATCTCTAAACATCCCCCCTTCCCCTTGACCGTCCGATTTCAGCTATTAACTAATATCTATATTAGTGAATGAAAAATTTAAATAACGAGTATGTAATACATGAAATAAGCATTTGTGAGTCAACACCGTAACGATTATGGACGTTAATTTATGACATCACACTAAGTATTTGTATGTATCTCACATAGTAACGATACATTGAAAACAATATTTTGTGTTTAAGCTTGGAATAACATGACGTATTATTATTATCAAATGATGACTAAAAGTGGGGGTTTACTGATGGCTGAAATTAATAAATTCAAACATCTCGGATAATATTGAAGCTAGAGGGGAAAATGTATATAATAACATTGATAGGAAATTAAATTTCTATATATTTAAAACAAGATATATTACTATAAATATAATTGTCTATACTTTAACAATGACCCTACCTAAGTCCAAGGATAGATGGTAACGCTACAGCTTCGGTGCCACTACTGGGGACCAGCAGAGAGACGGGGAGGCCTTTCAACTGAATGGAACTCTGCATTTCCAATTGTGCATTTAAGCAGACACCGCCTTGTTTCTCGAACTCAATATAAAGAGGAGTTTATAAAGAGGAGTTCTCTCCAACAACAAGAGCTATCTTATTGGGTCATTTTCATGTTTTTCTTTCAGCAGATTTCCCTCCAGGGAAATCTGCTATTGAGGTAGTTCTATGAGACGATTTTGGAAAACAAATTTCAAATGTTTATCTATGGTACCTAGGAGATGACGAAAATGAGGTCCGTTCAAAATTGTATATACATTTGTCTGTTACCGCTTTAGCGGTCGCAATTATTGTTTCATCGTTACGAAACTCTACAAGCGTTTCATGTAAAAACCAAAGATAAAGGTCTTTAACTACTGAAATTGAACAGGCGGAGGGGGAGGGGGAGGGGGTTTAGTGAGAAGGAATTTCGAAAATAAGAAATATCTCCGTTACTGTACGTCGGATTAAAAAATTGTATAAGACTAATGTTATTGCAAATTAAATGCACTATACATATTATTATATACATTTATTTTATTCAATATCTTGAATATTAACCGAGATATTTGCATTTTCCAACTTTCAGCAAACCCCCACTTCTACTCGTGCCGCATTAATAATACTCTGGTATAAACCACATTATTTGAAGCTCAAATACCAAATATTGTTTGTTTTCAAGAGACCATTATTATACGAGATACATGCAAATATGTTCTGTTGCCCCGCTCCCCCCCCCCACAGTCTTAAGTTCTTGGACTACAAAAATTGGAGTGATTTAAATAAAACAATTTCTGATTCATTATAAATTACAGCACTAGATATAATAAGTAGTTTTCAATCAAATTAATATGTTATATTCAGATATATTGCAGTAACTGTTTCTTTTCGGTGAAGAATATTTCTATCTATATGTTCAGCTGTGAGAGGTTTGCAGACATGTTTACAATGTAGGTGCTTTGTTGGGAGGTTATTAAATTGACTGGAATATTTCTCATTACTGTTTGTATTCATTCGCGTAATATTCACGGTGGTTTATTGCTAGAATGTAGAATTATCTATTGAAAAACTTCACCAGGGAAATCTGCTTAGTTTACGCAGTCCCTTTTTCATTTGCTGGGGACTTTTTTCAAGTGCTGGAGGAAAGTGGAATGCTTTCTGGATAAATACTCTTGGAACCTTTTCCATAATTTTCTAGATGCCCTGCCCTGTTACAAAGCCCGACCTTCTGCACCTACAATTTTGCATATTCCTTTTAGTTGGTTTTTATTTTTATTTTTTCTCCTAGGACTAAAATATTTTCCTGAAATATGTAGTTCTCACTGATTTAAGGTGAGCACTGTCCAACTAATGCCACTCGGTGGTAACATATTGGTAACATTGTTAATAGCAAGTGCTCAGTTATTAATCAGTCCCGTGGTTGACTGATTGAGGTTCTCACTATTCAAATTTATTGATTATCCGTGATTGAAACTGATTGATTAGTCACTGTAGAAACTTATTAATTCGTCACTAACGGATGTGATTGGCTACCGATTAATCTGTAAATTGTTTATTGCTGAGACTGTTACAATAGAGATTCAACATTAAATATGCATAAAGTTAATTAAATCTGACAAAATATAGTATTTAAATATATTTTAATATTATATACAATAGATTAATCAGGAGGGGGAACTGAATGAAGCTAAATTGAAACAGACAGGACTTCATTGATAGAAATAGCACTCTTGATATAGAACATAACACAGCTCTTATTGAAAATTAATTTTTCACAAACTGGAAATTATTAGCTTTTACCATTATGTGACAATTCATTCATGACAAGGTGATTGAGCGAGGAATTAGTTTGCATATTTACTTAAACATGCCATTTCTGCATATATTTTCAGTATAACATAATTTACATCCTACATTATTTTGTTTTAAGTAGTGAAATATGTGGTCTATGTACTTACTGGCTTCGGTCATGTGGTAATTCAGTCAAAGTATTGTATATGTGAGTCCTTAGATAGCAGTCATGTAGTATATGTTTTATAGTTAGCATACGTTTACAGTTACAGTGTTGGCAGTAGTGTTCATCATCTTCTGTAGGTGTGTGGGTCGTGAATGGGCAATTCTTAACCTTGTCAAGACTACTTCTGGTCGTCTAAATAGCCTTTTTGAGAAGGGCCATTTACGAAGTATATGTCTCGATATATATGCATTTAATATAAAACTAAAAATCAAGTTTCATAATGACTGAAAACCGAAAATTCAAAATATCTTCGTTACTATGAGTCGAAAGCTATATATAACCAATCTTGTTGCAAATTTAATGTGATTTTTTAGACTTTTTCTGCAACGTGAACATTAACCGAGAGTTTTGCATTTAAATTTTCGGGTCTGAGTAAAGCCCCACTTTTAGTAATCACACTTTTCAATAAAGGAATATATCATGAAACGCCTTATTACAAGCTTAAATTAAGTACCCTATATTTTCGACAATTTTTATACGCATTCAGTGTGTCATATCAGTGGGAAATCTCCTTAGTTTACGCAGTCCCTGCTTGACGGATTATCAGAAATATTATTTTGCATTCTTAACTAGTTTTCACCTTTATTTAAATTATTGTTAGATTATATAACTATAGGTTTTTGCAGTAATTGAGTTCTTAGAGTACAAAGACGTATTGGAATCTTGAAAAATTTCTGTTTTCAGATATCAAAAGAAATTACCGTTTTGACCCTCCCTGAACCCTTCTTGACTAGTTTTTTCGTGAACTCTGAATATATCGAACACAACTCCAAAATGATTACGTATCGTAAGAATATTGAAACTTCATGCTTGGGACTGCCGAAATATATAATAAGTACACCTCCTGGTTTGATTGAATTCGACTAAGGAGAGTGGGGAAGTCAAAAGGACGAAAATAAACAATTGTAAAGTTCTGCTTACTTCGTGCAAGTTGTGAAAATTTGTAAGATTTTTGTCAAAAATTTTATGATTTTTATGAAATTGTTTTATTCCAATGTATTTACAAAATAATTTAAAAAAGAGTACCGTTAATGAATTTATGTATTTAATTTAATTGGAATGCAAGGAAGTCATGCTGTCCGCACTGGATTTTTTTTATTAAAAGTTTTAGTTTGATTTAGTTCTACACTGTTTAATTTATTTATTTTTATAAATAACAATTTTGTGGGAGGAAATTACTATTTTATATCAATATTATATTAATATACCCTGGATTGTGACTTTGAAATAAATTACGTACTTTGCAAAACGGTGCTAAACATTGAGAACTAATTGCAAAGGCATTGGTCCCGACATCTTCTTGTTAGTTGCAACAGTTTGATTAAGAGAAGGACTAATTTGGTCTTGTTGTAGTGAATTAACAATGAGGCCGCTCACAGCACGGTTCTGGAATATTATACAGCTGAGTTCGTGATCACTTTAATTTGCTTGGTGTTTATGACCGAACAAAATGATCCTTTTCTCGTTTTACTGGAGAGAACATTAGATCAATTCTAGCATATTTTATTTTTTTTTAAAAACTGTTAATGAGGTCGTCATTTTGAAGCAGTTTTTTTTTTTTTAAAACAATATTTTCAAATGTCAATCAATCCTACTTAGTAGTTGACAAAATTTATATTTATTCAAAATATTATATTAAGATTGTCCAGATTGCCTTTCTTATAACTACATTCAAACCGTCCTTTGACGATAATCTCATTTTCCTAATTTATCAATTAGGCGTTTCAAAATGTACTCCTTTCTGGCTATTAGATGCTCGAAGCTCAGAGGTGCATCATGAAACCCTAATGACATAACGTTGAAATACCAAAAACCATTTTCAGTATTTCTCTATGAACCTTTACTTCCCGATACATTTTTTTAAAATTCAATGTCGAGAATCACTTCGATTCGTCAAGGGTATCCTAATTCCTAGTCGTCAATTCGTGGTAGGAGACTACTGCTCACTGTGATACCATTTCAATTCCGGTAATCAATTCAGAATTTAGTAGAAGCAACACTCTTGATTTAGGCATTGTTTGACGCCCAAGGATTGTGGTTGTCTGTAATGGTTTACAGTATTTTTATTAGCAGATTTCCCTTAAGGAAATCAGCTATTGAGGTCGTACTCATGACGCGATTTTTGAAACATTTCTTCAAATGTACATTAATCCTACCCAGGAGATGACGAGAATGAGGTCCGTTCTAAACTATATATATATATATATATATATATATATATATATATATATATATATATTTGTCTGCTAACAATCTAGCGGTCGCAATTTTTGTTTAATCGTCACCAAACTCGGTATTTAATCGTTTTATATATATATAAAAAAAAAATCAAGTTTATTAACGGCAGAAATCGGACAAGTGAGAGGGAGGAATTTCGAAATATCTCCATTACTATACGTAGGATCGAAAAATTGTATAAAACCCATCCTATTACAAATTAAATTTACTATAAATATTGTTATATACATTTATTCTCTTTACTGAATATTGAACGAGATTTTGCATTTTTATTAAGTATGTGCGGATAACGGCTAATGTCGGTTCTATTCATTTCTGCCGAAAGCTAGTTCGGCCGTTTCCGTAACTGTTTGGTCTATTGTATAACTTCACGTGGGAATCTATTTAGATCTATTGTTATTCGTAGAAGGATTATCTTTTCGTACGGACAGGCAAGTCTATAGCTTCAGTTGTACAAACAGAGGAAAACAAACTGTTCAAATTTATGAGATCCTAGGTAAAAATGACATATAATATCGTATTCCTGCAATGCTTCAAGGTTATTAATTAGATCAATAATAATTTAAAATCAGATAATCATTGGAAAAAGACTACTATAGCTTATAATAATTACCTTAAGACAATTTCAGAATTATGCAAGTGAGCCTGCCCTAAGACAATTTAAACATAGAATTTAAAAATATGTATAATCATCCAGATGGGTCAACCATATAGATTGTTTGAAAACCTCACTGAACCATGTTTTATTAAAGGTTGGACCATTTTCCGAATCTTAACCCAAGGTGCGACCTCTGTTGTGACGGTTTGAAGGGCGCGATGACTAAATTTTGATGGAGTACTACTATTCTTCATTTTGGTTTTATTTACACATTGGATTTTTATTAACCAACAGCTTAAATATTAACACATAAACAACTCAAGTAGGTAAAGACTAAATTAACATAGCAGAACCTAAAAGCTCTTCATTTAAATTGTTTGTTATCATATTTTCCACAATCTTCAGAGAAGCTTCTGATAAACAGCAAATGGTCAACAATTTTTCAACACACATTATTCACTGATTCTGACAATTCTTGAAACTATCACTTATGTCCTTAGACATTGGAGGAATTATAATGATGTTAACAAAGAAAGCTAATAAATAAATTATATTACATTGAATAAAATTTTGTTCAAATATATCACTATGATATTTATAATATTTTTACACACCTAACTTATTTTAATAAATATGATAATTACAATTTTCATGTAGACCTTCATGATGGGAAGTTGATAATCTCTCCACGTCCCCTGCAGTAAGCTGAAGTTCTTGTAAACTTTGGACAGCCGTTTGCCTGCTAAAACTTTTCAAAAAGTTTCGGGATGATGAGACTTTTTTTTTTCCTGGCGAGTGCTGACTTAGTAATTTGCTGCGACATCTTGACGACATTACCGAGCATGGAGTTTCTTGTTACTTACCCTATCCGCAGTAGTCATACTTTTTTATTTACGTATTTTTTAACCATAACACTCTATTAAGAGGGGTTTTAAAAAGTTTTACACAAATAAAAGCTTTCAAAATAAAATGTTTCATGCCCTGGATTTCGAACAAGCACTAATGTAAGTGTTGTCATTTTGTCCGTCTTTCAGCAATATTACTTTTACATTTTCAGCGTATCTGCTTATATTTACTTGGTCCATCAGTGAAATTTTACTTGCGCTTCTGAACGCGGAGGGTACTGGAAACGTTAACCGGACAAAGTAAACCATGGCATACTGAAGAAAATCCCATTCGAAAATGCCAGATTTGAATTTTGAAAGTTCTAAAAGAATGAAGATTTTAGCAAAAGAAATATTTTATTGCCAACCTATTTCCATCTCTATTATTGACACGATTATTAAATCCATCAATAAAAATACCTTGTCCTCTACACGTATTTACTATTCACAGTGCACTTTCAAAGAGTCAAGTTCCATCATCAGTGCGTAGTTCTGAACGGGAGTCATGCAGTCTGAAACAAAGCATTAATAATTGATTTATTGGTTCCTCTACCTTTCAGCATATCAGAAAAAAAAATGAAAGTCGTACTGGTAATGAATCAGAATAATGTATTTTTAAACATGGAGATTGATATTTAAAAGAACTAGTTACATATATTGAGTGGGATTAGATGAAATAAGAGACTTTTTTATTTTGGTGAACACCTTGAATTAGGAATCTGTCTTTTGAAACTTAATTTAACGCAGATACAGTTTGGATTTATTTTACTCTCTTTTTTTTAACTTCATTACATTTGTACGGTCATTTTCTCAAAGATTCACTATCAGCTTCTGTGGCATTAATTTTATAAAAGAAAATAAAGTTGCCTAATACGAAATAATGTAAGATTAAAATGGCGGTGTTTGTAACTAATGTATGACTTCTTTACTGTGACGATAAGAACTGGAGTCTTCGTGCTAAACTGTTAGTGTTTTTATTTTACTTTTATGCTGTAGGTATTTTACTTTTATTTATTTTCCAGTCTATGAATTCATAGAAATTGCGCATGATATTCTTATGAGACTTAAACTTGGACTTCATTTTTGGTGATAATACTGTAGCTTTTGGTAAACCTTGATCTTATAAGCTTCAATGATGCATTAATTCTGTTGCTAGGGTAGAATCAAAGATGGAAAATGGTGAACTAAAGCTTTTAGTAGAAGTTAATCCAAATCAAACAAAGAGACAAAAGTCAGTTATAACTTTCTGCAATACGACGACACATGTCAACCTACTGAAAAAGCCAAAAATTGTATCTAGGAGTGCCACTGATTTTTACTCATTGAAAAAACATAATCTAAGCCACATTTTTGAAGTCCGTCGCTGTTTCGAAATGAATGTGAATTATTTTTTAAACCTTTCATAAATTTTATAGAAATATAGCTTTTATGGTGGCAGAAGAAGCAGGCAATGGTACGGTCAGTCCTCTGGATTTTTCGAGAAACCTGTTTCAAAAGAAGGCAGTGGTGATGTTGGGTGTGGGTGTGGCCTTCCAATTATAATTTTTAAAACATGGGGAACCTTCTTGCTCTTCAAAAACAGACTAATAACGTGAAAACTTGAAAACAAAGTGCTAGAACAAGAGAGGACATAAACGGCTTTAAGGTTATGTCCCCAGCCACATGTTTGTCTGTGAAATTTAAAAAATACCAACGGACTACCGGTTTTTCAGAACGTTTTTTGGATTCTTGAGAAATGAATACGAGATAAAATCCACATTTCTGGAATTTATTGCCCGAGCCAGCATGTTTCTCTGAACTATGTTTAAAGCCCCTTGCTGTGCAATGGGTGAGATGTATTGGAAGGATCGGAGGGTCTCTAAATAACAATTTAGACAAAAAATAACACGGTTAAAGTTTTTTTTCTTTCAAAATAAAGGACCATTCACAGGTAGAGTCGTGAAATTGATTCCTGAGCGTGAAAGAGGATTATATGTAGTTTCAAACTCACTAAATAAAATCTTTAGTCTCACCCTGGACGTGAAAGTATGCTAATCTGAAGATTTACTTGGAAAAAACATTGTTTGCTTTATACCCTGGATGCTGACACTTCACATTCTCCTACACAATAATAACGAAATAATTTTTATTTAGACCATAAGTCATAACAATATACGTATAGTAGTATAGACAAAATAAATGGAGTTTTAGAATCACCACAATGCAGCAGGAAATTTATCAATCTGACCTACCTACCAAAGGCGTGTTGCCCTTCATGTTGTGTCTAAGATTTTTATTTTCAATGACTAATTTGGTGATATAGGTCACGGTATAGCAAGTATAACGGATGAACTTTAAGACCAATATCAATTAGACTTGGTAAACTCATAAATATTTATTTTTCTGAGATTCCATAAAGTGAACTCGACTCAAGATGATACATATATATTGACTTTGATAGGGAGAACAGACACTTACAACTGCAAAGCCCCCACTCTCTAGAGTTGTTTGTATGGCGTATTCCCTCCAATGCCTATGTTGTGGGTACTTGTTGGAGAAAAGGTTAGAAACGAACAGCCGGCTGCTTAGTTCTTTGCCGAGACCTTTGTGAAAGGACACAATGTTGCCTTCATTGCATTATGAATGCTCCCAATCCAGATTGTTTAGAGAGTGGTAAAGAAGATATTAGAGAAGGAGTTCCATATTACGATTAGGTTAGGTCGCCCTTTGATGAAAGCACGGTTGTAATATGATGAAAGAATCTCTTTCATATTCTAATAAACTATATTGCTTTTGGTCATTCCTTGAAGAATGCCTCCATATAAGAGACCTCCATCACGCAGGTGCTGCGTAAGGTAAGACATTTTTCAAAGCGTAGACACACTATTGGCTATTAAGTATATAAAATCATTTGTGTTCATGTAAAGCAACTCTGCGAGGTATATAAGCAATATTTATTAGACTTTCAATTTTACATTTCACCTATTTACCTTTCATGACATAGTATCCTTTTTTTTTCTTTTTTTTTTTTACTCGTGACCTGCGAGTTATTTATGACCTGCACATTAATTTGTTTCTTCTATATTCTGTCCATATTTCAATTTCTCACTAATTGACAGATCTACCAGATGATTTCTTTATATTCTCCATATTTTCTTATCGTCTCTTTAGATTGACTATCCCACAGATATTGTTCCAGCAAGTGAGACATCTGTCTAGTTTACGCAGCCCCCAGCTTTTTATTTTAAAAAGAACTACTTTTTCTGCAATTGAAATCGGGTACAAAGACGCTTTTATGAAACCAACCGTATAAGCGTCTCATCTCGTTTGAGCGCGGGAATCAGACTAAAGCAGTCAATACGAACGGGGCACAGAGAGCGGGTAAATGCACAATCACAGGCGGGTAGGAGAGAGATCAAACAGACAATTAGAGAAAGAGAGGGATTCATTAAGCCGAAGTAAATATTGCAAAGAATCAGGCTGCCCTCACTATTGTTCTAATGTTTAACCTCCTTCAAGAGCAAACACCCCCCAGCAATCCCCTCCCTTATAGCTCTTTTCGCAATTTGGAGCTATTTCCTCTGTAGCCTTACAGTTTAACACGTTGACTGCGGCTCTTATCCCTGCAGCCAGGCAGGGGAAATATTAATAAAATAGAATCGTTATTTTAGCAGATTTATCTTAAAGAAAATCACCTATTGAGATTGTACTCATGAAGCGGTATTTTATACATTTCATCAAATGTTCATTGATACTATGCAGGAGTTGACAGAAAAGTGTCCATTCGAAAGAACATATATATTTGTCTCTTATCGCTCTAGACGTGTATTTTTTTTTATCGTTACCAAACTCGATATTTAAGCGTTTATGTAAAACAAAAGATTAAGTTCGTTCACGGCTGAAATCAGACCAGGTGGGTTCTTCCAAGGGAAGTTGGGAAATTCGAAATATCTCCGTAATTTGAGTAGGGAACAAAAATCTCTCTCATGAGCATACTGAGGGTGAACTAAAAATTTCTTGTTTGGGACCACCAACTGTTTCATTTTTGAACCATTAGGCCTCCTGTGCACTGACAGCTTTAACCGGCTGCTATACTTCGCACACGGGCTCAAAAATTCTAGAATAGATATCGTGGAAGCTGCTTGCGCGCTCATCTTGGGATGTTTTCTGAAAAAGCTTCTGCTTCTGTGACTGCTGCAGACCCGACTTTGTCATCGCTCTTGGATCCGTCAGTATACCAAACAGAATGGAAGTTGTTCTTTGCTAAAAACATTTTGAAGTGATTTTTGTAGAATAGTGTAGATAATGTGTTATATTAAATAAAATATTAATTGTCTTTATTACTAGTATTTAATGATTATTTGTTGTATTTAATTTTCTATTTGTTATTTCAGTTTTTGTTATTTTTCTATAATTTTGTTTTCATTTTACATTGTGAAACTTCGAGCCAAATCGCCAAGATGCGGGTGTTCCTGTATAAATAAATAAGAAAATAATCATTTTGAGAAATCAAATAAGCAGAGGAAAAAACTTTTTTTATTTAGGCACATACGATATTACGTTTCATGCTTTATGAAGAGCTATTTTATAAGTTGTTCAAGAAATCCAGAAAACATAGGATTGAATTATTTAACAATTTTAGAACGAAACTTTGGCGTAGGCTTAGGTTGGCGGCGTGAACAACTCCTCATCCCAATAATTGGAGGTACAAAAACAAAAGTGAAAGTAAAACTAATAACAAATAATCTCTATAATTAAATAAAAAATGTAAATTAAAAACTGGTACATAAATGACCACCAAACCGTGAGGCAGACCTTAGGCTCTCATGGGCATTGAGCTAAAGATTTTCATTTCATACGTATAGAATTGCCACCCCCCCCTCTTCTAAATTAACACTTACAACATGTCAGTGTAGTCAGACTGGAGGGTAGATTGAAGTTGTAGTCTGCGCTACTCATAATGGCTAATAGTCTATCATAAGTCAGCTTATGCAGGCTACAGGCTACCGAGAGATGGCTGTCTAGCAACTCTGTCATCGAGTGGATTTTTTTCTACTCATGCCATTATTGGTGGGGATGAAATTTTCCTCATGATGATTTTGTTGTTGATGCCATAATGAAGAAGGCAATGGGAAACCACTGCATGTCCTTGTGACCCTCTTATTCCCTTGTTCGTTTCCGTGAAAATTATATCCACCTGTTAACGAGATCAATTAATACGTATAGCCTGTAGGTACAAGTATAGAAGTGTAAGGTGAAATTAAAGTAATCCATTTGTATGATGGTTTTTAAAACTAAGGATAAGACAGAATAAAACAAAGTCAGGAATAATACAAATAATGAAGAATTTATAAAAAGTGGCATCGCGATTCGTCATTTTAATTTCAAAATCATTAAACTACTCAACTCACACTGCTAACGTTCAATGTTCAAAATATTCTGTATTTGAACTTCGAGTGAAGTGTTTCATGATCTAGAAGCTCATCGTTTAAATTAAATGAGTAGGAGTGGGGGTTTACTGAAGGCTGAAAACTAAAGAATTCAAATATCTTGGTTAATATTTATGATGAGAAAATATATAAATAACAATATTTATAGATAATTACATTTGCAATAGGAATGGTTTATACAATTTTTCGATCCCACGGATAATAACGGAAATCTTTCGAATTTTCGAAAGTCTCCACCCCCACCCCCTCACTCCTCACTCTGGTCCGATTTCAGCCACTAACGATCTTGATCTTTAGTTAGTTACATGAAACGTTTAAATATCAACTTTGGAAACAATTAATCAAACATTGTGACCGCAAAAGCGATAACAGATAAGTATGTATATATATATATATATATATATATATATATATATATATATATATATACTAGCTCAGATACCCGGCTTCGCCCGGGAATTCATTTGAGGCTGGATGGTGATGGTATTTTTTTGGCAAGGCTTTACTTTGCACAATATTTTGACATTTACCCTTCCCAGTGTTTAGGGTTAATACCCGTCGTTTCTGTGGATTTGTTAATAATAAAGTTAATTTTTTATATAAGACTTCACTGTCCATATTGTCATATTTCCCGTTTCCTGTGCATTATGCATAGATTTAAATTATTAAGGGCAAAATAATATATTATAATTTGAATTAATTTTTCCAGGTGAGGTACCTGGTAGTTCATATTGAAAAGAATTGTTGAGCAAATTTCTCTAAATAACAAAATAAACAACTTTTGTTATGTGCATATTTGCCGAAACCCCAATAGGAAACGAAATATCACTATATTTAATTTCAGGCCTCCGCTATAACCCCCACTCTTGCCCGTCCCTAGAAATGTTAGTATGGTTTATTATAAGGAAGGCGTTAGTGCTAATTCACATACCTAGTTTGGTTTAGTTTGGTTGAGTTTTTTGTACCAAATAAAATTGTTGACTTCCGCAGTAGTTTTTAACGTATAACTCATTTATACTTAGGTATACGACAAAAGTATATATAATAAAAGTTACTCCAAATAACAAAATAAACAACTTTTGCTATGTGCATATTTGCCGAAAATGCATTAGGAAACGAAGTATTGCTATTTTTAATTTCAGCCCTCCCTTATAACCCACACTCCTGTTCGTCTCAGAGAATATTAACATAGCCTAAAGTCTAAGTTGGGTTAGTAGTAATATACAGACTAAGTTTCATAAAATTCGGTTCAGCCATTTATGCGTGAAAAGGTAACAAACAAACAAACAGACACCAAAGAATCAAAATGCAGTTATGGTGTCTATGACATGTGAAACGAAAAGTTATCGTGAAATTTCGCGAAAAAAATCAATGTACAGACAGAGGTTACAATTATATATATATATATATATATATATATATATATATACACACACAGAGTACATATCAACGACCGAGCTATATTTCGTCATTTAGTAGGTAGGATCAATGGACATTTAAGGAATTTTTTTCGAAAATCACGTCATGAGTACAACCTCAATAGCTGATTTTCCTTAAGAGCTCCTACTAACCCCCCTCCCCCCCTTCAAAAAAAAAAGATTACACCAAATATTAACGGGCACCGCTTGACTCCTCACTCCTTCCTTTAGGTCTTAGTTTTTGGTTTGTCCACTTCATCCTTTGAGGTAGGCTTCCCACATTCTGCATTCCTCCCACATTCTATGAATTCCTCATCTCTTCCATACCCTAGTTATTATGTTTCCCTTCCATAGTTAGTCGTTCTATGAATTGTGTTTCACTTTCTTTACGTGGTTATGTACTTTTAGCAGATTCCCCTTAAGGGAAATAAGCTATCAAGCTTGTACAAATAATGAAATTTCGATTCTTCCTCCAAATGTCCATCAATACTATCTGGAAGATAACGGAAATTGGGTCCGTTCAAAACTATATATATATTTAATCTCGATCGTAATTTATATTTGATCGTTACCAAACTCGCCATTGAAGCGTTTTATGTAAATCTAAAGTCAAGTTAGTTAACTGCGGCAATCGGGCCAGAGGAGGGGTGTAGAGTTGGAGAAAATTTTTATAGAAACAATTTTCGTTTAAATTCAAACCCTTTCATGATTCCAGGCATCATCCAGGTCCTCATTTCCTTGAAGGCCCATTTATTTATGAAGCAATGTTTTCGTAGATGTCCTGCCAGAACTTTTTGAAGATTTATTTATGTAGAAGTGAGCAAGGATTTGATTCCAGTAGGAAGGCTGACTGCTCTCTTCTCTCGTCAGGCAATGGTGTATGTAATAGATCAGACTTGCCCTAAAATGATTTATGCATTCAACCGAAATCAATCAAACGAAAATTGCGACCGCTAGAGCATTAACAGACATATATATATATATAATTTCCAACGGACCTCATTTTCGTCTTCTCCTGGGTAGGATCGATGGACATTTCAAGAAATTTGTTGAAAATCGCGTCTTGAATACGACCTCAAAAGCTGATTTCCCTTAAGGGAAATCTGCTAATATTTTGGTTATGAGGTGTCAGGTGTAGAGTTCTTTGGTCTGATGTCCCCATTATAATATTTCCCAATTTAAGACCTATACATTTTTCTCTCACTTGATAATTAACAAAGTTATTTGTAATTTTCAGTTTTAGCCTTATGTAAAGCCCCATTCCTATTAAGCTCAGAATAACAATAAGCCAATATATTATGAAATATGTTTGATATACCTGTGGACATTCCATTTTTTCATATGAATTTTCTCAATTGTATTAAATCATATATTAAAAAAAGTTTTATAATGGTTTAGATGAATGTTATCATTTTAATGTTAGTTTTTTTAGCGTTCTTAATAAAACTGAGAATAGTTGAAATGGTTTCTTTGAATCTGGTCCTGTTCATAGAACAGCATTTTCAATTTAAGGCAGATGAAGAACAAGTTTTTGGTTTTTTAGCAGATTACCATTAAGGGAAATCAGCTATTGAGATCGTTTTCATAACGCGATTTTCGAAATTTTTCTTCAAATATCCATCGATCCTACCCAGGAGATGACGAAAATGAGGTCCGTTCAAAACTGTATATATATATATATATATATATATATATATATATATATATATATATATATATGTTACTGCTCTAGCGGCCGCAATTTTTGTCTTATCTTTACCAAATTTGATATATAATCGTTTTATACAAAAAGAAAGATCAAGTTCGATAACGGCTGAAATCGTACCAGGGGGAGGGGGAGAATTTAGAAAATTCTTAATATCTCCGTTATTATGCGTCGGATTGAGAAATTGTCTAGAACCAATATTATTGTAAATGAAATGTTCTATAAATGTTGTTATGTACATCTTTTCACTATCTTGATTATTAACTGAAATATTTGCATTTTTTAGCTTTCGGTCCTCAGTAAAGCCCCACTTCTACTCATCTCATATTAACAATATTCTATTATATTATGAAGTACTTTATTTGAAGCTTAAATACCAAATATTGTTCTCATTTAACTTTTAAGTTTTGAGATAAATGCCAATACGTGGCGCATGTGGGAAGTTGCTTAGTTAACGCAGCCCCTGCGTGACAGACTTTTTATGTTTATTTATATAACTAAAACTAAAATAGAAGATAACAGCACGTCTTTTTAAATGGGCTCACATTGCTTTCTAAACAGAGAACTAATGATCGTTGGTTGGGAATTTCAGAAGCATTGCTAATGCATCTTGAAAACCATACTACCTCTCAACATGTCTAAAGAATTCTAAAATTGTATGGCCTCTTAAAATTTCTTTTTTAAAAATTTACTGTTGTTATTGCATCTAGTTAGATTACTTTTAGAAGCAAATGACTTTGGAAAGGTTTTAGGTGAAACGTTCACTTCTTTTAGATTGTCTGTCCCCTACAGGCATTTGCCTATACATTTTTAATAATAATTACTTATTGCTTTAATAATATAAATTATAATAACCAGCTGGGTCCAGCAAATTCCAAATTATACTCCACTGTATAGAATGGAATAACTTGAATGTAGATGCATTTTGTGCATAAATAGATATCAAACATTTTACTTAAGTTCTTGTACTATATTTTTGTGAAGAAGATACTCCATTGTACTGGGAGATGCAGAGTGCCAGTTTTTTTCTTTACAACTGATTCAATAATGATAAAGTTATCTGAGATTAGATAACTTTTTTTTTAACATTTTGAAGCCATTCAGATTCCTTTCTCTCTTTATATGCATTTCTATTTGTTAAAAATTGTATTAATCAAGTTCAGAATAAAGCAATCAGCTCATTTTAATATTAGTATTTAAGCAACTAATAATCAGATTTTTTTATTAAAATATATTTAGGTGATTAATTGTAGTTATAATCACCCACTTAGATTGTTTTGAAAACACTCTTTTTTAAGGACTATGATGATTTTTAAAATGTTTCGTCCTTTTTTTTTTTTTAAATCAGTAAAATTTATACATTTCTTCAGTGAATAATTCTATTATTAGTAGCTAATATATGCAAACTTTTGAATTATTTGCATTAATAAATGAATGATGTCTATAAACTACTGAATTTAACTTTACATAGTATATAATATTTCCTGCTATTCTCAGTTGAACCAGTGAACTTTGATTAATCATTTAATTTTATTTTAAAATTTAAAAAAAAAAAAATTGATGAATGAAAGAAAGCATTAAGTACCTAAAATTTTTATGCATATTGGTTTTTGAATTTTGACAATTTTATATAAAAAAAATAAAGAAAAAGAAAAAGGTATTTTATAAGCACAAAACTCCTCTGAAATAGGATACTATATTTCCAACCCTTTCAGAGTTGTGGCATAATGGGTCTACCCTGAAATCCCAACAATCACACTCATGATAAAAATTCTGTCAAGCCCAATTGCCAACAATCTGAAATTCATATAAATTTAAATTCCCTATATTTTAAAATGTCAACAATTAAACCAAATACAAAATCAAAAGAAATGGCAGTTGAACACGTGTATAATTCATCAAACTATATCTCTAATAGAGATACCTCTTCTCTAGAAGCTCAGTCAGCTAGTGGATAAGAAATAATTTGTAGTTTTTCTGTCCATATTTATGATTCTAGTACTCTCCCCTAATCTTTAGAACCTTTACATTGACTACAATAACTAATGGTAGTCAGAGGACCATAGTCAGAATTTTATGTCTGTGAGCCTATGTGGACCTATTTAGCATGCCTCTATAGCTTTTCGTGTATTAGTTGTTGCCTTTTTTAAGTATTAGCATAAAAATCATCTCTTCTTTTTCCTCTGGAATTTTTTTTTGTCAACCATACATTTCAAATGAACCCAAAACCTCTTCCCTGTTTCAAATTTAATTTTCTACAGTTCTTTGTTCTACAACTCAAATATTTCTTATTCAAGTTCTGTTTACGTAGGTTTCTTTTTATTACTGGGAAAATGTGGAATATATTGTACCAGAACATGGGAAATCGGCTTGGTTTATGCAATCCTTGCGTGACTGCCTTTTTTTCTTCATTATAAACTGAATTTTCATTCAAATGAGTAATTAGAATTGATATACTATTTTTTTTTTTTTCAGCCACCTGAACCAGCTGAGCCTTGGGAAGGAGAGCTGAATGCCACAACCTTTAAAAGGACTTGTCCACAATCATCATCTCTCGATATTAAGAAAATCATTGATGTAGGGAATAAAGAGGATATAGAAGATTGTCTTCATTTAAACGTGTATACAAATCAAGTAAGTCATGCATGTTGAAATTATCTCTAGTATTACTGTGCATTTCATTATCAATTTCTATGATTGTTCACAATAATATTAATTGTAAATTTGAATTGAGGTTTTATAAAAATTTTTAAAGGAGAATTTTAATTGTTTATTTCAATTTAAGATTTAAAGAAATATGACTGTTTGATGAAAAAAAGGGTTGGAATAAAGACTAGGGGGAAATACTCAGTATGTTTTTTTTTTTCTTCTGCTTCATTTTCTTCTGCACTTAGTTTCCTAATATGGGCTGTCTAGAACTTTCTTCTTTCTCACTTTTTTATTTATTTTTTTAATGTTGGAGTGGTATAATTTGTAATGGCAAAACAAATATAATATGGGATTTCACTGTTTTTGTGACTTGTTTCTCTCCCCCTATTAAAGTACTTTACTACAGCTGGCTAAATTGGCTACATATTCTTCCCATTGACACCCATGATGAGATTCACCCCTTTATTGATGCTTTAATCAACCAAAAGGCTACAACCCATGTCATATTTAAAACCATATTTTTCTCCTTTATAGAAGTCTTGTTTGAATATAATTGCAAACATGCTTTCTTGGAGCTTTTTAAAAATAAAAGAACCTCTTGGCTCTAAACGGGTTAAAGAGACTCCAGCGTAAACAAAAATCTTAAATCATTTATTATTATACAACAGCGCCTTGCATCTGAATACATAATGTGCTTGAAAGACCCTCTCCATTTTGCATCTGAAATAATATCTTAAAAATTAAAAATCCTTCATTTGAAAAATTAATCCATGAGTATATTTTTCAATGTATGCTCCAGTTAGAAATCACATCCTACTAAAGAATATCAAAGTGTGCCTAAATAGGTCACTATGCATATAATTGCAGCTTAAGAATGCTTATCTCCCTAATTGTTTCCAATTGTAAATGTAATAGGTAACACACCTTTAGGTTCATATGCTTCACTCTGCATATAGTTTTATTATACATCTTTACAGCAGTTACAAAAGGACAATTATTAACTACAGGAAAGTATTAGCAATGTAAAATAAATAATTACACAAATATACAATTTAACACACACTGCATTAATAAGAGCATAGAAATTAAAAATTATAAAAAAAAATTGAATTACAAAATTAAAACTTTTTTTTTTTCAATCTAACATGTTTCATCTAAATTACATCATTAAGTATCAGTAAAAGTTTTAAAGCTACTCTTTATATAACAGCATGGTGTGAGAGTATTAGACCCCAGCACACATGTCGGTAACACTAACTCTTACATTGAACTTTACAGTAATATATATATATATATATATATATATATATATATATATATATATATATATATATATATATATATTTATATAAAACTGAGATTTGATATTTTTTAATGTAGTTTTAGTCACCAGGGCAAGTAATTAAATTAGATCTATTGCCTCAATGGGATTACTATATCCCTTGTTCTCTTATTTTTATATTTTATTTATCTGCAACTTCGCCCTGTTTAACATTTTTTTTATTATTTAATTTCATCCCCTTTTGTTAAATATTAATAAAACAAAAATGGCTGGATAGTGGTTTAAATACTGTAAAAAATATGATTTCAATGACATCCATTTTGTCTGGGGTAAAGGTTATATAAAAAAAATAAATATAAATAAAAAAATTAAGTTTATGTTTTCAGAAAACTACTTGTACCCTGTTAGGCATAAACAATAATAATAAATCTGCACAATATTGTATAATCTATTTACCAATTTTCCTTATATCCCTGTGCAACTTACTCTCTAATATGTTTAAGCCTACATTTATTATTATTGTACTAGATTATTTCATTGAAATGTTTTGAATCAGTTGTAGAGTATTTTATTTTATAATTAACAAAAACAATAAGAATAGTAATCCAGTTTTACAAATATTTAGTTTTCTTCCAGTTGCCAGGGAATTGCAGCGAACTAAATCCTGTAATGTTTTACATTCATGGAGGTTCATTTCGAGTTGGATCTGCACAACCCTTTCGTCCAAATTATCTTCTTGAGCGTGACATTGTTCTGGTCGTTACTCAATACAGATTAGGACCATTAGGTAATATTAAATAAGGTGATTCTACTTTAATGAGGTTCAACCTATATTCATATGCATAATCATTAGTTTTAAGAACAATTTTTTTTTTATACAATGGTTTTTGATTTTTGATACTGTTGTATTGTTTTTGATATTAAAAAACAGTAGAGAACTTGGCCTTCTTATTGATCCTTATGTTTTTGATATTGCTGTTGTTATCCAATCTTTGTTGAATGTGAAATGGCGGAATGAAGTGATAGCCTCGGTAGTAAGTTGAATCTTTTTATAAGAAGTGTACAACTCCTGAAGAGGCATCAGAGAGGATGCAAAACATGTAGAGTGAAAAATAAATGAGTGGAAGATATTTCTTGTGTTATTTCATTTGTTAGTGTTCTGCCATTTTACCTTCAACTACCACTGTTGTCAAATAACAATGCTGTATCACTAAGACATATTAATGGAGTTATTTCTAGATTTTAGTACTCTATCATAAGTAACCCCTACTCCTACTAATAAGAAGATGGGAGCTCTGGGATATGTTCCTATTCTCACTTTACACATAACGTAGAACTTATTAGAGCTTGGAAGATAGTACTTATTAGATTCCATGAGAGTGCTTACTCATTTCATTTTCAAAATAAGCAAATATAATTGGATATATCTTATTTTTAGCCTTAATAGCTTGTGTTGTTCGTTTAGGCCTTTATTAAAGGATAAATATGAAACTGAAGATGGTATTACATCCTGCTATGTCATCTGTGTTCATTCAACTAATGCAAATGCTGTTGTAATTGCTGCCGAGAATTATTTTAGATCTTTCTGGATGATGGACTATTTTGTCACATTCTAAATAGCAAAGATTGAATCTAATGAGTAGGTCATGAAATTTTCCATAGAAAAAACTGATTACATTTTACTTCATACTAAGTTATAACTTATATACAAAAACAAAATACTAAGTAAAGTTTTATTTCTTAAGGTAAACATTGGGGCATTGATTAGTTGAAGAAAATTAAGAATAATATCTTTTGAATTATAAATTATTTTCTAAGAAATCTTGAAATATACTTTTTTTTTTTTTCACCGCCCTAAGTACTCCAAGCATATAACCCAGTAAAAATACTTACTCAAGAAAATGATGTCATTCTTTAAAAACAAAAACCAATCCTGAATATTCATTTATTTAATTTTCCTTTCTCTATTATCAACTATAATTTTCTATTAATGGGTAATACAATATTACTAATAAATATTAAGTTAAAAATCTGACTAATATAGGCCTCGGCACACTAAACACACTGAATCATTTTCATGGTCAGGTGAACCTGGCTTTAATTTTTTGTGCTGTAATTGCATTCCTACATAAAATTAGATATTGAATTCTTTTTACTTATGTTTGTTACAAAAATGTAGCCATTGCAGCATAAATGACAACTGCAAAGTTGGTAGGCGAATCAGTATAAAGTTGTTTTAATGCATATAGTAATCACTTCTTCTTTGCAAAGGGTTTCTCTCTTTTCAAAATGATGAAGTTTCTGGAAACATGGGATTATTGGACATGGTACTTGCTCTGAAGTGGGTACAGAAACACATATCTGGATTTTGTGGTGATCCAAAAAGTGTTACTATCTTTGGGCAAAGCTCGGGTGGAGCTGCTGTCTCTTTATTAATGGCCAGTCCTCTTGTGCAAGATAAAAGTAAGTATTCATGCTTCTAGAGGTTCCATTCCTTGTATGCATATTAATTAATATGCATTTATAAATATATATTATATTATTACTCTTTTCTCCAAAAAGGAATTAAAATAATTTAAATGCAGTTGTGATGTATCTTATCAGTTTTCATCCAGTAAAAGCTAAAGATTAAAAAAAAATAATAATAAATAAAAAAAAAATCACAAAAAATAAAAATGGAAATATCAGTAATAAAATTACGTCAATGTCATCTGAGACAGCAATACTGAGAATGTTAAAACAGATGGTTTTGTACTTGTTAATTGGTTTATGGTATTTGTAAGTTACAAGGAACTCTCCCATTATGGATTTGTAATAGAGTAATTAGTATGTATCATGTTTCCAGTGACGTTGATAAATTATATTCTTACTCAGGCTGAATTAGACTGACTTGAAATAAAATAAAATACTTTTTAAATTTTTTTTTTGCTAATTATTTTTTGGTGTTATATTAGACATTAAACATTTGTCAAATTTACTACAGTGCAAGGGCAGGTGGGGGGAGGGTTTTGAAAATTGTTTTTAAGTCAAAATTATATTATTGAAAAATTCTATTAATTTTCACTTAACATTTACTTTCAGAACTTTTCCATAAGGCAATTGTCCAAAGTGGGTCTGCAATATGTGATTGGGCAATTGAATTAAACCCACAAAATACTGCCAGAGGAGTCGCATCTTATGCTAACTGCATTGGTACTGATTTAGAAATGATAAACTGTCTCAGACAAAAGAATGCAACTGATGTCCTTGATGCACACCTCAAGTATATTGTAATTATCAGTATTCATTTACTTTTGAAATAGTTTAAGAAGAAAATTCATTTAATAAAACAGAGAAATGGTGCCTTTGAAATAATTTTTGCCCAAATTAATCTTCCTAAGTATCTATAAGGAAATGGATTCATAAGAAGTTAGTTTCAACTTGTGCTGCCAAACTCATACTCATTATTTTTAATAATTCTTTGGTAGTTTTTGACAGTGGACTTTCTTTATGGAGCCTAATCCGTTTGGGATTGTGAGGCATTACTTAAAGAAATGATCAGTAGACTCTAGTTAGGAACATCACATAATAACAACCAGAAAGACTGAGATAATTATAGCATATCCTCCTCTTTACTTTTATGCACCATTGTTTTATTGTTTATTTATCATTTACTATGGCCAATTTCAAATCCACAGTTATTAGTAAATCCACTATTCCAAAATTTGTAGAGACAAAGATTCTTGGATAGTGATTAAAATATTTGAAAATTCTGTATTCAGGAAGCAAAGCATTTTGCCGTGAACTAATCTAGAGCTTTATAATTATATCATAAAATGTCCTGCTGTCAAATAGTCATAGGAATGCTTGCTTAGTAATTTTGATTAATCCATCTTATCCCACAATTTTTCAGATGTTCTTTTCAAAAACAAATTAGGAAAAATGTTTCAGTGAAATATACTACAGTAGGGACCCGATTAACCGAGTCGATCGGGACCGCTGTTACCTCGGTTAATCGAAATTCTCGGTTAATCGGAACCTACTAATACCAGCTGAAAATGTAAGGTTTTTAGAATAAAAACTAGTACCTACCTATAAGTTTAATAATTATATTCATATTTACATTTTTTAATCATAAATTAATAATAGAAGTAGAATGTATGTACATACATACATATGTAGTATAAAATAACATCGGACACAAAAAAAAAAAAAAAAATTAATGGAAAATCAGAAAACTATTTTGACTTAAAAAAATCATTTATTGTTGTTTGTTTTAAACAACTGCTTCTATCAGCAGCTGCAGTGTCTCTCCACTTCCTTAACATCATCAGTTCATATGAAGGCACATCACCTCTGCCTTCTAAATAGAGTAGTGACCTGTCAAGTAGGTTGAAACCCTCCTCATGGCTTACTTTCGTGGGGATAGATACCTCGTCTCCTTCAAGCTCTTCTTCGTTAGTTGTTTTCATTATTTCATTAATGATTTCCTCTTCCGTTAGGACCGCTGATCTCTTTAATGATTCTTCATTGACCCAATCCGTAACTTCGAAGTCCATTACATCTTGGGAGTTAAGATCTTTTAACAAAGAGCACAACTCTAGATTTGTTGGTGGCTCTTCGTTTGGCTGACTACTATAGGTAACTTCAGGTCAAGTTTTTCCAGGCTTTATTTAATGTGGTGTTGGGTACTGAATCCCACGAATTAGCTGCCATGTAAATGACATCTTTAATTGTAATCTTTTTTAGTTGTTCTATTAGCCCTTTATCGTTATCTAATAACATTGTAGTTAAGAGTTTCAGATTCCGTGTCTGCTGAAAGTTTTTCCACAGAAATGGCGCGTGTCTGTTTTTAAAACGACTTAGCAAACCTTTACTCGCCTCAAATTTCTCTATAGGCGAATTTAATTTTAAATTAAGAGACAATGCTTTCTCTTGAATTATTGGACCACTTACCGGGAATCCTTGCTCTCTTGCCTGGCAAAACCACAGTAAACAAAGTAAAAGGGCTTCTTCTAAATCTCACACGATGACTTCTTCAATGTAGATCTGCAGTTAGAAGCCTCCTTTGATAAACATAGTCTTCAATTTGCTTCCTATTCCTCTTCCAGTCACCGACAGCATAATCCTGAGCAACTTTTTTTAAAGACTCGCCTTTGTCCAAGCGATGAATTGCTTCTAATTTTTTTTCAAGCGAAATAACCACTCTTTTACGTTTTTTAGCCGGGTTGTGACAAGTAGAGATGTAAATACAATATTCCCGGAACAGGGGAAGGAGGGTTGGACGTGGTGCTAGAGATTTATTTCTCAGAAGGCAATTAACGACTGTCTTAGAGCTTCCTTTTCAATAAACCGCTTGCTGAACACCTGCATCCGGCCTATGGTTTTGAGGGTTTCAAAAAGGTTCATAATCACTTTCAAAGGTTACCGCACCTACTTTTTTTTTTTTTTTTTTTTTTAAATGTTTGGCACCTCGGTTAATCGGGACCTCGGTTAATCGAACCTCGGTTAATCGGGTCCATACTGTATTACTCTTCTATCAGTATAATCTTAAAATTAAAAAAATTGTGCGTAAAGTTATCCTTGGAATTCAAAATTATTTAAATTTATAATATCCCAGTTCCAACGTCCTGTTTTAAATAAATCTCTTTATTTCAGAGAAGTATTCTAGTGAATGAAAGGATGGCCGTGAATGGACATATAGGAGGCAATCATGCAGTTATACAAACAGCAGGATCTGAGAAATTTCTGACTGAGAACCCAAAGGTTAGCTTCTTAAATGGGCGATTTCTTCATATTCCAACTATGGTTGGAATGACTAAACATGAGGGTACTTTTTTTCTAGGAAGTAAGTTGCCATTCTCAAAATTCTTTAAAAAAATATTAGTTGCCTGCTTCAAAATATATTTTTAAGTATTCATAGAAAGGTTGTTGAACATTTCTTTTCAACTGTAATAATACAGTGTAAGAATATGACTAAAAAGGCTCTGTAGATTATTAAATTGTCTTTTTAATCTATATTAAAGATATGATGGGCCTCAGGTAGCCAGGCAAGTTAAGGCATTGGTCTTAATACATTTGGTAAACCTACAGTCATAGGTTCGATTCCCATTTAGGCATTAGAAATTTATTTAGTATGCCCTATTTATTTAGTATCATCGGTATTAGTATCCCCTGTATAGAAAAGGTGGTAACCTGTGTAGATTAGCCTTGGTACTCTATAAAGTGGGAGTGAATAACAACGTAACCTAAAATATAAAGATATGAGTAGCACTATATACCTAAACAAGTACTGATTATTAAAAAAAATAATAATAAAAAACAAAGAAAAAAAACAGATTATTATTCTTTAAGCATTTAAAACTTGTTTAAAAGGTCTTTAATTGAAAATCCTTCTGAGTTTTTAAATGATATATCTCAGTCAAAGTTAGCGGTTTAGTAGCTAATTTTTAAGAATAAAAATAACAGATCTATCGTCAATTTACTGCCATTGGTGTTTTCATAATATGAAATGAGAGAGAGAAAAAAAAGAGCTTAGTTTAAGCCAATTGGTTATCATATTTCTAAATTCAATCACCAAAATCAAGACATAATAATTTATATAGATTCATATAGGAATTAATAGTAATTTGCATTATTTAACATTTTGAAATTTATTTTATTCTTTCCTTTGTATTTAATGCCAGATTTTTATTTGTAGATGTATATGACTTCTTGGAAGAAATTGATATTTTTATGAACAACACAGAGTTCTTGGAGAACAAAATGGTGAATACAACACTTCAGTTCAGTGGTATAGTATTATTAGTAGTATATAAAGCACATAATAATGTTAAAAAGTAACAAATCAGAGAAAAAAGTTTACTACTGAAATTAATTAATTATTCTGGAAAAATTAGACAATAAAGTATAAGATGTTATTTGTCATTAATATAATTTGTCAAAATTACCAGTAGTCCTAACTGACTGCTAAACTCTGCAATCGTTGCAGGACATGGGTCTCTACCCACTATCCTGAACCATTCTGTATGATCAAGCGTTAGGATCCACCAACTCCAGACACCATGTCTGCATTCAAGTTATCCAGCCACCTCTGTCCAGGCCTCCCCCCCCCCTTGCTTGTGTATTGTATAACATTTTTCTTGGTAGCCTGTTGGTCTCTGGCTCCTCAATGTGCTCTAAAGAGCACAACCTACCTTTCTTAGGTGGTTTTCCATGAGGTAACGAGTCAGTAACTATTGCTTCTAGTCCTCCAATTGTGTTAATCTTTCCCAGCTTTTATATAAATATCTTTGGTCCCTTCTATCATAGATGAGATCACTTTTGTTTTATCTGTTTTCACTGTCATTTATAACTGATTGCTGTTTTTCACATTCCTTTACACTTGACCTTCGAGTGGACGCAATTTGCCTCCTTGAATAACAGCTATGACCTCACAGGTTTGCTGCAGTTTGGGCAAGGATTTCGGTGGATTATAAGTTTTAGGAACTCATTTTAAGGCTAGGAGGGTATATTTCAACAAGAAAGCAATATTTATTTATTGTATTCTTTAAAAAATAGTATTGAATTTTGTTTGTTTTATATAAAATGGACCTGTGAGGTCCCACACTCACCCGAGGGTCAAAGCAGAAAACCTCTTGGATATCGTCTGAACTCAGTGACCATTCTAGCTTTTATATTTATTCTCCATAAGTATACATCCGTTGTACTTCAACACACTACAGCTAGTAAATGTGAACTTTCTCAATTAAACAGATCATCTATCTCCCTGGTCCGCCTAATGTTTTCATTTATTTCGCTTTACTGTATTTATTTTGAACCCTACCTGTGACCAATCCATTGTCACCATACGCCATTGTTGTATGAGCCTGTGTATGATAGTCGTAACTCAGTTGTAAGTTAAATGAAAATAGCAGTTCAACATCTTCAAAGTTATTTAAATATAATTATAATTTTTCTAAAAAAAAATTTAATTGATTTCTAGTTAGATGTTTTTGATAACAGTCTTTCTAATAATAATAAATATTATTTATTATTTTAAAGGCATATTTTGATATATTAAATATACATTTTCAAAAAAAAAAAAATTGTATATCCAACAATAACATTTATTTCAATAATCTAATGACAATTTTAACTAGTCATTTTTTTATTGTTTAACAAGTCAATGGAAACAAAAGCAATCCCATTGATATAACAAAAGGTGAACCTTACTGTAGGTTTCTACAGGCCAAATACAAATTTCAAAATTGGAGTGTCGATAGAATAGGGAAATAATCCCTAATGTCGATAGGGGCAGGAGAAGTAATCCCAAAAAAGACAGCTGATGTAATCCAAGAATATGGACTAAAGACTGAAGACGTATGCCAAATGTTGAAATCAATTAAAAAAAAAAAAAAAAAAAAAAAAAAAAACAGAATACAGATTATAAACAACCATCTGTTTAAAATAAACTAAAGTTTAACATTAACTGTCTCCTAACTAGCCACACACCAGCTCAAAATATAAATCAAGTAAATTCATTTCATTAAAACAAAACATTAAAAGGAATATTTTTTACATAAATACCCTGGCAGGCACATTAGGAGGATACCCATAAGGATACCATCAAAATTTGGGCAACTTTTTGTTTGATTGTTATTTACAAGAATATGTTTAATATTTACAAAAAAATGAACATAAAGAAGATATTTGAGAAGGTTTGTTTTAATTCTTTCTCCATACCTCCACTCCTAAACCAATATCAGTTAATAACGAATTTAACCATCAGTTTTATATGAATCTTTCAATCAAGTTTAAGAAATGATTTTAGAAAAATTTCACCTACTAGACCATTAATAACATTGTATATATAAAACAATGTACAATATTATTCCCAGGGAAGCAGTAGTCATACTAAAAAATACAGATCCTAATACAAATTATAAATACACCTGCTAGGGCGATTGACCTTCATTCTCAGTTGAGATGCCCAGAGGAAACTAACTGGTTTTTCATCATCTACTAGATAGGATTTTTGAAGACATTTTTCAAAAATTACGCCATGGATTTAATCTAAATAAAATATGTTGAAAATAAAATAAAATATAATAATATATTTAAAAGAATATTCATAAGTCACCTAATGGTATATTGAAATTAAAATAGATAAATATATATGAAGTATAGCATATTGGAAATGTCTTTGTTTTTTGGATATATATATATATATATATATATATATATATATATATATATATATAAATTATTATGGCAGAAAGAGGGGCTTTTGCCAAATTACTGTTAGAAAATTTCGTAATAGTTTAAGGGAAAAAACTAATTTTAATATTTTACATTAATTATTGTTATTAAGGAACATTGAAGCAAATAAATTGCATTCATTTTAGATTATGGCTTACTGCTTAAGTTCCAAATAACTTTGCACAGGGTGGTCCATGGGAAATGGACGGTTTTAAAATAGCAATTACTCTGTTAGTTTTGAAGACAGACACATTTTATTTAAACAAAAATAAAGCTGAATTTATGCCATTTTTAAAAAAAATTCATTACTTTATTTTTTAAAAATAGCATCACTTAAATGGCGGCCATTTTCACGAACACACTTTAAGTATTTCTTGAAAATTGACGTCCACTCTTCTTAATAGATCGTCATTGATTAGAGTGATTTGGTTTCGTATTACCGTCTTCAGTGCTTCCAGAGTGCGTGGCTTTTCTTTGTAGACATGAGCAATGATCTTTCGTCCACAGCGGCATAAAGGTGACTGAATGGCAGGCGGTGGTAGTCGAGTGACCATGATGGCTCGTTTCCTCCTCCACCAGCCGCCAAGTACTGCGCAATTCAAAACTGTCCGTTCCCTGTGGACCACCCTGTAATTACATATTCTTCTATTGATGATTTTTTGGTTTAATATTTGGAATTTCAAAAAAAATAATTTGATAATTAATCTATTTTCAGGTATTATAGACACAACTGGAGCTTTGACAGATGTCTTCACTGACAAATTTTTCACACGGCTACAACTTGGTAACTTCACTGCAATGATACCAGGATTAGTTGATGTTAGTTTTCATTGGGCGGATAATTACTGACCTTTCTTAATTCATAAAAAAATTATTAACACTACTTAATCATACTCTTAGTTGAGACCAGAATTTAGTGTGAAATGGTATAACTTGGTTTAGAATGTTTTGGACTTAAAAACTAAAGCTTGAGATATTATTAATAATATTATACAATTTTTGATCAATTTTGTGACTATTGTTCATATACTCTGCATGCAGAATAACCTTAATAAATAATTTTATGTTACACTTAAAAATATATAAACTTATTCAATGAATTAAGAACACACAGGATTGCTTTTCTTTTCTTCGTTGTTCCTCTAAGGAATTTCACACTTTAAATTGACTCACAAAATTAATTTGGAGGTTTTAGTACCACTTAATTTTGCTACTGAAGAGAAACAGAGTCTAAAACTAGGAGCTCAATCTCAGAGTAACTTCCACATTCATATTTCCTAGGTGAACCAAGAAAGCAAAACCCTCAGAAAGCAAAACTAATGATCTATAATATGGGTGATTAGTTCCATAGCTATGTATATAAATGCAGCATAAGAATTTTGTTCTTTCTCAGAAGAATAGAGGAAATCACTGCTGGTCAGAAAAGCAAAATCCCTGAGAAACATATTTGGAGGCATAAGGGAACAACAAAGAAGACACATAAGGAAAAAAATTGAAATGAATGCTTGTAAAGGTCGGGTATTCAAAATTTGAGAAACTTGGCCAGGAACCCTGGAAAATGGAAATCAACAATGGAAGAAGAAGCTTAGTTTCTTCGAAGACTTTGGTATCCTGTGCTAAGTGGTGCTTTTTGAACTTCATTATTACAGCTCACATAAGATTATTTTTAAATATTAAAATAGATAAAAATGAGTAATAGCAAAAAAAAATGTTTAATTTATAAGATTGAACCTTTATTTACTGTACACTCCTAATTTTTTCTACTTCTTATATTTTAGCTCTGTGGAATGACTCTTTTGAAATCATGTATTGTTCAAGTTGCAAAACAACAATACAAGAGTGCTCCAACCTTTCTTTATTCCTTTAATTATCTTGGTCACCTAACTAAGTTTGGCTATGGAGAGGAGGTCCACTATCCTTTTCCGGGAGGTAAGAATGCACTCAAATCCTAATTTATGAGGTAACTTGAGTAAGCAATAACATTTTAGTGTCGTATGGTTTAATACGTACTCTCAAAGAGGGCTTCATTCCTTTTTCCCCCCAATTATTTCTGTAATTGAGTATATCCTATATATATCAAATTAATATTACTTTTTTCAAGCATATTCATCCATTCCTTGACTATTCTATTATATCCATTCTCTACTATTTGTTGAGATGGCAAAGTACCTCATAACCCAAGGAACATTCCCACGATCTTCATTGAGCATATGCTTAGGAAGCTGTGACATCTTACTGTACCTCTTTCTTAATTATGTTCCACTTTGCCCTATTCATAGCAACAACATGGTTTAAGCAGAATAAAAGACTTCTTAATATTTGCAAATTATTAACTTCCTTGCTTCTTGGGAATAGTTGTTCAAAGTAGAGATGAATTCTTGGAAGCTCTTAATGAGCAAAATTTGCATGCTAGCCCTAAACAACAACATATCCCAGATGGAACTTAAGAGAGTTGGTGATATGTAGAGTTCCAAGAACTCAGAAATGTCATATGCCAAAGATTATGCTAAGGAACTACAGATTTTTTTTTAGAAAATATTATTTTTTTTTTTGAGAATGTTGACATTTGTATTTAATATTTTAATGCATTACAAAAATAATATCATGAAAAAAAATGATAACACTATTTGATTAGATTATTCATGCATTAAACGACATGTGGAGGAGACATATGACCTAGTTCTCTACACTAAGCAGAATTGTAGACTTCTTACCACGAACCTCTAATTTCTTTCCTATAGGCAATTGAATGAGAATTAAAATTAATAACTTTTAATGGATTATGAAATTTTGTAAGATTTTTTTATTTCAAAAACTCTTTTTTATAACCGCCATTCAAATTGTAGATTGAATTATCTTAATACAGGTGTTGCTCACTCTGATGACTTAGTTTACCTCTTCCCTATGGACTCTGGCAACTTGACGGAACCTGAAAAAAAAATTGCTGATATAATGGTTAAATTGTGGACTAATTTTGCTATTTACGGGTAAATTATTTTATAATTTATTTAATAAGTTACCTCATTATTTTTTCTCAACTTCTAGAATAATGTGTAGTGAGACTGTTTGGTTATATCCCTGTTCACATATAAATGGATGATCCAACTTCCAATCCCTTGAGTAAGAAGCTAAATTTGTTTAAATGCATAATTAACAGTTTTTTATTTGGCCTAAAAAGGTATTGCCAATAAAGTATTTGTTGAGCAACAATATTCCTAAATACAATATAAATAATTTCCAATACATACTTCACAGTTATTCAATAATTGTGATTTTTAGAGAACCAATTCACATTGTGCCACAACTCTCACTACCTAATAATGGGGGTTGAAAAGCAGTAACCCCTGCTTTGGAAGAGCAATTATTCGAGATTCACCTAAGTTTATTTAACATTGAATGTGAATTGTCTTTAATGTAATTAAGAAGAAAGAAAATAGTTTTTACCTGCTTGAAGAGTATTGTTTCATTTTGAATTCAGAAACATCTCATTACTGTGGGTGTACCATAAGCCATTTTCTGCCAATCGAAATCCCTAATGAATCTATTTAAATATATATGGTAAAGTAATTATCCAGCACAATTCAATTTAAAGTATAGCCTTATTTTAAAATTCATTTTTGGCATTTGGGTCTCAATATTTCAATGACGATGCTGTGTGTATCAATCTGTTTTATTTTTAACTTTCAGAGACCCAAATCCAATACAAGGAACTGTGTGGGAGCCAATGACGTCAAATTTTGGTCCATACCTCCGAGTGGACACACACACCTCTTTGAAGGACGATATAAGTCTAGAGTTTAATATAACGCTTCAGGAAGGACTTGGTAAAGTACTGCCCTCTTCAAGCCCTCCGTTGCTAACACTTCCTTCCATTTTTGTCATCAGTGTGTTGTGCCTATTTAATGTATTGGCGGAATATGTTTGTTTGTAACATATAACAAGTACTTGTAAATAAGTGCATGTACTACCCTAGAAGTGAGTAAGTGAGTCATTAAGTGGAATAAGTATAACAAAGGTGCTCAATTAAGTGTATTGTTTTGAGATATATAATGAATGTTGCCTCTGATTAACACTTCAGTTAAATGATGGCTATTTTCAACATACTGAAATTGTGGGAATAGTCATCACACGAGCATGCCTAATAATTTTGTTGGCAATTCATAGAGAGACATAGTGCCTACTGTTAATTTTTTGTCAATTGGCTCAACAGTTTTGCTGTATATAAGTTATCATGATTGCTACTTCTGTTAAGCAAATTACATTTTAAATTTTATTAAATTAAAATAAGTCCAATATTATTCATGATTACGTTACTAGTTGTGCAAAAAAAAAAAAAAATGTATGTGTTTAGCTTAATTCAAAAAAGAAAACTGAATGATTTAAAAGTATCATTCAAAAACTTATTCATTAAAAACAAATGTAATTTTATAGTGACCAAATGCTTAATAAATTTGTAAATAAGATAATACGATTCAGTAGATGCAGTTGTGACTATTTTAATTATTTAAGTATTAATATTTAATACTATATTGTAATGGGAATATGAATTCATTTAGTATATCTTAACACAATTTTATCAATTATTTAAAACTACTTTTATTCAAACTGTAATTTTTTTATTAAATTAAATTTTTAAATTTCAGGAACAGTTTAATAAAAAAAAAATCTTTTAACAGAACACCGTTTTTGTGTTTAAAAACTATACTGTGCATTATTTTATTTAAATGATATTTATAATGAGAATTTATATGTATTTCTTTTCTGTTGAATCCATAAGATTTGTTTTTTTTATGTAAAATGTCCACAAATAGTAATTTTCATTCTTGACAAAAGTGGTTTTTATTTAAATTTTGCAATGTGAAAAAGTAATACATACACATCTAACTTTACTTGTTTAAATTTACAATAACTACAACATTCTTAAAATTCTGTTTTATATTTATTTATTATTACATTTTTAACATAGCTCCCTTAAGGGAAATCAGACATTGAAGTTGTACTCATGACGCAATTTTCAAAAAAATGTTTCTCAATCCTACCTAGGATGATGATGAAAATGGGGTCAGTTCAAAATTATATATATCTTTTATTTTTTCTTCATTTTTAGAAATTTATGACTGCAGACACTACAATGCATTGTGGGTATCGGCCAAAATTCCCTTTGTAGAATGATAACCACAATGGCAATATATAATATAAATTTGATTTCTCTTGAGATAGGGTTCCATAATATATAGTTAATCACAAAACCTTTTTATGGGTCCTCACAATTTTATTTCTTATAAACGCTGAGCGCTTTCGGGGACTAAATCCCCATCCTCAGAGCTACAAAACAATGTAACACCATAATTAGGAGTCTAAAAATCAGTTCTTAAAAATGTTTTACATAGTTGGTCATATAACAAACAGTCTATAACATTATACATTTTTTTACAATAATAACAACTATATTCAAAAAACACATTTACAATTAAAATATAACAAATTAATAATTACTATTTAAACATTAAAATAATATTATAAGCAAAAATTACTGTCAGAGCGTAGGGCGATCCTATAGACTTGCTACACGGCTAAACCCTGCCGAAGCACTGAGGCCAAGGGGATCGTTCCAAGCCGCTAGGGAGGGGGCAGAGACAAGTCTGGACATGAGAGACGCGTTTGTGCAGTCTGCACATTTACATTGCCTTTATTTATGGCTTTTTCAAGTTTTATTTCAATAGCCTCCACCATGTCCAACAGATAACCCCTAACGTCACTATGAATTAATTTTATCTGGCGGTCCCCAGCATGGTGGTTGTGCTCCTTACAGTGTGCATAAAACTCTGAGCCTGCTCTCATGTGTTCCTTAGCCCTGATGCGTAACTTCCTCTCTGTCCTCCCAACGTAGCTGGCTTCACACATCCCACACTTCATCATGTACACCCCTGATCTGTCTCCTAGAGGAGTAGCATCCTTGATTTTGGAAACAAAATTCTGAAGTGACGCCCTCTTTCTGTAGGCTATTCTAATGCCCTGCCTGTTTAGTTTCCTTCCCAGGATTTCTGATAGCCTGCCCAAATATGGCAATATTCCCCAGGATTTAACCTCTTCCCCACCACCCCTAAAAGTCTCCCTCATCAATTTTTTAGAAACCCTCCTGTCATATATTTTTCTTATAAATTCCCGACGTTGGCCATTCCGTTGTCCTAAGTGGTAAATATGGCATAATTCTTTCTGGTAATTTTCATCGTCCATTGGAACAGATAGGAGCCTGTCAATGAGATAGATGAATGGGGTTTCCTTTACTCTGGGGTGTTGGAAAGACATTCGGTTTATACTTATGTCCGTGCAAGTCGGCTTTCTATAAATCGAAAATTTAACCCCCTCTCCGCTCCTATAAATAGGATCACCTCCAGAACTGCTTGCCAAAAGAATCATTTTTGAGTTTAATAAAATTACAAATTTTAAGCCAGCATTCACTATTAACAACAGTTCTCAACTTATAGAAAAATTAGGTAAATTACATTTAAGCAAAACGTGCATTATGGTGTCCTTTGACATAGTAAACATGTATTCAAACATACCCCCCCCCCCCCCGGCAGCGTGGTCGCTTTTTGATAAGGCACTATATTATAAAAAATGTGACCCTATAATTTCTTTGGAAATTTCGAATGTAATAAATATTATAATTTCGCAGGGCTACTGTCTGTTCGAAGGCAAGTTTTATAAACAGAAAGGGGTTGCTATGGGAAATCCGATCAGCCCCCTAGCGGCCGATATATTCATGAATTGGTTCGAACACTGTTTTATAATGTCGGACAGAAACCCCTTTAAAAACAAAATTAAATTCTGGTTACGTTACGTCGATGACACTTTATGTATTTTTGAGGGTTCAACAGAGGATTTGCAAAGGATGCACAACTACTTAATGCCTGTCAATGAGATAGATGAATGGGGTTTCCTTTACTCTGGGGTGTTGGAAAGACATTTGGTTTATACTTATGTATGTGTGCATGTGGGCTTTCTATAAATTGATAATTTAACCCCCTCTCCACTCCTATAAATGTTAAGGTCAAGGAAGGTTATTTTTCCTGCCTCCTCTTGGTCCAAAGTAAATTTTATGCTGGGATGTTGCACATTTAAGTAGTTGTGCATCCTTTGCAAATCCTCTGTTGAACCCTCAAAAATGCATAAAGTGTCATCGACGTAACGTGGGTTAAATTTTCAATTTATAGAAAGCCCACATGCACGGACATAAGTATAAACCAAATGTCTTTCCAACACCCCAGAGTAAAGGAAACCCCATTCATCTATCTCATTGACAGGCTCCTATCTGTTCCAATTGACGATGAAAATTACCAGAAAGAATTATGCCATATTTACCACTTAGGAGAACGGAATGGCCAACGTCGGGAATTTATAAGAAAAATATATGACAGGAGGGTTTCTAAAAAATTGATGAGGGAGACTTTTAGGGGTGGTGGGGAAGAAGTTAAATCCTGAGGAATATTGCCATATTTGGGCAGGCTATCAGAAATCCTGGGAAGGAAACTAAACAGGCAGGGCATTAGAATAGCCTACAGAAAGAGGGCGTCACTTCAGAATTTTGTTTCCAAAATCAAGGATGCTACTCCTCTAGGAGACAGATCAGGGGTGTCATGATGAAGTGTGGGATGTGTGAAGCCAGCTACGTTGGGAGAACAGAGAGGAGGTTACGGATCAGGGCTAAGGAACACATGAGAGCAGGCTCAGAGTTTTATGCACACTGTAAGGAGCACAACCACCATGCTGGGGACCACCAGATAAAATTAATTCATAGTGACGTTAGGGGTTATCTGTTGGACATGGTGGAGGCTATTGAAATAAAACTTGAAAAAGCCATAAATAAAGGCAATGTAAATGTGCAGACTGACACAAACGCGTCCCTCATGTCCAGACTTGTCTCTGCCCCCTCTCTAGCGGCTTGGAACGATCCCCTTGGCCTCAGTGCATCGGCAGGGTTTAGGCATGTAGCAAGTCTATAGGATCGCCCTACGCTCTGACGGTAATTTTTGCTTATAATATTATTTTAATGTTTAAATAGTAATTATTAATTTGTCATATTTTAATTGTAAATGTGTTTTTTGAATATAGTTGTTATTATTGTAAAAAAATGTATAATGTTATAGACTGTTTGTTATATGACCAACTATGTAAAACATTTTTAAGAACTGATTTTTAGACTCCTAATTATGGTGTTACATTGTTTTGTAGCTCTGAGGATGGGGATTTAGTCCCCGAAAGTGCTCAGTGTTTATAAGAAATAAAATTGTGAGGAGCCATAAAAAAGTTTTGTGATTAACCATTCATCACCCTCACCACCAGCTAAATATAAATATGAACCATAATATATACTTTAAGAGGTTAAGTGAATGAATTAAGCAATTAAGAAGTTTCTTAATCTTAATGGTTTATTTAATCCTTAAATAGTTCATTCAGTATGACCATAAGAGCATGAACATTTCACAGAAAATTCTCCCTGTGGAAAATCCCCAAATTATTATTATGAGGCAGAATTTAAAACTTCAGTGGCAAAAGTTTACACTTCATAATGTTAAGCTGAAACTGTTGGTCAGGGAAAGGTGGCAAATAAGAGATAAATATTCCACTGATGAAGAGCTCAGGAAGAGGGAGAATTCAACTGCTAAAGGATAATAATTTCCTCTTTGTTAATAATAAGCAGACCGTAATGAGTAAATCATTTAGACACACTCAATACAAAACTCATTTTTAAAACCTGTGCAGCATAAATGTACGGAAGATATATTTTGTTTTGTGATACAACATAAGGATGAAAGATCGATGCAACACTGGTTGAGTAACCCTCCAGAGATTTTAACAGCTAAAAATCCATAATTATAATCTGATGAAGCCAACTGGTACAATATTACCCAAGGAGAACCTACTCAAGGGTCAGACACAAATTTTGTTAAGATAGTTTAAGAATTCCTAACTACACATCCAATGTTATTAAATTTCCATTTAAACTCAATAGCATATCAGAATGGGGGGGTTGGGGAGAGTGTGCTTGTACTTTTATATATATATATATATATATATATATATATATATATATATATATATATATATTATGGACTTTGAATATAACCTTTTATCTTTACCATTTTTTATAAGGAAAATTTTTGAATTTAGACTTTCCATGGAAGTAGATATCCTGCATGTAAGTATATATTATATATATGGAAACCTAAATTTCTTTTCTTCACATTTTGAATTAATTAATGAACAAATTACAATATGAATTCATCAGTTAATGGTTTCATAGGATACTATTCGAGAAAAAGAAGAGATCTAAGCCATTTATGTGTCAAAAATAAAAATAGATTGTTAGTGTCAGCCTAAAGATGACTTAATTGTTCTTAGACTAATTAAATAAAATTTTGAAAATGAGAATAACCCTCCCCCCCCTTTTTAAATATCTCAGAAAGCTCATAGGGCAGACTGAACGTTTCATAGCAACTTTTATCTGAAAATTTTGTAATTGACTTTTTATACTTTAGATTGGGCTTTAAACCAGTATATCCAGTATAGAGTATACAGAAGTTGCCTGAATATGATGGATTCTGAATTTTAACTCTTAAGTAAATGTATACATATTGTTTAAAAGAATATATATTTTTGATTTTTTTTTTTTTTAAATAAATGGAAAAAAAATTAAAATACTTTTTGAAAATTGTTTACTAATCTCAGTGCCACTATGTCTCACTCTCTTTTAGAATCATTGGGAAGTGGAGACCCTGCTTTTTCCATTAATTTATGTAAAAATAAATTTATCTTATTAATTTTTGTGTTTTTATTTTATTTTTATTGAAAACATAAACAATCTAGACTGTGGGTCCATGATGATTTCCAGCTCCAAGGCCTTTATATTTAAAAATGTTTAGATTAAGTTGTTTCAATCTAAAACAAAATGACATCAGAATCTTAGATGAAAATTTTATAAGGGTTTTAATAGTCAAATCAATGAAGTATTAGTGTAACATTAATGGTCTTCTTTGTACATAAAAAGTACCTGTATATTATTATGCCATGGTTAAAATTAATGTTGGAAGAGAAAGGTTTTGGGAATTCCAGTTTATATAATTTAGGACATTACATTACAAACATAAACTACCTCATCAGTTATTATTTGTGTAATTTAAATGTCTATTTCAATTTCTAATCTAAATATTTAAACTTTTATTTCATTTGTTGATATAAAGTTGAAAAGTATTTTTGATCGTTGAATTATGAAAACTTTTCTGTAAAGGATTCAAGAGGTTCCAGAGTTAGTAACCAACAAAATGAAATCACCAGATCGGTGTCATAAGTATGCATTGTCAGTATTGTGGAAAAGAAACACTAATTAGTTCAGAAAAATATTGAATTACTTATAGGAAGCTGTTGTCTAGGAAGTGTCAAATGTTCATTTAAAGAAGCAATGTTCTAGCACAGAAGCAACAGTATCAAATATATTGAAAAGGGAATGTTTTGACTGCAAAGTAAACCCCCACTCCTGGTTGGGAAATTGGATTCCCATGTACTTATGGGATGCTAGGCTAATACATTTAAAAGTTAATTGAAATCCTTCCATGATGCAGTTTTTAAGTGATCAGGTAACAAATGGGTGGCGAGACAGACAAGAATTTAAATTTTGTTTCCATTAGTCTTAGAGCAATCTGAATCTCTTAAAAAAGAATAATAAAAAAATAAAAAGGAAAACTCCACCCCCTCCCCCAACTTTAATAGATAAAGAAACTTATTAACAAGGAAGATGAATGGCATGCTTTAAACTTTGTTTTAAGTGGTTTCCCTAAGGTGTACAGTTTATATGGTTGTGTTGTTATTGTCTTATGGTGTGTTATGTTTTATAATGTTTTTGATTGTGTTGTGTTAATTAATATGCTTTTTTGTTTTTAAATTATAGCCACATGCTTCTTATTATCCTTTTTTTTTTTTTGTTATTTAAGCATTTTGTTATGAAAAAAAAGAAAGTACAGAGGTTACGAATGAATATATTTCTTCCAAATTAATAAAATTGTATCAACTATGATGGGGAAAAAAACCCTCAAAATTGGAGATGAGCCCTTGATGACACAAAAATTTACTTATATTATTATATGTGGATATAATAAATTTCTTTCTATTCAAATGGCATTATTTTTACTGATTTCAGTCTCATATTATCAATATATAGCTGGCTTGAACATTAATAAACAATATCCAAAGGACCATAGCCTGGAGTCAGAAAAAAAGGAATTGCAATTTGGGTGAAATATTCCAAAATAAAACAATATGAATTTTTAAATGCAAAAACTGCATTTATTTGCTATAAATACTTTAATACGTTATACCTTAATTTATGATCATTTTTTGTGTCATGAGGATGGCCTAACATTTTATATGGTAAACAAAATAATTTCCTCACTCACTAAAGACCCAAAAACGCTCAATCTTCTATCACTAGTTGGCAATGGGTCTCCAACTTTAAAACGCATGTCTCTCTAGACCATTGGCTGACTATGTATTTAGTATTAAGGTTCATGTACTACTGAAGAGGTGTTAAATTCAAAAATGTGAAATCATGTTGAGTATTAGTGAAGTAAATAGTAGAAAAGTGGTTTTATAAATTCTAGCCCATTGTCTGTAGACGATAAAATAATTCCCTTTTAAAAATAAATAGAATAATTCATTAAATCAATTTCCTCCTATTAATCTTTTGCTACTTTCTATACTGCTGCTATGGATTCTCATCATTGCAATATTTGTCTCTGATAATGAAGTAAAACATCCTTAAACTGACTGAAAAATATTTTATATTAATGAGATTGAATAGTTTAAAAAACAATTGCATGGTAATGCTTCAATGAAAGGATATTTTGAAATCTTTAAATACCACTACTACTACTGTATATTCTCATTTGTATAAAATAAACCAATTTCATTTCTCGCAGATGGGGAAATTGAGAACAATGTATACGAGCTAAGAAAACTCCACCCAAGACATCAGGATATTTTATTGTGACAAGTTTAAAGTTGATATGAATTCTCTTTATATTGTTCACTGTACATACCAAAAGCATTCATACAATGAGTAAATAAATTATTGTTACCTAATACATATTCTTAATGCATAGGTCTGGTTATTCTAAGACTAATTTCATAAAATTTGAAATTCTTATATTTCTGACTATCCATCTGCCCATTTATTAATCAAATCTTATAAAGTCATGAAGGATATAGATTTTTTGTTTATTTTTAGTTCATTTAAGATAAAATATAAAATAAGCTTTATGAACAACATAATTTGTAATC